>OV884018.1:54718210-55968210 GCA_930367235.1 Sarcophaga rosellei | reverse complement strand
TTCTGTGCCATAGGCAGGCTGAGACCAAACTAAATAATTAGAATTAATAAACTATTGAATCGTGACAAACCGTACGAACAAAATATTTTTAGCTGTTGTCCATTTGATAATTGACTTTTGTATCGAAGAGAGGAACTAAAATTGGTTACCATCAATTGAAGTCACCGTAGTCTAATAGCTACTGTGTTGGCTTATTAGAAGCGAACTAGTAGTTTAAACCCCAGCTCAGACATCTTGTATAAAGCGAAATATGAAAAAATATTTCTTCAACGTCTTAATTTCAGCAGCCTTCTAGTAAAAGTCCAAAGAGTAAAGTGAATTACCATGAAAGGTTTCCCGAAAACCTGTCGTTCGGGGTCGACTTTAGAGTGTAGGTCCCGCCATTCATGTATAAAATTAACACAAATGAAATGGGTGGTGTGACACGCCCTGACTAAAGGCTTGTTCCAGTGTGAGAAACCTATACTGAATATTTCTATTCGGAAAATAAATTTAACATGCAATTAGCATCACATATATGAGTGGCAAGTGGAATCCAATTCGTTATCTTTTTTTTTTTTTTTTTTTTTTTCTTAGTCAAAAAGTGCCTTTGTCTGTGATTAGTGAATAATACAGCGAAATTAATTTAAAAAGTTGATATTGAAATTAATTTTTATTATGAATGAATGTATGTATAAGACAAGTATTTCCAATCGGATATTTGAGTGCAGGAATTCGAAAAAGGAAAAAATGCTGAAAAACTGACTCCATATCAGAAAGTGCCACATTAATGCTCGTACATGTATGCTATCGGGTGAATTTTTCGCGATTGTCTTTTTGGCAACACTGGTTTAAACAGCTCACGCACGTTTCGTGTTTTGTTTCACTGTCAAACATCTTCAGTTTGGTCTATAATTTAACCATGAATCGTCTTATAAACGAACAACGCTTGCAAATCATTGAATTTTATTAACAAAATGCGTGCTCTGTTAAGAAAGTTTATCGCGCGCTTCTTCCATTTTATGATCAGTTTAATCGACCCACCAAAGCGGCTATTCGGGCTATTGTGACTAAATTTTGGACCAAATTTACAATGTTGGACATTAAACCACCAACACGCTTACGTAGAGTGCGAACTGAAGAAAATATCGCAGCTGTATCGGCCAGTGTTAATGATGACCATCAATTATCGATTCGTCGGCGTTCGCAGCAATTGGGCCCCTGTTGCTGAACAACGTGGAAAATTTTGCGGAAGGATTTAGGTGTGAAGCCTTTCAAAATACAGCTGGTGCAAGAACTGAAGCCGAACGACCTACCGCAACGTAGAATTTTTGGTGAATGGGCTCCTGGAATGTTGGCCAAAGATCGACTTCTTTATCGAAAAATTGTGTTCAACGACGAAGCTCATTTTTAGCTCAATGGATACGTAAATAAGCAACATTGTCGATTTTGGAGTGAAGATCTGCCAGAAGAATTGCAAAAGCTACCAATTCATCCAGAAAAATTCACATTTTGGTGCGATTTATGGGCTGATGGCATCATTGGACCGTACTTCTTCAAACATGCTGCGAATCGTAACGTAACTGTGAATGGTGAGCGTTACCCTGAGATGATATCCAACTTTTTTTTGCCCAAAATGTAAGAGCTTGACTTGCATGACATGTGGTTTCAAGAAGACGGTGCCACATGCCACACAGCACGCGTAACAATGGACTTATTGAGAGGCGAGTTCGGTGAAGATTTTATTGCACGTTCGGGACCGGTTAATTGGCCACCTAGATCGTGCGATTTAACGCCTTTAGACTATTTTTTGTGGGGCTATGTTAAAGCTCATGCCTATACAGACAAGCCCGTTTCAATTGACGCATTGGAAGACAACATTTAAGCATTTATTCGTGAGATACCGGCCGAAATGTTGGAAAGAGTATGCCAAAATTGGACTAAGCGGATGGACCATTTGAGGCGCGGTCGCCGTCAACATTTGCATGAAATAATCTTCAAACATTAAATTATATGGACCGTACTATCCATTCAAATAAAGATTTTAAGCATTTTTTTGTATTTTATGTGTTTTTTTTTAATTTTCCTATAGCTCTTAAAAAATCACCCATTATATGTACATGGTAAAAGACTTTCATTTTTCTACTGTTTAAAGGCTTGTAATAAATTAAGAAATTGTTCTATAACGCCTATAACAAAAGCTATATTAAAGATGGCATAATTTCCAAAGTGGTAATAGAGTGAGTGTCATAATGAATGAGAAAAATAATTTTAACAGACAGCACATGTCAAATGTAAAGAATATATGTCTGCGTGAAAGTAAATGTTCTTAGATATGTCGTCTTTCTTTTCTTGGTCTCTAATGGTAGATAATTTTCTTTTTTTTTTTTGCTTTATGAAACAGTATTTAACTTTTTTTAATGAGCATCACAATAAGGCAGAAAAAGGGTTTGCATGACTACATGCACAGAACATCAAATGAAAATGAATATTTGCCTTGGTTTTCTTTTTTCTCTTCTTCTTTCTTTCTAGAAAGAGCAATGAGCACGTATAAATCAAAAATTCTTATAACAAAAGCCATAAAGACAAAGTTTTAAGAGTTTCATAAAGACAGTCATATAAAAACCCTTTTCTTGTTTTAAATTTTATTTTAATCATCCCCCAACTTTTTGTTGTTGTTTTCTGTAATATTTGTATGTCGTTTATATAGTCTGTTTATTATTATGCCTTACGATTTCAGATTTTATAGAGCTTAACCGCATTTTTATCATAAAAAAGGCATACGACTACGTTGCAAAAAGTTTGGAAGATTTTTGATCAAAAAATTGTTTGTTTTTCAAAACCGTGTTCTTTGAATATGTCCAACCGTTCTCTGAAGTAATGCATTTTGGGATGATTCCCTCATAAGAGTCAAGTCTTTTTTTGATGAGCTAATGTTAAAACTGTGTGACTATTTCTTTCTTACTAAGGTACTTAATTGGCCATTATCAACCCGATTAACGGATTTCGGCCTGCCTTAACACATTCTTCTAAGCGCCTCTGCTTTTTCCGTGCTTATGCCAGTTGATTACAACAATCGACAACAGGACGTTCTCGATTTGATCCTTTCAAGGCAGACAAGGTCGTCCTCTTACGCCGGAGCATCCTCCTCCATTCAAACGACATGTTGTAGCGAGCGCAGCCGCTGGATTTAATACGCCGCATAACGTCCATGTCTGTTGGATCCGAAGCGAAAATCATTGCAAACTCGAATTTGACCGAATTTAATCTAAGGTAGGATTTTTCTCTTGAATAATCTCAAGACTGCTACATCAGTCACTAATAGTGTTCATGGTTCTGCGCCATAAATAAGCACGGAGAGAAGCAGCTTCTTATAGAGTATTAGTTTTGTCGTATGAAAGAGGTCTCTGCTACCCAATTGCCTATTGAGACCATAATAGTACATGTTGGCAAGAGTGATACTGTGCTTGATCTCCGGACTGACATCATTTTTGGTGGTAACGGCGGAGAAAAGATGAATAAATTCCTAGAGTATATCGAAACTATAATTATCGCCCGTAATCTGTGTCCAATACTCTGCATGTCCTTACTATACACTTCGTTTTGCACTCATTTACTGTCAGACCAATCTTGATAGCCTCCCGTTCGATAGTATTGAAGGTACTCAAGCAACTGTACGCTTTTTGAGGAATTGTACCATTGCGTTGCACTTCCGCCTTTCGCAGACCGCTCTCCAAAATGAAGTTGAAGAGTTCGCATGATAAGGCAACGCCTTGTCTGAAACCTCGCGCGGTATCAAAAGGTTCCAGACATTCCTTGTGTCAACTCCTACCTTGACGGAGGTGCAGGAATTGCTCAACGTCATTCTGTATAGTCTTATCAGCTTCGCAGTTATACCGAGCTCAGACATTGCGGAGAAAACAGTATCCCTTATAGGGCTATCGAAGGCTGCCTTATAGTCGACAAAAATATGGTGTGTGTCGACTTGTTTTGTATGGTTCTTTTCCAGGATTTGGCGTAGTGTGAATATCTTGTTGATGGTGGACTTGCCAGGTCTGAAGCAGCACTAATAAGGTCCAATCAGTGTTTTGACGAGGGGCCTCAGTCGTTCACACAATACGCCTGTAAGAACCTTATATGTCATAGGGAGAAGACTTATACCCCTGTAGTTGGCGCATATCGTAGGGTCTCCCTTTTTCAGTACAGGACAGAGGACACTGAGGTTTCAATCGTTGGGCATACTTTCCTCTAGCCATATGTTTTAAAAAAGCTGGTGCATGCGCCCAACCAACTCAATACTTCCGGTCTTAAACAATTCAGCGGGGAGGCCATCAGGACCTGCAGCTTTATTATTTTTCAGATGTATAATCGCGACTTTGACCTCTTCATGGCTAGGCGGCGGAATCTCCACACCGTCATCATTGATCGGGTTCAGAACATCATATCTAAACGCGGTATTGTTGTCATCATCGCCTTGTAGCAGAGTAGAGGAGTGTTTCCTCCACAGCCTCAGCACCTCCACAACCTCAGCACCTCTGTTACCAAGTTTCCATTCTCATCTTTGCAGGAAGAAGCTCCGGGCTTATAGTCCTCGGTTTGACACTTAAACTTTTGGTAGAACTTTCAAGTGTCATTCCTACATCTATACATCTCGACTTCCTAGTGTTAACGCCATTCCTGCTCACTCTTCTTGCGTCTGAAAGGGTGTCTCTCATCCCTTCTCCTCTCTCTATATTTTTGGACAATGGCTCGCGTTGCGGCTGACTGCAACCCTTTATTTAATGCGATTGTCTCTCTACACCGCGCATAATATACTTTCCTAGTTCTAATACCATGCATTGCATGAGGCGTATATATTCCCCGATTGTTGGCTGTAAATAGAAAAAAATAAATGCAAGCTGCGACAAACTTATTTAACCACCCTCGTCTATAAATATATATGTATGTTGTGCTGTTATAATAATAATTTTGTAATCATGCTTGTGTATATGTTAACAAGTAAAGTTTTCAGCTATTAATTTATGTTCATTTTCACATTTACTTGGAAATAGTTTCTTTAAATAAAACATAAAAATTTAATTGTCAAGATAATGAGTTGTAAGAATAGTTCATTAAACTGTTGTTAAAAGATAATAATTTTTCAGAATTTGTTGGTTTGTTTAACAAAAGTTATAAAAATTATACGAAATGTCAATAATTTAAGTCAGTATCTGTGTGGGTTGTAGAATTGCATTAAGAAACCATGACAAATTTGACGTATTTTAATTAAAGTGTAAGAATACATTCTGAGTAAGTACGCACAAATTTAAACAACATTTTTTTATGAGTCAAGGAAGATTCTTCATTGCTTACTACCTTTTTGTAAACAACAAAACTTGTTCGTTAAATTTGTATAGCAGCGATCTTCAAACCACGATTGTTTACTTCGCACGCAACGCGTCTTCACACAAGACTGACTGAATTCTTACTCACTCGTTGTCGGATTTGTCTTCGCCTTCTTGAGAGTTCTATTGCTACTGCATTGTTGTTTGTGTATTTTGTTCACGTTATTTATTGTTGCTATCTTTCATCTTTGTCTGTCTCCTTTTCTTATACTGATGTTGTTGGTATATGCAAGCAAGTTCGTTGTATGTGTTTGTGTGGCTTTTGTGTATCGTTAATGTTAAACAATGTTTTCATTTTCGTAACAATATTCTCAAAATCACACAGAAGAATCCTGCTAAACGCAAAAGTGTGCACGATAGTGTGTGCTAATCCTGTAGATCCTTCTCTTATACATACTAAGTATACTGGTATGAAAAGAGCATTTGTTTTATGAAAATAAAACCATTGCTGCCTACGTAGTTTCTCCATCTTTCAGCCAATTTCTGGATTTCACGCAAACGAAACTGTTCGTCTTTTAAATCAAACTAAATAGTCACCCAATTTTTGACATTCTTGCTGCAATCGAAGTGCTGCTCAAACCAATGCCTGTCCCATTGATGAACACAAATAGTGGTCGAAAGAAATAAAGTCTTGCGAATATGGCGGTTAGGGTAGCATCTTCCAGTCTAATGCATTGCTTGTGTCCTGAGCCGGGATTGCTTTGTGTGCTGGCGTGCTGCCGTTACTTGCTTCATTCGATGGTTAAAATTGATCATTTTTAGGCGGTAATGATCAGGTTTTAGGTGCTCGGGGTACCACCGCGCCACCATGCACACAGCACTGTCTTTCTGCTGAATCGCTATGGTTTTGTATCCGACGTTAACCGTTATCCTGTATTAACCCATGAATTTTTTCTTTTGGAATTCTAATAACAAATTCATCTTTCATCGCTAGTAACAATTCGATGCAAAACTGATTTTCTTTCGTGTATTTGAAGCAAAATTTCTCAAGTGGTTTCTCGGTTTGCCATCTGTATGCCATTCAACTAATTTGGCATATATTTTCCGAACTTATGAATCCTTGGCATAACTTTTAAACGGTCAGAATTTATTTGTTGTATAACATTTAAGATTTCTGCCATTTGTTTCTGAAGTGTCGTCTTCATTCAATATTGTTTGCAATTCAACGCCTCCACAACTTTTTGTGGTCTTCAAAGTTTTTCATTTCTCACGTCAAAATAGTTACCAGTGAACAGTCACAACCATGATCTTCTTGTTTATGAAAGAGTATGATCATCATATGCCTGGATAAGCATTTGATGAGATTCTCCAGCACGTTTCTTCTAATGAAAACAAAACATTCATGTCTTCCGTAAATGATCATTTTCATTGAAGTCTTTGAATTTTTAAAATTAAAAAAATGTAGATCGGAATTTTTCTCCCTAATTCTCCTACACGACCCATGTAAGTATAGTTAAAGGGCGGTGGATTATGATGTTATGCCTAGGGTGAGATTGGAAAAAATCCCGCATGAAGCTTTATCGATTGGTATAAATAACAATTTTATGAACAATTTTTTTGTCCTTTTCAGGTTAAAAGAGGAAATGGCGTGTTCAAATTTTCTCTCTATTACACACCCAAAATGAAAATATACACAATCCTTTTTAAGGAAATTACAACCCATGACTTGTGGCTCAATCTGTTATAGTGTATAAAGCACATCTACTTCCAAGAATGATGGATTTTTCCGGGGTTAATCTAGTCAATAAATCTTCTATGCCAAATCCATTAGATTTTCGGCTTAAATGGGTGCTATGAGTAGACTGGAATCAATTTCGTACAATTAGCTGCTAGCAGGTGATTAGGAAAAATCGTAATAGTAGGAGAAGATTGTCTCACCAGGAGTAAACCCAGAAGTGCTTCTAAACCTGCATCTAAAAGGCAACAGTCGCATGAGAGTCATGTGACGACGGTACGGTACCGTCCCTAAAAGACTCAGAGATTAGAGGAAATAGAAAGGTGGTTGATGGAAAGATTGGATGAAGGTACCATCCTGCATCGGAGATGAATTAATCTAGTGACTTTTGAAGATTAGTATTCGACGGTCTTAACAGATGATGTTGTCAACAATCATACATACATAATTGGTCCTTACGCCCCTTCAGTTAGAATTACAACATACATAGCGCCCACGTTATGTGCGTTACTTTTATCCATCAGTTTCGAGTATCTACAGTTTAAAGTCAATTTCGGATGACAGATTTTTGAGAAACTTTTTATTTACTCTCGAGAGTTTTTGCCTGAAATTTGTTGAGGGTAATTCTCCAAAGAATTATTTTTTTATATTTCATTTCGCTAGAGCAGTCTGATCTGGGGTTTGAACTGTGGCCTTATTTCTAATACTAATACTAGACTACGGCGAGTGTTGTTGCCAAGGATGTCTTTTTCTGAACCGTCATGAACAGGAGCTTTTCTGAGGGGACTGCCTGGAGATGAAAAGGCGGCTGAGTCATCGTTCCGATCTTTAAGAACCAACCCAGGTACCATACAGCATTCTAGACGCATTAAGTTGGTGAATTTTGAAGACTAACATTCGGGACCAAGATCATGCATCATGCTGCCTGCAATCATCGCAATCTTAGTGAGAATCAGATTATCTTTAAGACCTCTTTGATACATGAGAACATGCAGCAATCTAAATCGTTTCGTGAGATGGATTTTTTAAACGTTGAAGAGGGTGCTTAGATTGCTTATAACGGAATACTGTTCAATATAATATTGAACGAATGTTTCACAGGGAAAAGCAGAATATAAAAAAGCATTACAAGGTCATCTATTCAATGAGAAATCTAAGATAATTTAGTTGTGCGATTATAAGAACAAAGAAATTTACTTTCACCAGCACGTAAGCTGTAGTCATTTTAAAGACTTTTTTATTTCTAAAACTCAAAGCACACATATGAGAACAGAAATTTCTAATGATATCGTTTGATTTAATCGATCGATTGTAACGTTTTCTTTCCTTTAATTCTATCAGTTTAAAATTTAATAATTCTGTCTAGTTTTAAGTTATCGTTTTCATCTTTTAAAGTATTTTTCTGAGTAAATTTTCCATCCAACAATACATACGTACGTCATAACATGCCAATATGTTTAACATATGTATGTTATCCTACAACTACAACAAATGCCCCAAAATATTTGATGTTTTGACAGCTGATAAAACATTTCAAATCCGATACATTGCAATCTCTGTGAATTATTCTCTTAATACTTTATAGCCTTCACACACTTTTAACAGATTTAAAGGTTTTTATTCCTTGCATTCATCTACATACATACATATGTATTTAGGTGAAGTGAAGAGAACGATTTTTGAAAATTTTAAACTTTTCCTAGAAAACAGTTTTAGTGTAGAGACTTTCGGAAACTTTAAGACAACAAAGCGGAAGGAATTTATTGTAAATTTTTGTGTTAAATGCACCTTAGGCAAAAGGGGATATAGCCCCAAAAAAATTTGGCAAACTTGTTGAAAGTTTTAGAAAATTTACAACAACAAAAATTATATTTTAAAATTAAATATTTCTTAAATTAAAATCGTTAAGTTTTTGTTTTGGCTTTAAAATTATGAATAATTTTTGTAACGAACCTCATCTTAAAATACCATGCGATATTCCTATATTTATTTCGGGTAAAAACTTATGCACATGCCATGGTAATGAATAAGTGATTATTATGAATTCCGCATATACAGTTAACAATGAAGGTCTTTAAACAATAATGTGTAGGAAATAATTGATATTTTTATATTTATTTTATTAATATTTATTTATCTATTTTTAATTATAATACAATTACAAATTATATCTAATTAGACCATGCTCTCAGTGTAGTGTAACAGACCAGAGCCTCTGGTGGGAATCAAACCCGCGACCCTCTCACTAACGGTTTAGCACACTACATACTACACTACCAGGGTGCCCAATTTATTAATATATTTTATGTATTATAAAACAAACAAAAAAAAGTAAAAAAATATTTAAGATTTCTCACCATTACAAAAATAACGACAACTTTGATGACTTTAAATTTTTGTACTGCAAAAGAGTAGGTACTACCAAGAAGATCACAGAGTTAATTATAATTCAATGGTCTAAAGTTTTGAAGTGTTATACCGAATATTTAGTAGGATATCCCCTAAATTCCAGTACTCCATTGCCGCAAAGTGCTCATAAGCAAATTTTTCAGTTGATTTATGTTTGAATTTTAGCGAATTACTAACCATTTTTCCAAATGACCTCCTAAACACACTTTTGTGTGGGGACTTTGGTGGGAAAATGATATCTTCACATTGGCAGCACTATGAAGTATAACCATAACGAATTCCTAATTCTTCCAAACTGCGATTAAGTTCCTAACGAACGTGATTTCATCTTTCGTCCTTGTACATAAATACCGAGGATTTCTCAGAGAAATCTGTGGGTTCCTAGACACATCGTAGCAAATTGCATTTTTGACGAGCTGGTTATAGCCTAAAGGCCAATGTCGCAATTTTCGACATGTTACAGGACATAGGTATTTCTATTGCTTTGGTTAACTTGGATACTGTCCACTCGTTTAAAGAGAAGTTTCAATCTGGTTGGTATTAGGACGGTACATGTGTTATTGCCAGACTCTACTGGACATGTATGGGCAGGAAAAGCACTGACATCGCACAATGGTATTCTTAGAGGCCACTGTGCTTTAAGTAGGCGTGCCTAAAAACTCGGCGTTCCGACTAATGATTTCTACAAGAGTTGTGGGATTGAGGAGAAAAAAGAAACTGTCTTTCACCTTATATGTCAGAGCCCTGCTCTTGTCATAAAAAGACGGAGGTTTGTGGACTCGGGACTGTTGTAGGGAATGTTTCACTCTCGGGTAGAAGGAGATGAGATCGATAAAAATGTATTTCATTTAGATTTCCAAATAGAAAATGTTTAAGGATACAATAGATACAAGCGATCAATGAAAATTATCGATGATATCTTACACACAATTTGTTTTATTTAGATTTACAAATAAGAAGTGTTTAAGGATACACCAGATATAAGAGATCAATGAAAGTTATCGATGATATCTCACACACAATTTGTTTTATTTAGATTTACAAACAGGAAGTGTTTAAGGATACACCAGATATAAGAGATCAATGAAAGTTATCGATGATATCTCACACACAATTTGTTTTATTTAGATTTACAAACAGGAAGTGTTTAAGGATACACCAGATATAAGAGATCAATGAAAGTTATCGATGATATCTCACACACAATTTGTTTCATTTAGATTTACAAATAGGAAGTGTTTAAGGATACAGCAGATACAAGCGATCAATGAAAATTATCGATGATATCTTACACACAATTTGTTTCATTTAGATTTACAAATAGGAAGTGTTTAAGGATACAGCAGATACAAGCGATCAATGAAAATTATCGATGATATCTTACACACAATTTGTTTCATTCAAATTTACAAATAGTCAGTGTTTAAGGATACAAAAAATACAAGAGATCAATGAAAATTATCGATGATATCTCACACACAATTTGTTTCATTTAGATTTACAAATAGGAAGTGTTTAAATATACACCAGATGCAAGAGATCAATGTAAATTATCAACGATATCTCACACACAATTTGTTTCAATTAGATTTACAAATAGGAAGTGTTTAAGGATACAACAGATACAAGCGATCAATGAGAATTATATCTTACACACAATTTGTTTTATTTAGATTTACAAATAGGAAGTGTTTAAGGATACACCAGATATAAGAGATCAATGAAAGTTATCGATGATATCTCACACACAATTTGTTTTATTTAGATTTACAAATAGGAAGTGTTTAAGGATACAACAGATACAAGCGATCAATGAAAATTATATCTTACACACAATTTGTTTTATTTAGATTTACAAATAGGAAGTGTTTAAGGATACACTAGATACAAGAGATCAATGAAAGTTATCGATGATATCTCACACACAATTTGTTTAACATAGATTTACAAACAGGAAATGTTAAAGGATGCACCATTTACAAGAGATCGATGAAAATTATCGATGATATCTCACACACAATTTGTTTCATTTAAGTTTCCAAAGAGGAAATTTTAAAGGATTCACCAAATACAAGAGATCGATAAAAGCTATCGATGATATTTCGCACACAATTTGTTTCATTTAAGTTTTCAAATAAGAAGTGTTTAAGGATTCACCAGACACAAGACATCGATAAAAGTTATCGATTATAGCTCACACACAATTTGTTTCATTTGGGTTTTCTAATAGGGAGTGTTTAAGGATTCACCAGATGATACAAGAGATCGATGAAAGTTATCGACGATATCTCACACACAATTTGTTTCATTCAGGTTTACAAATAGGAAGTGTTTAATGATTCACCAGATACAAGAGATTGGTGAAAGTTATTGATGATATCTCCACACAATTTGTGTGTTTTGTGAGGAAGTGTTTAAGGATTCACCAGATACAAGACATCGATGAAAGTTATCGATTATATCACACACACAATTTGTTTCATTTGGGTTTTCTAATAGGAAGTGTTTAAGGATTCACCAGATCGATGAAAATATTCAATGATATCTCACACACAATTTGTTTCATTCAGATCTACAAATAGGAAATGTTTAAGGATACACCAGATACAACAGATTGATGATAATTTTCTATGGTATCTCACACACAATTTGTTTCATTTAGATTTACAAATAGGAAGTGTTTAAGGATATAACAGATACAAGAGATCAATGAAAGTTATCGTTGATATCTCACACACAATTCGTTTCATTTAGATTTGCAAATAGGAAGTGTTTAAGGATACAACAGATCGATGAAAATTATCGATGATATCTCACACAAAATTTATTTCATTTAGATTTACAAATAGGAAGTGTTTAAGGATACAACAGATACAAGAGATCAATGAAAATTATCGATGATATCTCACACGGAATTTGTTTCATTTAGATTTACAAATAGGAAGTGTTTAAGGATACAACAGATGCAAGAGATCAATGTAAATTATCAACGATATCTCACGCTCAATTTGTTTCAATTAGATTTACAAACAGGAAGTGTTTAAGGATACAACAGATACAAGAGGTCAATGAAAATTATCGTTGATATCTCACACACAATTCGTTTCATTTAGATTTGCAAATAGGAAGTGTTTAAGGATACAACAGATCGATGAAAATTATCGATGATATCTCACACACAATTCGTTTCATTTAGATTTACAAATAGGAAGTGTTTAAGGATACAACAGATACAAGAGATCAATGAAAATTATCGATGATATCTCACACGGAATTTGTTTCATTTAGATTTACAAATAGGAAGTGTTTAAGGATACAACAGATGCAAGAGATCAATGTAAATTATCAACGATATCTCACGCTCAATTTGTTTCAATTAGATTTACAAACAGGAAGTGTTTAAGGATACAACAGATACAAGTGATCAATGAAAATTATCGATGATATCTCACGCTCAATTTGCTTCAATTAGATTTACAAATAGGAAGTGTTTAAGGATACACCAGATACAAGAGATCAATGAAAGTTATCGTTGATATCTCACACTCAATTTGTTTCAATTAGATTTATAAATAGGAAGTGTTTAAGGATACACCAGATACAAGAGATCAATGAAAATTATCGATGATATCTCACACACAATTTGTTTCAATTAGATTTGCAAATAGGAAGTGTTTAAGGATACAACAGATACAAGAGATCAATGAAAGTTATCGTTGATATCTCACACACAATTCGTTTCATTTAGATTTGCAAATAGGAAGTGTTTAAGGATACAACAGATCGATGAAAATTATCGATGATATCTCACACAAAATTTATTTCATTTAGATTTACAAATAGGAAGTGTTTAAGGATACACCAGATACAAGAGATCAATGAAAATTATCGATGATATCCCAAACACAATTTGTTTCATTTAGATTTACAAATAGGAAGTGTTTAAGGATACACCAGATACAAGAGATCAATGAAATTTATCGATGATATCTCACACACAATTTGTTTCATTTAGATTTACAAATAGAAAGTGTGTAAGGATACAACAGATACAAGAGATCAATGAAAATTATCGATGATATCTCACACAAAATTTATTTCATTTAGATTTACAAATAGGAAGTGTTTAAGGATACACCAGATACAAGAGATCAATGAAATTTATCGATGATATCTCACACACAATTTGTTTCATTTAGATTTACAAATAGAAAGTGTTTAAGGATACACCAGATGCAAGAGATCAATGTAAATTATCAACGATATCTCACGCTCAATTTGCTTCAATTAGATTTACAAATAGGAAGTGTTTAAGGATACACCAGATACAAGAGATCAATGAAATTTATCGATGATATCTCACACACAATTTGTTTCATTTAGATTTACAAATAGAAAGTGTGTAAGGATACAACAGATTCAAGAGATCAATGAAAATTATCGATGATATCTCACACAAAATTTATTTCATTTAGATTTACAAATAGGAAGTGTTTAAGGATACACCAGATACAAGAGATCAATGAAATTTATCGATGATATCTCACACACAATTTGTTTCATTTAGATTTATAAATAGAAAGTGTTTAAGGATACACCAGATGCAAGAGATCAATGTAAATTATCAACGATATCTCACGCTCAATTTGCTTCAATTAGATTTACAAATAGGAAGTGTTTAAGGATACACCAGATACAAGTGATCAATGAAAATTATCGATGATATCCCACACAATTTGTGTCATTTAGATTTACAAATAGGAAGTGTTTAAGGATACACCAGATACAAGAGATCAATGAAAATTATCGATGATATCCCACGCACAATTTGTTTCATTTAGATTTACAAATAGGAAGTGTTTAAGGATACACCAGATACAAGAGATCAATGAAAATTTTCGATGATATCTCACACACAATTTGTTTCATTTAGATTTACAAATAGGAAGTGTTTAAGGATACAACAGATACAAGCGATCAATGAAAATTATCGATGATATCTAACAGTCAATTTGTTTCAATTAGATTTATAAATAGGAAGTTTTTAAGGATACACCAGATACAAGAGATCAATGAAAATTATCGATGATATCTCACACACAATTTGTTTCAATTAGATTTACAAATAGGACGTGTTTAAGGATACACCAGATACAAGAGATCAATGTAAATTATCAACGATATCTCACACACAGTTTGTTTCATTTAGATTTACAAACAGGAAGTGTGTAAGGATACAACAGATACAAGAGATCAATGAAAATTATCAACGATATCTCACACACAATTTGTTTCATTTAGATTTACAAATAGGAAGTGTTTAAGGATACAACAGATACAAGCGATCAATGAAAATTATCGATGATATCTAACACTCAATTTGTTTCATTTAGATTTACAAACAGGAAGTGTGTAAGGATACAACAGATACAAGAGATCAATGAAAATTATCAACGATATCTCACACACAATTTGTTTCATTTAGATTTACAAATAGGAAGTTTTTAAGGATACACCGGATACAAGCGATCAATGAAAATTATCGATGATATCTAACACTCAATTTGTTTCATTTAGATTTACAAACAGGAAGTGTTTAAAGATACATCAGATACAAGAGATTGATGAAAATTATCGATGATATCTCACGCTCAATTTGTTTCAATTAGATTTATAAATAGGAAGTGTTTAAGGATACACCGGATACAAGAGATCAATGAAAATTATCGATGATATCTCACACGGAATTTGTTTCATTTAGATTTACAAATAGGAAGTGTTTAAGGATACAACAGATACAAGAGATCAATGAAAATTATCGATGATATCTCACACGGAATTTGTTTCATTTAGATTTACAAATAGGAAGTGTTTAAGGATACAACAGATGCAAGAGATCAATGTAAATTATCAACGATATCTCACGCTCAATTTGTTTCAATTAGATTTACAAACAGGAAGTGTTTAAGGATACAACAGATACAAGAGGTCAATGAAAATTATCGTTGATATCTCACACACAATTCGTTTCATTTAGATTTGCAAATAGGAAGTGTTTAAGGATACAACAGATCGATGAAAATTATCGATGATATCTCACACACAATTCGTTTCATTTAGATTTACAAATAGGAAGTGTTTAAGGATACAACAGATACAAGAGATCAATGAAAATTATCGATGATATCTCACACGGAATTTGTTTCATTTAGATTTACAAATAGGAAGTGTTTAAGGATACAACAGATGCAAGAGATCAATGTAAATTATCAACGATATCTCACGCTCAATTTGTTTCAATTAGATTTACAAACAGGAAGTGTTTAAGGATACAACAGATACAAGTGATCAATGAAAATTATCGATGATATCTCACGCTCAATTTGCTTCAATTAGATTTACAAATAGGAAGTGTTTAAGGATACACCAGATACAAGAGATCAATGAAAGTTATCGTTGATATCTCACACACAATTCGTTTCATTTAGATTTACAAATAGGAAGTGTTTAAGGATACAACAGATACAAGAGATCAATGAAAATTATCGATGATATCTCACACGGAATTTGTTTCATTTAGATTTACAAATAGGAAGTGTTTAAGGATACAACAGATGCAAGAGATCAATGTAAATTATCAACGATATCTCACGCTCAATTTGTTTCAATTAGATTTACAAATAGGAAGTGTTTAAGGATACACCAGATACAAGAGATCAATGAAAGTTATCGTTGATATCTCACACACAATTCGTTTCATTTAGATTTGCAAATAGGAAGTGTTTAAGGATACAACAGATCGATGAAAATTATCGATGATATCTCACACAAAATTTATTTCATTTAGATTTACAAATAGGAAGTGTTTAAGGATACACCAGATACAAGAGATCAATGAAAATTATCGAAGATATCCCAAACACAATTTGTTTCATTTAGATTTACAAATAGGAAGTGTTTAAGGATACACCAGATACAAGAGATCAATGAAAATTATCGATGATATCCCACACACAATTTGTTTCATTTAGATTTACAAATAGGAAGTGTTTAAGGATACACCAGATACAAGAGATCAATGAAAATTATCGATGATATCCCACACAATTTGTTTCATTTAGATTTACAAATAGGAAGTGTTTAAGGATACACCAGATACAAGAGATCAATGAAATTTATCGATGATATCTCACACACAATTTGTTTCATTTAGATTTACCAATAGAAAGTGTTTAAGGATACACCAGATGCAAGAGATCAATGTAAATTATCAACGATATCTCACGCTCAATTTGCTTCAATTAGATTTACAAATAGGAAGTGTTTAAGGATACACCAGATACAAGAGATCAATGAAATTTATCGATGATATCTCACACAAAATTTATTTCATTTAGATTTACAAATAGGAAGTGTTTAAGGATACAACAGATACAAGCGATCAATGAAAATTATCGATGATATCTAACACTCAATTTGTTTCAATTAGATTTATAAATAGGAAGTTTTTAAGGATACACCAGATACAAGAGATCAATGTAAATTATCAACGATATCTCACACACAGTTTGCTTCATTTAGATTTACAAACAGGAAGTGTGTAAGGATACAACCGATACAAGAGATCAATGAAAATTATCAACGATATCTCACACACAATTTGTTTCATTTAGATTTACAAATAGGAAGTGTTTAAGGATACAACAGATACAAGCGATCAATGAAAATTATCGATGATATCTAACATTCAATTTGTTTCATTTAGATTTACAAATAGGAAGTGTTTAAGGATACACCGGATACAAGCGATCAATGAAAATTATCGATGATATCTAACACTCAATTTGTTTCATTTAGATTTACAAACAGGAAGTGTTTAAAGATACATCAGATACAAGAGATTGGTGAAAATTATCGATGATATCTCACGCTCAATTTGTTTTAATTAGATTTATAAATAGGAAGTGTTTAAGGATACACCGGATACAAGAGATCAATGAAAATTATCGATGATATCTCACACACAATTTGTTTCATTTAGATTTACAAATAGGAAGTGTTTAAGGATACACCAGATGCAAGAGATCAATGTAAATTATCAACGATATCTCACGCTCAATTTTTTTCAATTAGATTTACAAATAGGAAGTGTTTAAGGATACACCGGATACAAGAGATCAATGAAAATTATCGATGATATCTCACACACAATTTGTTTCATTTAGATTTACAAATAGGAAGTGTTTAAGGATACACCAGATGCAAGAGATCAATGTAAATTATCAACGATATCTCACGCTCAATTTGTTTCAATTAGATTTACAAATAGGAAGTGTGTAAGGATACAACAGATACAAGAGATCAATGAAAGTTATCGATGATATCTCACACACAATTTGTTTCATTTATCTTTACAAACAGGAAGTGTGTAAGGATACAACAGATACAAGAGATCAATGAAAATTATCAACGATATCTCACGCTCAATTTGTTTCAATTAGATTTACAAACAGGAAGTGTTTAAGGATACAACAGATACAAGAGATCAATGAAAATTATCGATGATATCTCACACACCATTTTTTTTCATTCAGATTTACAAATAGTCAGTGTTTTAGGATACAAAAAATACAAGAGATCGATGAAAATTATCGATGATATCCCACACACAATTTGTTTCATTTAGATTTACAAATAGGAAGTGTTTAAGGATACACCAGATACAAGAGATCAATGAAAATTATCAACGATATCTCACACACAATTTTTTTCATTTAGATTTACAAACAGGAAGTGTGTAAGGATACAACAGATACAAGAGATCAATGAAAAATATCGATGATATCTCACACACAATTTGTTTCATTTAGATTTACAAATAGGAAGTGTTTAAGGATACACCAGATGCAAGAGATCAATGTAAATTATCAACGATATCTCACACACAATTTGTTTCATTTAGATTTACAAATAGGAAGTGCTTAAGGATACACCAGATACAAGAGATCAATGAAAATTATCAACGATATCACACACAATTTGTTTCATTTAGATTTCCAATAGGAACTTTTAAAGGATACACCGGATACAAGAGATCGTTGAAAATTATCGATGATATCTCACATACAATTTGTTTCAATTAGATTTACAAATAGGAAGTGCTTAAGGATGCAATAGATACAAGAGATCAATGAAAATTATCAACGATATCTCACACACAATTTGTTTCATTTAGATTTCCAATAGGAACTTTTTAAGGATACACCGGATACAAGAGATCGTTGAAAATTATCGATGATATCTCACATACAATTTGTTTCAATTAGATTTACAAATAGGAAGTGCTTAAGGATGCAATAGATACAAGAGATCAATGAAAATTATCAACGATATCTCACACACAATTTGTTTCATTTAGATTTCCAATTGGAACTTTTTAAGGATACACCGGATACAAGAGATCGTTGAAAATTATCGATGATATCTCACACACAATTTGTTTCATTTAGATTTACTAATAGAAAGTGTTTAAGGATTCACTAGATACAAGACATCAATGAAAATATTCGATAATATCTCACACACAATTTTTTTCATTCAGATTTACAAAAAGGAAGTGTTTAAGTTTACACCAGATACTTGAGATTGACGAAAATTTTCGATAATATGTCGATCTGGCCAACCTCTTTTGCAGCAGCATCACAATAGCTGACGTTGATTAGATATCGTCCGAAATGCTGGAAAACGTATGCTAGGCGTAGTATTCAAACATTCATTAAAGTACGGTTTATTTATCCCTAATTAAACAGTTGTAATTGCTATAAATGTTTGGTTTTATTTTTCAATATTAAGAAAGATAAAGAAATTTAATTTTCAGTTCCGGCAAGTTCACGTTTTCGCGAGTTCACTGTATGCGCGTTTAACTATTTTTATGGAATAGTAAACGTTATCTTTAAAAAAATTCTATTGATCTGTGAAATTTTGTAAAAATACATAAATTTCGTCGAAGAAAATAGTAATCTCCCTCTGTTTGTACCCAATGTTTTGTTTTTTCAGCTGTTGAATTATTACCAAAAAAAACATTATTTAAAATTCACATGACATTTCTTGTACACTTTACGCCTTAGAGCAGACAAAAATTGTACATAATATTGCACCGTTTACTTTGTTCACGTTATCCTGCAAATTGAATATGTTACATACAAACATACAAAATTGGTCATTTACAACCAATAGGCAGGAGACGCAAGTTCTCACACCACTAATGTTGTGTGTGTTAAATTAATCATTAGTGGCGGGGCCTAGAGTTTAAAGTCGGCTCCGAACGACATATTTTTTGGAAACTTTTCATGGAAGTTTTATTAACCCTCAAAGCTTTTGCCAGAAATATGAAATTTCGTTTCGATCGATATATCTGACCTGTGGTTTGAACCGAGGCCTCTCGCTTAATAAGCCAACACACTAACTACTAGACTACAGCTACTTCAAATATATTCACTTATTCATATTCATGATGTTATTAAACAATATATGTATATGAAGTATATGAAGTTTTGTGGACAGGATGTAAATAGTGATGATAATGGAAAAACTTATTCTAGCAATTGAAATTTATAACAAAAATTATAATGAAAAAATCTTTTAAAACTATGTACATAGATATGTATATATACTCGTATATATCTGCAAATCTGCAAGGGTTTTACTATGCTGGCAAATAGAAAATGTTAACAAATAAGAGCAAGGAGAAGTTGAAACAACAAAAGAGATTTATTGAAACCAAATCTAACAAAAACCCAAAACTACTTCTTATCACAATAAACTTTAAATAAACTTAAGAAAGCTGAAAATAAAAGAATTAAAATAGTTTCATTTTAGGCACTGTTTCCATAAGATAAACTTTTAGTCGAAAAAGAAAACAATTTTGTTATTCGTATATACACAGAAATAAAAAAATTAAAAAATAAAAGCGCTTAGAAAACATAACATTTGCCTGTACTACTAACAGTTTAACAGAATAAAACATAAGAACTGGACAGAGACTAATTTCTTATAATTAAATTGTCTTTAAACACCATAAAATTAAAACTAACTCTTTAGTGCATACTTTAAGTGCATATATTTAATATTCAATGTAGGTGTTGCTTATAAGTTTACCTCTCGAGTTCACTTTGAGGTTTCATGATCCATTTGATATTCTTAGGAAATCTTCCAAAGTTCGACAGTGATTATGTTCCTAAGAACAACCTTTAGCTACTATCCTGTGAAGAACGACTTTCATACAGGAAGTGCAATAGCCATTTGCATTCCTCAGTCAAACTGCCATATGTACAGATTTACATACAGCGGCGAGCAGAAGTGAGTGCATTTTCACGATACTGAGTTTCGTCATTCATAAAAACAAAACCATACAAGAAAGAAAGAAAGAAATTAATTTCATATTTCTTATTTTATTCGTAACAAATATCAGTAAAGAAACAAAAATTAATGGGATGAATTCGATGAGTTTGAAAAAAAAAAGCGAAAACAACCCACATAAACTCAATTTTGGACGTTTCAAGAAAATTCAAGAAACGAACACAATTACAATATTTTGGGTATCGTGAACATACATTCACTTCTGCTCGCCACTGTATGTATATCCAGTCACATAGTGTCCAATATTTATTTCCATAAAGAGTCTGATTGAATTTTTGTCAAAAATTTCATACTGCGGCTACGCCAGGCCATACATGTTTCGTTCTCCTCTCTTTCAAAGCTTTACATTTTAAAGTGTAATCAACGTAGTCCTCACTACAGCCAACCGGCACCCTTAACATAATCCATCTCCCAATCATACATATTTGAGATCATGGAATAGGCAAACATCTAGGTAAACGAAGGGGGCATTTACAAAAAAGGCATTATACTGCTCCCTCATCCAAACAATTCCTATAATAGTGCCCAGCAATTATCTCCGTTATAAGGGCATGAGATTTCTCGACCTTTCATTGACAGACAAGGCACAGAAGACTTTGAATGTTTTGCAAGTAGTTCTCTCAGTCTATAGTACCACCCAGAGTTGTGTATATTCCACAGCGTAAGAAACACATCAAGGAAAAACCTTCAGTAGCACATGCATACATCACCAATATCATTCCCTCGAATTGTTTGGGGCCCATATCTGTTCCAAATAATATCGATCAAGGTGAATTAGTGGAGAAATACGGCTAAGAAAACAATTCGATCTTATTACGTTGAAATTCAACGTACGTATCCGCAATTAGATATCAATAGCAGAAGAACTAGAACTAGCAATCTAAAACCAAAATAATTCAAAGCGATGGATTTTACATCGTGTATTCATTTCGTTTACGAATGTGGGGAAAACTGAAAATTATAAAACAACATTTAATTGTATCCGCACGTCTATGAAACGCACATTTTAAGAAAAGTTCACCGCTATCTGAAAGAATACGCTGGAGAATCGGACACGGTCGATTTCGTGTCGCAGTTGGTAACCGAGTCATGAGATTCATTCAGAACCGAATGGATACGTGGATAAAACAAACCTAAAATCCAAGAGCGCTGAATGCATCGCGAAAAAGTCTCTGCTTGGTGTGGATATTTGGCAAACGCAGTCATCCATTCACATTTCTAAAAGACCGACGTTAACAGTGAAGGCCACAGGCCGATGATAAGCAAAGTTCTTTCGACCTGCATTAGATGATGTGAATAACCACAGCATATGGTTTCGATGGCACTGTATGCCATAGAGCTCATGTCAAATTTGATATTCTACAGGAGTGATTTGAGAGCATGGTTATCATGCACCGTCCATCGAGATCGTGCCATTTAATAATTTTCTCATAGGCCACAGCGTTACTCAAAGCCTACATAATCCATGTCATCGCTTAAATTCAAACTGATTATGAAAAATTTTACATTTCGAATGCGCTACACTCAGAGAAGCCATGACAGACATGATTTTTTAGCGATTATTTTTTTGGGCAACATTGTTTTCAACAGTTCACGGACGTTTCGTGTTTTGTTTCACTGTCAAACATCTTCAGTTTGGTTTATAATTTAACCATGAATCGTCTTACAAACGAACAACGCTTGCAAATCATTGAATTTTATTATCAAAATGCGTGCTCTGTTAGGAAAGTTCATCGCGCGCTTCTTCCATTTTATTGTCAGTTTTATCGACCCACTGAAGCGGCTATTCGGGCTATTGTGACTAAATTTTGGACCAAATTTACAATGTTGGACATTAAACCACCAACACGCTTACGTAGAGTGCGAACTGAAGAAAATATCGCAGCTGTATCGGCCAGTGTTAATGATAACTATCAATTATCGATTCGTAGCCGTTCGCACCAATTGGGCCTCTGTTAACGTAACTGTGAATGGTGAGCAGTACCGTGAGATGATATCCAACTTTTTTTTTGCCCAAAATGCAAGACTTTGACTTGCATGACATGGTTTCAACAAAACGGTGCCACATGCCACACAGTACGCGTAACAGTGGACTTATTGAGAGGCGAGTTCGGTGAACATTTTATTTCGCGTTCGGGACCAGCAATTGGCCGCCTAGATCGTGCGATTTAACGCCTTTAGACTATTTTTTGTGGGGCTTTGTTAAAGCTCAAGTGTATACAGACAAGCCCGCTTCAATTGACAAATTGGTAGACAACATTGAAGCATTTATTCGTGAGATACCGGCCGAAATGTTGGAAAGAGTATGCCAAAATTGGACTAAGCGGATGGACCATTTGACGCGCAGTCGCGATTAACATTTGAATGAAATAATCTTCAAACATTTAATTATATGGACCGTACTATCGATTCAAATAAAGATTTCATGCATTTTTCTGAATTTTATGTGTTTTTTTTTCTAATTTTCCTATAGCTCTTAAAAAAGCACCCATTATTTTATACATGATGACATCAATAGGCCTTTCAAACAAATAAAATATTTCTGTGATATTTCACACAAATGAAAGATAGGAAGCACTTAGCGCAAGACCCGATGTAAATACATTTAGTGATGTAACCATTTTACATTCTACATTTATTTATTACTCAAAGAATTTAAATTAAGCCAACACACTCACAAGTTTTATTTACAGGAAAAAACTATGCAAAGCTGTTGCCCCTTCCGCAGGTTTTATTACTTTCAGTTTGAAGTATGTATTGAAATTTACATGCCAGGCTGCAGTCGTTAAGTAACTTTCTTTATGACTTTGTATTCACTTAATAACCGTGTATAAAACTATGTATTTAAGAGGGTGTATGTACATGACGGTTTTTTCCGTTCTACTTAAAATGTGTTTAAAATTAGAATATACGGTTATAAAGGGTATTACACATTAAGTGTTTCAGGTTAAATTAGTACGTTACTGAATTCCGGCCTTGTTGCGAATACATATGTATATAACAGAAGTATGTACACAGCTATTTCAAAGATAGAGCGATGGGCACTTATATAGCACATCAACAGCTAACGCAATGATATAACATATAACACTGAAAAAATATATGAGATACTTTAAAAATTCAAAAAGTGTCCTCGATTTTATTTTGCGTTACTTAGTACTCCATTTTTAAACCATGCTTGGGCTTATGTTGTAATCTCTATGATAATAGAGTTGTATAACAATTACTGAATTGGATGATCGGTGTAATACTTAATACATTCTTTGAAAATTTGTTAGATTGTTGGATTTACTATATTGGTGATGAACTACTACGTCCCACTCTTTCAACAGACTTTCTCTTAGATCTGGGTCTTCAAAATGAATTTTTTGGAGTAGGATTTCTGTTGTATGATTTACAAGGCTTTTGGTGCACTTGAGACACCACTACTCCTGTCTAATTCAGGAATGAGCAATTCAGGAAGGACACGAACACATCACTTCGATTACCAGTGTGGTGCCATATAACTTTGACAATACATCATTTGATTTTATAATTCCAACTAGAAACGTCTGGTCCAAAGATCCGGTGGTTAAAAATGGAATCCCTTCAGGTTTATGCCCAAGACTTAAATACGCATTAAGGGTTCTGATATTTAACTTTCTTCGAGACTACAGGCTTACTGCAGGTTTTTTCACATCATTCCCATTTTGAAAGCGGTGCAATGCCTATTAGGTGGCGGGATATTCTCTGAAAACATCTTGTTTTACTCTGGCAGCCAGGCTGCGACTGCGCTTTAATGCCAAGGATTTCTTAGGGAAATTTTGAATCATTCAAAGGCAACTCATATATGTGTGCGGGACATAGGGATATCTCTGGAAATCTGGATGATCTGGTTAGGTTGATACGGAGCTCGCTATCACCTATATGTTACAGAGCATATGCATTCCGATTTCCTGAACTGAACTAAATTTCATACCGCTCGTTTTACATAGAGGCTTAATCTCGTTTACAGTAAAAAAGTATGCTCGATGCGTATGGATAACAGGAGGCATAACTCACTTCTGTGCTTAAATCACTTGGCCATCTATCGCATAATAGCGGTACACATAGACTTCTGTTCTTTTGTGGGTCTGAGGAGAAGAATGTGACTGTCTTTCACCACACGTACCAGTACAGTAGTGTTTTCATAAAAATCGGAGATTGTTCACCTCTCACTTGCTGAAACTGCTGTAACACCAAGATTTATTATGGATTTGCGTTGGTTTTCTCTAGCGAATGTTTATTCTCCGGGATAAATATTGATTGTAGTATCATAATGGGCCTTAATGATGGCCTAAGTTGAACATTTTACTTCAAGGATTACCGGCCACTTTATCTAAACCAATCTTATAGCTTTAAATTTATATGGAATTGTAAAGATTATAAAGTCTCAGCAGATTGCTGGCAACCACTCTAAGAGTAAATAAAATTGCCATGAAAAGTTTCTCAAAAAATCTGTCGTTCGGAGTTGACTTGAAACTGTAGGTCATTCCACTTATGTACAAAATTAATACAAACGACATGAGTAGTGTGAGAAACTAGGTCGTAATCCTGACTGAAGGGATTACAACCCTCCCAATTATGTAGGTATGTATAGATTATAAAGTGCTTTTGACTTAAAATCAGCAACAAGGACAACGAAGAACCCCCATCTTAATCGATGAATCTACCTCCACCGAGTTTGGGGGCCGGTTTACCAATTAACACAATATATTGCATAAATGGCGTTACCGCCACAGAACAAAATTATGATGACTACGAAAACGAGGCCGATAATGCTCTAATGCCGCCACCAACAAGTGTTAAAAAAGTCAACAAAATATTAAACGTTTTTCAATTACTTCAAACGTGACCGATTCGCCCCGATATTCGACATCATTGACATCAAGTTCCAATCTCTATTCCGGTTACAGCAGCGTGTCCACCACACTGAATTAACTCAGACCACCATTGCGTTAAGACGATAATAAATATAACAATAATCTTACTGCCATCTTGGATTCTGATTCAGCCTGTTACTTAAATAATTTCGATAAACTGCCTTTTTCTGGTATATATATTTTTATTTTCTTTTCCTTCCATTATACTTAATGAATTTAAAATTGTTTTCTTTACTTTAATTTAATTTTAATATGTATAATTCTGTGTTTCTACTACTAAATAAATATTTTGCTTTTATGAGAAACACCACCTGTTGTAATGCCTTGCACTAAACGTGTTCCTAAAATTAACCATAATGTTGACACTGCTCAAAGGGTTTTTAATTACATCAGTAGCGATAATGACGATAATGAAAATGGTTTCGTTTATAATGAGCACAGCGCTGGCTGTGTGTGACGGTTATGGTAGTTTAAAATGAAAAATAAAGAGCAACAACATTATGAGAGTATAATTGTGTTATAATTATATACATGTATATATGCATATACTTTTCTTTTGAAGTTCTAAAACATATTTGAACATTTTTTATGTTCTTTATACGCTCATTCATAAGACTTTATTTTTTTATTATTTTTTTTTTGTTAAAACTCTTAAATCTCTCCTGGGTTTGAAAAAAATAAATTCCTTAAACATGCAAATGTTAAATACCACTTTGTGTTTTTGCTTTAGATTGCAGATGAAAATTGTGTAAAATCACCAAAAACTGTTTTTAATCCAGCTTAACTGTTTAAACCTAATTTTATTGCAGTTTTTACTTTAAAAAATTTAATGGCAGTCCCTAATCCAGCCATAAAAATTAATCATCTTGCTGCCAGATTCAACTGCTAAAAATATTTATGATTTATATGCTAACTTATTACGTCAAATGATTTTTTACAACGTTGACATGAACGCAATCATTCAATCATGTAGCTACGGTGTCACAATTTTACATGTCAACTTATTCCATCAACTCAATCACTCATAATCTTATTTAAGTCGAGTACTATAAACAAATTAAGAAAGAAGTTTGAAAGAATGTGTTTGATTAGAAATAAAAAGAAAGTTGTTAAAGGATTAATTACTTGTTTATAATGATCTGAATTAATGCTAAATGAATGACGGGACCTACAGTTTAATGCCAGCTGCAAACAGCAGATTTTTGAGAAATTTTTCATGGTAGTTTTTATTTACTCTCAGAGTTGTAACGACACGTTTCCGCTTGGGTGCTGGGGTAGGTCAGCGGTTTCCAGTGGTTACATAAAAAAAACACTTCGTTAAGTTTTGAAACTATTTATTAACAATAACTGGTAATAGCTTACGTACTAAGCTAAGTTAAAACTAAAGGAAGGAATATTAAATTTGTAATTAATTAAACATTAAATTAATTAAACCCTAAGCCGGCCAAACAACTGTCCGTCAAGTCAACCAAAGGAGGATATCAGAACGACAATCAAACGGCATACGCAGAGGATGATTGTGGTTCCTAAGCCTCCAGATGTCCGCCAAGTAACGGTGCCGAAAGCGTCAAAGGGGATTCAAAACAACAGTCGAACGGCCTACACTCAGAATAACTGCGACTCCTACTGGCCCGATGATATTTCGCCGGCACAGTCGTCAAATCACCCAGAGGAGGGTATCAGAACGACAATCAAACGGAATACGCACAGGATGATTGTGGTTCCTAGGCCTCTAGGTGTCCGTCCTCAGGAAGATAATCCGCAACAAAAATTGCACGGCATATGCACAGAATAATTGCTGTACAGGCTTCCCAGTCAGTTGCCAATGTTTTGCTGATAAACAAACTCACACTAGTGGGGACAACCACACCACTAATGATTGAGCTTATTTTCACTTTGCCAATGTTATTAAATAAATTAATAAAATTGGCCTTACGTATCAGTAACTCATCACCTCGTCTGCTCAAGCCATGCACACTTTTATAACCAAATAACCAATGGGAGAGCAACCAATAATAGAATTGAAATTGAGAGAATTCTTGTGTGTATACTGTATGCATGTAACATGCAAGTATTAATATTCATTCTAATAATAAATGCAGGGTAGAATTAAACATATAAGTAATTATAAGCATATAATATAGTTATTAGTAAATAATATACAATGATGATTTGGTCGGACCGGTGGACATATATAAGTAGATATGTGGGGACAAAAACAAAGTCTTCGCCTTTTGTCGTCACAGAGTTTTTGCTTGAAGGGTGCTGAGAGGAATCGACGAAGAAATATTTTTCATATCTCGTTTTGTTGGAGACGTCTGACCTAGGATTTGAATCGTGGCCTCACACTACCTACTAGACTACGGCGACTTTATTCGTGATTTGTTCCAAAAAGTGGCTACGTAAACCGAAACAAAACTTAAATCTAGTATCAAATTACTCAAACGTATTATAATGTATCAATTTTTTAGGAGCTTTGCGCGTTTTACCTGGTGCACGTTTTGATGTCTCTAAGGACTGCGTGCACGAGATGACCAGTTGTTGGTATAGGTGCACTTTTTTACTGCGCGATTTTCCGCAGAACCATAAAATGTTAGTTATTGTTCCGAATTTTTTTAGAAAGTATAAACATTAGCTGACCACTAGTGGTCTGCGTCGTCAAATAAATGAATTTGTCTGTGAAACACCAGTAGTGCAGGTGGTTAGATAAACGAAATTGCTTGTGCAACAGCAGTGGTACATGTCGGCAGACATATGTAGGTCAGTATGCATCAAATTAGTAAACAAACGACAGAATATTTTTTCATCGTGTTAAAGATGGCGTATTTTATATCAGAATGATTTTCGGAAAGCATTTTCATTTAAAGAAAAGTACTGGAGAGTTGCAGCGAATGTTTGTCGAGGCATATGGTGATCATGCTCTATCAGAAGCAACATGCAGAAGGTAGTTTCGATGGTTTAGAGATAACGATTTTGAAGCGAAAAATGGAGAACGTGAAAGACCAATAAAAAAAATTTGATGACGACGAATTGCAAACAATATTACATGAAGATGACACGTTGAGTCCGAAACAATGTTAACGTTGCTCAACAAACAGATTTGACCGTTTTAAAGCTATGGAAAGGGCTAGTAGTTTCGAAAATAAATGCCACAATGAGTTCAATGATGGTAAACTGAAGAAATTTTGCTTCAACAACATGATATAAAATCAATGTGGCATCGAATTCCTCCGAAAAATGAGTTGATTTTCAGAATCCTAAACGGAAAAGAAGCATGGGTTAATCAAGGACCATCATCTACTGAAAAATCAGCTCGATTCGGCAGAAAGACAATAATGTGCCTGGTGGGACCATAAATGTGGTGATGTGGTGAACCATGAACTCTTTAAACATTTAACTCAATTAATACATATGAACACAATGAACCATGTATTGATTAAAAAATAACCACATTTGGCCACAAGACTCGGGAAGATAATTTTACAACAGGATAATGCATTTCCACACAAAGCAATATTGGTTCAGGGTACATTCAAAGTATTAAACTCGGACCAGCTACCTCATCAGCTGTATTCAACAAACTTGGCTCCATGCGTCTGCAATTTGTTTTCATCTAAAGGGCTATCCATTTCGTGAAGAAAATTGAAGAGACTGGAGTGGTTACAAATATTGAAAAGCCTGTGCATCATCGTTTCGCTCGTTCCGCTGAAAATATCGCTATTGTAAGTGAAAGTGTTGCCGAAGACCCGAATGTGTGGATTCCTCGTCGTTCTCAGGAATTAGAGCTGTCTTACGGCCCATTATGTCGTATTTTGCATTTAGATCTACACCTACATCCATATAAAGTCCAGCTCACGCAACAACTGAAGCCAGCTGACCATTCACAACGTCGTAGATACGTGGAATGGGTGCTTGAACAACATGTGGTGGACGGTAATTTTTCGAACAAAATTTTCTTCAGCGATGAAGCACATTTCACACTCGGTGGGTATGTTAATAAACAAAATTGTCGTATTTGGGATTCTGAGAATCCTCAAGTAGTTGAAGAGAGGCCATTACATCCAGAAAAAGTCAGTGTTTGGTGCGCTCTTTGGTCCGAAGGTGTGATTGGATCTTACTTCTTCGAAAACGACGATGGAACGACTGTCACCGTCAATTCGGAGCATTATGTTCATGATAGCCGACTTTTTTTTGCCTGCTATTGAAGAATACGACTTGGAGAATATATGGTTTCAACAAGACGGTGCCACATGCCACACAACTCGAGCGAATATGGCTTCATTGCAAGAGACATTCCTGGCCGCGCAATTTCTCGTCGTGGCGATATCAACTGGCCACCAAGATGTAGTATTTCACACATAATGTCAATGTTCAAACTTTACAATAAAAAAGAAATATCATGAAAAAAATATTTTATGTGTTTTATTTACGTTTACTTTTGAAACCACAAAATGGATAACCCGATATAATACAGGAGGTGGCTGAACAGCACTGGCTAATTGGTTTAATGCAAACAACGTTTTATTAACGTGGAGTACACAAATTGCCTGAAAGATAAAAAAAAAATTTGTAGCCAAACATGGCCAATACTGGAATAAAATATTTTTCATTTTCTTAAGTAAATTTAAACGAACTTGATATTATGACTGTAAACCTCTCCAGGAAAAATATATTACAAGAGTTCTATGTTTTCAATTTTTACTCTGTGAAATATTAAATTTAATTCCTGTATTCTTAATGAATATATTTAATTAACTTGCTTTTCGATTTATTTCTTTAAATTTTTAACTTTAAATGAATTTTATTTTTGCCTTTGCTGACGTCATACAATTTCCTTTATTTTCTTTTTTCCTTTTGTTTTTTTTTTGTTATCAAATCAGCAATTATTTATTAATTTATTGTGTTCATCTTTTGCGGTCATCATTTTCATATCATAATACAGAACAATAAGTATGGTTTACATTCATTTATAATTGGACTTAAATAACAGAGAAGATAAGATGTTAAGGCTTCAAATCTAAGAGCCTTCAATCATAATGGATTGACGCTAATGCCTGAAGTAGACAAAGCAGAAGGATGTGAATCATTAAGGTTTAAGAATTTCTATCAACTAAACTAAGTGTCCAATTTCACGACCACAATGAAGGGGAATGTTTATTATTTGACGTATCATCTGTTTTATTTAAGACAATTTGATTGGGAATTATGTCATGCAGAGGGAAAATTAAAAATTGCACGAAATTTTTGAAATTGTATGTGCAGGGGCAACAATATTAAAATGTATGGAACTTATTGAGGAAATACTGAATGAGACAGAGTAATAATGTGTTCAGATATGCACATTTCTGGCATAAAACGCAATAAACGCCATTATTGAGCTCAATATTTCATATAAAGTTTCAATTAATTATTGCGCAATAAATACGCAAATTGTTATAATATTGATTAAAACTTAAAATGCAGTATTATCATAAGTATGTCTAGTGAGCATCAAATGTCAACAATGACAAACACAATGTTGTTGAAACAGCCAGCCTTTTTGTTTACCAGCTGTCAAGCTGAAGTGCGTATATAATAATGTCTGAACACTTAAAATATTTTATTCAATAAAGGGAATTTTGACTCAATAAAAGTGCATATCTGAACATAGTATAAGAGAGCGTAAAAATTTTACACAACAATTCACCAAAACTTAGTAAGAATTAAGAATTCGTAATGGTTATTACATCCAACATGTCATTGAACCCTAAGATACTGCTGCTAATGTGAAGATGTGATTTGCCTACCGAAGTTCCTACAGGCTTAATACTTTTGGAAAAAGTCCCAATAAGACTCCAAGAATGCATTTTGGAGATCATTTAGAAGAACGGTCAGGTAATTGCTAAACCTCAAACAACACTCAACTGATAAACTTGCTCAAGAGTGCATAGCACCAAATATCAACAGGAAATGCTAAGAAAAACTGGTACATTCAATGCCAAATGGGTTAAATGGATTGTTTGACAGTAAGGGATGTCTTAGTAAACATTTTAATATGAATTTAAAATTACTCTGAGTTCTTCCTTTGGGTGCCTTCACTATTGAAATGCAAAAATATGAAGTCACCAGAAACTTTTCCTTATTTTTCTTATGGTTTGTGAAAAACCTTGAAATTTTTTTGTTTGTTTTATAATGAAATAGAAATAAATTAACAAAATAAATACAAAAAACATGAATTTTTTTACATATTGTTCCGAAAATGGTGTAGCATCGTTTAACGTTAAAATGATAAACACAAAGCAACGTAAACAAAATACACAAACAATAATGAAACCGCAATAGAATTCGAATATTCGACTTCAAGAACATTCATAAGACTGTTTACGTGGGCATATAAAAAAGCAATACAAAGCAGGCAACGAATAGTAAGAATTCAGTCAGTCTTGTGTGAAGACGCGTTGCCTGTGAAGAGATTAATCGTGGTTTGAACATCTCCGTTATACAGATCTATTGAACGATTGTTGTTGCTGAAGCAGAATAGTGTAAAGCAGAACAAGAAATAAAGCAATTATTGTTGTATACATCAAGTTGTGTAAAGCGGCATACAAAATTGTGCAAACAATAAAGAGTTTCATTGAAACTAAATAGAAATTTATTTTTATTTTGTTTACAATCAACGAACTCATATCTTAAACGTTTTTAAAAAGGTAAAAACGTACCAGTATTATTGTTTAAAATTCATTAAATTTCTTAAACATATTGGGGTACCTATAGTTCTGCTGACCACTGTATGTGTACTTGAGTTTGTATCTTTGATCAATTTGATGATGGAAGTTGGAGATAGCTTACAGATAGTGAGGTAGTGTGTTGACTTATTAGACGTCAGGACTTAATTCAAACTGCAGCTCAGACATTAACACAAAAATATTAAAAAGTATCATCAAATGAGTGACCTCTTGAATGTATTATAAATTTCGGAACTTAATTTTTTAATTCATAATTTTGAAATGTTAAGTTATTAGTTTTTCTGAGATAAATGGGAATGGTACAGATGAGAGATAGCAATGAGAATTCAAAAATATGAGTAGATTCGAATCATACTCATAATTTCTGATACTCATACGCATTCATGCTTACTTTAATATCATACTCATACTACTCATATTCAAAGTTTATAAGTACTCATCGTACTCATACTGAACAACACGCGCGATGTTGTTGATTTCGACTCTCCTTTACTCAAAATTTATACGAATCACCAAATAAGTATGATTCGCGTACGAACGCTATTAGAAGGTTGTGTGTTTGCTTTGCTTGCTGTCTTTGTATTTTTTTTTTTTTTTTTTAGTAAATGCAACAAAAACTAAGGCCGCAAATTTTTATGAATGATTCGAATCACTCGAATCATTTATGAGTATTATAAATATTTTTCTAATTTTATGAATCTGAATGAGTAGTTGTATGAATTAAACATATTTCGAATGTTATGAGTTTGTTGTCAACGTTGTACTCATACTCATTGCAATCTGTACTTATAAATCAATGTTGTATTGAGTACGAATGAATCACAGTAGTTGAATTTCAATACTGTTGACTTATTCATACTCAACTTTTCATGAGTACTTATGACTAGCGAAAAAATGATTCATTGCTAACCTCTGGTACAGATATTAATTTAATATCCAAAATATTTCAAATTTTCGGAATTGTAAATAAATACTCTTGTTTTCTTTACTGCAATATACCTCACATACAGTAATACTTGGAGTAACACATCCTAACTCCAATTTAGAAAAACTTTTTGTGTGAAAATCGAATTTAGAAATATTTAATTTAATTTTAACTCAATGCTTATAAATAATTTGTTTAAAAAATCGTTTTATTGAAACACATATTGAATTTCTATGTACATATAAAGAACTAAAATGACAAACAAAAAATAAACCAAATTAACAAATAACACTTGAACATCACCAACTAATTTGTTTACAAAAAATACAAAAAAAAAAAAACAAAAAAAATTGCAATAGTTTAGCTCCTCATACTAAAAATAAATAAATATTAAAACGGAAGATAATAGACTGAAGCAAACTAGAGCGGATGTCAATCAAATGATCAGCATCGCCGGAAATGAATGCAATTTTGATAGTTAGTGTCACATTTACTGATTTCAACGCCACACACAAAAATATAGAAATAACTAAACATTTTCAACGTTATATGTGTGCGTATGTAGTTATACAAGTATAAAATAAATATAGGCACATATGTATGTATGTTGTATATATAATACATATAAAAGTTTGCCAGGTTGCACATATATTTACGTTTATATAGTTCTTGCACTGAGCAAAAACCTTTAGTACAACCGAATAATTTTTTACTTCGAAGCTGCCGTTGTCTAGTAGGTAGTGTGTGGTCTCATCACGGTTCAAACTCCAAGTCAGACATCAAAACGAAATATGGAAAAAATATTTCATCGACAACTTTCTCTCAGCAGATTTCTGGCAAAATCTCTGAGACCAAATAAAATTTGCAATGAAAAGCTTCTCACGCCACTTATTTTCTGTGTGTTTATTTTATACACGAGTGGCGGAACCTACAGCTTAAAGTCGACTCGGAACGACAGATTTTTTTGAGAATCTTTTCAATGCAATTTTATTTACTCTCAGAGTTTTTGCCAGAAATCTATTGAGAGGCAGTCGTCGTGCATTTGTCGTGAGTGGTTAGTCAATAGTATTCTGTTGCATTCGATTTTATCAGATCTTTTGTTAAGCGCTGCCTATTTCTAAATTTAAATACAACAAAGTGTGTGGGATATCACTTTTCATTTATTTGACCGATGTCATGGGTTATGCCTTGTGCTGAATTTCCAATGGGGTATGAACATACCACACAGTTCATACCCCATTGGAAATCAGCGAAATTTTTTAGAGACGCCAACCTATCCTGGAGATGAAGTCGCCGTGGTCTAGTAGGTAGTGTGTTGGCTTATTAGACGAACGGCCCGAGTTCGAATCCCAGGTCAGACATCAAAATGAAATATGAAAAAATATTTCTTCGGCGACTTCCTCTCAGCAGATTTCTGGCAAAAACCCTGAGAGTAAAAATTGCCATGAAAAAGCTTCTCAAATAATCTGTCGCTCGGGGTCGACTTTAAACTGTAGGTCCCGCCACTCATGTATAAAATTAACGCACACAACATGAGTGTTGTTGAGAAGCTAGGCCGTAATCCTGACTGAAGGGTTGTAATGGCCAATTATGTACGTATGTAACCTATCCTGGATCAACGAGGAGTCCTGCTCTACCGCTAGACTCACCTGGCCCAGGATGGATAGAAGGCGTACTAACCAGTTACTTGGACTTGGTCGCGGCATCATCTCAATCACAGTAGCCATGCTTACAGGTCACTGTGTTATGGGTAGACACGCGGAGAGAATGCGGCTCCCATTTAACGACTTCTACCGTGGGTGCAGATCCACTGAAGAGGACGAGACTGTTGCTCACTTTCTTTGTCAATGCCCATTTCTTGCGAGGTGCATATAGGTTATTTGGCTCTCCGACCCTTGTCAGCTTGACGGAGCTATCGTCCATTGATGTCAAGGACATAGCCTCGTTTATCAAACTTTCTGGCTGGTTTTCCAGCGCGGGGTAGTCGTGCTTTGAATTTGCAGATCGTGCGCTGACCGGACCCTCCCTCCTGGATTCTACGAAAGGCCGAGTCCTTGTCAGATATACTGCTTAAATCATATTTTATCTATAATATTAGCCGAGAAATAAATGGAATAATATTTTGTTACAGCAGAGCAGTAAATTTAAATTTATGCTACAAAAACATAAATACTTATAAGAATTGTGAGACATATGTATATATGCTCTATATGTATGTTTATCAGCATAGATGGTGTTGAAATTACATGTAGAATAGTGTACTCTGTGTATACGTATGTGTAAATATGATATAAAATATTTTGACTAAGTATAACTGTTATATAAATGTGTCGTGCATAAATGTTTCGTTAAAATGTTTGTATGTGTGAAGAATACTTGTTATTTTAACACTCAGATACTGTTTGTGGTAGCATCAGTGTAAGAACATACATAAATGTTGACAATAACATATGACATGATACACATCAATAGATATTCACAGTGGGAGGTGTCGACAACAAGATGTTATCTTCCCCAAAGCCTATCAATGGAAAACTTTAAACGCAGACTAGATGACATCGTTAAAGAGGCAAGGAAAGTGAGAACCTTGAGAAGGCGTGTCGGATCGCCAATTGGGTTTCCGGAAAGCACGTTCCACAATGAATGCAATATAAATGGTTACGACAATAGCAAAGGATGTTATCAGCGATCAGCGCTGGCTGGAGGGATATAAAAAATACCGCCTTGGACTTCAAAAACGCATTCAACTCTACGGGGTAGGATGCCACGCTAGCTCTCCTAAATGGAAAGGACTTATCAAACTACTTTAAGAAATTCATTAAGCACTACTTTAAGGATAGAGTGTTTTTATATGATGGCAGATGATGGCAGAAAGTCGTATGCGGTATCGGCGGGATTCCCGCAAGGTTCCCTGCTGAGTCCAATATTATGGAACGTCATGTATGATGGCGTACTGAGGCTTCGACACCCAAGAGCTACACATATTGCCCCCCCTGGTGGTAAGGGGAAAACATTTGGGTGAATTGGTGAGAACGTGTAACACTGCGATTGCCATGGTCAGGAGGTGGATCATTGGAATAGATCTCAAACTTGCTGATCACAAAACGAATGTACTACTTGTAAGCAGTAGGAAGAGGATGGAATTTATTACCATAACGGTAGTGACTTGCGCATAACATCAGAGCAGACAATTATGTAATGATTGGCAATAAGCTCATGTATTGGGAACACCTGACGTTCATCGGTGGTAAATGTGAGCCTAACCTAGGAGGCCCAATACAGGAGAAGAGATGGATACTGATGAAAGTAATGACGTCGATCGCTATATATGCAGCCCCTATATGGGTCGAGGCTATGGATAAGAGGACCTATAGAACAGGAATAGGTGCGGCCTACAGGAGATTCGCTCTCAGGGTAATTTCTGGCTTCCGCACGGTGTCTACTGATGCAGCATTGGTGATTGTGGGAATGATGCTCCTGCAGCTAGTAGTCTACGTAGAGAGGAGTAAGAATTATACAAGGAGGGATATGGATAATTTTCCAACAAGGGAAGATGGACCTACGGACTCCTACCGAGTATAGGCGAATGGACCAAAAGGAACCCCGGCCAGCTGAACTTCCAACTGAAACAGTTGTAACTGGCAATGGAGTTGCTAACTGATCGGAAGTGTGACGAACGAGGTAGTTTCCCTTTAAATTCATATTTATTACTGAATATTTAAAATCTTTACACTTAAAGTTCGGAGTCGGTATTTTTTGGTACCAGAATTTCTTACATACATACATACATACATACATACATACATACATACATAATTGGCCATTACAACCCTTCAGTCAGGATTACGGCCTAGATTCTCACACCAGTCATGTTGTGGACCTACAGTTTAATGTCGACTCCGAACGATAGATTTTTGAGAAACTTTTTCATGGCAGGTTTATTTACTCTCACAGTTTTCGCCAGAAATCTGCTGAGAGGTAGTCGCCGAAGAAATATTTTTTTTTCAGATTTCGTTTTGATGTCTGGGCTGGGGCTCGAACCAGGCCTTTACGTCTAATAAGCGTACACACTACCTAATAGACTACGGCGACTACACTACATTTCTTATCTGAGAAAAATTTGGACTCTGAATTACAGAGTTTTCATTCTGTGTATGTGATAGAAACCTTAGAAGACCATTGACATACTCATACTTATTCAAGTTCCAACCTCATAGTCGCATGTATCTTCACATGAATAAGAATGCAGTCAACAAAAAACGGAAGAATAACAAATTAAATATACATCGTTTTAATGAAATTAAATCAAGTGTCCATTGACATCTGTCTACATATCCATTACAAGTGTACACAATTATTGAATTAAAATAACTTTTTCTAAAACTATTTTTGAGTGAAAATTGAAAAAGTAATGGAAAACCAATGATAAAGTATGTCTGATAAAATTTAATTAATTTTCTATTGTTTTTTTTTATTTGTTCGTATTTAAAGATGACTCTAGTTTTCCTTTTTCAGTTAAAGTGGGTGTGTGTTGACACTTTTTTAACGTTAGTCTTAATTTCGTTTATTTCAAAGTTTTTCTGCCGTTTTCTCACTAGTAATAAAAAAAAAAAAACAAATAAAAAAAGGAAAAAAGCTTTATTTAAATTTTTAACTAAATTGTATAGGGTCTCCCAATAGGAACTTGCTGAAGCTTACTTACTTAATTGGTCAACAAAGTTTCTACTACAGCCCGTGTGCGTTAACTTTTTGCATGAGTGGCGGGGCCTATAGTTTAAGGTTGACTCCGAACGACAGATTTTTTACAAACTTTTCATTTCAATGTGGAATGGTCTTCTAATTTCGTTTTGGTCGGAATAGCTGTGAACTCACGTCTAAAATCACGTCACTTCCTACTAGACAAAGGTGACAACAGTAAAGTTACATCTCTCAAATTAATTGTCATGTGTTCTCATATGACAGACTGCGAAATCCCTTAGTCTAGTAAGTAGTGTTTGGCGGTTCAAATCCCAGGTCGAACATCTTTAAGAATCCAAAATATGTCAAAAAATATTTATTTCTTGACAAACTCTGAGAATAAAAAACAATGCCATGAAAAGTTCCTCAAAAAATCTGACGTTCGGTGGAGCAGTTTCCGCCACTCTCAATAAAAATAACATACACAATATGAGTGGTGTGAGAAGTTAGGTCATAATCCTGACAAATTATGTATGTACGTGCTGATGTATTTTAGGAGGCCCATTTCTAGATGAATGCTCAATGCATTCTGAAACAGTCACCATTTGGTGTAGATTTTGAGCTGGCGGCTTCATCGATTCATATTGGGAACGATGTTGGCCACGTCAGCACTCTCAATGGTGGGTCGATTATTACCTACTTTTTTTTTGATCCGAATTGGATAGAAGCTGTAGCTGTAAGACATTTAAACGCTGTTATATTTCACACTTAATTGCATCAATAGGTGGTTCAAACAAATAAGAAAATTTTCTATTCGATAACGCTTAAAAACTGACCCTATAATTTATTTTTAGGGATTTGTTTGCTGAAAACAATATTTTTAGACCCTTAAATGGAATTTTAATTTATTTTCTGTTGTAAATGTCACTGCAGACACAAGCAACTAATGTTGTTGGAAATACTTGACATTTATTGTTGTTCTAGAACATAAAAAAATATGTATGCTTTTAATAAAATTTTACTTAAAAAAATTTATTTAAAAAAAAAATTTACGTTAAATTATTATGGTATTTTGCAGAAAAGAATTTTGGTATTTGGGTGCATTACATATTTGTAAATGTAACCTACATCTGCACCAAAAATTGTATTGTAATTTTAGTAAAATTTCAATAATGTTTACAAAAAAAAGAATTTAAAAAATAAAAAGATTCAGAAATCTTTGATTTAATTTCAAAAATAGAAATAATGATTTTATTTTTCAATATAGTTACCTTTGAGCTCAATACACTTAATCCAATGTTTATCCAAAACTTTTAGGTCAGATGATTTCACTGGTGAATTCAAATCTGTTCCCAATTAACCAGTTTTTAAGATTTGAAAGCAATAAATTGTCAACAAAATCCATGGAGTTTTGGGTGTATGACCTCATAGAATTTTTTCTGACGCAAAATAATTTGTCTTTTTCTGTTTTGGCCAAATGCGATAATTTTTTGTTTCCAAATAAATTGACATAATGTTCGCCACTCATGTTTAAGCTTAGGAAGCATAAACAAACCGTATCTATAACGTATCCATAACTTTATTGACTGACAAACCCAGTTTGGCATTTGGCGTGTGACTACTGTCGGACTGTTTGATATTTTGTTTCGTCTAGAGATATGCAAAGACGTGAATAAAACTAACGTGGCACAAATCTTATGGAAAGCCTTCTGATAAAAAAAAAGAGAGGAAGTCCCCGAAGAAATATTTTTTCATATTTCGTTTTGCTGGAAGTGTGCCTGTGGTTTGAACCGTGGTCTCACGTCTAATAAGCCCACACACTATGTACTAGACTACGGCAACGTACACTGTATTTGCATTGACTTTTGTGATATTGCATTTGCAAAGTTTCATTTTATATGATGACAAATGGTGTAGGGAAGGAAAAGTGGTAACAGATTAACTTGGTTTCTGTATTTCATAATTTTTTTCACAATCCTCTTTCATCGTTATGTTACTCTTAGTTCTATTTAATTCTTTAAAATAGCGCTGCTGACTACAAATAGTCTATCTAACTACGAAGTTGGGAGGCACAATTTTGGTGACTTGTGGTGGTAAGCAAATTAGAATTGTACACACATAGAATTGTTTTGATTAAATAATTTGATGTGTATCTAAGCTGCTTAAAAATCAGCATTGAATGCAAGTGAAAAGTAATAATTAAATACAACGACTTGCAAAAAGACGTCGTATAAATGCAAAGGGTTTTCGAAAGATGTATCTAAACAGAATAAAGAAATAACCGCTTTCCAAAAGCCATCATGTGTTAATTTTGGTTTGAGTCATGACTTTTTTTCATATAAAACTCACTTCTTTCACTTTTTAAAATCATGTGATAATCTGTAGTAGCCGTAGTCTAGTAGGTAGTGTGTTCGCTTATTAGAAGTAAAGCCCGGGTTCGAGCCCCAGGCCAGACATCAAAACGAAATATGAAAAAAATATCTCTTCGGCGCCTTCCTCTCAGCATATTTCTGGAAAAAACTCTGAGAGTAAATTAACCTGCCATGAAAAAGTTTTCCAAAATCTGTCGTTCGGAGTTGACGTTAAACTGTAAGTCCCGCCACTCAAGTATAAAATTAAGGCAGCGCATTCAGCGGTGTGAGAAACTAGGCCGTAATCCTGGCTGAAGGGTTGTAATGGCTAATTATGTATGTATGATAATCTGTACATCTGGACACTCTTGGCCAACACAAACTTATTATTATTTTTATTTTGCCAAAATAGATGGCTGCTGATGGGAGCAATATTGCGCTTCTAATATTTTTGTGTAATATTGTGTGCTTCCGAATTATGAAGTTAATTTTATTTTCTTATCTTAGAACAAATGTAGTGCTTAATTTGCTGTAAAGAAGCTAAAGTGTTGTGGAATATTTGTTTCTAGGCAACTAGGTCCAGAAAGCTACAACCATCAGCTCAAGGCAAACAATTCAAAACCGGGGCAGAAAAAGAAGTCCAAAAAAACTAATAAAAGGGTCGTTACAAGAAACAATATGGGAATCGGAAATAATATTTCCGGTTGATGGGGGAGGTGTTGATTGACTCCCCAGTCTAGATCTGTTAAACGACAGGGCCACCTTGAGCAGGATGTGACTGAGTCACGCACTAAGGGTCATGATTCGGTAAGAGATAAATATTTACTTGCTTATTGCTTATTAAAAGTTGTAGCAATTATAGCAATTAAAATCTAATAAATAATATGTATTTAAGGTTCAATAAGAACTCAATAACTAAAATTTTTTGTATTTGTGCACCCTCAATAGACGTCCTTGTTTATTCTCTAAGCTTCTCACCATTTCCTTCAATGTGTTAGTGGATAAAATTATTTTTCCTTTAGTACTTTATGCTGTCGCCGCAACATGTGTTTTATGTTAAGAGATATTTACAACCTATTGTTTATGTTTTGTAACAATATGCCATCTCTATACCACTTTCTTTAAAATTTATTTGCAAGTTTACAAGAAATGTTGTCAAGAAATGTGCACAAGAATAATCCCAAAAATAAAAATAAAATAAATTTATGACTCTATGTTGTCTGGTTTATATATTGTTTTGCCCTTCAGCACGAATATTGATATAATTGATTGAAAAAATCTTTAGAAATTGTGTTTCATATTTCAAAAATTTAGCCTGGGTATACATACAAACCATTTAATAGTGCAGATATAAAAATAAATACCTTTATGCTCGGTGTAGTGTAACAGACCAGAGTTTGCATGAAAAATTAACTTTTATGGCTTTCTCACGTACATGCCGCTTTTAAAAGCCTTGACGTGAAAAAGTCAGCAGGGCCCGATGGCATTACAGGCTCAATGTTAATCAAATGAACCCCACTAGTGATATGATAATTGTACTATTCATATTTAATGCAATGTTACGAATTGTCTAATTCCCATCATCTTGGAGAATATCTACAGTTGTAATGATTCCCAAGCCGAGAAAAGATGCTAGATCGATTCATCATATATTTCTTATTAGCTTGTTGTCAATATTATCAAAAGTGTTCGAAAAAATTCTTCTCCAAAGCTTAGCCACGTTCCTCGACGAGCGTCAAATTATCCCTGAATATCAGTTTGGATTTCCAGCTAATTACGGTGCCATTGAGCAGGTTGATAGGATCGTCACTATAATTAGATCGGTATTTGAAAAGAAACAATATTGTTCAGCACTTTTTATCGACATCTCACAAGCATTCGATAAGGTTTGGCATGATGGTCTACTCAGCAAAATGAAACGACTGCTCTCCGAGAACACATTAAAGCTTCTTAAAAGCTATTTAAGTGATAGAACTTTTAAGGTCAAATTGAAGGACGAACTATCTACACCAAAACAGATCTCTACAAGTGTCCCCAAGGGAAGCATACTAGGCCCTATTCTATATTTAATTTATACATCGGACATGCTTACAAGTTCTAACACATATACATCAACATATGTAGACGACACCGCATTTATAAGCGTCAACAAGCGGATCCAAACGTAGCATCAACACAACTGCAGTCGCACATATACGATTTGGAAAAATGGTTTGAAAAGTGGAGAATAATGGTGAATTCAACCAAGTGTGCTCATGTAACCTTCATACTCAGAAGACAAGATTGCCCACAAATAAAAATAAATACTATAAACACCTGTGAGCCCACTTAAACCGGCGCCTAACATGGTCCCGCCACATCGAGGCCAAATTAGCGGCCATTAAACTGAAATCCGTTCAAATGCATTATATAATGCATATTGGTCCTAATTCAACACTAGACCTTGAATACAAGGTTCTTTTATACAAATGCATTATAAAGCCAATATGGACCTACGGCCATCAGCTTTGGGGCAGAGCTTGCGCGTCTAACGTTTTGAAATTGCAAAGAAGACTGTCCAAGATTTTACGACAAATTATCTGTGCTCCATGGTATATTCGCAACGACAATATCCACAGAGATCTCAACATGCCTACAATTCAGGAAGAAATTAAAAAATTCGCCATAAAATACGTCGGTAAACTAATGATTCACCCCAACGTATTGGCAAGGGACATGCTTCAATTCGACAGCCATCAAAGGTTAAAACGGAGTGACACATTGAGCCTTGATAACACGCTGGTGCTAACTATTAACCATCAAAACTAGTTTTTAGATTTGAAAACTACTGTAAATTTTATTAAGAAAGATTCAATAATAATAAAAAAAAAGAATTTTACATTACATTGCTTGCTATCAAATGAGATGTTACTGCTGTCTCTAGTGCTATTGAACGGCAGCCTACTAAAATAAGTCTGGAAGTGAATGAGGGCAAAACGCAGTATATGTTATCGACAATTAGTGTCGTGCGTATTTACTCTGCAAGACGCTCATCCTCCCCGTGCTTCTATATATATCGCAAAGGCATGAACCCTACTAGGTACTGATGCTGCACCCTTCAGAGTATTCGAGAGAAAAGTGCTACGTAAGATCTTCAATCTAGTATGAGTTGGCGATGATTCCTGCATCCGATCCAACACTGAGCTGTATGAGCTCCTCAACGGCATAGACGTTGTGCAGCGTATTAATAACATACAGCGGCTGTGCTAGCTCGGCCATGTCGTTCGAATGGAAGAGGATGCTCCAGATTTGATGCGGGGATCTGCGGAAGTAGACGAAGAAAGCTACCTTGTTTGCGTTGGAAGGACCAAATCGAGGAAGCCCTGTCAATGATTGGTGTGACAAATTGGGGTAGGCGCGTAATATTCAGAGGCACCAAAATTCTTTAATCGGATTGTTAATTGCCACTTAAATAAGTAAGTAAGATTTTCGCATTAATAGCTAATAATACTACGCTCTAGACTGTCAGGACATTCAGAAACAATTTTTTAAGTTTTTTTACACAGGAAATATTGGGATTTAACATGTTTTGCAAATGTTTTTAAAAATCAACAAATAGCCATCAAACATCAGAATGATTGTGTCCGTAGTTTTGTTCTTGTGCTTAAATTTATCAAAACTACTGAATCATTAATGCAGTTTTTTATTGAGTGTATACATCTTTTTTTAATATAATATTTAAATAAATTGTCAGCGATCCAAAGGCATTCATTGTTATTTGATGACGCCGCCAGCATTTTAAGTTAAAAGATCAAACGTTATTAAAAGTTTTTCTTTATAAATGTTGTAGTAAAAATTCAACACATTTTATTTAACTGTCTAGCAGTGCTAAACATTTCTTATTTATATGGTTAAATTCTTCTTAATCTGGATTTGACCAATGGTACTGGTTATTTGAGATTTGAGGACCACTGTGGGTTTGAGGCTTATTCGCTTACACCTGTGACTTAAAAAACCGCACAAGAAAGGATCTAATGGGGTTAAATTTCACGATCACATAACTTCCAAAGTTAAACTTGCTGTCAATTCGCATGTGTAGAACATCCAATATTTCTATAAGCTCTGAGCCAGGTGGCGGTTAGTCAAATGCCGTCAGTATCCATGTCATTCATTTCAGACCAAAATAATTTGATAAATATAGTAATAGTCTAATAGGTAGTCTGTTGGCTTATTAAACGTGAGACCTTGATTCAAATCACAGGTTAGACATCACCAGCGAAAAGGAATAGCAAAAAATATTTCTATGGCAATTGCCGCGCAGCAGATTTCTATCAAAAACTCTGGGAGTAAGTAAAATTGCCATGAAAAATTTCTCAGATGCGGCCAGAGAGCATACATATGTTCTGAACGATCTACCGGTTTCAGATGTATTCTGTATCCTCTCAAGCATTTCTTTTAACTACAAAATTCAATAATTTTGCACAAGAAATATTAGAAAAATGCATTCGGAAATTTTATAAAAATGGTCGAGATTTTGTCGTAATTTAAGGATCACTGGTCTTAATTGTCAATAAATGGTTGTCTAATGTTGCATGGAAACTATCGGTAAGGATAACTATAGTTTGATAGTATCAAACTATGTTGACATTACTTTTAAGTACGGTTTTGCAAAATCACATACATTCTTTCATGTGGTATCCTACTGGTCTACTAAACTGATTTTCTATCCTTTAAAATGAGCGAATTATTGAGTTTGTAGTGTTTTTATTGAAAGAAAAAATTTGAACATTTCATATTGTAAAAACAAAAAGAGAAATAGCAGGAGGGAAAATTGTAAAAAAAATTAATTAAAAAATCTAAAAGTTATTGACAAGTTTAAATGATTGAAAAACAGAAAAAGTTTTCAATTACATTATTTAGTTTTTTTTTTTTAAATAAAATTTGTACAAAAAAAGAAACCATTGTGACATTTCACATCTGCTATTTTTTAATTAACGAAATGAAAAACAACAGACCCTGCTAAATAAAAAAGTTGCAAATTATTTCAACCTTTTTCTGTGATATAAAAAATAGAACAACCGAATAATTGAAAAAGGTTTACATAATTGTAATTGCATTGTTGTTAATTAAATTCATTAATTTTCGTATTATTTTAAAGCAATGTGATATAGAAATGCAAACAAAAAATGTTAATGTTAATGTTAAAAACAAAAATTTTTTATATCCCGCATATATGGTATGTTCATCATGCAGATGAAATCTATACTTAGTTCATCAAGCATAGTTCACATTATGAAAGGAAAAGCTATCATTTTGTTTATTGAAGAGTTTTATTTTCAGTGTTTTCTAATCTGTCGAAAATAAAACTTAAATCTAGTTACTGGAGTCATTCATAGAGTACCGCGTTATAGGAGGGCTGTCAGCTCTGCAGCGGTTTATATGAAAACCGCGTTCTGAGCGTACCGCGTTAAAGAACAGTTGGTTGTATTCATACAAGTCGTGTATATGATAGGACATTGGGTGAATTTAAGGCAACAAAATTGCTATTTTATCACTGCTTCAAAAATTAGTATAACAGTATCTTATTGATATGCTAATAAACTATTTTTAGGGATTTCGAAGAAGAACCAATCAATTTTCCTACTACATAATTATTCCAAAATATATAAAATATTGTCTGGAATAAAGTGTCATCGTCACATTACTTTTATGGATTGTCCTGTGCTTTCACATCTGCCCTTTCTTTTAAAAACAATCTCCTTCAAACGTCCATTGAAGAAAAATGTCTTACACTTATTCTGGAGCACTTTATATATGGAGTATACATATATTTTTATTGGTGATTAAATTTATGATTTATTTTCGTGCCTGCTAATATAGAAATAAAAAAAGAGAATAATTGGCCAAAAGCATAAACATACTCATATATATTCTTCAACATATATACATATGTATGTACAGGTTAAGGGAAGAAAAATCCTCTGAATGGCAAAATTATTTTGATAAGTTTAAGGGATTGGTCATAAATAAAAATAAAAAAAATATATAAAAATTATGTTTGGAAATATTTTTGAAGAATTTTAACATTTATAGGCGGGCAATGATGATTTAGGTTCCTCACCATAGAGGACGTACAAATACGTAGTTAATATGCTGTTGAAGTAAATTTTCAGATTTTTTGGAATTTTGACAAACTTAATGGGTTGATAATCAAGTTTCATGACAAATTTTCAATGATATTAAGATTTGGACCATTAAAGGCAGCCAACTCGAAGATGTACGATATAATTTCTTATATAAAATTCGTATACATCGATCGACTGACCGATGTGTTATGCTACAACTTCTATAAACCTGCACATCGTCAGCATACATCTTAACTTTTTCGAGTTCGCTTTGCACATTACTGATGTAAAGCGAGAACAGTAGTCGACCCAGAATTGAGTCTTGTGCAATACCTCGGCTTAGAATCACCTACATAACATAATTACATAATTGGCCATTACAATCCTTCAGATAAGATTACAGCCTAGCTCCTCACACCACTCATGTTGTGTGTGTTAATTTTATACGTGAATGGCGGGACCTATAAATTTAAAGTCGACTACCAACGACAGATTTTTGAGAAACTTTTCATGGCAATTATATTTACTGTCAGAGCCTTTGCAGGAAATCTGCTGAGAGAAAGTCGCCTAAGAAATATTTTTATGTGTAGTATATATCATCGTTCAAATATCCCAAATTCCTTCTCTGGGTAGGGCGTATCCAAAAAAAAAAAATTTCTATGACTCTGGCGCATCCTTCAGGATGTCTTGTGTCTTATTCGTATGCACCTGGGACTCCAAAAAACCTTGCAAGAAATGTATTACACTATCAAATGGCACAATCTCGGTGCCCGTTTACATCACCTCTGTGAGAGATGACCATGCCCTCAAATTGCTCCCATGTGGCATTAGTCTTGTAGTTTATAGCGTTATCCTCTTAAAATCACCACCATTGGAGCCCCAATCCTTAGATTCAGGATAAAAGCAATCGGGGATCAGAATTACGACCTAGTTCACACACTACATATATTGTGTGTGTTAATTTTATACATGAGCGGCGGATCTCACAGTTTAAAGTCGATTCCGAACGACGGATTTTTGTTGAATTTCATATGGATGGGAACCCACCAAAGTCGACAATTCTTTTTGTTTAAGTATCCATTTATCCATGAGATACTTTTTTGAAAATTAGGGTCAGTTGTCAGCTGATTCAGATCTCACTCAACGAGCGCACGTCTTTGCCTATGGTCGTCCATGGCGATTTGGCAAAACAGACTGAGTATAACTGCCAACTAATTCGACAGAATTATTCCAAAAATATGTTAAAAAATTTAAAAAATTAATATTAAAAATAATAATTCTGAACTTTAGTTTTAAAACAATAAACAATAGAAAAAATTCTAAAGATATGCAATTTTTATGGTATCCCCCTAACTATATACATATTTCCATAATTTTTATTGTTTTATGATACTCTAGTTTTTATGACTGTTTTTATTTTGCTCACCAAAAAAAAAAAAAAAACAACAAAAGAAACAAAAGAAAATGTAAATAAATAAAAATAAAACAATTTATTTATACAAGTTTTATTTATGATACCACTTCATTGCCTATGGGCACAATAGTGGGCGTTTAAACTGTGGAACATAAATGTGTAGACGGACATAAAATAATTCCTACATAAACCATCGTTTCTAAATACTCAATAATAAATAAACATGAACATTTCATTGTTCGTATAGTAAATCCTGCCTTAACTATAAGGCAGAAATATAAAGGAATGTTATCTTCCAAAGAAATGGTAACAAATTAGTGAAAGATGCTTATGGGCCGTGAGTTAATTTTGTAGAACACGGAATTTATTACTTAACCCATCTGAATTTCGTAAATGCTTCCTGCTTTCTTCTATAGCTATATAAATCGTTGATTGTTTGTCATAAAAATATTTATTTTATATTTGTCGTCAAGTGTGCTGATTTGTGGTTACACTAAAAAAACTTTATTGCAACAAATTTTTTTCTTCTTCTTGTAAAATAAATACATATTTATACAGAAGTTTCTTTAGAACTTGTGTATGTATATGTACATATGCATGTGTATTTGTGGTTTTGTTGTTTTATTTTTTCGTTTATTATTCCTTTAGGGAACTTAAACTGAATACACCCATATTATCAGAACAAAATTTTTGGTCCAACAAAATTAATTTTAAAGCAATTTCAAATTTTAAACGATCCATACACACATACACAACTGGTTATTACAACGATTCAGTCAGGAATACGACCTAGCTTCAAACACAACCAATGTTGTATGTGTTAACTTTATGCATAAGTAGTGGTACTTATAGTTTAAAGTCGACTCCAAGAGACAGATTTTTGGGAAACTTTTCATTGAAATCTTTTTTTATTCTAAGAGTTATTGCCAGTAATCTTTGAGAAGCAGTCGTCGAAGAAATATTTTTTCATATTTCGTTTTGTTGGAGATATCTGATCTGGAGTTTGAACCGTGACCTCATGGTCTATTCAAGTTTATCGGACAAAATATAAAATTAAACCAAATCAAGCTGAGAATTGTTCGTAAAAATATTTTCTCACTCTCAAGCAAGGAGCTGTCAAGCTACATATAAAAAAGTATTGTCCGGATTAATATTTTGTTCGTTGTTTCAAACTTTTGGATTTTTAACACAGCCTTTCCTCCTAACTTTATTTCAAGTAAACGCTTTGGGTTCCAAATTCTACGTAGTTTGGTAACTTGGAAGGATGTTATTGTTTTCAATGTGTTGGGAAAGCGGATTACGAACAAATCTTTCGAACACTTTTAAAAGGAATGGTAGGATAGCTATCGATCTGTATTCAGTGTTTGCTTTCTTTACTGGAATAATACTCGCCAGAGTCCATATTCGAGAGTTAAAAACAAACGTCATAAAGGAAACGAGTTACGTTATAAAGAACAAGAAAGAAACTTTGAATCAATATCATTAACTCTTCTGGCATTTGATTTAATTGATAACATACTAGAGCTTACATTATCAATGGGGATATTAGTGAAATAAAAATTATGCAGGAAAACGTTAACAAAGCAATAGGCGGTAGGTGTAATGATATTAATATTCAAAAATTATTTATTTAGAGCAGCTGTGTTATTGATTTCAAAAGAGGTATTTTTAGAATATATTCCTATTTTTTCAAATCACGAATTGCCTTCTACTTTTTTGTTTAGAGTTAGTTGCAAGAGAAAAGTTAACAACAAAGAATTCAGATTTTTTTCTGACAAAGTGTGCCAAGGGCATTCTAGTCCAGCTGTGCTCTGTTTTTGTACTTCATACTTTATACAATACCTTCAGCTTTCTCAATTTAATGCCTCATCATTTCCTATTCAAATTGTTTGAGCTTCGCTGCCATTGCCTTTCCCACGGTTTTTCCTAGACTAGTTCTATTCGCTTCTTGGTTTGTTTTAATTTCCTTCTTTATCGATTTTGATAATTTTTCATCGGTAGCCAGTATTGCTACAAATTCTGTATTGGTATTCATTGTGCAGACAGTCCGGAATTATTTTCCTCACCATCTTCGAACTTACAGCTGAAGACGTCGATACCTCATTGTTGAGAGTTCTCAATAAATCGTATTTGTGTTGCTCTTTGTACCAGCTGGCAGTGTTTTGACACTTTTAAGTCTTCCAAATTGAATTTACTTTGTTTTTTGCAATTCCTCTACTGTCACTAATTGATACATTTTAACCTTTTAAACGCCAACAACTGCGGTAGGATCTGGAATCTCTTTCGTTTCTCTAAAAAAACAAACCCGTTATTTATTTATTCTAACTTCACAGTGTATAATACAAGAGTGTTTAGATACGTCGCATGTTGCATTACAATTCAATTTGTACATACTTCACTCTGCAAATACTTCATTTACCTCGGTTTCCTTATCATTTACGATCTTTCCACGTAGTTCTGTTATCGCATAGGATTTCCAAAAGGAACTTCTGCAACGTTAACATTTGACAAGGTCTTGTAAAAGTTACGTCTGTCAAATTAATTGCGTTTTTATTTATTAATGACAATGCAATTACAAATTGTATTTAATTATTACGAAGTGAGTAACGTAGACCTTATGCCCATCGTAGCGTCTTTTAAGGGATTCAAACCAACGTAACGACCATTTGTCTTTTCTTCAGTCTGTTTTGCTAAATCTGCATGGACTACTATGGACAACAACGTATGTTAGCTGAATGGCCTATGAAGCAGTTGGTTATTGACCGCAGTTTTCATTAAAAAGTCATCTTCGGCGATGAGTCCCATTTCTGAACGAGTGGGTAGCAAAACAAACGAAAATTATCGTTGATTCGTGTGGATTTGGGGTTTTTTTTTTGTTTTTTTTTTAACGAATAGTCTGGGTAGCATTGTCAACGACGACCGTTATGGGTCGGTGAATATCAAGTTCTTTTGGCCTGAATTAGATAGTTTGTTCACCGACAATAGGTTGTTTCAACAGGACGGTGCTATGTACACACACACCTCTTGTCACATTGTATATTCTGCAATAGCGATTTGGGGGGCAAGGTCACCTCGCGCGGAGATAATGTGAACTGTCCATCGAGATCGTGTGATATGGTCCTCTTAGAATTTTTCTAAGGTGTGAGGAACTAGCTCGTAATTCTGACTAATGGGTTGTAATGACCAATAATGTATTATGTATGTATCTTATACGAAGAGAATGTTTTCATTGAAATGTTTTCCTTACATGCAAAACGGACATATCTTTCCCCTTTTTTCCATAAATATATTAGCGGAGTTCACAATCTTGGGCAAATGGTCTGGCATCGTGGCATTTGCAAATGTTGGGTATTTCTTTTACCATACACTAACAAAATACACAGAAATACCCTTGCCATGGTTTGGCAAATATCCCACACTCAAACCCGTAGTTTATATTTGCCATACTTTAGCAAATGAACAGCTGATCATAAAAATGAAAACATTGAAAATAAAGTCACACAAAATGAAACGTACAACATGAAAAAACGAATTAAAAGAGAAGAGCCGATTAAAAATGGAGAGAGGACGAAATAAATAAAATTATAAATATAAATAAATAAAATAATAAATTATATGTTAGTCAGCTGTGTGTTGAGAAGTTTGCAATAAGTGTTGCAAAGTTAAACAAAAAAACCGTTCACAATTAACGGCAAGTATTTACAATGGTATAAATTTACTATCTAAATGCTCAAGATTGTGAACTGGGCTATTGTTGGAATACTTCCCACTCACACTCACACTTTAATACTCTCAACCTGAATATAACTTCTCATACACGTTAAGGTAACAAACGAAAAGAATTCCTTTCTTTATTGATATTATTTGGCAGGGTTTTCTTTAAAAATTTGTTTTTAATACTTTTGTTTTTGTTTGTATTTGCTTTGCTTTAACGTAAACAGTATTTTCCTTCGATGTTCATAATTTTAAAATACTTCCTTACTTAAATTGTGGCCATATACGCTGTTTATATCATAAATGAGGGCAAAATATATTTGCCCTGGAATTTGATGTTGAAAACGAAATTTGAAAAACATAATCTCTTGTTTAGACTTTTAGTAATAGACGACTAAGAACGACCCTAGATATGATGTGTATTTTTGGTACATAATTAACGGAACACAAAAAAATTATTTTTTTTAAGTCGAACTTTTAAACCATCTTAGTGTGGCACTTAAACTTAAATTTCAAAAATAATTTTCCTTCATTGCAGATGCCATGTAAAACATATTGTGGGTCCTTACAACAGTAAAACACGTTTTTAGAATACGTAATGCATGCCACATTTGTACAAACCAGATATATGTACCTTACCCCATGAGTAGTTGTGTTTGTTATTAAAACTTTCAATGTATGTATACCACCCGTATACTAGTTTTCCTTTTATATTTTAATACCTAGAAAATGTGTGTGAATTAATGCATTTCGTGCCAAAAGAACATAAAATATTTCGCTTTCATTTTAAATTCTTCACTTTCAATTTTTTTTATAAAGAATTTAGAGTTTATGCATCTCTTTTCAAGAGAATAAAAAAATTTTAGTTTTAAAGCCTTACTTGCTTTTAGCTCTAGGCCACCACACACAATCCAAAATATTTAATTAAAAAAATTAAGGCTGATTTAATACGTGTATTAAATTTTTAATACCACAATGTAATGGTTCTGATTTACTGGTCTCTCTGACTAAATAAAACCTATAATGGCTGTCAAGATGAAGAAAACGAAGCCACTCTGGACTGTTATACTAATTTAAAAAAATAATCACTCTGAAATATTCGCAGAATATAAGCAAATGGATCCGCAGCAGATTTTACATACATAGTTAAATGTCCTATTGTAACATTAACTGGGCAGAAAATCAAATCATTGACTCTCCCGAGACTTGGACCAGGCAAGGTTAGCAAAAGAGAGCTTTACAAATTACTAAAGGGGAGCATTGCACACTGGTTTCCCCCATAGGCCAAAAATCAAAAAAAGTTAGTTTTTTTTCTAAGCTTTATTGCACTAAATTTATTGACAACGCTCTAAATTTAATGAATCTAACAAATTTTGTTGTTTTTTTTGCGAGATTTAATATTTGCGTCATTTGAAAGTGGAGGTATGTTTATATTGTATGTATGTATTGTATGTATGTATTGTGGTCGCATAGTCCTACAAAAAAACTTAAGTTTAATTAAAAAAATTTTCGTGTTATTGTGGCAGAATTCTCCAAAAACCCAACAAAAATCAAATTTTAACTTGTTTTCTACCAAATTAAATGATAAAAGTTGCAAAACTTTAAGCCCATTAAAAAATCCTTAAAGAATACTTTTTTGACCTTTTCAAAACACACGTTTCTTAAAAAATAATTTTTCACATATACTTTTAGTTATTTGGCCCTCATCTGCCCACAACTTTTTATACATCAAATTGTAGATTTTTTATCCCTCTTTAAATTAAATAATATTGTGGCCGCGGGTTTTTGCATATTTTTGCATATGGATGTGATTTGCATAGTAATCCTACGAAAAATAATAAATTGATATCGCGATAGTGTTATACGTTTGGAAAATATCAATATGGAAATTATAATAGAAGGTTTATTCTGTCAGTGCCAATTTTCTAGAATGTATGTGCTTGATATTTGGAGTTCCACAGCTGGTAATTATCATTCGAAAGAAAAAAAAATATTTCAAACTATGGAGCAAAATTGAAGGCTGAACAAATAAAATTCGACCTGAGCAATTTAACAAAAGTTTTAAAAAGTCTTTGTAAGCGGATTGGTAAACTTTGGACTAAAAATGATTGAAGCAAATATATTATTTTGAAGGAGCATAAAAAATGGTTTGAATGTCTTAAAACTATTCAGCTAGAAGCAAAAGCCCTTGGAAAAGAACTACCTGCACCTAGTCAAAAGCGTGGTCGTCCTGCTAAGGAGTGTTTCAACTCTTCAGAAAGAACAAATAGTCGTAATATATCTAAAATTACGCAAGGTGATAATTCTTATATATAATTTTTAAAACAAACGAATTTTCATACTTTATTTCAAAAATTCTTAAAACAAATCTATAAGCCACTTAACCCTTCTGAGATCAAATGGCTACTTTGGCTACAGTTGTTAAAATTGTTTCCTAAAGATTTACATGCTTTAAGTTCTTAGGACATGCTATGGGTCGACTAATTTTGAAAACCCTAGCTTTTTTGGTTTTGGAGGTATTGATTTTTGACCGCTTGTCCATATAAGGGAAACCACTGTGCATTGGTGCATTGTAGGTTTTCTAGGTAGGTTTCAGCCTCTGCCTCGAAAAGTATGAAACCATAAGAAATATTCTATAAAATTGCATTCCGCTGTTCAACTTCTTACTACTTTTTCAAATAAATCTGCAGTATCGCGTTAATGGTGAATATTGAAACGATTAATCGCACAACTGAGGGAGCTAGTAAACAGTTGCAATTTCGGAAAGAAAGTTGTACCACAGTGGGTACATATGAACGATTTTTTTAAAGTAAATTTAGAGTATGTAAGTACAATATTTCGTGTTTGAGAAGCAAACAGAGATGATATGTCAATATCCTCTGGAGGGTACACTGTTCGGTGCAGTTTGTACTTTGCTGGCAGATCAAACAATTGACTCTTTTTTCTTAAAATTTCTTTCGGCTACTTAGTTTCAGTCCTTCCCCAAAAACTTTGAAAGTAAATAAAATTCTCATAAAACGTTTCTCAAACCTGACTTTCAGATTAGTGTCACATTTTAGGTAGCGTCACACATGCATATATTTAATACACACACAACTTGGGTAGTGTGGGAAGCTAGGTTGTAATCTTGACTAAATTGTTGGAATGCTCAATTAAGTAAATACGAGATGCCACATTCTAGACGCTAAGGGCCATTATTACAACTTGCCGTTAACTAAAGGGAGGATCTTAACGGGCAGATAAATTGTTTTTAATTATTATGAGTACCCAATAAGATAGAAGTGATCGTTAAGCTAAAGGGAGGATCATCCTACCTTTAACATTTAAAGGTCATTTTATGTTTGAAGTTGCCATATTATATATTATTTTCATTATGGCAACTTACAATTTTAACAAAATGAGCATATACAACAAAAAAAGAAAGTCCGATGTTGCCACTGCGTTACAAAAAAACTTGTAAAATTGAGCAGTTTTATCGACATTGCTCCCGCACTGCCATATTTTTGCAAACATTTTATCTGTAAGTTGTAATAACGAAAATAAGTTAAAGGTAACTTTCCAGTTTCCTTTAGCTAAAGGTACCTTTAACTAACCCAAACTTTAACGACAAGTTGTAATAATGGCCCTAAGAGATGCTTTAATTTGCCGCTATTACAGTCTCTTAGATATAGAGATATTAGTGAGAATATCGGCGGAAATGTTGGAAAAATATGCCTATATTGGAACTTACGGATAGACTAAATACTGGACGTGAAATATTCTTTCAACAATAAATTGCCAATTTTAATATTTCATTCACTTTTGCTAATTTTTTGTTTTTAAATTTTTAAAACCGAAAAAGATCAATAATTTCTTAACCATTATACATGAAACCAAATCATGAATAAAATTCAGTTCAACAGAATATAAAACAATTCTGAACGATGATATTTATTGTTATTGAATGTGTTTATTTTATGGTATATTTTTTCAAAAGCAACTGTTAGCTCTCATAAGATTATAAAATCCATATAGTTTAACAATACAGACGGTTCGGAAGTATGGATAAATGACTGAGAGAGGACAGTAGTAGTATATCTATACTACAGTACAGTGTCTTAAACAATTCTGGGTACACTTACTAGATTTTATAAAAATGGAAAATGTTTTAAAATTGCAATTTGTGTTTATAAAAATTAGATAAAGAAATGTTTGTAAAAGGTTTTTTTTATATTTTATATAAATAACTCGGGAAAATAACATTTAAAGCGATACATTCGAAATTTAGTTTCAATAACGATGATGTTCTTTGGCTGCAACAGCATTTTCTAAACGATTTTTCACGGAAAAGGCGAGATTTTTTATGAATTTTGGTTAAATATTCTAGACTTTTACAATTATACAGACGTGTTCGAAATAATAAGAACAACCTAAGCGTAACAAAATATCGCTTTAAAAAATTGTTTGAGAAAGATTTGAAAATATGGCTTTCTGTTATTTTTATTGTAGACATCTTTAGCTTTTCAAAAATGCTTAAAGTTAAGTTCTAACTCATCTAACTTTTTTTGTACTGGCAATAATGTTGAGCTAAGTTGAAAATCAGCTGTTCGAAAAAATAAGAACAAATTCGAAAATTGGTAATAATTTCAATTTTAATGTTTACTAAATTTGCAGATTAGTATTATTTGTTTGTAAGCAGTTAATATTAAGTAGCCCCTCCACGATTAATGATTACTTCGGCACATCTGGACCTCATAGAAGCTATCAAAGTCTGGCATCTGTGGAGTGGAATATTTTCCCATGTATTCTTCGCTGCAAGCCAAAGTTCCTCCATATTTTTGGGCCGTGCATCTCTAACACCTTTCTTTACATCAACCCAAAGATGTTTAATTGGATTTAGGTCCGGCGATTGAGCCGGCCAATCTATAACATGGATGTTATTATCCTGGAACCAACGCTTTGCTTTCTTTGAGGTATGCTTCGGGTCGTTGTCTTGCTGAAAGACCCATCGCAAAGGCATTTCCTCTTCAGCGTAAGGCAACATTACGGCTTCTAAAATATTTTGAACGTAATATGTGGCATCCATCTTCCCTACGATTTGAACTAGAGGTCCAACTCCGTTCCAACTAAAGCACCCCCATAGCATAAGCCTGAGACCGCCATGCTTTATGGTTTTGATAGTGTACTTTTCGTTGAACTGTTGATTAGGAGGGCGTCTAACGTACTGTTTATCTTTGCCGTGGTCGAATTGGACTACTTTTGTTTCATCGGTCCATAAGATATTACGCCAAACAGTGTCAGGTTCATCGATATACTTTTTGGCAAATAGAAGTCTGTTCTTTAGATGTATTTTTTTCAATAATGGTACTTTTCTAGGGCTTCGTGCTTTCGAATTGACTTCAATCAAACGTTTTCTTATCGTCGATGTATCAATTGGGAGGTATAACTCGTTTCTAACCTGTAAAGAAGTTATAGACGGGTGCTTTTTAACGATCCGTGTGATAGCATCATCCTGCCTTTTGCTAGTTTTCCTGCGCCTACCGCGACTTTCGATCCTCGGTGACCAGTTCTTAGCATTTGTAATCATTCCGTTAGAAATTCCAAGTTGTTCGCTTATGAAAGCAAACGTTTTCCCTTCGCTGAGCCATTTTTTTATTATCTTACGCTGGTCGATAGAGCAATGCTTGCTTCTGCCCATTTTAGAAAAAATTTTCACCAAAATAAAATAAAATCTGCACAAAAATGATCAACGACAACTCAATAATTATATTTGCAACAAAACTTTGGACTTTTCCTCTCATGTAAGAAATGTAAGTGGGACCAATAGGGTTTGTTCTTATTTTTTCGAACAGTTGATTTTCAACTTAGCTCAACATTATTGCCAGTACAAAAAAAATTAGATGAGTTAGAACTTAATTGTAAGCATTTTTGAAAAGCTAAAGATGTCTACAATAAAAATAACAGAAAGCCATATTTTCAAATCTTTCTCAAAAAATTTTTTAAAGCGATATTTTGTTACGCTTAGGTTGTTCTTATTATTTCGAACACGTCTGTACATACGCACATACATAGTATATAATTGGTGATTACAAACCTTTAGACAGGCTTACGACCTAGCTTCGCATATCACTCATGTTGATTGTGTTACTTTTATACATGATAAAAACTAAAATTGACATCAAAAGATTCTCTAAAATCTGTCATTCGGAGTCGATTTCCAACTGTAGGTCCCGCCACTCATGGATAAAACTAACCCACGCAATACAAGTGATGGTGAGAAGCTAGGACTGAAGGCATGTAATGACCAATTAAGTAAGTAAGTACTCAAGTGAATTCTCATACCGAAGATTTATAGTTTTTTTTCATCTCTTGGAAAGAACTTTAATTCACTAAAATCGTATTGTATTAAATACACACCACCCATGTTGTGCGTTTTAATTTTATTCAAAAGTTATCGTCCCGCCACTCGTCTGGCTAAAGTCGGAATCGACTTGTGTGGATAAAAATAACATACATATACAAAGTAAGTGGTGAGAGAAACTGGGTTGTAATCCTAACTGGAGGTTTGTAATGACCAGCTATGCATGTATGTATGGATTGTATGTTAGGTTAGGTTAGGTCAGTGTGGTAGCTTCATACCAGAAGCTCACTTGAGCACGCATAGCGGCCTATTGTGACGTCAGAGGTGAACGCAGTTCCTGTACTGACCAAGTTCCCCCGAATCCAAGCGGGAGAGGTTGGTCAGCGCAAGATCTGCAAATCCAAAGCACGACTACCTCACGCTGGAAAATCAGTCTTACTTACTTACTTAATTGGCCATAACAACCCGTTTAACGGATTTCGGCCTGCCGTAACACATCCTTCCAGGCGCCTCTGCTTCTTGCGCGCCTACGCCAGTTGGTCACACCAATCGATGACAGGGCCTCCTCGATTTGGTCCTTCCAACGGATACAAGGTCGTCCTCTTCGCCGACTTCCGCAAATTCCCGCATCAAATACCCGTCTCGCCGGAGCATCCTCCTCCATTCGTACGACATGGCCGAGCCAGCGCAGCCGCTGGATATTAATGCGCTGTACAACGTCTACGTCGTTGAGGAGCTCATACAGCTCACTGTTGGATCGGATACGGAAATCATCGCCAACTCGCACTGGACCGAAGATCTTGCGTAGGACTTTTCTCTCGAACACTCGCAAGGCTGCTGCATCTGTTCTTAATAGGGTCCATGCCTCTGCGCCATAGAGAAGCACGGGGAGGATGAGCGTCTTGTAGAGTGTTAGTTTTGTCGCGCGAGAGAGGTCTCTGCTACTCAATTGCCTACTGAGATCATAGTAACACCTGTTGGCAAGAGTGATCCTACGCTTGATCTCCAGACTGACATCATTTCTGGTGGTAACGGCGGAGCCAAGATAGATGAATTCCTTGACCGTATCAAAAGTATAGTTATCGGCCGTAATCTGAGAATCAATACGCCGCGCGTCTCTACTTGTCGATAACATATACTTTGTTTTGCCCTCATTTACTGCCAGACCCATCTTACTAGACTCTCGTTCAATAGCACTAAAGGCAGCAGTAACATCTCGCTTGGTCCGCCCTATAATGTCAATGTCGTCAGCGTACGCAAGCAACTGGACACTTTTTTGAAAAATAGTGCCATTGCGATGCACTCCCGCCTTTCGCAGAACACTCTCCATGACGAAGTTGAAGAGGTCGCATGATAAGGGGTCGCCTTGTCTGAAACCTCGCACGGTATCAAAAGGTTCGGAGAGGTCCTTTCCTACCTTGACGGAGCTGCAAGAATTGCTCAACGTCATTCTGCATAGCCTTATCAGCTTCGCAGGTATACCGAGCTCAGACATTGCGGCAAAAACACGATCCCTTATGGGGCTATCGAAGGCTGCCTTATAGTCGACAAAAAGATGGTGTGTGTCGACTTGTTTCTCGTGGGTCTTTTCCAGGATTTGGCGTAGTGTGAAGATCTGGTCGATGGTGGACTTGCCAGGTCTGAAGCCGCACTGATAAGGTCCAATCAGTGTTTTTACGAGTGGCTTCAATCGTTCACACAATACGCCTGTAAGAACCTTATATGCGATAGGGAGAAGACTTATACCCCTGTAGTTGGCGCATATCGTAGGGTCTCCCTTTTTCAGGACAGGACAGAGGACACTGAGGTTCCAATCGTTGGGCATACTTTCCTCTAGCCATATTTTGTAAATAAGTTGGTGCATGCGCCCTACCAACTCATTACATCCGGTCTTAAACAATTCAGCGGGGAGGCCATCAGGACCCGCCGCTTTATTGTTTTTAAGACGCATAATCGCGACTTTGACCTCTTCATGGCTAGGCGGCGGAATCTCCACGCCGTCATCGTCGATCGGGTTCGAAACATCATCTCTAAAGGCGGAATTGTTGTCGTCATCACCTTGCAGCAGAGTAGAGAAGTGTTTCCTCCATAACCTCAGCACCCCTTGCGAGTCTGTTATCAGGTTTCCGTTTTCGTCTTTGCAGGAAGACGCTCCGGGCTTAAAACCTTCGGTTAGACGCTTAACCTTTTGATAAAATTTTCGAGCATCATTCCTACACCTATACATCTCGACTTCCTCGCGCTCACGCCTTTCCTGCTCCCTCTTCTTGCGTCTGAAAAGGCGTCTCTCATCCCTTCTCCTCTCTCTATAGTTCTCGACAATGGCTCGCGTTGCGGCTGACTGCAGCGTTTTCTTGTATGCGGCGTTTTTCGCTGCAGCAGCCTCGCGACACTCCTCGTCGTACCATTGATTTCGTTGGGGTGGGCGCTCGAAACCAAGGACTGTTTCCGCAGTAGTGCGCAAAGAGTGGGAGATGTTGGCCCACAGTCCACCAATGTCGCTGAGATTGGATGGGGAGCGACGGAGCTTATCCGAGAGTTGAGCGGAGAACGCCTCAGTTGCCCCTTGTGATCGCAGCTTCTTGACGTCCAGCTTTCGCAATGTACTAGAGCGCGCAGATCTCGAGGCGCTAATGCGCAATCGGAACTTGGCTGCGACAAGGTAGTGGTCCGAGTCGATGTTTGGACCTCTGAATGTACGCACATCTAGTACACTGGAAACGTGCCTTCCGCCTATCACAATATGATCGATCTGGTTGGATGTTGATCGATCGGGGGACATCTAGGTGGCCTTATGAATGTCGAGATGCTGAAACCTGGTGCTACATACTACCATGTTGCGCGCCGCGGCGAAATCGATCAGCCTCATACCATTGGAGGTAGTGTCCGCGTGGAGGCTGAACTGTCCGACAGTGGGGCCAAAGATACCTTCCCGCCCGACCTTCGCATTAAAATCTCCGAGGACGATTTTGGCGTCATGGGCCGGGCACTTATCATATACGTCCTCGAGTTTAGCATAGAAGGCATCCTTAACCGCATCGTCCTTTTCTTCCGTCGGGGCGTGGGCACAAATTAGGCTTATGTTGTAGAATTTTGCCTTGATGCGGATTGTGGCTATTCTTTCGTTCACAGGTGTGAACCCAGAGACGAGGTGACGAAGTCTCTTATTAACCACAAAGCCGCATCCGAATTCGTGCTTATCTTCATGGCAGCTGTAGTAAACATCACAAGATGCAAGCCTTTTGCATCCTTGTCCTGTCCACCGCATTTCCTGTATGGCAGTGATGTCAGTCCTACATTTAATGAGGGCATCCGCCAGCTGGGCGGAAGCGCCTACCCTGTAAAGGGTGCGGACGTTCCATGTGCCAATACGTAAATCGTAGTCCTTTATACGTTTGCCGTGGTCGTCAACTTTTAAGGGGATCTTATCGGATTCTGCATTTCTGGTTTTCATTGGAGGGGGATTTTTACGTGGTGGGTTCCAAGCCCTACGCACAACCCAAATTTAACGTCCAGGGGATTGGACTTCGCTGCACGCATTAGTTAACATCTAGCGGGTGCTAGAATGCCATCCAGGAGGGGCCACGAGGAGGCTGCGTGTCAACTTGAATACAGCAAGACAAGGATCGTCCTGGAGGTCGCCACGTTGACCACAATCAGAAACTTTGCCTTGTTTGCATGCATCCCATCCCTCCCAAAAATCAGTCAGAAAGTTTTATAAACGAGGCTATATCCTTGACATCAATGGACTATAGCTCCGTCAAGCTGACAAGGGTTATACCATTATAATACCATGGTGTACGGACTATTCTTTGAGACAGTGTACTTTTATATACAATATACTAATCTGTCTGTATATGGAGGTAAAACCTCTCATCATAATGTGATTTTATTAAATAAGCTTAAAGGATAATCCTATTGTGTTATAATACAACGAGTATTGTTTATCAATCTCAATTTTATAGGAATTTTTTGCATTCAATGACTGGCTTTGTGACTATCATTCTATTTGTTTATTTCTACGCTTAAATCAAATGCCAATTGATTACTTACATTTAAAAAAATGCATATTTTTGTTAAAAACTTTTCTCTCTTTACATACATATGTGTATACCAAAGATCTGCAATGAGTATTCAAAAAGATGAGTAGATCCGAATCATAATCATACTCATTCTTATATGCATTCATACTTATTTTCATATCATATTCATTTTATTCACATTCAAAGCTTGAAGTACTCATCGTACTCATATTCAACAATATGAAAGATGTTGTTGATTTCGACTCTCCTTTAAGTATGATCCGTGTACGAACACTATAATACTCACTAGAAGCTTGTGTGTTTGTTTTGCTTGCTGTCTTTGAATTTTTCTTTCTTCTTTTTTGTAAATTCAACAACAAGAGAGACTGCAAATTTTGAATCACTCCAATCATTTATGAGTATTATAAGCATTTTTCTAAATTTATAAATCTGAATGAATAGGCGTATGAGTCAATCATATTTCGAATGTTATGAGTTTGATGTCAATGTTGTATCCATACTCATTGCTACCTGTACTTCAATGGTGTATTGAGTATAAATGAATCAGAATAGTTGAACTTCAACACTGTTGACTCACTCATACTCAAAATTTCATGAGTACTTATGAGTAGCGAAAAAAAAACGATTCATTGCTGATCTCTGGTACGTACACAATTGGTCATTACAACCCTTCTGTTAGCATTACGATCTAGCTCCTCACACCACCCATGTTGTGCGTTTTAATTTTATCCAAAAGTTATCGTCCCGCCACTCGTCTGGCTAAAGTCGGAATCGAGTTATGTGGATAAAAATAACAAAAAAAATAAAGTAAGTGGTGAGAGAAACTAGGTTGTAATCCTAACTGAAGGTTTGTAATGACCAGCTATGCATGTATGTATGGATTGTATGTTAGGTTAGGTTAGGTCAGTGTGGTAGCTTCATACCAGAAGCTCACTTGAGCACGCATAGCGGCCTATTGTGGCGCCACAGGCGAACGCAGTTCCTGTACTGACCAAGTTCCCCCGAATCCAAGAGGGAGAGGTTGGTCAGCGCAAGATCTGCAAATCCAAAGCACGACTACCTCACGCTGGAAAATCAGTCCGAAAGTTTTATAAACGAGGCTATATCCTTGACATCAATGGACTATAGCTCCGTCAAGCTGACAAGGGTCGGAGAGCCAAATAACCTATATCTGCACCTCGCAAGAGATGGGCATTGACAAAGAAAATGAGCAACAGTCTCGTTCTCTTTAGTGGATCTGCACCCACGGCAGAAGTCGTTAAATGGGAGCCGCATTCTCTCCGCGTGTCTACCCATAACACAGTGACCTGTAAGCATGGCCACTGTGATTGAGATGATGCTGCGAACAAGTCGAAGTAACTGGTTGGCACCTCTTCTATCCATCCGGGGACAGGTGAGTCTAGCGGTTGAGCAGGACTCCTCATTGATCCAGGATAGGTTGACGTCTCGGAAAAATTTCCGCGCGATGGCCAGTTTGATCGAGGCAAGTGGCATTCCCAAATTGATCGAACAGGATTCCGGGAGTATATTCCGGCCAGCCCTCGCCAGCTCGTCGACTCTACAGTTTCCCGGTATGTCACAGTGTCCGGGGACCCAGACAAGTGTGACACTGACGCGCCCAGAAAGAAGGTTGAGGCAACGGCGACATTCCCTGACGATTCTGGAATTATTCGCAATGTTCTACAGAGACTTTATGGCATCCTGGCTATCCCAAAAGATCGAGTTGTGGGTGAAAGGAACACCGTATGTGAGAATCCATTGTGCGGCCCGGTATATGGCCATTACTTCCACTTGGAACACGCTGCAATCCAGTTTCCCAGAGTAGACTGCGCTACCCACCCCGCTATCGAGTTTGGAGCCGTCGGTATATACATCCAAGAGTTCCGGGGGGACGGTCGTGGCAGGGGTCCAATCGCTTCTGCTCGGGATCAAGACGTTGAAACCCCTGTCAAAACAGTATTCCATAGGAAGATAGTCGATTTCAATTGGGGCCACAGGGTCGATCTCCAGAATGGAGGAGTGACCAGAGGGAACGACGCGCCAACGAGACAGCGCATTGAGCCTTGTCGCAGTGAACTTAGCCACCTGCTTAGCAAGGAGTTCAGTAGGAAGCCAGTTAAACATGGATTGTATGTTGATTCTTAGAAATTTAGGGGAAAATCTTATAAGTATTATCTTAACAATACATATAATGTTTAGTTGGAAAAATACTGTAAGCTTGTGAAATTTATTTCTTAAAATTTTGTTTGATTTTTTGCCATTTAAAGTATTTAAGATTAGAAGACTGGTTGTATAAAAATTATTTTAAATTGGTTTAAATCAAAAACAAAAACTTGAGGTAATCCGGAAAAAGTTTGTTCTGCTAATCTATTGTGTATTGTGGCATGTTGTCACTATCAAAGTTTCTTGTGCCACTAACTTTACTTAAGTGTTTATCTGAAAGAAGGAAACTGTTTTGTATACAGATTTGCAAACAAAGAATGGTGAATACCAAAGAGAGGAATTTAATTGTGTTTTATTTAAAAATCTTAAAGAATTAGAGAGTTTTTGGTGTGAATTTGTGGAATTTTAGTTTGCAGGATTTTAGGTCAGATTAAATATTTAAAATTCCTCATTTCTTTTCTAACATTCCTTTAATGTTAGAATGAATATGAAAAATGTTTTAAGAAGGACAATAAGGACAATATTTTCTTTTTTTTTAGGAATATTTCTTATTCAATAATGCAAGTTAAATAATGAAAGGTAGTAACAGTCTCCAGTCTCTTCAAATTTCTTCACAATTTTGCCAATTGCTTGAGTAGTTGGACGATTATGTAAACCATAATCTCCTCTTAAAGCACGATACGTGGCTATTGCAGAATCACCATTTTTGTAGTAGGTTTTGATAATTTTTATGCGTTCTGTGATAGTTAAGAGATCTATTTTCGTCAATGTCAGACTTTCAACTGAAAAGAAAAAAATTGAATAGAATACTTACGTTTACGGAGACGTGTAGTATTTTTTTTATATGGGTTATTAACGTTAGGTTAGACGTGGTAGTAAAATATTTTCTATTCAAAATTTCCACAAACGACGACGTGTAGTAAATTTAACACCCATACACAGAAATCTCCGAGATGCTGTAACAGTTGAAAGACAAAACTACATAGATGGGCACTTTGCAGTACCAGTAAAATTTCAGTAAAAATTGATTTTTACTGATTACTGAAAAAAATTTCAGTATTCAGTAAAATTTTACTGGTAATGCAATCTAAATTTCATTTAAATTTCATTTAAATGTCATTTAAATTTAGATTGCATTAACAGTAAAATTTTACTTTTTTTCATTTAAATTTTATTTAAATTTCATTCAAATTTAGATTGCATTAACAGTAAAATTTTACTGAATACTGAAATTTTTTTCAGTAATCAGTAAAAATCAATTTTTACTGAAATTTTACTGGTACTGCAAAGTGCCCATCTATGCAAAACTATACTATCAATAAAATCATAGTATAATATGAGGGTACTGGCAATATCAGCTTAAGAAAGTGCAACAAAGAGAAGAATATTATTATAATATTATTATTAGAAGAATAAGAAAGATAGTGTAAAATTTACTACCACGTCATAAGTTAAAGGTTAAAATTAATAAAATTTCTTAACCATGAATCTATTGATGGAAAATTGTTAAAATTTCACATGCAATCTATGAGTTGCAATAAAATGTTAAATTTAATACAAGAAATTCTTTCATTTATACGATACATAAACTTAAATTGTAATATTATTTAACCAATAAAAACAACGTATTCTCGTTATTAAATTGCAGTAAAAATTTGTTTAATAAATTTAATTTATCATAAGTTGCGTGTGCATTTATGCATATATGTAAGTGCATACGCACATGATTCTTATGGTTACAAAATGAAACACATGATACTGAAATTAAATCTGAAATTAAATTAAATCGTTTTGATTTAATAAAAACAATTAAACGTATAATTAAGCACAATTGATGACATTTAATAAATTATTAAAGGAGTTAAAGCAGAAAACATAAGTAGAAGATATGATTAAATTGTTTATTTGCCTGTGGTTATTGCTCTTAATTGATTTTTAATGTTAGGCCAGGCCAGTTCTAGTGAACTGCTTAATTAAAATAAAGCCATAGGCTTTATAATCAATTTGCTTCTTTTGTAAACGAATAATGGTTGAAAAAAAATTATAAGAAGCACAGGAAAAAATATATTTTCAACAACGCCACGGTTTGAGACTTATTGGCATACACCAGCGACTTAAGTAAACCCTAAAGGGGTTAAAGTATATGCTCTCGGTGAACAGTTCACATTACCTTCTCTAGAAATAACCATGTACTCAAGTTCTTGAGTGGCAATTTCAGAATATTCCATATGGCATTAGCTGTGTGGCACGTAGTGCCGTCTTGTTTAAAACCACATAACGTTGGTGTTTAAGTCATCCAGTTCAGGATATAAAAAAGTTGGAGCTCGCCATTGACAGTGATTGCCTAGACAATGTTGCATTTATGCGATCTAATTGTATATTGTATACCTTCCCTTCTACTTTGATTGAAATTTCTCTCTTAACTTTTGAAAGTAATTCTACCACGGAGACTCAATGAGAGTAATTCTATGTTTCATGTAGGAGAATGAACCCGACAGCCCTAAAATTCACACAAAACATAGAATTTTTTGGGGGTGCTCCTAGTTGACAGTCAATGTCATCCTAAGAAACATGAACGAATTTAGCCGACAGCCCAAAATCTACACAAAACAGTGAAATTTTTCAATTTCAAGTGGATTGTTGTCGTACTTAATGCACTTGTTCCATTTGCTTTAATACCCATTCATCCAGAAACAGGCCGTTTAACATCAGTTTTTAAATCAGATGAGTTTATTGTACTTGTGCAACGCCAAGTCAGAATGCAAATTTCCTCCAGTTGTGTATTGTGAAAGAGCGTCTTTTTGTGAGCGATGCGAATTCAACTGTCTCGGATTCTTCTGTATTCTTTCATGGACAGCGGCGATGTTTTCAGCAGAGCAGACGTTTCGTTAATGTAAGATTTTGGTTAGTTTCATACTGAATCAGTGCGCTTGGATTTATTCCCCACATTGCAAATAGTCTTATTGGTATGACAATTATACATGCATACATACAGAATTAGTCATTACAATCTTTTAGACAGGATTATGACCTAGCTTCTTACACCACTTGTGAGTGTTAATTCTATATCAGAGCGGCGTGACCCGCAGCTTAAAGTTGAACCAGAATGAGAGGATTTTTGAGAAACTTTTCAAGGCAATTTTTTTTTTCTTTTCAGAGTTTTCGTTAGAAATCTGCTGAGAGGAAGCCACAGTAAAAATATATTTTTTTTTTATATTTCAGTTTGTTGGAGATGTCTGACCCGTTGTTTGAACTCTGGCCTGACGACACACTACTTACTAGACTACAGCGACAATAAGGCTTGTAAAATGGACGAAATGCAGCAATATGTTGCCGGAAGGGAACACCTATTTATATTGAACAGTTTTATTATTTACAAGTGTTGTTAACTTGTAGGATAAGCAACTACTGCATGAGGCCCAAATCTTATTTGTTTATATTTTAAATATTTATGCCACTCATCACTGCTAGGGTGATTTTTTAAGAGCTATAGAAAAATTAAAAAAAAAAAACATAAAATTCAGAAAAATGCATGAAATCTTTATTTGAATCGATAGAACGGTCCATATAATTTAATGTTTGAAGATTACATCAAATGGTCCATCCGCTTAGTCCAATTTTGGCAAACTCTTTCCAACATTTCGACCGATATCTCACCAATAAATGCTTCAATGTTGTCTTCCAATGCGTCAATTGAAGCGGGCTTGTCTGTGTAGACATAAGCTTGAACATAGCCCCACAAAAAATAGTCTGAAGGCGTTAAATCGCATTGACCGGTCCCGAACGTGAAATAAAATGTTCACCTCTCAATAAGTCCATTGTTACGCGTGCTGTGTGGCATGTGGCACCGTCTTGTTGAAACCACATGTCATGCAAGTCAAGCTCTTGCATTTTGGGCAAAAAAAAGTTGGATATCATCTCTCGGTAACGCTCACCATTCTTTTTGAAGAAGTACGGTCCAATGATGCCACCAGCCCATAAACCGCACCAAACTGTGCCTTTTTCTGGATGCATTGATAGCTTTTGCAATGCTTCTGGCTGATCTTCACTCCAAAATCGATAATTCTGCTTATTTACGTATCTATTGAGCCAAAAATGAGCTTCGTCGCTGAACACAATTTTTCGATAAAGAAGTGGATCTTCGGAGTACGCATTTTGATAATAAAATTCAGTGATTTGCAAGCGTTGTTCGTTTGTAAGACGATTCATGGTTAAATTATAAACCAAACTGAAGATGTTTGACAGTGAAACAAAACACGAAACGTGCGCGAGCTGTTTAAACCAGTGTTGCCAAAAAGATAATAGCTAAAAAATCACCTTTTATATTACATAACGGGTTAATTTAATCTCACTTAGCTTTCACCTATACATTTCTTCCTTTCCACATTCATTGTTCTGTTTTTCAAAATAACGATAAATTTTTTCGTTGCCCTCAAAGTAAGCTAATTTTGCTTTTCAAAATCATTTCTTGTTCTTACACATTCCCAATGCAACATCAATCATATGCAATACAAAGCACAGCATGTAATAAAAAGTATGAGTATTTGTTCCATTGACATGACTGTGTAGTTACATACAGTACGAGGGCGAGTACTGTTTTTTTTTCTCCAGCACAGTTGGTAGTGATGTGTACTTCTTTCATACTTTTATTGCGTACTGTTTATAACCATTTTGTTTTTGTTTTGTTTTTTTAGTTTTATATTGAAATTCAATAGTTTTTACTTATTTCATGTTTTACATCATAATAAATGTCGGAGAAAAGTTTAATTTTTTTCCTCTGTCGATGCATTTATTTCCACTCAGTTCTTGTCTTTTTTTAAAGAGAATATAATTGCTGCCCTCAATTTATGGAATGAAAATTGTAGAAATAAAAATAAATGACTTGAATTTGTGGAATGCAATTGCATTATACATCCTTGTTTTCTACGGCTTTATCTCACTTACGTAACATAATTGGTCATTACAATCTTTCAGTCAGGATTACGACCAGAGATCAGCAATGTGTATTCAAAAAAAAAGTTGGTTCAAATCATACTCATAATTTCTGATACTTATTATACTGATTTTAATATCATACTCATACTACTCATATTCAAAGTTTAGAGTACACAACGTACTCATACTTAAGAATACGCATGATGTTGTTGATTTCGACTCTCCTTTGCCCAAGAAGAGAATCACAAAATAAGTATGATTTGCTTACGAACACTAAAATACTCACTAGAAGGTTGTGTGTTTGCTTTGCTTTGCTATCTTTGTCTTTTTCTTTCTTTTTTTTTATAAATGCAACAGCAACGTAGACTGTAAATTTTGATGAATGATTGGAATCACTAGAATCGTTTATGAGTATTATAAGAATTTTTCTAAATTTATGAATCTTAATGAGTAGGCGTATGAATCAAACATATTTCGAATGTAATAAGTTTGATGTCATACTCATTGCAACCTGTATTTATAACTCAATGTTGCATTGAGTACGAATGAATCAGAGTAGTTGAATTTCAATACTGTTGACTCACTCATACTCAAAATTTCATGAGCACTTATGAGTAGCGAAACAACGATTTATTGCCGGTATCTGATTACGACATAGCTTCTCGCACCACTTATGTTGTGTGTGGCAGGAACTGCAGTTTAAAGTCGACTCCAAATGAACGTTGCCATTGGATAAACTTTCCTGTATTGTAAAATTATTTTATTTATTTATTTATTAATTACAATACAATTACAAATTATATTCTAATTTTATACGAGCGGAGTAACAAGACCATGTGCTCGGTGTAGTGTCACAGACCAGAGTCTCTGGTGGGAATCGAACCCACGACCCTCACGCTAATAGTCTAGCACACTACCCACCAGACTAAAAGGGCACCCGTCTTGTAAAATTATAATCGAATGATTACGCAGTAGAGTAAATAAAATTTGCCATGAAAAGTTTCTCAAAAATCTGTCATTAGTAGTCGACCTTAAAATGTAGGTTGCGCCACCCACGTATAAAATTAACGCACAATAAAAGTAGTGTGAGGAGCTTGGTCGTTATCCTGATTATCCATGGTGATGACTAATTACGTACATATGTGTGTAAATATCAACAAAAATACATATAAAGCAAAAGGGTGATTTTTAGCTATTATCTTTTTGGCAACACTGGTTTAAACAGCTCGCGCACGTTTCGTGTTTTGTTTCACTGTCAAACATCTTCAGTTTGGTTTATAATTTAACCATGAATCGTCTTACAAACGAACAATGCTTGCAAATCATTGAATTTTATTAGCAAAATGCGTGCACCGAAGATCCACTTCTTTATCGAAAAATTGTGTTCAGCGACGAACCTCATTTTTGGCTCAATGGATACGTAAATAAGCAGAATTGTCGATTTTTGAGTGAAGATCAGCCAGAAGCATTGCAAAAGCTACCAATGCATCCAGAAAAAGTTACAGTTTGGTGCGGTTTATGGGCTGGTGGCACCATTGGACCGTACTCCTTCAAAGATGCTGCGAATCTGCTGGTTTCAACAAGACGGTGCCACATGCGACACGGCACGCATAACAATGGACTTATTGAGAGGCGAGTTCGGTGAATATTTTATTTCACGTTCGGGACCGGCCAATTGGCCGCCTATATCCTGCGAATTAACGCCTTTAGACTATTTTTTGTGGGGCTATGTTTTAGCTTATATCTATACAGACAAGCCCGCTTCAATTGACGCATTGGAATACAACATTGAAGCATTTATTCGTGAGATACCGGCCGAAATGTTGGAAAGAGTATGCCAAAATTGGACTAAGCAGATGAACCATTTGAGGCGCAGTCGCGGTCAACATTTGCATGAAATAATCTTCAAACATTAAATTATATGGGCTGTACTATCGATTCAAATAAAGATTTCATGCATTTTTCTGAATTTTATATGTTTTTTTTTTTAATTTCCTATAGCTTTTAAAAAATCACCCCTTACTAGTAACTCGAAAAGAATGTTTACATAGTACCTCAAGAGGGTAAAGAAGCAAATTAAAAAAGTACGATAGAATCTGAGAATGTTCTGTTCCAGCTTTACAAACTTTTTGTATACATTTTCAATGCATTTAATTATTCTGTAGTGTTATAAGATTTGACAAAGTGCGGCCACCTTATCATTTCGTATATCTGTCTGTCTCCTTAGTAACATTACAACGTTGCTTGATATCCAATAAATTAATACAATAATATTAAGTTACTGGTTTATTATATTTTGACATTAATGTCAACAAAACTTGACAGCATGTAATTTTAGGATGTCTGTCTGTTTATTTATTCAATAAATATATGTATATGTATGCGTATAGAAGTATGCACAAGAGTGATAAATGTATTATGCTGTTATTCAGAAGTAATGTTTAATTTAAGGATTTATTAGATAACTTAACAACAACTTACATTAAAATGTACATAATAAGTTAAGGAAATCTATTAATAGATTAAGGATTATAAAAGAAAAATAAATAAAATTCCATTGAAAATAAATGATGAGACTGCAAATGAAAGGGGAAAGTAAAGAGAACTAAATTCGCATACTACGTAGTGCACTGTCCTAAAAGAAACTCCACGAAACAGATGAAGCAAGAACATTCGCTTTTTTGCGGTGCAATTCTAAGAAGAAGTTGAAGGTTACAAGAAAATATGTAAACATGCTCAAGACATTTTTAAATAGTAGGACGAACTAAGGAATTCAAAAAATCTAAACGAAATACATTGTTACGTGGACAAATCGCAGTTGTCTAGAAGTTGGTCTCTTGGCTTATTAGACGTGAGACCATTATTCAAATACCAGCCCAGACATCTCGAACAAAACGAAATATTTAAAAAATATTTCTTTGACGGCCTCCTTTCAGCAGTCTTATGGCAGAAACTCTGATTGTTAATAAAAAATTGCCAGTTTCTCAAAAAATCTGTCTCTGGCAATCAAACTTAAACTGTAGGGCATGTAATTCATGTATAAAGTTGACACACACGATACGGGTGGTGTGAGAAGCTAGATAGTAATCCTGACTAGAGGGTTATAATGCCTAATTATGTAAGTTACGTGAAAAAAAAACAAACTAATGAAATAAAAAAACATCAGAAAGTATGAGAGTTATAACGAAACAGTGATCAGAAATAAAAGAACAACACTACATAGAAAGATTACGAATTTGCTAGACACAGTTGCCAGTCAGTAACTTTCGTTCAACGAGTATGTGTCAGATATAGTGAAAACTTTTTTATTCGTTTGAAAGACTTATTGATGCCATTATCTGTGAAATATAACATCGTAAAAATGTCCGTCTTAACTACTTTGGGTGCACGGCATTCGAAATGTTCAATTTTCAATAACTGTGGCGGTCAAATTAGGTTGAATTTCCCCGGGGTTATGTTGCCTTTGAAAACCACTGTGTCTTGTGAGCTATTCTCATCCTGTGAGTTAAGAAAACAGCACAAGAAAATGTGTGGGTGCCTTGGTAGGCTAATGTGTAGTTTGCTAGACTATCTAGAGACTCTGATCTGTTACACTAAGCCGATCATATCGTCGAAGTTAGCCTAGTATATAATTAAATATAATTTGTAATTGTATTGTAGTTAATAAATAAAAAAAGACTAACGTGATCAAATCGCCTGATTTTGGTGGCCAACATCAAATATCAAAGCTTTCATTTAAAATTTCCAATGTGGTATGAATTATGTGACACTTAGCGACGTTTTTTTGAAATCATATGTGCTTAGAGTCCAGATCATCTTATTCACGCCAAAATAAAGTTGATAATTTTCGGTCTGTAGTGTTTGCCATTGACAGTAATGGCCCGGCTAAGGTCGTTTTCAAAGATATATGGGCCGATGACGCGGCCAACACAAAATCGTGGACTCCTTTGGATATCATATGAAGCGACAATTTTTTTTCTTTATGTACCCTTGCATCCAGAAATGAGCCTCATCGCAGATGCTGATTTTTCAATGAAAATTATGTTCACTTGTCAACTGCTCCAGAGCCTAGTCACCGAATATACGTCGCGGCCTGTGGGCGCCAATAGTGTTTTGGCAAAGCAGACCGAGTCAATGACTACTGATTAGGCTGTCAAAGTTCGGAGGTCCCTGTTAGAACATCATATTTTATTAATTTTGGTTGGCAATCATCAAATGATTAGTTTTTCTAAATAAAAACTTTTAACACTGAAAGCAGTCCAACAAATAAAACGGAATACGCCAACACAGACAAGTCGCTGTAGTTTAGTAGATACTTTGTTGGCTTATTAGACGTTAGGCAAAGGTTGAAAACCCAGGTTAGATATCTCCAACTAAACGATAAATGAAGAAATATTTCTTCGGCGCATTCCTCTCAGCAGATTTCGTGAAAAAACTCTGAGAGTAAATAAAATTGCTCTGAAAAAGTTTCTCAAAAATCTATAGTTCGGTGCCGAATTTAAACTGTAGGTTCCGCCGCTATAAAACTAACACACACTACATAAGTCGGTGTAATCCTGACTGAAGAGTTGTAATGACTAATTAGGTATGTATGCATGCATGCCAATACAACCAGAGTTCGCGTATTTTATTTTTTATAAGTAATAAATGAGTATATTCAGGGTCCGCCAAATAACTTTTTTTTTTTGAAAATGCTTTAAAAAGAAAAACTACTGAATATTTTCTAATAAAATTTCTTTTTTTATTTGAAAGTACTATCCTTCCGGTTAATAATGGAAAATAATTTCATTCGAGACATGTAGGTCCCTCCACTCATGTCTAAATTAACACACACAACATAAGTGGTATGAGAAACTAGGTCATAATCCTGACTGAAGGGTTGTAAAGGATCCGCCAAATAACATTTTTTTTTTTTTGGAAAATACTGTAAAAAAAGACTACTGAATATTTTCTCAAATTTCTTTTTTATTTGAAAGTACAATTCTTCCGGTTAATAATGGAAAATAATTTCATTCAAATGGCTGCCTCGGCTGGCCATGCAGTAGCCTACACGATCGGTCCAATTTTTAAGCACGTTATCGATTGTGTGCAGCTGTATTTCACCAATGGCTTCACGAATATTGTCCTTTGAAGCGTCAATTGTCTCTGGCTTGTCGGCGTAACACTTTGACGGCACCCCGCAAATAATAGTCCAACGGCGTCAAATCGCAGTTCCGAGGTGGCCAAACGACATCAGCTCTGCGGCTGATAATGCGATATTCAAAAACTGGGCGTAAAACATCGAGTGCAGTTGGTGCCAATATCCTGCTCTTCAATTTTTGTGAACAAAAATTCGTTCAACATGGCCCGATAACGATCGTCATTGACTGTAACGGCCACTTCTTGCTCATTTTCGAAGAAAAATGGCCTAATTATGCCTATGGACCAAAATCCGCACCAAACAATGACTCGTTTTGGGTGCGTCGGCTTTTCAATGTATGCGTGCGGGTTTTCTGTGGCTCAAATGCAACAATTTTGCTTGTTTACATACCCATTCACTGAATAGACGCAAGCCCACTTTCGGATGAATATATTTTTCACTTATTCATATAATAAATCTATACATTCACACTTAAAAAAATTGATTTCAATTCGGCAATTCACACAAGCCCTTGTATCGTTGTATTCATTGTATTCTTGGACGAATATACAACAGTGTATGCTTGTTGTTGATAATTTTCGTATAAAAATCCGATCCACTTATACACATTTTTGCTTCATATATTTTTAAAAGTTACAATGCTTTCGTGCTATCAGTTTATGTAAATGTCGGTGTAATCTAGAAGAAGAATAAAAATACAAAATATTTTTGATATATGTAACTAGACTCACCAACTAACATTTCAAAATGATAATTGTTAGTACAGATAATTAATTAATTTACTTTCTACTGTAATATTTTTCATTTTGTTGCTTGAAAATCAGATTTTCTTCTTCTTATCGCATTTTGACGTTTGGAATAACAAACGTTCACAAACGAAAAGTGTATTTAATACAACATACACGATACAAAGTCGTGTGAATTTCCCAAATGAAACACAAAATTCGTTCTATGTTATGGGGTGTCTGTGGAGTAAAGTATTTTGCAGATGTATCTACAAAAAACACTGACGAGTAAAAATATAGAATAGAGTTTATTTGAAACACGGTTATTATTATTATTGTTCAAATCCCAAACATACATAACATAATTGGCCATTACAACCCTTCAGTCAGGATTACGGCCTAGCTTCTCAACACCACTAATGTTGTGTGCGTTAATTTTATACATGAGTGGCGGGACCTACAGTTTAAAGTCGACTCCGAACGACAGATTTTTTGAGAAGCTTTTCATGGCAATTTTTACTCTCAGAGTTTTGCCAGAAATCTGCTGAGAGGAAGTCGCCGAAGAAATATTTTTTCATATTTCATTTTTAAGTCTGACCTGGGATTCGAACACGGGCCTTTCGTCTAATAAGCCAACACACTACGTACTAGACCACGGCGACTTCTCAAATCCCAAACAGTTTCATTAAAAACAGGTATTACTTTCAGTTGAAGTCATACAATTTTCTCAGACATTTATCGAAACTATTGATATCTTCTTTAATCTAAGAATTGCTCAGCTTCTTAATATGAGAATAAACTGGAGACTTTACGTCTTGATCCTTAGCAAATCTTTAAGCATATATACTTATATACATACATGATTTGGTCATTACAACCCTTCAGCCAGAATTATGACGTAGCTTCTCACACCACTTATGTTGCGTGCGTTAATTTTGTACATGAGTAGCAGCGCCTACAGTTTAAAGTCAACTCCAAATGACAGATTTTTTGAGAAACTTTTTCATGGCAGGTTTATTTACTCTAAGAGTTTTTGCCAGAAATCTCTTGATGGGAAGTGATATTTCGTTTTGTTGGATATGTCTTACCTTGAGTTTGAACCGCGGTGTGTACAATATCTAGTATATAAAGGGTCCGCCAAATAACTTTTTTCTTTTGAAAATTCTTTAAAAAACTACTGAATATTTTCTCAAATTTCGAGTGTAGCTTCGGCTGTGTGGCACGTAGCGCCGTTCTGCTGAAACCAAATGTTGCCAATATCCTCCTCTTCAATTCAATTCAAATAATTCGTCACAACGATGTCTCCGAAATGTTCAATTGTTGAGAACGACGGTGAATTGATGTTGATGGCGCTTCACGCACACTTTCTGCCACAGCAGCAATATTCTCGGGTGTACGCACTGTTTTTGGCTTTTCACACTTTGGTTTATCGATTAGGATGCCAGTTTCGTTCACTTTTTTCACAAGATAACGAACATATGGAGCTGACGGTGCTTCTCTTCTTCCAAAATCCGTACGCAATTTTCGCACACATTCTGCAACATTACCATGATTTTCAAAGTAATGTCGCAATATTTCCCAGCGTTGTTCAAGCGTATACACAACCATATTCGTTAAGCGGAAGGATAAAACTAATTATCTGTCAAAGTGCTAAGTGTTACCATTCACGAAACAAGCACTAGTTGAAAAAAAAACGTTAGATGGCGGACCGTATAATATCTAGCCGTGATACGAAACGGGTCTTTCAACAGGGATTTCAATAGGTTGCATTTGGTCATCCTGTTGAATTTACGTATGAATATATGTCCCTCAAAATAGTTATCATTTATTCGGTCTCTTTTGTCAAATCACAATACCAACAACACGTGCAAATAATGAAAGCGTCTTATCAATAACTTCAGCCATGGTGCCTATTTCTGGATGAAAGTATACATGACACATAAAATTGTTGAATTTGGAACAATACTAAGATGAGATCGAAGATTCCGGATTTTATGCGGCCAGTTTCATCGACCCATATTTGTTTGAAAACGACATTGTCAGGGTCATCACTGTCAATGGTGAGCACTATAGGCCCATTTTATCAATGTGTATTGAATTTTGCAGATAAATTTCAATTCTGATTATCAGATAATCAGCTTTTGCTTGGAAATTAGTAGTTGCTGTAAGAGGAGGTTAGGTTGCCGAAAGAAATATTTATTTTAAATCGCAAAGCTGTCGTTCAGTAAGCTATATCATACAACCTTGTGCGATATAGATTTTAAAAATGTAACAAAGAAAAGAGTCGATCATAAAGGTTATTAGCAATGTCAGATGTCATTGAAGTAAAGCTGTCTTAGAATCTGTGGTACACTAGTCGAGGAATTCACAAACATGTAATTGAAATACAATACAATACAATGACATATTACCAGAAGACATCTGTCATTATTTGTTACTCACTGTTCAAAATATTTCAAGTTATTGAAAAAGTATACATTCTATTTTGCTTCTTGATTTTCTCGTGGTAAAATTTTTATTTTTATTTTTTGTTGGAATATTTGTTTTTAAATTTACTTCGGTTTCTCATTTTTAGTTCCTTTTTTTGTTGACAACAAGTAAAGCTTTTATCGAAAGTCGTTTGTCACTAAGTGACAAACTTGTTAAATATTAATCAAATATTTTATATGGTTGGTAGCATGATACAGACACAGCCAACATCATCACATCACCGCAAAAGCCAATCACCATCCATCCGCCTGTGCTCTAGTAACGATGCTTCAATAACTTTTTTGTATTTTTTACAAGGAACTCTGTACGGTAGCCTTGAATTCTGATGTGTATACAAGTGTTGAGCTCCTGATAGAGTTTTTTACTTTACATGTACATACATATACCACATGTACAGATATTTCCTTTATCATATAAAATTCTATAAGAGAGCATGAAAGTTACAACACATATAAATTCAAATAAATTATTTAAAAAGAAAACGAAAACATACATAAAAATCAAAATGCACAGCTGGGTTCTTTTCCTATGAGTAACTGAAGTATCAAAATTGTTCCAGATAATAATTCATTGATTTTAATAGCTTCATGTAATTAGTTATGCAAAATCAATAGATTTTGGGCTTTGTGGATAAGGTTTTTTTTTACATCAGAGTGTCAATAGAATTATCAATTAAGACTTTGTGATGTCATATTATGTTACTCTTCAGTTTTTCCTTAACTAACTAACTAACTCGTCGTAGTCTAGTAGGTAGTGTGTTTGGCTTATTAGACGTGAGGAAACGGTTCAAGGCCCAGATGAGATATTTCCAATAAAACGAAATACCAAAAACTTTCTTCGGCGATTGCCCATCAGCAGATATCTGGTTTTGTTCAAAAGTCTGCTGAGAGAATGTCCCGTTTCTGACGAGGTGTCTGGGTTGGAGTTTCAATCTCAGCCTCATGTCTAAGAAGTTCGCAAACACTTATTTGAACAGGAGTGTTACAAATTCATTAAATTTTGCATACTGCGGTCAAATGATATTTTACAAGAAACAACAACAGTAACATTACACATTGTTAGACTGAAAGTACTAAGAGCAATAAATTAAATGCGGTCAAACGGTTGTCTACGTCTTCGCAACAATATGCAGTATTTCCTTTCATATGGGAAATAAGTATTGGATATAGTAGTGCAGTATTTAAGAAATTTGAAAAACTAATGCTTTAAAGCCTACCATACCTTTAAGGCTTCTAGTTGTCATTAAATTCTTTTTAAACCCAAGATTCTATTCGGATATTTAGGTCTACTAATTAAGTAAGTTATAGCAAGTTGCATGTGAATGTCAAAAGCAGTTGAACATATGACAGCCCACAGGTTTCGCAACAGACGGTAAACTCTCTTGAGCCGGCGTAAGAATTTCGCCACCATGCCCAGACCTTCAAACGTTCTGTCATCCAAAAACCGAAAAACTGAAGTGGAGACCACATTAAAACCAATTTATTTATTTTTTCTTTTTTTGCCTTCAAAGATTGGAATACATACATACATACATGCATACATAATTGGCCATTACAACCCTTCATTCAGGATTACAGCCTAGCTTTTCACACCACTCATGTTGTGTGCCTTAATTTTATACTTGAGTGGCGGGACCTTAACGTCGGCTCCTAACGACTGATTTTTTGAGAAACTTTTTCATGGCAAGTTTATTTATACTCAGGATTTTTGCCAGAAATCTGCTGAGAGGAAGTCGCCGAAGAAATATTGTTTTTTATTCATATTTCGTTTTCATGTCTGACCATGGATTTGAACCCTGGCCTTGCGTCTAAGAAGCCAACATACTACCTACTAGACTGCGGCGGCATCAAAGATTGGAATACTTAAAGCAATTCTACATTTTCTAGTACAGAATTTTAAGTGTCTTTTCCCGTATGATGCGTACTAATGGAGTTGACATCTGTTCTGAAGTGCGGGGTATAGGAGGAGTTGTACCAGTTCCGTTTCATAAACTTACTGAAAACTTCTGCAATTAAGGCAGTTGGACAGTCAGTGCCAATACGGAGTGTTAGAATTCCTGCTAGTATGCGTAGCGTTCTTTTGTCGAACTCAAGTAGTTAACTGGTTCTCCCATTTCCCTCTATGCGACATTGACCCTGAATTCAGTAGAGGCGGGTATTGTGCATACGGTCTATGCAACTTCTGGCGCTCTTTAATTTGACACTTTGATTGTTGCTTGACTGTCCGCATTTATGATCAGGTTCGAAGGTGGTAGGTCCCCGCTATCAACTATATGTGCAGCATGTTCATACCAAAAATCTACGCCTGAAATTCGATGACCAGGTTAGGAATTTATAAGTGCCGTTCAGTGTCAGTGTAATGGAATAGATCCCAGATTAAATTCCACATTCTGTTTAGAAGCCATCGTTGAGAATCGTTATATCACCGTCACCGATGACAGCTTCAGCAATCCGTTCTTACCGTGTTGGAGTGTGAGTACCCAATCAATATCGATATAGTAGATTATAAGTATAAAATCTTTTTTTCCACGTATCGTTGTTCAACAAAAATTATACAATCTGAAATAAAAATTTGTAGAGTAAACTATTGGAGACAATATGTTAAAAAAAAAAAAAAACATTTTCATGCGATATTAAATTTCTTATTTGTAATACAATATTTGGATCTGAATATAAATATGTGAACTCAAATGGACTCAAATTGACAGCATTAATATAATAAATATCACATATATGTGTGTATGTATGTACGAATGTATATTAATTAATTATATGCAAGCCTGTATGAATCCTGTATGCAATTATTAAGATTTATTTTATTTTAATTAATGACAGCAACAATGAAATTGCATCGCATAATACATATTGGCATGGAAACTCAAATATATAATTACACAGACAACTCAATATTAATGAAAATCGTAAAAAAATAATTAAAAAATATAAATATTAAAAATAAATCTTTGCAGTTGGCTGACGTGGAAAGAAAAATTTAATTTGTTTTTAAAAGCTTTCATAATATAAAGTTTCAGAGTGGATGTAAAAGGAGCAAAATTAATTTAAATATTGTGAACTATGCTGTAGAGTATATCGTATTTTTAAAGTTATGTATTTATGGGTCATATTAAGTTAAATATTTAAGGTGGTTCCAGTAACCACTCGGAGCTTCCGATGAAGCGACTCAGACTACCAATATGCAATGATATTGGTAGTTCAACCAGATTCTCCATCTCCCAGATGCCTCTTTCTCTTTCGAGGTGATGTTAACTACCCAGTGAGATCGTGCTACATATTTGTCCTCCGTTTGACTTTTTGCTTATGGGGTTTTCTTAAATCACAGTTGCATGTGAAGAAATCAAAAACTTTGGCTCTTAAAGTCAACACAACCCATCCATACATCAGTTCTGCGGCTGATAATGCGATCTTCAAAAACAAGGCGCAAAACATCGAGTGTAGCTTCGGCTGTGTGACATGTAGCGGCGTCCTATTGAAACCAAATGTTGCCAATATACTCCTCTTCAATTTTTGTGAACAAAAATTAGTTCAAAATGGGCCGATAACGATCGCCATTGACTTTAACGGCCACTCCTTGCTGATTTTCGAAGACAAATGGCCCAATTATACCTCTGGACCAAGATCCGCACCAAACAGTGACTCGTTTGGGTGCGTCGCCTTTTCAATCCGTGCGGGTTTCTGTGCCCCAAATGCGACAATTTTGCTTGTTTACATACCCGCCAAGATCACAAGATCAAAATAAAAAAGATGATTTTTTTGCCAAAATCGGCATCTTCTGTAGGCTACTCGTGTAGGCTACTGCATGGCCAGCCGAGGCAGCCATTTGAATGAAATTATTTTCCATTATTAACCGGAAGGATTGTACTTTCAAATAGAAAAGAAATTTGAGAAAATATTCAGTAGTTTTTTACAGCATTTTCCAAAAAAAAAAAATGTTATTTGGCGGATCCTTTACAACCCTTCAGTCAGGATTACGACCTAGTTTCTCATACCACATATGTTGTGTGTGGTCCACATGAGTGGAGGGACCTACATGTCTCAACAGATTTTTGGGAAACTTTTCAGGGAAATTTTATTTACTCTCCGAGTTTTTGCCAGAAATCTGTCGAGAGGAAGTCGGTGATGAAATACATTTTTCATAATGCGTTTTGTTGGGTGTGTCAACATACTATCTACTAGACTACGGCGAGCACATAACCCATCTTATCGGTCAAATTCAGCCTGATTTGTTATTTAGTGACATGGAAAATTGAACACGTCTGAAGCGCTTCATGCCGAGAAGCCAAGACGGGCATTTGTACGATGATATGTTCCACAAATAATGGCATCAATAGGTCTCTCAAACTAATATATTAATACATATTTTGTACTTTGATAAGAAGCGCCTAACGAAAGACGAGTAGCATGGTGCCAAATCAGCGCACAAAATTATAAGTTTACCTCTTGTATTTGGAAAAAAACATTCCGAAACGGAATATTAAAAAAAGTTTATTAAAATGTTCCTAAAATTTATTTGCATTTCTTTTCTTTGTTTATTTTATTAAACTTCTTTTGATATGCAATTTAGAGTAACGAACTCAAGTCAGACGGATGTACATACAAAGTTCATGAGCGTATATGGCTTTGTATTTATATTTAAATATTTATGCATGCAGAAGCATATTTCTTGCATGAGTTAATGTTAAACGTCGGAATGTTTCTAGTTTTCGTCTATTCGTAGTTTATCTGTACATTTTTTTTACTCAAAATGATTTCTTTTGCTGACATAATATGTTACTGAAAAATATTTCAATATGTTACTGAAAAATGTTTCAGCATTGCTTCAGCAAAAAATCATTTTTACTGTGTGCACGTGAACACCCCAAAATTGTCCAATTTCTGATCGCACCAATCACCATGAGATCCAAGATATAACAATGTTAGGTATTGATTTTGGGATGGCAGAATCATGGAATATAGAATCTATCAGAAATCAGTCGGACGAAGCAGAATCACTTGCAATTCCTTTTTGTAATCGGCAAACCACTTTTCTGAATTACTACGCCACTGTAATTGAAGAAGTCTTTGCGATTGAGAAAAGTTTCTGTATAACTATCGCTTGAACAATTTTCTTTCTTCATTTCAATCCGTAAATATTTTAATCAGATCTTAACATATTAAAAATCCCTAAAGAAATTGAAGACCATCGAAAACTAAAAAAAGAAAAATACAGAAAATTGTCCTCGATCTCTTGTATATGTGGTGTCCTTAAACACTTCCTATTTGCAAATCGCAACGAAAGAAATTGTGTGTGAGATATCATCGAACATTTTCATTGATCTCTTGTACATGTTGTATTTTTAAACACTTCCTATCTGTAAATCTAAATGAAACAAATTGTGTGTGAGATATCATCGAAAGTTTTCATCGATCTTTTGTATATGTTGTGTACTTAAACACTTCCTATTTGTAAATCTAAATGAAACAAATTGTGTGTGAGATATCATCGATAATTTGCATCCATCTCTTGTATCTGGTGTATCCTTAAACATTTCCTATTTGTAAATCTAAACGAAACAAATTGTGTGTGAGATATCATCGATAATTTGCAGCGATTACTTGTATTTTGTGTATTCTTAACCACTTCCTATTTGTAAATCTAAACGAAACAAATTGTGTGTGACATATTATCGATAATTTGCATCGATCTTCTGTACCTGTTTATCCTTAAACTTTTGCTATTTATAAATCTAAATGAAACAAATTGTTTGTGAGATATCATCGACAATTTGCATCGATCTCTTGTATCTGGTGTATCCTTAAACACTTCGTATTTGTAAATCTAAATGAAACAATTTGTGTGTGAGATATCATCGATAATTTGCAGCGATTACTTGTATTTTGTGTATTCTTAACCACTTCCTATTTGTAAATCTAAACGAAACAAATTGTGTGTGACATATTATCGATAATTTGCATCGATCTTCTGTACCTGTTTATCCTTAAACTTTTGCTATTTATAAATCTAAATGAAACAAATTGTTTGTGAGATATCATCGACAATTTGCATCGATCTCTTGTATCTGGTGTATGCTTAAACACTTCCAATTTGTAAATCCAAACGAAACGAATTGTGTGTGAGATATCATCGATAATTTGCATCGATCTCTTTTATCAGATGTAACTTTAAACACGTATAATTTGTAAATCTAAATGAATCATATTGTGTGCGAGATATCATCGATAATTTTCATCGATCTCTTTTATCTGATGTAACCTTAAACACGTCCAAATTGTAAATCTAAATGAATCAAATTGTGTGTGAGATACCATCCATAATTGTCATCGATCTCTTTTATCTGGTGTACAATAAAACTCTTCCTGTTTATAAATCTAAATGAAACAAATTGTGTGTGAGGTGACAACGATAATTTGCATCGATCTCTTGTATCTGGTGCATCCTTAAACACTTCCTATTTGTAAATCTAAACGAAACAAATTGTGTGTGAGATATGATCGATAATTTGCATCGATCTCTTGTGTCTGGTGTATCCTTACACTTTTCCTATTTACAAATCTAAACGAAACAAATTGTGTGTGAGATATTATCGAGAATTTGCATCGACCTCTTGTATATGGTGTATCCTTAAGCTTTTCCTATTTGTAAATCTAAATGAAACAAATTGTGTGTGAGATATCATCGATAATTTGCAGCGATTACTTGTATTTTGTGTATTCTTAACCACTTCCTATTTGTAAATCTAAACGAAACAAATTGTGTGTGACATATTATCGATAATTTGCATTGATCTTCTGTACCTGTTTATCCTTAAACTTTTGCTATTTATAAATCTAAATGAAACAAATTGTGTGTGAGATATCATCGACAATTTGCATCGATCTCTTGTATCTGGTGTATGCTTAAACACTTCCAATTTGTAAATCCAAACGAATCGAATTGTGTGTGAGATATCACCGATAATTTGCATCGCTCTCTTGTATCTGGTGTATCCTTAAACATTTCCTATTTGTAAATTATTTGTAAATCTAAACGAAACAAATTGTGTGTGAGATATCATAGATAATTTGCATCGATCTCTTGTATCTGGTGTATCCTTAAACACTTCCTATTTGTAAATCTAAATGAAACAAGTTGTGTGTGAGATATTATCGATAATTTTCATCGATCTCTTGTATATGGTGTATCCTTAAACACTTCCTATTTGTAAATCTAAATGAAACAAAGTGTGTGTGAGATATCATTGATAATTTCCATCGATCTCTTGAATCTGGTGTATCCTTAAACTTTTCCTATTTGTAAATCTAAATGAAACAAATTGTGTGTGAGATATTATCGAGAATTTGCATCGATCTCTTGTATCTGGTGTATCCTTAAAATTTTCCTATTTGTAAATCTAAATGAAACAAATTGTGTGTGAGATATCATCAATAACTTACGTCGATCTCTTGTATCTGGTGTATGTTTAAATACTTCCTATTTGTAAATCTAAATGGAACAAATTGTGTGTGAGATATCATCGATAATTTGCATCGATCTCTTGTATCTGGTGTATCCTTAAACACTTCCTATTTGTAAATCTAAACGAAACAAATTGTGTGTGAGATTTGATCGATAATTTGCATCGATCTCTTGTATCTGGTGTATCCTTAAACACTTTCAATTTGTAAATCTAAACGAAACAAATTGTGTGTATCATCGATAATTTGCATCGATCTCTTGTATCTGGTGTATCCATAAACTTTCCTGTTTATAAATCTAAACGAAGTAAATTGTGTGTGAGATATCATCGATAATTTGCATCGATCTCTTGTATCTGGTGTATCCTTCAACACTTCCTATTTGTAAATCTAAATGAAACAAGTTGTGTGTGATATATTATCGATAATTTGCATCGATCTCTTGTATATGGTGTATCCTTAAACACTTCCTATTTGTAAATCTAAACGAAACAAAGTGTGTGTGAGATATCATTGATAATTTGCATCGATCTCTTGTATCTGGTGTATCCTTAAACATTTCCTATTTGTAAATCTAAATGAAACAAATTGTGTGTGAGATATCATCGATCTCTTGTATCTTGTGTATCCTTAAACACTTCCTATCTGTAAATCGAAACGAAACAAATTGCGTGTGAGATGTCATCGGTAATTTGCATCGATCTCTTGTATCTGGTGTATCTTTAAACTTTTCCTATTTGTAAATCTAAACGAAACAAATTGTGTGTGAGATATCATCGATAATTTGTATCGATCTCTTGTATCTGGTGTATCCTTAAACACTTCCTATTTGTAAATCTAAATGAAACAAATTGTGTGTGAGATATCATCGGTAATTTGCATCGATCTCTTGTATCTGGTGTATCTTTAAAAACTTCCTATTTGTAAATCTACATGAAACAAATTGTGTGTGAGATATCATCGATAATTTGAATCGATCTCTTGTATCTGGTGTATCCTTAAACACTTCCTATTTGTAAATCTAAACGAAACAAATTGCGTGTGAGATATCATCGGTAATTTGCATCGATCTCTTGTATCTGGTGTATCTTTAAACTTTTCCTATTTGTAAATCTAAACGAAACAAATTGTGTGTGAGATATCATCGATAATTTGTATCGATCTCTTGTATCTGGTGTATCCTTAAACACTTCCTATTTGTAAATCTAAATGAAACAAATTGTGTGTGAGATATCATCGAGAATTTGCATCGATCTCTTGTATCTGGTGTATCCTTAAAAACTTCCTATTTGTAAATCTAAATGAAACAAATTGTGTGTGAGATATCATCGAGAATTTGCATCGATCTCTTGTATCTGGTGTATCCTTAAACACTTCCTATTTGTAAATATAAACGAAACAAATTATGTGTGAGATATTATCGATAATTTGCATCGATCTGTTGTATTTGGTGTATCCTTAAACACTTCCTATTTGCAAATCTAAACGAAACAAATTATGTCTGAGATGACATCGATAATTTGCATCGATCTCTTGTATCTGGAGTATCCTTAAACACTTCCTATTTGTAAATCTAAATGAAACAAATTGTGTGTGAGATGACATCGATAATTTGCATCGATCTCTTGTATCTGGTGTATCCTTAAACACTTCCTATTTGTAAATCTAAATGAAACAAATTGTGTGTGAGATGACATTGATAATTTGCATCGATCTCTTGTATCTGGTGTAGGTTAGGTTAGGTTAGAGGACGAGTACTTGTCAACTGTGACAAGTACAGTACCCGGAGGTCGAATTGACCCATTGTACAACGTCCTAGCTTCTCACACCACTCGAGTTGTGTGCCTTAATTTTATACATGAGGAGCGGGACCTACAGTTTAAAGTCGATTCCGAACGACAAATTTTTGAGAAGCTTTTCGTGGCAATTTTTACTCTCAGAGTTTTTGCCAGAAATCTGCTGAGAGGAAGTCGCCGAAGAAATATTTTCATATTTTCGTTTTGATGTCTGACCTGGGATTTGAACTCGGGCCTTTCGTCTAATAAGCCAACACACTACCTACTAGACCACGGCGACTTCAAACTGGCGACTGTATCTGGTGTATCCTTAAACTTTTCCTATTGGTAAATCTAAATGAAACAAATTGTGTGTGAGATATCATCGATAATTTGCATCGATCTATTGTATCTGGTGTGTCCTTAAACACTTCCTATTTCTAAATCTAAATGAAACAAATTTTCATCGATTTCATCTCATTCTACCTCCGTTTCTTTATGGCAAAAGCATGGCTCTGATATATCAGGTAAAAGGTAGATTATTCTTCTCCTCAAAATCACATTAATGTAGACATCATTATTTGGAGTCCTTAGGCACTTCTAGTTAAAGCACAGTGGCCTGTCAAAATACCTTTGTGCAATGGATGGTGATGTGATTTAAGGACAGAAGTGAATCTGTACTTTTCTTGTCCATGCGTATACAGTTGTGTCTGGCAATAACACAGGGTACATGGTACTAATACTAAACAGATTGAAACTCCTCTTAAAGCGAGTGGACAGTGTCCAAGTTAACCAAGGCAATAGGAATATCCAGCTCATCAGCGATGCAATTTGCTACGATGTGCCTAGGAAACCACAGATTTCTCTGAGAAATCCTCGGTAGTTATGGACAAGGACGAAAGTTGAATCCACGTTCGTTAGGAACTTAATCGTAGTTTGGAAGAATTAGGAATTCGTTATGGTTATACTTCCCACAAATCAAAGAATCCAATCATAGTGCTGCCAATGTGAATATATCATTTTCCTACCAAAGTCCCTATAGACTTTATACTTTTACACAACGCCCTGCTATGACTGCAAAAGTGTAGTTAGGAAGTCGTTTCGAAGAACGGTTACGTAGTCGCTAAAACTCAACCATAAATCAATTGAAAAGTTAGCTTATGACTAATTGGCGGCAAATATTAATAGAAAACGTTAAACAAAACTTATACATTCAAGTCAAATGGGTTAAATGGAGTGCTGGAATTTAGGAGATATCTTACTAAATATTCGGTATAACATTTCAATGTATTAGGAATTTAAATTTTGAATTTATTTCTATTGTGGCGCAAAAATATGGAGTCAGGAAATTCTTTGCCTTATTTTTCTTATGGTTTATGAAAAACCTTAAAAATTGTTTTGTTATTGGGGTTACTCGATTTTTGCACTCCACTGTCTTTTGGACATCTAATGAATAAATAGACATAATCTCATAATCTTACGATCGCGAAAGGGTTAAACACTTTTGGTTTGCAATAATTGGATACAAAGTGTTCTGTAATTATTTTGCATTTCGTAAACAGACATTCAGTAGCTTGCATTCACTATGCAAGTGTATTTCGTGTATTATATTCGTGGAGGAAGTCGTTACATGTTTCCTTGGAACGCTTCTAGTATTGTTCGGCTATGTAAAATGAAATAAAAGAACAACAATAATTACTTTTAAGAAACAGAACATAATTGTTAATAACAATGTTTTCTATAAAAAAATATTTCAAGGAGTTCTTGATAGTTCCCTTGCTTTCTTCGCTAAGGAAAGTTCAAAAAATTACAACAACAAAAAAAAAATGCAATTTGGAGCCAGGAAAAAAGCAATTAAAACACTTTCCTCACGACACCTTATTTGGGAAGCCAGAAGTTGATTTGATATGAAATTTCGCAAAATTCCGTGCAATTTTTATTGCTTCGACTGTAAACATTAAAGTCGAAGTATTAAGGGAAGTTAGTTTTTTGTAATTGTATACATACGGAATAATAACTCAAAATAATTGCTTGGTGCTGAATGTAAAATATTTAAATTGGTTCTCTTAAAATGCCACGAATTCGAAAATGAACAGCAGAAACCATAAAAAATTTAATGGTGTAGAATGGTGTAGGAGTTATGCACCAGTTTTCGAGCGTCAATTTGAATTTTGTTAGTTATTCGAAAAACGTGGTAACAAACTTAAAGTATGCAAAGGGTATCTTAGTACCAATTTATGCTTTCATTTTAAAATTAAATACGTGTTTTTGAAAGAGTCTTAATTTATTTGAAATCACTATAGTCTGGTAGGCAGTGCGGCGGCTTATTAGACGCGAGGAAATGGATCAAATCCCAGATCGGACATCGAAACCAAATATGAAAAGATATTGCTTCGTTGGCTGCTTTTTAGCAGATTTCTGGCAAAAAATATAGAAGTAAATAAAAATTGCCATGAAAAGTTTCTGAAAAGTCTGTCGTTCGCAGTCGACTTTTAAGTGTATGACCCGCCACTTATGGATATAATTAACACACACAACATGGATGGTGTGGGAAGCTAGGTTGTAATACTGACTGAAGGCTTGTGATCAAAAATTATGCATTTAATTAATTGAATAATAAAATATAAAATAATGACTCCACGGCTCTGGTGACCGGCTATAACAGATTTTTATGAAATTTTAGTAAACTTTATCACAGAGGCGACTCTGTATATTTCATCGATGATGCGCTATATCTACGGATTTGAGATCGGAAATTTTTGCAAAGCGTTACATTAAAATTTTTTGAGATAATTTGTTTAGAAATTTGTTGTACAATAAATTGAATACAGGACGTGTAGAGCGGGAAGTGACGTCGTCTTACTAAATCGTACATCGCAAAAAGAACTCTGTTATCTAGTTCCTATAACACAAAACTTTACCACAAGAACTCTGTCAGCAAGTTCCTGTTACACAAAACTTTACAAATCTTTGTTTAAGAATCGAAGGGCAGAAAAAAAAACGATGAATTCCATCATTTGAGGTAATTTTGTCGAATGTTCATATTATTTAAAGCATATTTTCGACGCATATACATATTAGATTGGGTTTTCTATCTTGAGATTTTCGAACTTTGACAATTTATAAATTGTACGTTGTTATGTCTGTTTCGTATGTATGTATATCCAAGCACGGATATATCATTCAACATTAATCCTTTTACCAATACAGTAGTTCTGTTCAGGCAACAAACTATCCGCTTCTGCTTGGATTAATTTGAATCCACTGGCTCAATAAACTATCCATTAAAACCCGTACGAAGATTAATGATTTGCGAAAAATATCGCAGCTATCCATGAGAGTTTTTACAAGATTTCAGTCTTTCGCAGATAACAACTTTGTGCTTTTAGCGTCGTGACAGATTTTTGACAAAGTTTTTCATGGCAATCTTATTTGCTCTCAGTGTTTATTTGCCAGAAATCTGCTGAGAAGAAGTCGACGAAGAAATATTACTTCGTTTTGTTACAGATGTCTGAACGGAGGTTTGATTCATGGTCTCACATCTAATAACCACACATTACCCACTATACTATGACGACTACACGGTCGATTACCAACTTCCTTTGACCTGCGTTGGATAATATGTGCAACCCCAATATATGAGCGAAGCTATGTAATTGAGTGATGTGAAGTTCGTCGGTGATTGGCATATTTGAACTCAAGATAATTCACAGTTTCATTTTTCACAATATGTTCAAACTCGGTTTGAACACATAAATTATTCACCAAAATTAACTTATTTCGTTAAATAATTTTTATGTTAATAACATAAGTTAATTCAACCAGTCCATTTGCTTTACATTTATTTCCCCTCATAATTTCCATCAACAAACAAAAAAAAACCAAAGGGAATGTCTACAATGTTTTTGTCTAACATAATGGGAAGGTCTCCAAAATGCGCCGTTATATAAATTATTTAAGAAAGCAGAGGTTTGGTAGGAAAAGAATTTATACCCAAACTTCACTTCATCTTTTACCTTCAACAAGTCAAGTGATTAAAAAATAAAATTGTGCTCGAAGGACCATGAAACAAATTGGGGATGATTAATTTGTTTAAGCAAATATCTGAATTCCCGAAATAGAAATTAATTTAATTTCTTTCTTTTATTTTCTCCCCTCACGCATCCCAACGATTATAATTACTTACAAGTAATTGTAATCCACATCTCCTCAAGATCTCTCTTTTCAAAGGAGATCCAAAGGAGATTTACAAACAAATTAATCATCCCCAATTTGTTTCACAATATAATTTGCTAAACACCCAAAGTTTTTGATAGGTATGGAACTCACATACTCGTGCCATGCAGTTCATGTCACACTGGATATTCTGCATAAGCGATTGGAGGGCATGGCCGTCTCAAGTGGTTACGATTTGAACTGGCCAACAAAATCAACCGATTAAAGCCCATGAGACTCATTCTTGTGTGTTTTTATTAAGTTGCAGGTATATAAGAATGAGTCACAAGCTACAACGTTTATCAAAGACAACATTACTCATGCGTTAGGTCAAATTCAGAGAAGCGGTGGCGGATACATGAACTTTGTTATAATCCATTTAATAAAAAATTACAATGAACTCTCACACATACTTTGTTTTATTTAAATTTGGAGATAGAAAGTGCCAAATATCCCCTGGAGGATTTGATACAACTATTGTCAATTTTTTTTCACGAATAGTCTCAAATACACAAAATGTTACCTTCAAACACAATACATGTCGATGGAAATTTGCTTTTTATTGTAATTTTTATTCAGACCTTTTTAAGATTACTTTTTTATGTGCAAAGAAATTTTTACAACGTTAAACAAAAACAATTTGGTTTTAAACAAGTTCACTTGTCTTACTATATAAAGCATTGTTTTAATGTTCGATTCAAACTATTTCCTTTTTTCGAAATAACTGCGTATGCCTCCTAAGACTACAAGCTGATACATGTATATTTTATTGAAAAGATTTCCGTTCGAAGAAATTTTATTAGAAAATATGTTGACGGAAATCTGTGGCAGTAAACGCCAGAGGAAATGGTGACCATAAAAGAAACCAGGAAATATGAAAATGTTTATAAAAGGATTTAAATTTTATATGTTTTTATGTCGTGTATATTTTTATGTTGTAATACGATATAATATTTCATGTTGTAGATAATTGTTAAATAATAAAATCTAATTACTCATGGTTGTTGTACAAATAAAATCCAAAATTTAAGCTGTTAAATTTAATAAACAGCAAAGAGCATGCAAAGCAAATACATTTCAAAATGCAGCGAGTCTTTAGGTAAAAAAAAAAAAAGAACTAATATGCAAAATCATAAATTTTTTTAAATATACCTTTTAATCCTTTCACGGTCATTCGATTATGAGAGCCAAAGTTGTCATTTTGTTTATTTCGAATGATTTATTAGAATATCAAAAACATATTGTTACGAAAACGGAAACTGTGTATACACCGTTTAACATTAAAATGAGTAAAAGCTACACTCACAAATACAACGAACTTGTTACAAGTAAACTAACAACATCAGTATGAAAGAAAAGAGGATAGACAAGTAAGCGGGAACGCAGAAACAAGTAAAGTGAACAGAACAATATACACAAAGAAAATGAAGTCCCTATAGAGTTCTCGAGAAAGCGACTTCAAGAACCTTCATCAGACTGATTACGTGGGCATATAAAACGGCCAGACAAAGCAGGCAACGAATAGTAAGCGTTGCGTGTAAAGAAAACAGTTATGGTTTGAAGATCGCCGTTGGAAAGATCTGCGTTGTAAGCAAAGAAGAATAGCGGACAAGCAATTATTGTTATATTCGTCAACTGTGGCATTCAAAAGTAGTGTGAACAATAAAAAGTTTAGTTGAAACTAAACACATTTTTGTTTTTATTTTGTTTGCATTCAACGAACTCACATTTTAAACGCTTTCAAAAAATGTAAAAACGTAACAATATTTTGAAATCAAATTTATTAAAACTAATAGCAGCTGGTCGGTAATTTTATATGATTTCTTCTAGTTCTTGGTACTGTAGTTGCTGTAGTCTATTAGTTAGTGTGTTCGCTTATTAGACGTAAAGCCCGGGTTCGAGCCCCAGGCCAGACATCTAAAAGAAATATGAATAAGAAAATATTTCTTAGGCGACAACCTCTCAGCAGATCTCTGGCAAAAAAAAAACTCTGAGAGTAAATAAATGTGCAATGAAAAAGTTTCTCAAAATATGTCGTTCGGAGTCGACGTTAAACTGTAGGTCCTTGAGTGGTGTGAGAAGCTAGGCCGTAATCCTAATGGCCAATTATGTATGTATGTTTTAGGTACTAAGATCCATTTCTCAATAAATTTAAATACTTTCTTCTTCTTTTACCTCTGTGAAACCCCATTTGACGGACGACTTGGTGTATTGTTTCGTTAGATTGTGTCCTTAAATTTTGTCATGTGCCCATTCATACATTGTAGTGTGTTGTTTTTTTTTCGAGTATATTGAGCCTCTTAATTGTTGCCAAAATGAAGATTTCAAGGTATATCCTTAAACCTAAGCTTTGATATAACGTTTGATATACAAGTTACCTCCATATATATATATCTGTAGACCAGTCCTGTCTAAATTGATAATATGATAACCTATATAAAACACCAAAATGAAATAAATGAAGTTAATATTAATGATTCGTAACCTCTGTATGTAAGAGGAAAAGTTCCTTTACGGACCATAAGGACACCGGTGTATCTTAGCGTTTATAATAAATTTTTTTATGTTTTCAACACCAATAAGCTTTTATTTTTATGAAAATACGAAAATATACCAACCTAGCACTAAATAATTTATAATATGTTGAGTGACGGATAAAATTTTCCTATCAAAACACTTTTACAAAATATTATAACCTAACGCACAAAAAACTGGCTTCAAATGGCCATTAAATAAAGAATGATTGGTGGAACACACCCAGCAATAGATAGGAGACTTAAATACACATCTTTAGAAATAGAGGAATATATAGCACCCACCCTGTTGTTAATTATTAAGATTATTTAAATTTACGGTTTGGGACATATGTATCAGTGTGGTTAGTAAAGGGCTAGTTATTGAAACATGTCAGTAATATGATTATAATTCTGAATAATCACTTACTTGTGCACTGTAATAACACAGAGAACCTTAAATAGTTCAACTCAGATCGCATATTTATTACTCCCTAATATATTATCGATAATCTTTTCTGCTATTTGGGAATAATAATTCAAAAATTGTGTAAATAACTACTTATCGTTTAATGCGCATAACGGTATTTTCTAACCATATGTTCAAATGGCAAATTCAAATAATAATTTCATACAAGCCAAACAATTTGTTGCGAAAAACAACCCCTTGCTGCTGCTACTACTGCTGAAGTGTTTGTTCATGGCATGTGCGTAAATAGACAGACAGCAAAAGATTTAAAGGTACTTGAATAGAAACGAAGGGTTCAGAATTTCCATATTTGTTAAACGATTATGTTGTGTATTCCCTTAGAGACATATTTTTCATTGTTCACAATAATTTAAATGTCTCACCTTCAATTTGTTAAAAACAGTTGAATGAAATTGAAAAAAAAATATTTATTTGCTAGACAATATTCATATGAGAATACGATAACATCCCCCAAAACATTGTTTGCTATTTTTCACCTTTTGAAACATATCCATTAAGAGGAATTACAATCCTCATTCATGTAAACAAAAGCACGGAATGCGGCTTTAAGGGTTTTATTTAAAAATTCTGAACAAAAGGGCGTCTCAATAAGAAAACAGTATTTTAATCTAGCATAAGTGCAAATTCTGAAATTTAAAAGCTGTGACATATGTTTGTCTGTTCGGATTATTAAAAATGCTGAGGTTTTCTTAAGAACAATGCGTTGAGATGGTGAAAACTTTATACAAAAATTTGTAAAGTTATGTCGACCGGTCACAGGTTAGTTTAGGTTAGGCGGACTTCCTTGAAGGAAGAGATCCTATTTAGACTAGCATTTGGAGCCATTGCGATACCACAATACATTATACCCGGTGTTCAACTATTCCTGTGGCGGTCACAAATTTCGAAGTATTTCAACCGAGAAAGTTGCTCCAATTTGTTAACCCTTCGTCGGTTATGGACAGTTCGGCTCACTTGCGCCAACATTGCTGCTGTAAACGGGAGTTTCACTGAACAACTGAAAAGACAGTGAAAACCACTAGAAGTTAATCCCAATTTTCCGAAGCAATTGAAGAAGTGATTATTGAATACACAAAATTGTCGAATTTAAAGCCCAAAATGCAATCCATGAAAAACAAAACACACTCATAACGAGTGTATGATGGAGAATTTTGTCAAGCAGCGTAATAGAAAATTACTGTGAATGGAATTCGTACAATAATATCATGAAACGGAATTCTTGTAACCTCAATTCAACGGCATGGGTCAGAACGATATATGTGGAACCAACTGCCATATCGCACCTGCAGTAAACGAATTATTGTAGCAATGATTTGCAAAACTAATACTGTTTTATGGTTATGGTGAATGTTAAAACATAGGGGCAAAAATTGTAAAGATGAACTTTTACAGCCACATTTGCAAGGAAGAGAAAATCTCTAGGGGTGAACGTATTTATAGGACTGTGTTGGTGTGCACGTAATTACATTCGCACTGCTGTGGATTTGTCCTTTTTATAAAACATAGATGATGAAATAATTAAAGAAGCACTTAGGGAAACAATGAAATTGATTGGTTAAGCAATGTAAAAGTGACTGAAAATTAAAGAATTATGTAAAGATTAAATGATTAATACATACATACATAATATAATTGGTTATTACTATCCTTCAGTAAATATTACGGCCTAGTTTCTCGTACCACTTATGTTGTGTGCTAATTTTAGGAGTGAGTATCGGGACCTATAGTTTAATGTCGACTATGAACTAAAGATTTTTGAGAAACTTTTCATGGAAATATTATTTTACTCTCCGCTGAGAGGAAGTCGCCGAAGAAAATTTTTTCATATTTCGTTTTGTTGGAGATTGGAGATATCTGACCTGGGGTTTGAACACACGTCTAATAAGACAACACATTACTTACTAGACTACGACGACTTTGGAGGCAAATAAGCATAGATAAGTTGTATAATGGGACAGCCAGCTTTCATACATCATAGTATGGGTTCGATCATAAAGTATGATTCCTTGATGAACCAACATCCTACAAAACATATTTTATAGAGTCCTTTGATTCCATTCACCCATTAAAACTTGTATGTAAAATAGATTGCTAATCAAGATAATGACAACGATAAAACACTGCACGATTAGATATGACAGTAAGAGGACCAATAATTTGATATTATATAATGACCGGGATAAATTCAATGATTCCAATTCAATTTATGAAACGATCTTGAGACACAAGTTATTCAAGACCTGGGGAAAAGTTTCGAATGGCATCGAATGACGATCAACATGCAAGATGTTAGAGTCTCTTAAAAGTCTTCCTGGAAATTTATAATTGGTTATTAAAAAGAACGAGTGCGTCCACAAAATATTAAGGAGAATTAAACCTAAACAATGATTCTGTCCATCTTTAATGGGCGTGTGATAATTACGTGATCAAGGAATTTATTGCTTTTAGGATTTAAAGTGTCATTTATTGTTAAATTCTTTTATTGAAAATCCCTTAACCTTATACACCGCCCACCATAGAATATTTAACTACCCTTATAGAAAAATATTTCATTTTTATTTGTTACTGCAAAAGAGGTCGAATAGAAGGGTGTGCTAATTTAAAGACCACCGCTGTATGCAGTATTAATAATTTTCTTTGCAGCATATTTTTCCGATACTTCCGCCTGTGATTTGGTATCATTATTAATTGGACTATTTCCGTTCAAATTGAAACCTACATTACATATTTGTACATTGTCTTTCACCAGGGTCTCTGAAACTTGCCTTCTTTCTTAACTCTTTAGTCAGTATGGATGTCATGAATATCATTGAGAAGCCATATCGTGGTATCACGTAATCATCAGTTCCAATAGCCTGAAATGCTTTCAGAATACATGTCCAGTCGCCTTTCTCATTTTTAAAAATCTCCCACTGTTTATAACTTATTCTCCTCTGTCAGTTTTTATCCTCCCAATTCATTACTTCCAGTTAGTTGCTTGTTAATGGGATTGTCGACATGGGTATGGTTAATCATTTGCTCTTTAAATATTTTTTAATTATCAATTGCGTAGTGTGGCAATAATTATTTGCAAAGACAAAACGAAATTAAATATTAAATTTGTTAACCTTGTTTTTAAAATCAACTGATGTTTGAGTATATGTATATAACTAAAGCGGCTATTATTTGTATAACTCTTCTACAAACTGAATTATATGTGAGTTTATTGTTTTTCTTTGATTACACTACGGGTGTGTCAAATGAAATTTTTGTCTACTACTTCGTGAATATTCAGGAAAAATCAGACTTACTGCGTTATTAGCTAATCAATCAAAAATTTCAATTGTTTGTTTTCATGCTAACAAGGTACTACGAGGTATTATTTCTCTATTAGCTATTCATTTATAGATAAGCTTATTAATTATTTATGTTTTGACCTCAAGCGGAGCTTTTATATGAAATCATGCTGTGCTTATAAATTTAATTAAAAATGCAATGCCATCAATGGTATGGTATGATTTCTAAATCAAATATTAATTAAAAAAAAATTATTTTCGCTTAAAACATTAAAATGATAAATCAAATCAAAAGCTGCAAATCATTGAGTATGAAAGAACAGGGGATAGACAAGTAAGCGAGAATGCAACAACAAGCTACGTGAAAAAAATGCACAAGCAACAATGAAGTCGCATTTAGAGTTCTCGATTAGGCGAAACAACGAACGTTCGACTTCAAGAACCTTCATTAGACTGTTTACGTGGGCATATAAAAAAGCAAGACAAAGCGGGCAACGAGTAGTAAGAATTCAGTCAGTCATCTGTGAAGACGCGTTGTGTGTGAAGAAAACAGTCGTGGTTTGAAGATCGCCATTATAAAGACGTACCGCACAGAAGTGTTAAGAAGGATAACGAACTAAGCAAATTGTTGTTGTAATATCAAGTTGTGAAAAGTGGCACAGAAAATAGTGCGAACAATAAAGAATTTATCTAAAACTAAATACAAAATTTATTTTTTTTTTATTTGCAATCAACGAACTCATATTTTAAACGTTTTTAAAAATAAATTAAAGAATTAAATGAAATCGTCGTAGTCTAGTGGGTAGTGTTTTGGTGACGTGAGGTCACAGTTCAACCCTCAGGTCAAACATCTACAACAAACATCGATATATGAAAAGATATTTCTTCAGCTTCTCAGCAGATTTCTTGCAAAAACTCTGGAGATTAAATCTGTCTTAAAAATATGTCAGTCGAAGTCGACTGCAAGTCCAGCCACGCATGTATCAAATTAATATACACAGCATAAATGTCATGAGAAGCTAGGTCGTAATCCTGACTCAAAGGTTGTAATGATCAATTATGTATGTACCAGAGATCAGCAATGAATCGTTTTTTCGATACTCATAAGTACTCAGGAAATTTAGAGTATGAGTAAGTCAACAGTATTGAATTTCAACTACTCTGATTCATTCGTACTCACTACAACGTTGATTTATAATTACAGGTTGAAATGAGTATGAGTACAACGTTGACTCATACCATTCGAAATGGGTTCGATTCATACGCATACTCATTCAGATTCATAAATTTAGAAAAATACTTATATCGGGTGATTTTTTAGCTATTATCTTTTTGGCAACACTGGTTTCAACAGCTCACGCACGTTTCGTGTTTTGTTTCACTGTCAAACATCTTCAGTTTGGTCTATAATTTAACCATGAATCGTGTTACAAACGAACAACGCTTGCAAATCATTGAAATTTATTATCAAAACGGGCTTTTCGAAAGTTTTCCGAAAATCCAATTCTTTATCGAAAAATTGTGTTAAGCGACGAAGCTCATTTTTGACTTAATGGTTACGTAAATAAGCAGGATTGTCGATTTTGGAGTGAAGATCAGCCGGAAGCATTGCAAAAGCTACCAATGCGTCCAGAAAAAGAAACAGTTTAGTGCGATTTATGGGCTGGTGGCATCATTGGATCGTAGTTCTTCAAAGATGCTGCGAATTGTAACGTAACTGTGAGCGCTACCATGAGATGATATCCAACTTTTTTTTGCCCAAAATGCAAGAGCTTGACTTGCATGACATGTGGTTTCGACAAGACGGTGCCGCATGCCACACAGCATGCGTAACAATGGACTTATTGAGAGGCGAGTTCGGTGAACATTTTATTTCACTTTCGGGACTGGTCAATTGGACGCCTAGATCGTGAGATTTAACGCCTTTAGACTATTTTTTGTGGGGCTATGTTAAAGTTCATGTCTATACAGACAAGTCCGCTTCAATTGATGCATTGGAAGACAACATTGAAGCATTTGCCGGCCGAAATGTTGGAAAGAGTATGCCAAAATTGGACTAAGCGGATGTACTATTTGAGGCGCAGGTTCGGTCAACATTTGAATGAAATAATCTCCAAACATTAAATTATATGAACCGTACTATCGATTCAAATAAATATTTCATGCATTTTGCTGAATTTTATGTGTTTTCTTTTTTTTTAATTTTCCTATAGCTCTTAACAAATCACCCGATACTACTCATAAATGATTCGAGTGATTCGAATCATTCATCAATATATACAGCCTTACTTGTTGTTGCATTTACAAAAAACAAAGACAGCAAGTAAAGCAAATACACAACCTTCTAGTGAGTATTATAGTGTTCGTACACGAATCATAATTATTTCGTGATTCTTGTAAATGTTGAGTCATGGAGAGTCAAAATCAACAACATCATGCATATTGTTAAGTATGAGTACGATGAGTATATCAAACTTTGAATATGATTAGTATGAGTATGATATTAAAATAAGTATGAATGCGTATAAGTATCAGAAATTATGACTATGATTCGAATCTACTCATCTTTTTAAATACTCATTGCATGTATAATTTGCTTATGAGTAATATCGCATGTAAAGTATTAGCATTCGTACACTGCGGGACATTCAATAAAAAATTCAAAAATTCCTTTCAGACATTTTACCTCATTTGCATGATAATACTGTCTATCCAAATAAAAGTCTAGAAATTTCCAGATGGCATCATTCTAAAAATATCTACTGTATGCTTATAAGTATTTATAAAAACATTTCTTTAACTCAAACGAGATATTAAACTTATGATGGTAGGTGTGTTCAAAAGTGCGTGAGTTTTAAGTGAATCTTTGTCATTTACGTGATCTAATGACCTGTAAACGAAATGAAAACGAAAACGACTTTAATGACTACATTTCGCATAAACAGGACATTAAAAGAAATTAGCAACAGAATATTGTACGTCTTCGTTTCTCTAGTTATTTTTAGTAAAGCATTATAATGGAATTTAATAGGAAAACGGAAACCACAAAAACTAAGGCATTCTATGGAAGCAGCGTATCATGTGATTGTACGATAAGATAAGAAGGATACGCAAGCACTTCACTTTTTTTGCTCTTTTATATGCTTTTCTGTGAGTTGTTAAGCCATTATGGTTAATTTCTATAAATTTGCTGTGTGCTTTGTGTTAAGGTTATGGGCTTAAGTTTTTTGTTACCAATTTCTTTCAGGCCAATTAATTCCTTTTTTTTGTTTTCTATTTTTGGTCATATTGATTTCCAAAAGGCTGTCTAAGTGTTACTTTAAGGACAGGAAGGTGATATATCTAATAAATGATGTAGAAAAGGAATACGTAGTGACGGCGGGTGTACCGCAGGGCTTTGTAGTGGAGCTACTTCTGTGGAACATTATGTACGATGGTGTACTTTGACTGAAATTGCCAAACGACAATACAATTGTGGGCTTTGCAGATGACATTACCTCGGTCGCTAAGACAGTAAAGGAGTTATTCGAAAAGTTGGAGTATATCTTGATGCGGCAAGTTTGACACTTGCTCCACATAAAACGGAGGCCATTTTGATAAGTGGCCAGAAGATAGTGGATAAGATGGAAGTGACCGTTGGAGGCACTAGGATCGAATCGAAAAGGGCCATAAAATATTTCGGAGTGATTGTCGACAACAGGTTGAACTTCAAGGACCACGTGAAATTCATCGGCGAAAAGGCATCTGTAATCCAGGGAGCACTGACGAAGATGATGCCAAATATTGGAGGACCAAATCCATTTTAGAGGAGAATAATATTGAGTTATATGCTTGCTCAATATGGTCGGAGGCATTCTCCGTGGGGATGACAAGGAGGAAACTGTCCTCGGTGTATCGCCTAAGAGCTATTAGATAGATAAGTGGCTTTAGGACAGTGTCTGATGAAGCGGTACTGGTATTGGCAAAGACAATACCGATAGACATATTGCGCATTAGATGACACGGATATACTTTCGCCGTCTCGAGTATCCAGGACAAATAGCAGCTATAAATGCGGAGTAACGAAGGACTTCCATGCAAAAATGGCAGTCACGATGGGAGAACGGTTTAAAGGGAAGATGGAAATTTCACCTTCTGCCTGATGGAGAACAGACATTGTGAGCTGAGCTACTACTTGACCCAGTGAATACTTCAGGAAGCACCTGCACAGATTTGGACATGATACTTGACCTAAAGACTATATAAAAGTCGCCGTAATGTAGTAGGTAGTGTGTTGGCTTATGAGACGTAAAGCCCGGGTTCGTATTCCAGGTCAGCCATCAAAACGAAATATGAAAGAAATATTTCTTCGGCGACTTCCTTTCAGCAGATTTCTATTGGTCCGATCAAAACAGGTACTATAATGCCAGCCGCAGCAGCCATATGAATGGAATAATATTGCATTTCTAACCGAAACAAATGTCCTTCACAACAAAAAATAAATTTGGCATAAATTTTTAAATTTAAACTTTTAAATGGCCCACCTGATATATCCACAGAGAGTGACTGTTTGGTGCGGTTTGAAAATAAGTTAGACCAAGTAGTTACTCTGAATTGTGTTCGCTATCGCGAGATGAACGCAAACGTCTTGTAGCCAGAAATTGAAGATATGGGCCAATGAGATGTAATAAGCAAATTTTCAGCACCAGCAAGGCCTACTCCATGTGTTGTATTCTAGGCACAGTAAACATCCCAGGATCTGCTACTGTAGACCAAAACATGCTTCTCTGAAATAAACTGATTAATAGTCGCCATAGTCTAGTAGCTAGTATGTTGACTTATTGAATGGCCACGGTTCGAACACCAGGTCATATGTCTTTAACAAAATGAAATATGAACAAATATTTCTTCGTCGACATCCTCTCAACAGATTTCTAGCAAAAACTCTAAGAGTGAATAAAATTGCCATGGAAAGTTTCTCAAAAATCTGTCTTTCAGATTTGGCTATAAACTATAGGTCCCGCCACTAATATATAAAATAAACACACACAACATGAGTGGTGTGAGAAACTTGGTCGTTATCCTGACCGAAAAGTTATAATGACCCATTACATATGTATGTATGTGAACAAGGCAAATAATGATATATACGCCTTAAAGAAATGAACAGGAATGGATAATGTTGTAATTTAAACCTACAAAAATTGTATGCGTCTTTAAGCCATCAGGGATATGGTTGTTTGTAAAAGTGGTAAAGTCACTTAAAAACTTCCCTCATTTCTAATGCATTTACATACATATTTTGATGGACACACAAAAACTTAATAAAACTGAAACTTCGGCTATAACATTTACAGCACCTTAACCCTTTGGCCAAAAAGCTTCCCATAAGCTGCTAAAATCGTAAAGTTTATTATTTCCTTACAGTTGTAATGGCTTTAATTTTTTTATTTGCTTGTAAATGTCCTTACTGCCTCTTTTAAGTACTATTATGTTACGTTGTTATGTGCTGTAATTCGTTTGATTTATTGGCATATTGCCGATCAGTATACCGCGTTTTCATTCATCGCAACTCAAACGTGCTATCCAAGTTGCAATATTACTTCCACTTGGTGTTATTAGTTCTGGTCATGAAATATGAAGTGCTTTTAAAATTTTCACGCCTTAATATTTTTAATTTCAAGTTTGCAGTTTACCAGTTCTCTTTGGTATTACATTGCCATTGTGTCATTACACAGCGATTGTAAATCACGTATTGATTTTTGATTGTAGACAAACGACTCAGCATTAGCTTTTAACGATTAATTCGGGCATAAATGACATCTTGTTCCGTTTGTTGGTGAATTGATGGTCGACCATCTAATAGTCCTGCAATTATCTCTTTGGGTACATTTTTAATTTGTGTTAAAGAGTCTAATTAAATTTTAATATTTGAATGTATGGAAGTTCTAAGCTATCTAAATCTCAAAATTAATTATTCGTTTATATTTAAATAAAGCACAATATATATTAGATATCATAGACATTTTTTAATCAATCATAAGACCTATTGATGCCATTATGTGCGGCATGTAATATCGTTCAAAGCTTCTCTGGCTGAAATATCTTAGTCTCCATAATTCCCTCCATATCAATTACTCCTACGGCTACCATGCCCATCTAATTCATGCCAAAAGAAGTTAGTAATCAGTAGTGGTAGACTTGGTTATTCAATTGTAAATTTGTAATCATTTTAATTGTAGTTAATTTTGAATCAAAACGTCCGAATTGATATATTTAGTTACCATAATTAAAATAGCGTAATTAGTAGCATTTTACACATGTAAACGCATGTTGACGTACGTCGACGCATGTTGACGTATCTACCGATTCGCGTTTTCCAAAGTGAATAAAGTGGAGCTTATAGAATTATAGTGTATTTCTTTTCAGTTCGAGCTGTTCGATCGACAACATGATATACAAGATATAACCAATAAATATAATAAAATAATAAATTATAATATTTAATATTAATTCAAAATAAAATGGAGTTAAAAGTGATCTAGTGATTTGAATTGCATCTTTTCAATCAAATACGTAGTTCAGTGTTGTATATTTTGTATTACAGCATATAAATTCTAGTAAAAGAGGAAAATACTTGGTCTTAACAGTATTATGTCGTTAGATTTTTTGCCGAAATTTTTGTGAAGCCAGAAATTTCCATATTTTTTCTCTAAAAGTTTCTTAAAAAGGCATCTGGATTTTCTTAGTTAATTTTTTTTAAAGGTTTTGTTGTTAAATATCAATTCAAGTAAAAATTTACTTGCAGTCCAAGCTGTAAAATATATAACTAAAAGAATTTTGTAAAAATATATAAAATAAATAGAGATAAGATACAAAAGATTATATCCTTGGAATATACGAGTATTCTATATCTTTCCTGATTTGTTTTACTTTTAATATTATTTTACAACTCTTCCAACTTATTCTTTCAAATCACCCTAAACATTACCTTTGATTCACATCTACAAGGATGAATAAATAAATTCAACTTCAACTTGACCCCACTCAGTACACGTTTGACTATTAATTTATTGATTCAAATTATTTACATTATTGAAGCATATTGTTTGTGTTATTGCAGCTGACGTAAACTATTGAAGCTGATGTATATTTTAGAACACTTTGATAAATTGCTCTCTAACGGTGTTATAATCTAAATAAAATGGATATCGTTTGTGCTGTTTTATGTGCACAACATTTCATTTAATTATTTATAGTTTTCCTTTTATATTACACTATTACATTTTCATAGATTGACAGATTGGTGGGGAAGGTTTGCAATAAATTTGATATACTACATATAACTTCTGCCATTGTGAACGTAGATTTACGTAAAAGTGTACACATTGACTGTTGCCGTAGTCTAGTAGTTAGTGTGTTCGCTTATTAGACGAAAAGGACGGGTTCGACCCCAAAAAAAAATATATATTTCTTCGGCGACTTCCTCTCAGCAGATATCTGGCAAAAACTCTGAGCGTAAATAGCTCTGCTATGAAAAAGTTTCTCAAAAATCTGTCGTTCGGAGTCGACGTTAAACTGTAGGTCCCGCCACTCAAGTATAAAATTACAACCCTACAGTCAGGAATACAACCTAGCTTCGCACACCACTCATGTTGTATGTGTTAATTTTATACATCAGTGGCGATACCTATAGTTTAAAACCGACTACGAACAACAGATTTTTGAAAAACCTAAGTCTACGAAGAAAAATTTTTTCGTTTTTTTAACTCTTACCTGTGGTTTGAACCATAACTTCACGTCTACTAGGCCAACACACTACCTGCAAAATACTGATGGCATAATCTTGCCAGCTATGTGTTGCGTCTTTGTACGCTTTGAAGCCTGATAATCGTTTTAATTTTGATGTCATTTTTCATTCACTCGATGCATACATTTTTTATTACGCTGTCATCTAAAATAATTATTACAACGTTTTTATGTTTGCATTGGTAGTAGGCTTTTTACAGCGTCCACTTTATGCAGCGGCTTAGGTGCTTATTTTGTTTCATTGAGACTTGGCAAATCACTTTTAAAGTCCAAATTATGTTTATCTATTCAAGCATTGGCTTGTCATTTATTTACTAAAGGGGTTTGCCATTTCCGAACATTACATTACATTTTTTTAGATTACAAACTAACTTCTCACATTTCAGATGTTAAAGAGATGTCAACTGGCTGCCAACATCAAGGTTTGAAGTTGTTAGATTTTTTCTGAGGGGCTACGTCAAAAACCGCTTCTACGCTGATAATCGCTTTATACTTGACCATTTAAAAACCATTCAGTTATTGTCAAGATATCTTCCGAAATGTATGAAAAATTTGTTGAAAACAACATCGACTACTGCGACCAACACAAATGTGGTCTAATTAAATTGGCACGACACAGGTATTGCAATGTAGTAAAAGTTTCCTCGAAATCAGAATGCCAGAAATCAAAAACCAGAACCTTCAAATTGTTTCTGCCAACTGCAATATACCGTAGTTCATTAAAGGGTTTTCCGCATTCGTTTAAGATGTTCTTTGATCTGTTTTTTACCCTTGCACTCCATGAATTCCATTCCAATGTTGCTTGTTAAATTTCGGTGTATGAACTTCTTTGATTATTAAAAAAAGTCAATATGAATTCCAATAATATTGTTACGTTTTTACAATTTTAACGTCTAAAATATGAGTTCGTTGATTGCAAACAAAATAAAAATAAATTGGTGTTTAGTTTCAATTAAATTCTTTATTGTTCGCACTACTTTCGTATGCCACTGTTTACAGCTTGACATATACAACAATAAGTGCTTGTGCGCTATTCTTCTTTGCTTACAACGCAGATCTTTTCAACGGCTATCATCAAACCACAACTGTTCTCTTCACACGCAACGCGTCTTCACACAAAACTGACTGAATTCTTACGCGACGTGTAGCGCCTGCTTTGTCTTCCCTTTTTATATGCCCACGTAAACAGTCTGATGAATGTTCTTGAAGTCGAATGTTCGTGGCTTCGCCTTCTCGATAACTCCATAGGAGTTTCAGTCTTGTTTGTATATTCTGTTCACATTGCTTGTCGTTGCATTCTCGCTTACTTGTCTATACCCTTTTCTTTCATACTGATGTTGTTGACTTACTTGTAACTAGTTTCTTGTATTTGTATGCGTAGCTTTTGCTCATTTTAATGTTGCACGATGTTACACTGTTTCCATTTTCGTAACATTATATTATTTATAATTAAAGTTTCAGATATATTTTGAAAAGTTTAAAAAATTATATATGTAGTCAACACCTTAGAATGTGTATGAAATTTCTGTGTCAGAAATGAAATATAAGCCAGAATTATGAGGTTTTTGAATTTTTCAAGTCCTGTTTAAAATTGTTTGTTCTTATTGAGAAAGCGAGAAAAAACCGGGCATCTATCTTTATCTGAATAAAAGTTACAGTGTCTGAATAATTGTGATACATTTCAATCTACATAAAGAAGTTCAATTTATTACACTTGAAAAAAAGTCCATACGCCTTATATACAAATTCCTTGCAACTACATTGTAGTTATATAACCACGACGTTCACTGACGTATGAGTAATATTGACTATTAAAAAATCTAACATCACTCATACGTCATGGTGTTGTGTTTGAATTGAAATCCGATACAGCTGGCATATAAAATTTTTGTTTCATTATTTTTTCAAAAAAATCGCAAAAAATCTTCGCTTAATGCCACGCAGATGCAACATTCTTAAATTAAGTTTCCAGATTAGTGTTGTAATGTTGTCTCTGTTTCATAAGACTTTGATATTTTAAGGGTATTTGCTGCTAAGGTGAAGCAACTTAATCGAATGGTATTATCTAATGTAATCAATACAGTCGCCGTAACCTAGTAGGTAGTATGTTGGCTTATTAGACATCTCCAATAAAACGAAATTTGAAAAAATATTTCTTCGGCGACATCATCTCAGCAGATTTCTGGCCAAATTCTGAAAATAAATAAAAATTGTCATGAAAATTGCCAATACATACTTTGTGGATTCCGCCGACCAGGTGTAAAATAGACACTGCATAAATGGTACAAGAAGCTATGTATATAGTAATCTTGACTGAAGGGATGTAATGACCAATTATGAATGTATGTCGTGACAATTGAAAAGAGCAGTTAAGAAATCAGACAGTCGAACTTATAATTCTCATAGAAATGCTCGAAATTTTTTAATTTTTTTTCGTAAAATTCTAAAAATGGTTTGCCTTTGGTAAGGACGAACATTATTATTGAAAAACTCTACTTGCAATTGGTGTATATACTCATTGTGATCGAATTTATCACTAATAATGTCCGATTAGTGGTGGATTTGATTTTAAATAAAATCGTCGTAGTCTAGTGTTGCTTTATTAAACCATGAGGCCACGCTTCAAGCTCCAGATCAGACACCTCGAACAAAACGTAATATTGAAAAATATTTTTTCGGCCATTTCCTTTTATCAGTGTTCTGGCAAAAATTGTGAGAATAAATAAAATTACTTTGAAAATCTGTCTTTTGGAAAAGACTTTAAACTGTAGAAGCTAGGCTGCGATCCTGACTAATGGGCTGTAATGATCGCTTAACTAAATAAGCTGATTTTGAATTGGTCTCGAGAGAATGTGCGATGTTATTGCAAAATTAAATTTGTTGCAATTTTACAACGATACACAAAAAAAAAATGTTTAAATTGTTAATTAAAAAATTCACAGGTAGTGGATAAAAGAACTGCATAACAAGTATAATTCATGGAAAAATTCTGAAAAAGGTTTAGAAAGTTTATAAATAAAAATTATTCATAAGAAAATAACAAAATAGAAAAACAAATTCTGAGAAGAAAAAAATCCTTTTGTTTCGCGTCTTTCGCTAAAAAAAAATATTTTTCTTCTTCTGCATACATATAGTTACATGGACAGCATAAAAAAAATACATGAATTATGTGTTATAAAAGGAGCAGCAGGAGTAGTAGAGGAAAAATTATTGTGTTTAAAACTATTTTCAACAACTTGCTTTTCACTGAATTTCTCTTTTTACTTGTAATTGATGTTATGAAGGCCTTAAGAATAAAAATATTTTACAAAGCATGTTTTTGCAATTAATTTAAACATGTTCTGTTGCATTTCATTGCTTTTACTTTAAATGTTTGTATAATTTTTAAAACCGGTATCGGTTAATTATATTTACAATGAATTGAACGACTCCCTTAGTATTCAGGTTAACAAATGTAAGTACAACAACAAAACTCTAGTCTTAGTCATTTTAATATTTAATTTGTTTACTTATTGAACGTATATTTACAACCAAAATTCATAAACACCATACACACATATCTGGTCATTGCAACCCTTTAGTCAGGATCACAACCTAACTTCTTATACAACCCATGTTATGGGTATTAATTTGAATACATGTGTGGAAGGACCTACAGTATAAAGTCGAACTACAAATTTTTTCCAGCAACTGTTCATAGTTTTTGCCAGAAATCTGGCGAGAGGCAGTCACTGACCTTGAGTTTGAACACTGATCTTACGCCTAATAAGCCAACATAGTAGGTACTATTCTGCTACAACGGCTTCAATTACCATAGATGGGCACTTTGCAGTACCAGTAAAATTTCAGTAAAAATTGATTTTTACTGATTACTGAAAAAAATTTCAGTATTCAGTAAAATTTTACTGTTAATGCAATCTAAATTTGAATGAAATTTAAATAAAATTTAAATGAAAACAAGTAAAATTTTACTGTTAATGCGATCTAAATTTCATTTAAATTTCATTTAAATGTCATTTAAATTTCATTTAAATGTCATTTAAATTTAGATTGCATTAACAGTAAAATTTTACTGAATACTGAAATTTTTTTCAGTAATCAGTAAAAATCAATTTTTACTGAAATTTTACTGGTACTGCAAAGTGCCCATCTATGTCAATTACAAATCACCGTTATCGACGGTTTTTGGAAATCCTTTATTCAGAAATTTTACAACCTTTTTGAACTTAGTTTTCTGTATAGCCTCCTGTGATAGAAAATATAACTTTTATACACTAGGTTAGGTTAGAGGACGTGTACTTGTCAATTAAGACAAGTACAATACCCGCAGGTCGAATTGACCCATTGTACAACGTCCTTAAAGATGAAAGATAAAAGAGGGAATAGGATAGAAAGGAGAGGAGATAGGAAAGGGAGAATGGGAAGCGGAGGGGTCACCCAGACCCAACAAAGAACAGAGAGCGCGACTACCCTGATGAAGCCCTAGCACCTCTCAACCAGCCTAAGCCACTAATGAATCTGTGGAGAGCCTTGATGTCGGCTCTCGACACAAAGTTCAAACTCTCAAAGGAAGCTCTGCCAAGGGTCCTCAGCCTCAACCTACAGAGGAGGTGTTCGATAGTCTCCAACTCCTCCTCATCGCAACATGCTCTGCAATAATCCGGCTGGGATCTGGAACAGATCAGCGACCTAATCTCGCAGTGCCCCGTAATAAAACCGACAACCAACCTTAAGCTGTGCTTATCCAAGCCCAGCAGCCAACCTGTTCTCTTACTGTCCACAGCAGGCCATAGACATCTAGAAACAAAACATCCCGATCCGTTCCCCCAACGTCTCTGCTCTTCCTCCCCGACCCATCCATTGATGAGACCGTAGAGGTGGCAGACCGGGGGTCAGGACCAACTATTAAATCGCCCCCAGAGAGAGCACCTAACCTAGCGAGGGCATCCGCCGTCTCATTGTCCAATATTCCGCTATGACCCGGAACGCAGCAAAGACGGATACGGTCTAGTCCAAAAGTCCTCAACGACTCCTTGCACTTGCGAACGAGCCGTGATTTGCACCAGACCGAATCAATGGCCCTGAGGGCAGCCTGACTGTCAACGAAGATCACGTAAGATTCCGAATCCGAAGCTGGCCCACCAGCTATGGCCTCAATAGCCTTCAAGATTGCGAAATCTCCGCCTGAAAAACTCTGCAGTTATCATTCAACCTAAAGTGGAGTTCAAGACAGAGTTCCCTACAGAAAACCCCAGCACCTGTACATTTACCTAACTTAGACCCATCTGTGAAGATGGGTATACCTCTCTGCCCCTGGAGTACCCCACCATTCCATTGTGCCCTTTCCGGTATAAGTATCCTTAAACCGGGCAGGAACATAGCCTCAGGCACAATATAGTCGGTGGCTTTTTCCGAAAGTCCATATCTCCCGTCAGGAAAGATGACATTCAGAACTCTGGAGTGACCTATCGAGCGCTGTTTCCAGCATCCCGATTCCCTCAGATGAATGGCACTGCGCGCTGCACACCGCTTGTCATACAAATCAAGTGTCAAAAGCAGCCTGAGGGCAACTTTTCCTCACTCCAGTGATACTCAAGGAAACAATCCGCTGAATCTTATCCAAGATTTTCCGCTGAAAACTCTTATCCAAGGCACACCACCAAACAACGTAGCCATAGTTAATAACCGGTCTAACAATCGCCAGATATATCCAGCGAATGGCCCTAGGCGGAAACCCCCAGCTCTTACCTATGGAGTTCCTACACTGGTAGAAAGCATTCAGTCCCTTCTTCATTCTTTCCTCGGTGTTTCGTTTCCAGTTCAGCTTGCTGTCCAGGACAACACCCAAGTACTTGACCTCAGAAAACAACGAAAACTCCCTACCAGCTAACCTCAGCAACCTGAAGGGTACAATTTTGTACCTACGCGAGAACAAGACGAGGTCTGTCTTATCCGGATTTATACTCAGGCCATATTTCGTAGCCCAAGAGGATAAAATTCCAAGAGCAGACTCCATCAGTTCCCCCAGCGTCGGTAAAAATTTTCCACCCACCAGAATACCCACATCATCGGCATATGCCACAACCCTAAAGCCCCTACTCTCTAGAAGCCTCAGACCAACATTAGCAACCAGGAGCCACAAGAGAGGGGAGAGGACACCCCCTGCAGTGTACCCCTGGTCGCACGCTTTACGATAGAACATCCACCCAGATTCGATCGGATTAGTCTATTACCCAACAAGTGGATAATAAACCGCACCAGAAAATCTGGGGCATGTATATCCCTCAGTGAATTCTCAATAGAAGAAGTGGTGACATTATTGAAGGCCCCCTCTGTATCAAGGAAAGCCGACAGTGTATATTCACCCCTAGCCAGATTCACCTCAACAAAACCTGTCACATCATGAAGAGCGCTCTCAACCGACTATTCACTAACGTTTCACAGATTTTCGGATTTTCTGCCATTCCATGTCTACAATTCTTGCAAAGGAGTACAGACAACATCTTTTTTGAAAACTTTACAGCTGTGTTCAATTGATTTTAGATTGGCTAACTAGCGCCGACGATCAAAATCTTTTAGAGGTTGTCATAGAACTATTTTGTTGTAAGTTCTACCGATAAACTTAAGGCGATTATTATGTCAGAAAACGGTATCCTCCGCCAATAATAACTCTCCAGAGGCGTTTGATGCCATTAAAATTGGCTGAGTAGGTCGGCAGATGATTGTCATAGAACCATTGAATTATTTTTTTTTTTTTTTTTGTATTAGTTTATCGTTACAAAAACATAGTCGTCGTTCGAAGTCGCAGTGGTCTAGTAGGTAGTGTGTTGGCTTATTAGACGGCAACTTCCTCTCACCAGATTTCTGGCAAAAACTCTGAGAGTAAAAATTGCCACGAAAAAGCTTCTCAAAAAATCTGTCGTTCGGAGTCGACTTTAAACTGTAGGTGCCGCCACTCATGTATAAATTTAACGCACACAACATGAGTGGTGTTGAGAAGCTAGGCCGTATTCCTGAGTGAAGAGTTGTAATGGCCAATTATGTATATGTATGTATTAGTTTATCGTTATGCTGACAGTCATTATCATGTTAGAAAATAATACTTGCCTTAAATAATTGGGATATTTCTGCAGTGCGGATAAGTTAGTGCTTCAAATGTGTACAGTGATTGTACAACATGAGTAGTAGTTTGTCATCCGTCGTGTGCAGACGTATTCGCGCTGTCCGTCTATTTTGTGCCAATTACAGTTTTTAAACAACAACACCACCAAACGAAGAATTACAGTTTTAAACAACAACACCATCGAAAGAAATATTTATTAAAAATAACCTATTACATACATACATACCTATTACATACACAAACAATAACATAAATATATTAAAATGCTAAAATTAAAAAGGAAAAATAATAATTAAAATAAAACAAAACCGAAGCAATAACAATTCCGAGGCCAATAATTACAGTTTTTAAACAACAACACCATCAAACGAAATATTTATTAAAGATAACAGATTACATACATACATACCTATTACATACATATCTATTACATTACATACATACCTATTACATACATCTAACCGCAATAATTTAAATATTAATAATACAATAACAACAAACTACGGTTTTTTAAACATCTATCCTTCACCCTTGAACTCAAATAACTTTATGATGCGGGCTTCTAGGGGACGATTGCTGTAGACTGTCTAATGGTGAAGGTATAACACTGGCCATTTTATAGTCACCTAGCAGCAACTCGTTTCCTTGATGTTGGCATCTTGAGGTAGGGCGTTTGATTTCCAATTGTTCCTTAGCGCGATGACGGGTCGCTTTTGCATCGATTTTTGTAACGTGCGTGGACTGACAACTACCACTCCTTCTTTCCACCTTCCTATACCTATTTTCCTAAACCAGCACAATGCACTGCATGAGTAGGGGCCATCCCCTGAGTGCAGGTTTTACAAAAAAAAAAAAATATATTCTGGGGATTTGGGTGCCCTGGTAGTCTAGTGGGTAGTGTGCTAGACTATTAGCGTGAGGGTCGTGGGTTCGATTCCCACCAGAGACTCTGGTCTGTGACACTACACCAACCATATGCTCCGGAGTAACTTGACCATATATCGTATATCGTATAAAATTAGAATATAATTTGTAATTGTATTGTAATTAATAAATAAAATAAATAAATATTCTGGGGATTATTCCAACTCCTATAGTTATCATGCAACTCTATACCATCACAGATAACCCGCCGATATAAGTTGTACAGACATCTTTCGCTCGAAAAGTTTTTTCAGTGCCTCGAGCTTTATTTTGAGTTTACTTGACTGAGTAAGTGTGAGGGTGAAAGAGTTCAATAAATTGGGATACAGCATATGGTTACATAATTGTCTACTATAAGGTGGGTGATTTAAAAGTTTTGTATTTAAAAATTAAATAAAGTAAAAATGGTTTGAAACTTTGCCAAATTTTTTTCTTCTTTCTTGCTGTGGAGATGTGGAAGATACAGACTATTAGTATAAAGTCCATGGTGTAGCATCCACTAGAATATAGCCTAGAATTGTAGTTTTTGTATTTACTATTAGGTTGGAATATCTCTAAAAATTAAAAATTTTTAAAAATCCATCAAAATTGTCATATCATAGCTTAATTCAAAATTAATGGGGTATACTTTCTATTTAATTGAATTATAAATATATTACGTATACGCATTATATTACATGTATTTACTATTTACACTGAAAAGTATGCAATACAGAATTTTAGATATTGTCATGTATGAATCTAACGCAATTAGATATCACTCATACGTCACATATGTTCTCGGTATTATGAATTTTACATATTAAATACATATGAGCGTAATGTGATTAAATTTAATGGATGAGTGGGCCATTTAAAAGTTTTTTTTTTTTGTGTTTATTTTTTTTTAAAGATTTATTTAAACAAAATTTTTAATACAAAAAAATAAATAAATAAATAAACAAAAAGTATTACAAAATAATATTTAGTAGTGCTTTTTATCAAAATAAGTGTTATGCGCTGTCTTGTGTTATGATTTGGTGTTATCACGCTGCCTGCCTTGTGCCAAAGTATGGTTTTATGGTGATACTTCCTAAATTGTCTTTTAATAGTAATTATTTAGAATCCAAATGTACGGCAATTGATAACAATTTTATAATGGAAATTGTATATTAAATCGGATATAAAGTATCGGAAACAAATTTAATGTTAATATTTTTTAGAGGCATTTTTAAACCCATTTATATTATGAACTATTGGGTGGCTGATTTAAAAGTTTAAATTTAAAAATGGAACGAAACAAAAATGATTTGAAATGTTCCGGTTAGAAATGGAATATTGCTTCATTCATATGGCTGCCGGGGCTGGCTTCACAATACCTCATTCGATCGGACCAATCTTCGTGTACTGCTTAGAATGTATCGGGTAGTATCTCGGCAATGATATCCCGAATGTTGGCCTTCAAATGCTCAATTGTCTCTGGTTTTTCGGTATAACACTTTTCTCTAACAGTGTAGTCCAAACGGTGTCAAATCGCAGCTTCATGGCGGCCAATTGACATCACCTTTTCGGCTAATTAAACAGTCATCAAACGTTTGACGCAATAAATCGATTGTGGCATGAGAAACATATGTGGCAAGTTGCGCCATCCTGTCGAAACAAAACATGCTTCACATAAATACTATGAAAAGCGGGTACAGAAAAATTACCGTGCATCCGTGGTGCAATGGGTATTGCCATTGACCGTAATGGTTGCACTGTCCTCATTTTCAAAGAGATATGGGACAATGTCGTCTCCGCTTGCAGTATCTCGTAGTGGATGCATTGGCTTCTGTAAGACCACGTGTAGGCTTTCTAAAGAATAAATACGTCAATTTTGCTTATTAACGTACCCACTACGATAAAAATGAGCTTCATCCAAAAAGATGATTTTTTTTATTTTTTTTTTTTTGCAAATTGACATCATATCAGAAACGACAAAAATCTCAACGTTGTTCAAGCGTATATCGATTCATTACGTTCCTTGGAGATAATGAATTTTGTGACAGAATAGAATGGAATACATATTCTCAGATACGAAATCCGAAAAACTGATGGTTCAAATTTAAATGTGATTGTTTACAGTCGTGTATTTAGATACGACAAGCCATAGCTCATTCACTCAATCTTCGAAGATAACTGGACTAATGGACTTCTAGACTTAATGTGTTGCCATATGTCTCATCATTTGTGGGCAACGAAACTGAAGTGAGTGTGAAGCTCTTACTCAAGTAAAACACTTGAATAAACATAGATACATTTGCCTTTGGTTACTTGGCAAGATATTCTAGGTCATAACCCGTTGGGAAAATAAAAATATAGTCATTGTAGACTGTATTGAATGAAATTTTAATTCTAATTCATTCCATAGTTGTTGCATCATTTAATAATTAAACTCTATCTTGTGTTTTCTTTCCACCGTACATTTAGAATTTAATTTTTGTTACCAGTTCCTTGTATACATTGTTGTTGTGCATAATGATGCAATAACGTTAATGAGTGTGTCTAAAGTGTAATACTCGTACTTGTACTCGTACTTATACTTTTGTATTTTATTAAAAACATGATATAAAAATTGTTTTCAAAAGATAATAAAAAAATGAAAAGAGAAGAAAACAATGACAACAACAATAGCGGGGAAGGGATAATAACAAAAAAAAAATATATATACACAGTATAAGTATGAGCATGACATGGTTGACAAAGCGTAAACATTTTTTTATGTTGAGTGTGATTATTGTTTGCTTACACAAACATATTAAATATTTACAAACATTTGCACTTTCATATGTACATTTATACATACGTAGTCATTTCCATACGTAATATTTGCATTTATGTAGATGGAGGCAAACATTACAGGTGCTTTTCTACAATTAATGCTGTGAAGCTTTAACAAAAATTAAATTTTCTGCATACTTTAAATGTCAAATGTTAAGAAATTTAAACATTTTAAATATGTATAAAGATTTAAAATTCTTTTAGAATTATTTAAGGCAAGCATTTATGTAGTTTCTATAGGAATTTTTGTTTTAATGATAACAGCTTGATGAATAACTTTAAAGAGCTTTAATGATAAAAAACACCTGAGTAAGAATTTCGCACATGCAGTTACTCATGCAACTGTCTCATACAACAACAAAACTGGAGTTTCAATTAATTTTATATTTGGCATATTTGCTAATAGAACTTCTACTTACAATTACACTTTAAAATATAAGTTGCGATATGTAATGTTATCAACAAAAAAGCAAAATATTATTCGGGAATGGATTTTTGAGTTCACTTAAGATCCCGCCACTCATGTGTAAAATTAATACAAACAACATAGTTGGATTGAGAAGGTAGGTCGTAATCCTGACGGAAGGGTTTTGCTGACCAATTATGTATGTTATGTACATGTCATGCCGCTCTGTTGAAATCATTTATCGTAAGCGTCTAGATTAAAAGAATGATAGCCAGACCAAAGTCTTTCTCAATGAAATATGAGCCAAATACATCTGCCACCGCAAAATCCACGCCAAACAGTGACTCACTGGACATTCTTCGATTTCATGTGTATTGATATCGTACCATATTCGACAATTTTTTCGTGTCACGTACCCGTTCATCCAGAAATGGGCCTGATCGTTCAAGATGATTATTCAATGAAAATTACATTACTGTCCAATTATTACGTTAATGTATATTTTTCGATCTATAAACGTTATAGTATGGGGGAAATACCATCTATTGTAGTGCTCTGCATATAAAGTCACCTTCCAGCCAATTGCGCTCACAAAGTTTAAGATGCTGCTCGGTGTCAATAAGACTAATTCCCTCCTCAACCCTTGAGATATGCAACCAAGTGTTTCCTTCTGAAATACGTTAATGATTCACAGATTCCAAGAATGTATTTTGATGATGCATTATCAACTTCACAGAACAAAAATCACATATTGGATTCAAAATTATCTCAATTCAGAAAAAGTGTACTTTGAGTTTACAGTTCTCTGCTAAAAAATCGTTTACAAATCAAGTTACTTCTGTGAAGTCTACTGCATAAGTCAAATCAACTCATATTTTAATTTCCCCCAAAAGAAAGATTTGATTGCTTCAAATCTTTTTGATTTGATAAGAGCCAGTCCCTCCCTTTATTGAATATACCTTACTAAATGCCCACTTCAAAGTGAAGTTGTGATTTTAACAACAGCGTGGAAGTTTCCCACATTATAAGGTCATCTGTCAGCTGATTGCCGCGAATTCTCAGCAGAGGATAATCTTGGTTTAACGTTCCAATCGAAATAATGCATTCCAAAACCCTGAATGAAAATTCCTTTAAAAGCAAAGGAAAGCGTAATCTAATTAAAGCATAGCAGCTGAAGAGCAATATTTTGCATTATATACAGATGTACAGCTGTATGATATGCAGACAACCGTAACTTGAGAAGCACTTACAAAATTAATTATTAACTATAAACATTCGACCAATAACAGAGTTTTCCAACCGTATCTCAGTACACAGTTTCTACTTTTGAATCAGGCTTCAGAATACTGCTATAAGCACAATAGACGCAAAGCAGCAAGCACAACAATTTTGCAATTGAAATAAAGAGGCAAAAGCATAACCGAAACAAATAAAAAAAATCCACATTTCATTAATTATTTACAAATGGTGTCACTAAGACGTTTTTTCGTGTTATATTTCATTTATCGCATTTTTAAAGCGTCTATTTCATGCATGTTACAGTATTGACCGCATTAATCCTTGCATTGACAGCACAAAAGCTCTGTCTATAAGCACTAATTCTCTCATTAATGCGAATAAAAATAGAAATTAGCTTCAAAACGAAGCAATAGAATCGTGGTTTGTTGTCACGCTGTTTTCAAAATGATCAGTTCCATATACACACATATATTATTATTATTATATTTTTGAAATACTATTTTTTGAATTGCTGTTTTGCCTTTATTGTGTTTATACCACAAGTTCTTCTCGAATGCTTGAGAAATTTCGTTTCGTAGTCTAGTAGGTAGTGTGTTTGCTTATTTCGAAATTTCGAATGTTCTTCTTCTTCTGTGTGCTTTAATGCAGTCCGAGAAAAAACAGGTGCCTATTCGTAGTATCTTTCCACGTATTTTATTTTAAGGAGTTAATATATTTTTAAATATTTAAAAAAACTAAAATTCTTATATAAATTTTCAACCTTGAATTTTGGGTTTTTTTATTTTTATTTTTTTATTTATAAATTGAAATATTTTTTTAAAACGAACTTCATCTTGAAACATCATGTGCATTATGCAGACGACCGCCCCTATTGTTTTGGCTTATTTTTGGTTACAAATTTATGAAATGATTGTGGTTCATTACAAAAACAAAAAAAAAATTAATCCACATATGGGTGAACAAGCGGACATTATGAATGGCAAATATATTCCAGCATTAGTCATCTAAACACAGACAACGTGGTAGAATTTCTAATTTTTTTTAAAGGAAATCTGTTAAATCGGAGCTGTAGAAAGAAATATTCTTTTTCATAATTCGTTATGTTTGAGATGTCTGAGCCAGTGGTTATACCACTCTCGTCCAATAAGCCAACAAACTACCTACTACTTTACTTTATAAGATGTCATCAGATATCATCGAATTTTTTATTAATTTCAAAGACCATTCGATGCCATTCTGTGTGGAATCTAACATCATTCAAATGTAAGCCATGGCTGCTCTGAGCATGGAAAGCATTCGAAGTGAAAATGTTTCTATGACTCTGCTTCATAAATCAGGCCGAATTTGAACGAAGGCATGGGTTATATCGTATTTGAGTATGTACCACCTTGTTTTATAGCTTGTTTTGAATACACCTGCTATTTAAGAATAATACCACAAGAAGAAGTGTAACGGGGTTAATCAAAATATTTTGTTGGCCCGTTCACATCATTTCGACGTGAGACGATGCAGAATATCCGTACATGATATGTGGCACTTAGCGCCATTCGGTCTTACATGTTGTAAGTATCAAAACCAAATAACTTGTTTTTATCGACTTATAGCGCTCGCCCTTGACAGCTACGGCTTATTCAAAGTCATCCTCAAAGAAGTATGGTTCGATAAAACCGCCGGCTCAAGACTCACACTAAACAGTGATTTTTTGGGACGCATTTGGATCTTAAGTTGATTGTTATCTGTGCAACTTTAAAAATTTTGTTTTAGCACGGACTCGTTCATCTTTTTTGATCTCCGATTGATTGTTATCGTTACAAGTTTGACAATTTTGTTTGATCACATACTAATTCATCCAGAAATGGGCATCATACCTAAAGGCGCGGCACGTACTGTATGTTGATCGAACATCATTTGTACGTATTGTTGAATACTATGTCCTTGCATGGAGGTTTGACAGAACGAACTGAATAAATGACAACTAATTTGATAGACGCGACTTTAACAAGTTGTCCGTTATCAACTGCCAAAGTTCTGAAGTCGCCGTTGTAAGACTCGACACATTTTCAATAAATTTCTTTTGGAATTTTTATCATAAATTATAAATTAACCCACGGGTATAAGCTTTTTCATACATCCGTGTACCTATATGTCCGCCCATATGGCTCACTATGTGTGAAAATGTATGAACTTAAACACAACAGTTTGTTGACCGTTTTTGTGTGTGTGAGTGTATGTATGTGAATATATTATACGAATATTTGCTTATATGCCGAGCTTTTATTTGGTTAAGTTCTGTATGTAAAATGAAAATAAAATTTCAACAAAATATTTCCTATTTATGCTGAATTTCGTAGCAGATTTTAAAGTGTCAGGATTTCAAACTGCATCAATGCTTCTGTACACCCAGTAGTCAAATGTGTGAGTTAACAAACAATGTAAACAAGTTGGCATATAAGGAAGAATCCATAGCTGATAGAGGCCGACATTGTTGAATCTTACAATGTATGTTCGTTTAAGTACAAGAACGGAGCAATAAGTCCATGTGTTTTGCATATCTCGCATCTTAACGCAACACAAAAATCCAAATTAGAAAAAATTGCGTCGCTTTATTTGTGTTGGGCTGATGGTAGACTACAGAATAATTTGAAGATAAATTGGAAAGATTCTGTCACCTTTTTTCGAGATCTAGTTTCATGTAACTGTTTACTGTTTCCAACTGTGATGAAACTACTCAGCGATAAATGATTGAACCAACAAATGAAATCACTTACAAAAATATTTGCCATATTGACATGAAAAAATCCTATATCTTGCTAAACGATTCATTATCATGCGGCCTGTTCAACATCGTTATGGGAAACATTTAAAAGGACTTGGGAGTGCATTGCAATGGCATTACTTTCCATTAAAGTGAGCAGTTGCTTGCGTACGCTGACGAAATTCGTATTATAAGGCGTGCTAAGAGAGATATTACTGCCGTATTTAGCGTTTTTGAACGGGAGTTAATCAAGATGGATCTGCCAGTAAATGGGGGCAAAACGAAGTATATTTTGTAGACAAGTAGGAACACGCAGCGTATCGGATCTCAGTTTACGATCAGCAACTACACTTTCGATGTTATCTGTGAATTGGCTTATTTTGGCACTGCTGTTACCAGCACATATAATGTCAGTATGAAGATCAGGTGCAGGACTACTGTTGCCAACAGGTGATACTAAGGTTTTAATAGACAATTGGGTAGCGTACGACGAAATTTATGTTCTGCAAGTCGATTATCCTCTCCTTGCTTCCCTATGGAATAGCATGGACGCTATTAAGCATTGATGTAATAACCTTGAAAGTATACGAGAGAAAACTTCTACGTAAGATCTTCAGTCCAGCGTGAGTTAACGATGATTTTCGTCTTTAATCCAACCAGGTGTATAAGCTATTAAACGACATGGACGTTGTGCAGCGCATTAATACCCAACGGCTGCCCGGTCTCGGCCGTTTCTCCGGTGTTTGATATGGGGATTAGCGGAAGTCGGCATAGAGGATTAACTTGTCTTCGTTGAAAAGCTCAAATTGAGAAAGCCCTGTCATCGATTGGTGTAACCAGCTGACAAAGACCCACAAGAAGCACAGATGCCTGGAAGGATGTGCTAAAACAGGCGGAATTCGGATAAATGTATTATTATTAATTAATTAAATAAGTAAATTGATTAATCAATCTGATTTGTACGTTGGCCATAAGAATTGATTTCGGCAGACTTTAGAAAGTGTTTGATCATGTGAACAAACATGTTTTCGTTGACAACATGCATTCAAATTGTAGTAACAATCTGAAAAAGGAAAAGAAAATATAGAAACATGTGTCTTTAAAAGAAAATGTTTTATGTGTAAAACAAAAACAAAAAAATATTTTGGGCAATCGATGGAAAATAAAATGTAGACACTTTCCGACTTTTAGCATTAATTCATGCAAAAAATAAAAAAAAAACGTTCATGCACATTCGATTGTGTTTAGGAATTCTATCAGACACAAGCACACATGTTGTTGAGATGTCTGACGTATGGAAATTGCATTTAAGATTTTTATATGTCACTCACATAAAAGTATTTAAATGGGAAAATAATTCAAAAAAAATTTTAAATATTTAAGGCATCTAAATAAATATAAAAATTTATGAAGACAGTCAGGCTAACCGTAATATTGTTGTGAAATTAGAATACAAAAAGAAAACAAAAATGTTCCAACAACAAACATATTGCGATATCAAAGAATTATCACAACAAAACAGCAAATAAATTACTAGACCAAGAAAAATCTAAGATCATTAATTTATTATCAAAAGTCTACATAGAAAGACGACGACGGATAAAACAGAAATAATTTACTGTCATAAATCAGTGATCAAATTCTAGAAGTTGCATGATCTAAATTAAATGAGTCGGAGCTCTCTCAACATATTGTCGTATATACATATACATTTATTATTGTATTTTTCTTTTCTCAAGAAGCTTCAAGCTTATGAACATCTTGAAAAACAGAGTGAATGTGTCTACCCTATTAATTCACACCACATGACATTAGTGCTCATATCTGCCCACCAAACATAAGTAATACTGTTAACGCACCTATAAAACTCCGGCTTTCTCACGTACAGGCCGCCTTTAAAAGCCTTGACGTGAAAAAGTCAGCAGGGCCCGATGGCATTACAGGTTCAATGTTAATCCACTTACCCAATATAAGAATTGTACTATTCATATTTAATGCAATGTTAAGAATTATCTACTTTCCTTCCCTTAGCCACGTTCCTCGACGATCGACAAATTATCCCTGAACATCACTTTGGATTTCGAGCTAATCACGGTACCATTGAGCAGGTTCAAAGGATCGTCACTATAATTAGATCGGCATTTGAAAAGAAACAATATTGTTCAGCTCTTTTTATCGACATCTCACAAGCATTCGATAAAGTTTGGCATGATGGCAAAATAACACGACTGCTCCCAAGAACACACACAAACTTCTTAAAAGCTATTTAACTGATAGAACCTTTAAGGTCAAATTGAGGGATGAACTGTCTACAACAGGTGTCCCCCAGGCAAGCATATTAGGTCCTATTCTGTATTTATTTTATACATCGGACATGCCCACAAGTCGACGATGCAGACGACACCGCATTTGTAAGCGTCAACAAGGATCCGAAGGTAGCATCAACACAGCTGCAGTCGGACATATACGATTCGGAAAGATGGTTTGAAAAGTGGAGAATAATGGTGAATCCAAACAAGTGTGCTCATGTAACCTTTACACTTAGAAGACAAGATTGCCCGCGAATAAAAATAAATAATATTGATGTCCCTGTTGAATATAACTTCAAATACCTGGGAGACCACTTAGACCGGCGTCTAACATGGTCCCGCCACATCTAGGCCAAATTAGCGGCCATTAAGCTGAAATCCGTTCAAATGCATTGGATTATTGGTCCTAATTTAACACTAGACCTTGAATACAAGGTTCTTTTATACAAATGCATTATAAAGCCAATATGGGCCTACGGCATTCAGCTTTGGGGTAGTGCTTGCGCGTCTAACGTTTTGAAATTGCAAAGAAGGCAGTCCAAGATTTTACGACAAATTGTCTGCGCTCCATGGTATATTCGTAACGACAATATCCACAGAGATCTCAACATTCCTACAATTCAGGAAGAAATTAAAAAATTCGCCATAAAATACGTCGGCAAACTAATGATTCACCCCAATGCATTGGCAAGGGAACTGCTTCAATTCGACGGCCATCAGAGGCTAAAATGGAGTGACAAATTGAGCCTCGCTCGACGGCTGAACTGACCCTAACTTTTAAGGTAGTAATATTTAAGATTTGAATACAATATATAGTTATCACGCTGGTGTTAACTATTAACCTTCAAAACTAGTTGTAAGATTTGAAAACTTTTGTAAATTTCATTAAGAGAGATTCAATAATAATAATTTAAAAAAATAAAATTTTGTATATATTATTGTTTAAAATTTTTCAAAATTTCTTAAATATGTTGAGGTACCTAGACATCTGCTGTCCACTGTATATGTTATACACTCTACGTTTTCATTATTTTTCTTTGCTTCGTTTTTGAGCACTTTTTTAAATCGTCTGCCTAATAATAACACATTTTTCTAATGATATATTGACCTTCTTTAATGTCAAATTCTACCGAAATGGACTTACAAAGAAAATAACAAAAATCAGCAGACAGTGAATAAAATAAAAGAAACATTAAATTCAGCAGATATTTACAAAATTAGATAAAATTAAATAAAAAATAAATAAATCGTTTCTAGGAACAATAGGAATAACTGTGCATGGAATAATTCAAGCATATGGCAGCTTCAGTGAGACATTTTTGTTTTTCTTATGAAATGCAATCTCAATCAAAAGTTCGAATCATAAAGGCTTAACTTAAACAAGCGAACGTTAATCCAGTCGTTTTTTTATGCAGATTAAAACGAAAAATGGAAATCATCACCAATTACAACAATATGTGAGATGTAGGCAAATATAAAAATTAAAGTTTTAATAACTCTTTAAAATAAATGAATATTGTTACGAAAGTGGAAATGGTGTTATAAAATAATAAACAAAACCTACAAAAACAAAACAATGTACTTGTTTACATGATCAGAGAATAAACAAGAATATGGCAACAACATCAGTATAAAAAAATAAAAAAGTAAACAAACAGACAACAACAACACTGCAAGAACAAACGTAAACATAATACACAAACAACAATAATGAAAACATATTACATTCATAGAGATTTCATTCTCATTCGAGAGCATTCATCAGACTATGTAGCCAGCGATTTAAAAGGCAAGACAAAGCAGATAACGGGATCAGAAATAATTCAGTCAGTCTTGTGTGAAGATACATTTCATGTGAAAAGAATAATTGTGGTTTGAAGATCTCTGTTATACATATCTATTGAATAATTGTTATTGTGTACGCGGAAGAGTGTAAAGAATGTTAACAATTAAAGCAAATTGTTGTTTTTGTTTAAATCAAGTCGTGAAAGGTGGCACACGGAATTATGCGAACAATAAAGAATTGATTTAAAACTAAACACAAATTTCTTTTTTATTTTTATTTGCAATCTACGAACTCATATTTTTAACGTTTTTCAAAGGGTAAAAAACATAACAATATTAACTAGTAGATCCAATCTAATTTTTTTATTCCTTTGAAACACCTATTGATGACATTATGTGTGGAATATAATATGTTTCAAATGTGAAACTCATCTTAAATGTCCAATTCCCATGATCCTGCCACATCTGGGCTTCTACTTTGGATACCCAAATCAGAGCTAGAAAACTAATGTCTGCGCAGAGAATAGCTGCTCTACGGGTGACATCCTTGTATCGCACGGTATCTACACAAGCTGCCCTAGTGATAGCCGGAATGGTTCCCATATACAGAGGGAAAAAACCGGTAGAAAAGTACCGAAATTGATACAATCCATTGTCAAAAGTGAGCTTACCACGTTTGTTAACATTTCGACAACGTATGTGTATACAATTTTAATAACACCTAGCTATCATTTTGACAAACCACCGTGGTAATTTTGACAAAGCATCATTGTCATTGAAACAACGTATTGTTGTTATTTCGAACCGCTTCGTTGTCATTTCGTTGAAATTTCGACAACAAATATACGACAACGTTTATGATTTGACAACGTCGTGTATTATTTACTCTTTTTGTTGATTTGATAATGTCGTGTATTAAATCAACAACAGATGTTGTTGAAAAATTATAAACACTTTTGTGTCAATTTGGTACCAAACGTGTATAATTTTAAAACGTCTTTTTTCCCTCTGTGTAGACCTACAAGCAATTGAGCGCCGGATGATCTTCAACGCCAGGCAAAGTACGACTCAACCACAGAGTATGGAAACGATAAAGCACGAAGTCTCCCTAAAATGGCAATTTCGCTGAGAAAATGAACAGCATGGAAGGCACAGCAACTGATTCCAGAGTTGCAAGTGTGGCAAAACAAAAAAAAAAAAAAAACGGCGAAGTGGACTACTATATAACCCATATGCTAACCGGTCACGGATATTTCAGAGAGTACATGCATCGCATGGGGAAATGCCGCTCGCCATTCTGTATCTATGAAGAGAAAGAAACTGATTCCGAACACACTTTCTTCAGTTGTCGTCGATGGGCCGAAAGCTGTCAGCGACTCGAAGCCGAAATCGGCATTATTAGTGCTGAAAATGCTAAACAGTAGAGAAAGCTAACCTAGACGCAGTGGAATAGGAGAAGAGTGGAGCCTGGACGCAAGCTGACGATGATGGAACTGGTACACGTGCCAAAAAAAGGGGTCCACCTCGAAGTAATACAACCGTGGTTCCGAGGTGGAATATACCCTGGTGAGAAGACAAGGTGGGGTTTAGTCGGTATACCCAGTGGGAGAGTCCGACATACCATGTATGGTGACGACATTCATGAATGCATAAAGCATTTACCCTCCTTCCCGCAAAAAAAAAAATAATAAAAAAAAATATCCTGGCACATAAATCAGACTAAATTTGATAGGTGGCGTGGGCTTTGAGGGCCTCAGTGGTTTGTGGCTCATTTTTATGCAACGACTACTTAAAAATCCTTAAAAAAAAAAAAAAAAAAAAATCTGTCGTTCGGAGTCGACTTTAAACTGTAGGTCCCGCCACTCATGTATAAAATTAACGCACACAACATGAGTGGTGTTGAGAAGCTAGGCCGTAATCCTGACTGAAGGATTGTAATGGCCAATTATGTATGTATGTACTTAAAAATCCTCAAAAGAAAAAGTCTAACCGAGTCAAATCACACGATCAACGATTCTCGTCACCTCTACATGCGTTGACAAATGCAATATATATGATATGTAGCGTCGTCCTGTTGAAATCACCTATCTTTGGTGTCTATATTATACTACTCAATCCAAAAGAAGTTTTTAATCATCAACCTACAGTGATGGCCGTTGAAAGTAGTGGCGCTCACAATGTTGTTCTCATGGAAAAATGGAACAATGCCGCCGCCAGCCGAAAATCCACGCCAAAGAGTAACTTTTTTCGATGCAAAGGAAGTTTTTAAGTTTCATCAGGATTTGTATCGACAATTTTGTTATGATAGCCCTTGAATCAGAAATTGTCTTCATTTTTTATTTTTTATTTGATCTAAAATTTGTTTAAATGCATGGTTTTATGTATCGTAAACTTGCTCAAGTGATATACTTTAAAAAGTTTAACGAATTGGCTTAGTTATTCAATTATGCTGCTGAAAATAACATGGAAAGAATAAAAGTGAAAACTGCTATAAATACATTTGTAATCAAATGTCAGAAGAAATTATAAGAAGACAATAAAAGTTTATTTTGTAAGTTCTATCCTTTCTTTCATTTAAATTCTCAGAAAAGTTTTCGAGTAGTAAACTGCAAATGCAATTATTGCTAAGGTAACAATGTTGTTTGTGTTGTTTTATTGTTGTTACATATTAAAATAAAAAATGTACGTGTGTTTATTCAAACTTTAGTTTTAAGGATTTTGGGTTAAAAAATTTAATATACTGATATTCTTCTTTAATAATAATACATACATATGTACATTAGGGTGGCCCCGTTTGTATGGAGAAAAAATAAGGTATAGATGTTCCCGACCAAAATGAAAGTTTGATTCATTCTAAGACTACATTTCTCAAAATTTTTGTCCTGGGCTCAATGTTTGGTGAGCTGGATCAAAGGATAAAAAGGTCTTTTTAGAGGTTTTTTGGATTATTTTCATATTTCTTCCAAGGGAACTATATATAAATTTGGTATCATATGAAAGGTCTTTAAGAGGCGCTTTCAATAGGTTATCAGAAAATTTAAAAAAATTTTGAAAGCTCAAAAATGTTTAAAATTTCGGACAAAATTTTTGTTTTTTTTAATTTTTTCATTGAATTTACTTAACTAAATTTTTGAAATTTCTTGATTTAAAGACCATGTAATTTAACCAAAACGGGGTTTTCCGTTTTTCAAAATTCAATCTAGTTCAATTTTTATTAAAATTTTTTTAAACCTAATTTCTTCTCTATCTGACAACCTTTGTTAACTCAATTCATATATGTAATTGGCATCAAAATAACGCAAATTTTATAAGCTTTTCATTGATGTATAATTTCTTATACTTTTATTTTGTTATACAACGAATATTTCAATTTAAACCAAAACATTTGCGATACATTCCGCTATAATGTAATTTTCTTGTTATTCCCTAATAATAATAATAATAATAATAATTTTCTTAATGTTGTTGTTTTTTGTTGTTTATTTTTAAAGTAATGAAGGAATTGTATTAAACCAATGATAACTAGTAAAATTTAATGCCAAAAAATCTCTTTTTTATTTTTTACAAAAAAAAATCTTATATATAGAAGTCAATGTTTTTTGCAAAATGTGCCGTTAATGTATTGAATTTTGAAAAACGGAAAAGCCCGTTTTGGTTAAATTACATGGTCTTTATAATCAAGATATTTCAACAATTTAGTTAAGTAAATTATATGAAAAAATTAAGACAAACAAAAATTTTGTCCGAAATTTTCAAAATTTTTGATTTTTCAAATTTTTTTTTTAAATTTCTGATAACCTATTGGAAGCGCCGCTTAAAGACCTTTCATATGACACCAAATTTATATATAGTTCTTTTGGAAGAAATATGAAAAAAATCCAAAAAACCTCAAAAAAGGACCTTTTTATCCTTTGATCCAGCTCACCAAATATTGACCCCAGGACAAAAATTTTGAGAAACGTGGTCTTAGAATGAATCAAACTTTCATTTTAGTTGGGAACATTCGCAACTATTATTTTGGGGCCACCCTAATGTACATACATACATACCAGAGATCAACAATGGGTATTCACTAAGATGATTAGAATCGAATCATTCTCATAGTTTCTGATACTTATACGCATTTTAATATCGTACTCATACTACTCATATTTAAAGTTTTAAGTACTCATCGTACACATATTTAGCAATGCGTATGCTGTTGTTGATTTCGACTCTCCATGACTTAACATTTACAAGAGTCACAAAATAAGTATGATTCACATACGACCACTACAATACTCACTAGAAGTTTGAGTGTTTGCTTTGCTTGCGGTCTTTGTCTTTTTTTTTCTTTTTTTTTTTTGTAAATGCAACAACAACTAAGACTGGAAATTTTGATGAATGATTCACTTGTGTCATTTATGAGTAGTAAGTATAAGTAGTATTTCTAAATTTCGAATGGTGTGAGTTCTATGTCAACATTGTACTCGTACTCATTGTACTCATAGTTATAAAACAATCTTGTACTGAGTACGAATGAATCAGAGTAGTGAATTTCAATATTGTTGACTCACTTATGTTCAAAATTTCATGAGTGCTTATGAATAGCAAAAAAAGGATTCATTGCCGATCTCTGATAAATACATATTTCGTCAAATTTTTGACAAACTTTTTCATGGCAGTTTTATTTACTCTCAGGGTCTCTGCTAGCAATCTGTTGCGAGGAAGTCGCGAAAGAAAAAATTTTTTATATTTTATTTTGTTGGAGATATTTTGTTGGAGAAGATCTTATATGATTTTATTTATTTACAGTCATACACCACTAAGTAGAAGTTATTCTGTACTAATACGCCAACATTTTTACTACTATTGTTACATAAAAGTTTCATTATATTAACATGAAATATTACTTGCCAATTAGCCATGATAGCCATGGCTTTAGATTGTTGAAGTCCACAATATTTTTAATTTTTTGCATTTTTAAGTGTATCGTGTTATACAGCGTTAAAAGCAATTTGTGGTTTAACATTCTACTAGTCCGGCCAAGGCTTAAATAATTATAAATAAAAGTAATTACAAAATTATTGGATAACGTGAGATTTTTTATCATGTATATGGAACAGGTCATAAGTCAGTGAAAAAAATTTTAGATTGCATTAAAGAATTATGTTTATAAAATAATATTTTCTGCTCCATTATACAGTACTTTCAAGTCATCCTTTTTTAAAAAGAATTTCTATATGTGAAATGTTTCTGAAATTGTTTATTCTTTTTAAAGACCTACAGTGGTGCTAACCTAATAGCACACTACATATGCGTCAAATTCAAAAGCGTACATTTTTGCTAGTTATGAAAAGTAAATTAAGTATTTAGCTATAAATTTTGTATATGGTGTAATCATTATGTACCGTTATTTTTTGCTTGTTTCTCTTTTGATGTTCTTATTTTATTTTGTATAATTTGTAAATAATAAGTAATCTAAACTGGACATTAATTTAGCACATTTCAGAAATTCTGATACACAAATATTTATTTTATTATTTTTGTGCTTAAAATCTCTAATTGGTAAGTTTTATAAATGCTTTATTTAAAAAATTTAAATAAAAATGCAAATTAATAATTAGAAATGGCTAAAAGTAAATAGTGTGCAGAAGCACAGCGTCAGATAATTCAGCGAATGAGCTCGAAAGGAAACACTGTTGGTGAGATCGCATCCATATTATACTGCTCCAGGAAGATGGTGTACAATGCATTAAGACATATTCAAACCAATGGGACGAACAAAAACGTCACACAAACCCCAAGACCAAGAAAAACCACCCGTAGACAAGATTCCTTCATTTATAGAGCAGCTGTTGTGGACCCATTTGTAACTTCCAATGAAATTAATATAGAGTTTTCATCAAAATTTGGAATCAGCATCTCCTCACGAACAATTAGAAGAAGATTAAATGATAGAAATCTGCGTGGCTTGTACAATGCAGCCACATAAGCCACTTGTATCAAAGAAAAATTTGAAGCTTCGAATTTCATTTGCCCGTGAGCATTTAGAGAAGCCAATACATTTTTGGAAAAATGTCCTCTGGAGTGACGAATCAAAGTTCTGTCGTTTCGGATCTGACGGAAAACGTTATATATGGCGTCCTCCAAACACGCAGCACAACCCGAAATACACATCGAAAACAGTAAAGCACGGTGGTGGAAATGTGATGGTGTGGGCCGCGTTTTCTGGGCATGGTGTTGGTCCCATACATAAAATTGACACAAAAATGGCTCAATACGTTTACAAAAATATACTTGTAAACACAATGATTCCATATGCAGAGGAAAACATGCCGCTTGGATGGGGTTTTATGCACAAAACACATATCATGGGTGGTGAAGAGTTACTTGGAAGAGAACAATATACACGTATTAAAATGGCCAGCTCAATCACCGGATCTCAATCCTATAGAGAACCTATGGAATGATGTAGAGCAACACATTTCAGCCGTTAAACCCAAAAACTTAAGCGATTTGTGGACGGAAAACCGAAAGGCATGGTATGCAATACCTCAGGAGCGATGCATGACCTTGGTGGACAGTATGCCTAGGAGATGTTCAGCTGTTATGTTATGTTTGTGTGATATTAATTTTATTTTTTTTTTTTTTGACGGAAATACATTTTTTTAAGTTGTGCTAAATTACTGTCCAGTTATAGTTTGGGGTTTTTTACATAAAAATAAAACAAAGTCGTTGCAAGGAACAAAACTGATGAAAAATAATGCAATGTGATTCTTTGACAGAATGGTACATATAAGGGCATAGGAATTATTAGAGTAACAACTATACAAGCGTATTTTAGGTTAGGAAGAGTGTATATAGCTAATGTGCTAACCTAATGTTCACCACTGTATTGATTGATTTATAAATGACAACCACTGCTTCCCTGCGCATTCGTAATATCGAATTTTTCACGACTCTGGCACATAAATAAGATTGAATTTGACCGAGATCATGGATTGGCTTGGAAAACTGCTGTAGTATCCAAACCACGAAATATAAAATATTAACATTAACAACTGACACGATCGTCATAGGCTCACATAAAGTAGTTCATATTCTTTTAAAGTTTTTGACTGAATAAATTATTCTTCATATCATTATAAGATATCCTCTATTTATAAAAATATTTGTATTTTCTATACAAAGTAAACTTTCATATGTAAGAGTTGGTATCTCTTTTCTGCTTAGTCTTAAAAATTAAGTGATTCGTATATCTGAATACAAGAGTTGAAATCACCAACAACGATTAGATTTTATACGGTACGAAAGTACCCCTGACAAAGGTACTTTCAAAAAGCTGAGAATTCTCATTCAAGCTGATAAAATTCTATTTGTCTTAATACAGCACTGGCTTCGATCATTTTCTACAACCCGGTGTAACGAACGAAGTTGTAATATCTCGGATAAACGCGTCACTTTGGGAGCACTGTGAAGAATTTGCTGAAAGAGATAGATTCGCCGCAGATTTTATATGCATATTCAAGAGTCCTTTTGCAGTATTAACTAGGTAGATAGTCAGGTCCAAGACCTGTACCAGATCAAATTAGTAGAAGAAGAACTCATTGCGAAAAGCGAACATTGGTGAATTGTAGATTTTCTATCAGGAATCAATTATCTGAGATTAAGTTACCTCAGTTGGTTACGTCTTCTGGATGTAACAGAATACAGCCTCTGCCTCAATTCTATGGAATTACATTGTGCTGTCCAATTTTTTTTACTACTTTTTCCAATATATCTGTCGTATGGCGTTATCAACTTCTAATGACTCAAGAGTTGCTATTTCATCACCATAACCCAATGACTTAACATATTCCCATAAGAAGAAATCCTAAACCGTTGAGCCGCATGAACGGGGGAACTAGTGAAGAGAAAAATTTCGAAAGGAAAGTTGTCACAAGCCGGAGTGTATAAACGAATTGTTTAAAAGCGGGATGCATACATTGAAATAGTTTCAGTACACCTTGAATCAGAAATCAAGATGATATAAGTTGCAGTGCTACTAAGGGGGGAATTATTATATCATTGGTAGATCTCTCCGGAAAATACACTATTTCTTATAAGAAATATGCTAAAACGTTTTTCATAAGAAACCCCTCTAGTTTTTATGTATGAACCTTAGAGGCTTCTGTTAGTAAGACGTTTTACATTTTTATGTCAGTAAAAATAGACTTAATTGGTCAGCACAGCATATTATACTTGTATAAGTATTTGTAATAAGTTTTTAACTTCGAAGCTTTGAATAAAAAGTACCAATTTTTTTGTTAAAAATTTTGATCAGTAAAGGAAACATTTAATTGTTTTGATGTAACGAAAGGCTCGATGTATATTGTCCACCACTACTTTCTTCTATTTATCCCTTTATACACCGATAATTTGTAATTATGTTTAGGATGTATGTACTCGCATAAAGAACGACTTAAATTGAATATTTACCATGTTGGACGAAAACATAAATTAAAGCCTCGATAATTCTAATGAAATGGAAAATACTAAATCTCAATTGCGTTGTTGTAAATTGTTACTTTTAAGGAAAAGCTTTGAAACAAAATTTGTTTTTATTTTTTGTTTTTTTTTTAGTTTTAATTTATTGTGGTTTTTTATTAAACCAATTAGTCAAATAAAGTTTAAGACTCTCTACAAACACATGCTTGCTTGTAAGTGTTATTGTCGAGTATCCTTTAGAAGAATGCTTAATTTAAAATAAATTGTATGTAACAAGTAACACGTTTAAATACCTTGTATATGAGCGAAAACAGGATGACATTCCGAAAGCCTTACAAAGGAATATTCTGGGAAATTTGTTGCACAGCACTCAAGTTGTTGTTGATTGTAACAAACAATGATGCACAGATCAGAATATGAAGATAAAATTCCTAGGAAGTGGGTAACGATATTGTAGATACAACTACTCTGCCATCAACTTAAAAAAGGATTTATTGGGGAACAACATGAAAGTTATTACTTGGCTTATCATCATGAACAAGACCCTGGCATTCATAATACAAGGAAGACATTGTAATACAATAAAAACATGTCTGATATGTATAGATCAGACCAATACTATATTCATTAGGTAGCTAGCTAGGTAGGTAGTGGTGGCTATCCGTCCAAGGCACATTTACGTTCATTGTAATATCTTAGTTTTCCAACTACTCTGAGCTTCTGATAATTCTACTCAGGCTGCAAATGTCAATGCGTGACCGTTCCGTCATAATACAATGCCTCGCAATGACCATGACAACCACACAAAGTGTGCTTCTTTATAGTTTAAGTAGACTGGTCATGCGACATGAAGTTGCCATAGTCTAGTAAATAGTGCGTTGGCTTATTAGACGCGAGGCATGGTTCAAACCCCAGTTCAAACATCTCCCACAAAACGAAATATGAAGAAATATTTGTTCGGCGGCTTCCTCTCAGCAGATTTATGTGAAACACTCTGGGAGTAAATAAAATTACCACGATAAGTCCTCAAAAATCTGTTTTTAAACTGTCGATGCCGCCACTTATGTATAAAATGAGAAAAACAATGAGAAACTAGATCGTAATCCCGACTGAAGGATTGTAAAGACCAATCATGTATGTATATAGTTGTATGACCTCCATCCAGCTTTGGTCAGATTTTCTGTACCGCACTGCCAGTGTCCGAAGTTACCCCACAATTGCTGATAGTATCTACATTCGTTTTGCCAATTATAAGCTTGCAGATTATGTGAGGGATTGCCAAAGTCGGAAATTCATCGAAGAGTTCAATGCTTGTGCCATGTCCTCACAGTTCATCATCTCTGCAGTTGTCTGGATTGTCACTGTGTCCTGGTAACGTTGGAAATTCCTAAAGATAGGAACGTTTTTATATCATTACCTTTTAATTTATATTGTTATGAAAATGTAAAATTAAGATGCTGGTATTTTGATTTTACATCGCTCACATTAAAATTATAATCAGAAACAAAACAATGCAGCAAACAAACCTGTTTACAAATTATCGTACTGCTTCATATAACAACAAACACCAGCATAAAAAATTGGTAAACAAGTAAACAAAAATGCAACAACAAACACCAGCAATTAAAAATGGTAATCAAGTAAACAAAAATACACAAACAACAATAATGAATGTGAAAAACGTTGTTTACATTTACAGAGTATTAGCCTTCAAGAACATTCATCAAACTGTTTACGCTGCCATATAAACGCAAGACAAAGCAGGCGAGCGAGTTAGTGAAGTTCAGTCAGTCTAATGGGAAGACGCGGTGTGTTTGAAGAGAGTGATCGTTGTTTGAAGATCTCTGTTACAAAGATCTGTGGAATAATTGTCTAGTAATTGTTATTGCTTATGCAAAGGGTATAAACATAATAATAACAAAGAAAAGCAATTGATGTTCATTACATCAAGTTGTGAACAGTGCCACACAGAATTGTGCTAATAATAACGAATTTTAATTAAAACTAAACATAAATTTATTCTTATTTTATTTGCAATCTACGAGCTCAAATTTAAACGTTTTTAAAAGGTAAAGATGTAACAATGTCATACACTCTGTTTAAGTGTCTTTTAAAGTGACGACAAGTAAAAATACATTTTAAGATGTTGTCTGCATACGTACTTGTACATTCTTGAGCAAGCAATCCACATGTGTAGTCGAAAAGAAAGGAAAACATTACATTGTCTTTAATTTGTCAACAAAAAGCATAGAACGGAAGTAAGGTAATAAACAAAAAATATTGCAAAAAAAATTGCTTTAAATGGAAAGGAAATCGAAAAAAACATTGAAGATAAAACAAACAATTGCTTTCACATTTTCCCTATCACGCAAACACATATAAATGTCAACATGCAAATAAATAAAGGAAGCTGTATCATATACAGTAAACGAATACATACATATTCACATACACATTCTGTTGTCTTTAGACGAAAGTGATACTTCTTACAGATACGGCCATTTAAGTGTGTGAATGCTTATATGTATGTACCGTATCAAAAAGCTGTACAATTCAGATGACAGTTTATTTACATTTTAAGCATGGTGGCACGGAAATGATTTTAAGAATGTAACTGTTTTCTTCAGGGAGAGTTGCGTCAACTCTGAAAAATTCCTGTAAATGGTTGCTTGAATAGGTGTTGGGATTAGATGTTGAATGTTTAGAAGTCATATTGTAATTTGCCATTATATGTATTATTGTGGTCTAGTTTGGCTTAAAAAGCAATTATACTTACGTACAATGATATGAAGATATTAATAGAAAAATCCATAAAAATTATACATTGTTTGCCTTTATTCTCTAAGAAATTGTCGGTTTTAAAGTATTTATAAACCTTTATTAATTTAAGAAATCGACGGCATTCTTAGTAGTTAATCTAAAAGCTCAGAATGTGGACGAAAATCTGAGACAGTTGATTTTATGTCACTCACAACTAGGGATGCAACATCGTTAGGAAAATCATCGAAGTTGGCATCATCGATGTATCGAGGAAAAAAACATAGATGATAAAACATCGATACATCGATATTTTCGATGTTTTATTCTCATGTAAATGAATACTAAAAAAATACTATTTAAAAGAAAACCTCAGTTTTCTGACAAAAATTATTCAATAATTCATTTCATTTATCATAAAAAGTAAAACAAAACAGCCTCATAGCTTGAAACAAATTGTATACGTACATACATTTCCACAGTTAAGAAATCATATAAAACAAAGCTTAAATAAATAATTAATTAATTTTATAAAATATGACATAATTTTTGTTCTAATTAAGTTTAAGTAATTTTGAGATAGAGTTAAGGAAACGTAGCTTTGAAAGCCTAGATCCCAAAAGTCATTTCTTTCTTGTGTTATTGTTGCACCAGCTTCCGAAAACACGCGCTCGCTTGGCACAGAGGTAGCAACAATTGGGAGATATTGAAGTGCAATTCGCGAAAGATTTGGAAACGAAGATTTCATGTTCTCCCAAATAACGATTGCTCGCTTTTTATTGGTGTTACCGGGGATGATAGGTACATTTGTACTACTGTTTCGCTAATGGTGTCTATAGTAGAGGATGATTTTTGTTTCATATTTTTGTGGGTTAATAGTTTGTGGTATTTCCAAATATTAGCTGGTATATCATTTTCGTCATCATCAGATGTGTCATTATTGGAAGTTGTAGAAGAATAAGAAGCATTATATTCTCGAACGTATTTATTAAGGTAACTGACTACTTTTTCTTTGGCCTCTGAGCTTTTGAAATGCATTAATTTAAATCTGGGGTCGAGAGTTGTCGATAAGGAAAGAATTACAGAATTTTCGATGTAGTCAAACCGTCCTTCTAGTTGTTTTTTATTTCCTCTTTAAATTTAAGAACAATATAATATTTAGGCTTTATTTTTTCAATAACCTCACGAAAACAGCTGATTAGTGGAATAACTTTAGTCACAGTTATATAACTATCACCAGAAAATTCTTTTGTTAACTTTTAAAATTGATATAGAAGTTCTATAATTTCTTTTATGCAGTTTATTTCAGTTCCCATAAGCTGCTGGGATTGACAATAATATTGCTCCTATAATAGATACCAATTCTATAAATCTTTGAAGCATGTAAAAGCAAGAATTCCATCTTGTGCGAACATCTTCCACCATCACCAACTTTTTAATTTGGCCTTCTTTTAAGCCCATCTCCATTTGTTTCTTTCTTAGTTCGCCACTTGCATTAACACTTTTCTTTATGAATTTAACGATATCCCGTATTTTAGTTAAGTTCTTTGATTTTAACGCCGTAAATAACAACGAGAACTCAAATAAACACAACCCTTAAAGCACATCAGCATTAGCCGATGTATCGTTGTAATCCCTAAACATCGAAATTTATGTGTAAAACATCGATGTTTCGATAACATCGATGTATCGTTTGCATCCCTACTCACAACCACATGGTCTTTCGAAGATCACAATTTTGTAAAATTTTACGTCGTCACTTCCTGTACAAATTTTAACAGACCCAGCAACTGAAGTTAAACGTACATACACAACGACGTGCCTTTTTCTAATATTCCTAATTTGGGACGATACCAATGCAGTTGAGATCCAAGAGAATCCAATATATTCTGAAAAAGTTACTGTTTAGTGGGCATTTTAAGCTGGAGGCGCCTTCAGTTCATATTTATTTGAGAACGTAGGCCACCAGTGCCAGCGACGAGCACTATAGATTGATGGAAACCAACTTCTTTTAGTCTAAATAAGATGATATGGATACCAACAACATGTATCATCAACGACATGTAACAACATTCGTACATTTGATATCCGATTTGGTTGTACATACATGCATACATAATTGGCCATTACGACCCTTTAGTTAGGATTACGGCCTAGCTTCTCACACCACTCATGTTGTGTGCCTTAATTTTATACATGAGTGGGGGGACCTACAGTTTAACGTCGACTCCGAACGACAGATTTTGAGAAACTTTTTCATGGCAATATTATTTACTGTCAGAGTTTTTCCCAGATATTTTCTGAGAGGAACTCGATGAAGAAAAATTTGTTTTTCATATTTCGTTTTGATGTCTTGCCTGGGGCTCTAACCCGCGCTTTTCGTCCAATAAGCGAACACACTACCTACTAGACTACGGCGATTACAATCGATTTGGTTGTAGTATCATGCTATTCGACATAGTTAGACTGACTTTTGGTATTTTATTAAGTCGTAGATGTACTATGTAAATAAGCACAAATTCTATATAACGCAGGCATTTGGACAAATTCAGCTTGGTTTTGGACGTTTTGGATGAACTCCATCCGTAGAAGCCGCAGCAAACGATGTTATATTCCAAATTTCAAAATGTTGTTGAAAGATTCTGGGCTTGGAGCTACCTTTTTTTTCTAGTGATCAAATAAAAGAAAAATGCTACCTGACAGTTATTTGAATTTGAAACACAACACCTTGTCGTATTAGTGATATGAAATTTCTTCAAACGTTTAATATTACTCATACGTCAGGGTACGTGGTAGTTATTTAGTTGGAAGTAAGTTTGTCAACAAGGCGTATGGCGAGTTTTTATACTTTTATTCTACACTAGCTGTATCCTGCGCGCTTTGCTGCACTACAAACTAAAATAAATTTGAAGGAAAGACATTAGACAAATATCCAATTAAGTCTGAATCATTTTATTGATTTTGTTTCCCGTTGTCCAGATGATTCAGACGAACGGGCCTGAGTAGTACGCATTCGATCAAGTGATTCATTGTTCAAGTGATTCATGCGAACGGATCTGTGCGGCATGTACTCGAAGATTTTTCAGTCTCAATGCTGATTCTGAGGCTAGTAATGCTATTTCTTTTCTTTTCAGCACAGGATCAAATGCACAGTTTACGATTTAATTAATTTCGATGAATTTTCAGTGGCGCCACCTGTCGGAAATTGGTTATACCAACTTAGAAACCTTCGTCGGCGCATGCGCAACAACTTTGCTAAAGATTAAATGCATAGTTTACGATTCCATAAAGTACATTCATTTTTATATATATAGATAATTTAAACTTGAAAAAAAATAAATAAAACAAAAGTCTACGAATTTAATTTTGGTTATATTTTTTCTTATTTGGTGAATTTTATCACAAATGTTGGTTACAAAATTTTTTTCTTTCCCTTCTATCTTTCCCCCCGCGTCGTTCTTTACACTTTATTTTCTTTGGTTTTATACATCAAGAATCACAGATAGCATACTTGTAGGGGTAACTACTATGCGTATGAGTAATATATTTCAAATGCAATTAAATATTAAGTATGTAGTATGTAGCATACGTGGGAATGGCCCCTCGCTCATTTGGAATATCAACATAAAAAGTAGCCTATAACTCCTTCCAGACATACAGGAAGATACTGTGAAAATTTCAAGAAAATCGGTTCAGCCGTTTAATCGTCTATAAACTTCAAACATACAAACATACAAACATACAATCAAACACACATTAATTTTTATATATAAGATAATGCTTACAATTTCGACTATATTGCTTGCGCTATTTTTTCTTTCAGATGAAATGAAAGGAATTGTATAATGTGCTCATCGATTTTCAAAATTAAAAAAAGCTGTATTAAATTTTTTCATACAAAATTCTTTAAAACACTTAAAACATGGTGACACTGCATTACAGAAAAATTACTTGAAAGCTAAGAAGTTACCAATGATGAATCTCAATAAAAATACATGAGAACATTAAAAATAAACAAAAACGTTTGATACAAATCGAAAACAATTTGTTTTTTTTTGTGTTCTTAATGACCCATGTAATTGCTGATACCTGATATTGTTTAATAATAATATACATTTTATTTGTGGCATTTATTACAGGAAGCAAGTAGCTAATTTTGATGCCTTAGGCTTGTATGATAACAATTTGAAAGGATAATCATAGTAAAGAATGCTAGTACTTACGAAAGTGTTCACAAATACGTTATGTATTCTCTAACTTACTTCAAACTAGTAGCATATTCCGTAACAAGGCAACAATTCGTTCCTCATCCAAACTAAGCTTAGATGTCCAAATTATTAAAAAAAAATAGAATAAAAGTTCGTAAAGCAAGTAAATTTTCAAAATATAAATATGAAGCAGCAAAATTTAAGTTATTACACTAACGATAAACATACGTCTCTAAGACCTATAGATTGTAATCTTGCAGAAATGTACACAAATTATCGCATGAAAACAACTAACATAAGCACGATATTTTTTAAGAACACTGAGGGCCATTATTACAACTTGCCGTTAAAGTTAGGTTCAGTTAAAGATAGCTTTAGCTAAAGTGAACTTTCTGGTTTAGCGGCTACGTAACTGTTCTTCTAAATGATCTTCTAAATAGTATCTTGGGGTCATATCGAGACTTTGTACTAAGCCTGTGGGGACATTGGTCGCTAGATACAAAATCTTCACATTAGTAGCAGTAGGATGGATTTCATTAACTTGTTGGAAGTGGTAATCATTACGAATTCATAATTTTTCCAAACTTTTGGAGAATTTGTTTTTAAGAATGTTTAAATACTCTGCCTAAACCATCATATTCTCAATAAATTCTAAACTGTCCACACCTGCTGGTTGCAAAGTCTACAATTTAACGTAAGCTTCTTACGTATAAAAACAATTTGAAGTCTCTAATAATAGTATGTCATGCATGTTTATAAAGATTTAATTCAAATTTTATTTTTAAATGCTGTGCACTGTGGCTTTCTTTCGATTTTATAATACTACTAAGTTGCATTACACTTTCAATTCAGACCTTCTTAGCACTTCAGCGTGAACTCTTGCTTTTTCTTATTGTTAGTTGATGCTTTTCTTTGTGCGTTTCCGTTTCCTATTTTAAGGGAAAAAGAAAAGAAAAAATGTTCTCATAATTGAATTTAATGGCATATTCTCCACAATGTTGGCATGTAAGGATAGGATGGAGAGAAGTTATGCTCTTGATTTCTTTTTACTCTCTCTCTCTCTCTCTCTCTCTTTTACTGCCCGTCCTTTGTATTCACCAAGAAGAATAAGGACAGATAATTGGAGTACATTTGATTTACGAGGCAAACATTTTTAACGTTTGCGGCAATTACAAACTATTACTGCAACTGCTGAAACGTATACTGGATATATAGCAAAAATAGTGCTCAAGTGTGACCAACAGTCTGGTGGAGCTTACTTACAGCTTTTGCAAACTTTGGTAGACAAGTCACGTCTTCACATTAGCAACAGTATATCGTATTAGGAAACCAATAGCGGGTTGAACGTCGACTAATTTAGGATCGGAAGTGACTCAACCGATTTCAGTGATTCGATTGAAAAATCAGGATCAGGGGCTAAAAATACGTCACTTCTAACAAGAAACCAATCTGGAGTTAAGAGGTTAATAACCGAGGGTTTGTCGGTCAAGAGGCTAAGAGGAGAAGAATTCAAACTTGCACTAGCGTTCAACAGGTCAACCAGATATAAAGCTTCAGAAGAGGAATAAGATGGCATTCTACTAATTGGAAATTATTTATTGAAACAATTTTGTGTTTCAGCTCAGTAAAAACTTATTCTGGATTCATTTAATTACCTTGCGGTTCCACCATCCGAACCAATATGAGCGTGGCAGCCTCGTCTAGAAAAAAAGTAACAGATACCTCATATGCTGCCTTCCAATGAATGGTTATAGGTGCAAGGCACACATTCTTTGGTGATCGACTTTAAGCCACTTGTGAATAAAATGATGATTTGTGAGCAACTACCAACAGACCTTAAGGATGGTATCATTTACAAATTAAAGGAAAAATATGACTTTATGCCATGCGGCAAAAACTGCGTAACATTCTTGAATATGCTACATAAAGTCATAGCTAGCATCCTAAATATAAACTTGGCGTATCATTTTATGATGAACTATAGGAAATGCAGACAGATTTTTGAGTAATGGGTGTGTAATTAAACAAAGAATATCGATGAATTTTTCGATATAATGCATCGCTAAAAAAACATCCATGTTATATCAATGCTTTCGATTGATTTTTGTAAACAGAATGTACTTGATAATGTAGTGGAATACCGCAAACAGAGGCTATATTGTAATGCTCTCAACCGATATAGGCTGTCGACCTCAATTCTGTTATCTTGTAAAAAATTTTACTTGATAGGCATTAACGCCGAACTGGTTTTGATAGTTTGTTCTCCTCTTCACAGAGTCTACATAGTAGGATTCTAAAACAAGTATTGTTTGAGTTTAGGACATCCTTTAAAATTCCAGTTACCCATTTCAGTATACTTCTTCATAGTCTGATGCATAACTAAAATCATATCTCGTTGTAATTACAAAAGTCTAGATTGTCTCAAACACGTTTGACTTACGGAGATTTACAGCTTCTTCTCATTTCTCTTATCGGGTCTTTTCACGTCAGCGGCGGACCGTCTTCTTAATCTTATTTGTCTACAAATTTCCGCGAATTCCCACAAGGTCTGGGATTCAGCCTTGCTGTGCTGATTTTCATTCAAGTTTGTTTCCTGTTCATGTTTATGGTCCGTTTGGGAGTAATTCACTCTGAATATTACTCTCCACTATATATCCTGCAGAGATCAGCAATCAGTATTCAAAAATATGAGTAGATTCGAATCATACTCATAATTTCTGATACTTATTTGGATTCATACTTATTTCAATATCATACTCATACTACTCATATTCAAAGCTTGAAATACTCATCGTACTCATACCTAACAATACTCATGATGTTGTTGATTTCAATTCTCATTTGCTCAACATTTACAAGAATCACATAATAAGTATGATTCGCATACGAACACTACAATACTCACTAGAAAGTTGTATGTTTGCTTTGCTTGCTGTCTTTGTCTGTTTCTTTCTTCTTTGTTTTGTAATTGCAGCAACAACTAAGACTAACAATTTTTATGAATGATTCGAATCACTCGAATCATTTATGAGTATTATAAATATTTTTCTAAATTTATGTATCTGAATGAGTAGGCGTATGAATCAAACATATTTCGAATGTTATGAGTTTGATGTCAAAGTTGTACTCATACTCATTGCAACCTGGACTTATAAATCAATTTTGTAGTGAGTACGAATTCATCAGAGTAGTTGAATTTCAATACTGTTGACTCACTCATACTCAAAATTTCATGAGTACTTATGAGCAGCGAAAAAACGATTCATTGCTGATCTCTGATATCCTTGACCCATTTGTATACCACTTAGTGAAGGCACTAAAAGACAAAGTAACGACCAAATTAATCATTTCACTCTTGGTACTAGCTTCTATGTTCCTCTGCATCGATAAATTACAGCGAGTGTTTTTAAAACATCGATGAATAATGTTCACATTAATATACATATATGTATATGTAAACCTTTTTGAAATCGGTTTTCCCCTGTTTATTGATGCGGGCCTCGCAAGTCACTTTTGCCGCACGTTAAATATGTATCTGACGGCAGGGCCTTGTTTATTTTCTACACACTTTTCTTTCCTTGGTATCTCTGTTCCGCAGTTTTTTTTTGTCGTATACAGTTACAAAAATATGCAAAGTTATCATGCACCGCATGTGTCTTCCTGTTTTCCTTGCTTTCCTGGTTTAAATTCATTTAATAGCGGTCGTATCCTGCTTTTATTTACAAAAGAACAAAACAATTAAAGTTTAATGTTTAACTTTTATTCTTTTATGCTAACAAAATAATTATGTTGTTGTTGTTAACAACATTTACAGCACTAAGTTTTATGTACAATGTATGTATACACATACTAAAACATGGTATTTGAAAACTAAAAACAACAAAAAGTTGAAAACATATAAAAATAAAATAATTTCTATAACTTGCAAGAGTATGGCTTAATAGCACAGGGGTTCCAAGTTTAAATAGAAGTTATTTTACTTGGAAACATTAAAGATGTTAAGCTGTTATTATAGAAGTGCAAGGTAGTTTTCATTATTCTCTTAAGGGTGGCTGTTGAGAGAAAATCCAACCAAATTGGATTTAAAACACACACGAAATTAGAAAATCTATGGATGTTCAAACCCTTGGAATATAAAGTAAAATTTACACATATAATCCGACACGACTCGAGCAGCAGCTGCTATAAAAATTATATAAAAAAAGGTTGGAATTGTCATAATACTGTGGTAATTAATTCTAGCACATCATTTTGATGAGAGAAATGAAGAACTTAGAAAACCACAAAAAAGCTTTGAATGAATATGACAGTTTGAATCAGTAACAAATTTCAGACTTGGCTGCTTCCGACTTCTATTTGTTTTTATCGACGGGATACACATTGGCTGAGCAGCACTTCGATTCCTACGAGGAATCGACCAAAAGGCGAACAGTTTTATTGCCTCGAATATAAAGATATGGATAGTCCTCAATGTATCTCCATCGACTTGATGAAAAAAAATTTTGCTTCCCCATTAAAAATCAGAGTTTTATTTTCTTAAGAAAAAAATCCTCACTTCATGTTTGAAAAATATAATATAAGTGCTCATAGTATATAGTGTATTGGCCTATCAAAAAATCCGAAAACGAAATTTAAGACCTAACAGTATATATTCAAAAGATCTTCTGCTTCAACCAATCTTGAGTTGGCAATGAATCGAAATCGTAACTTTCGGGTTCTTTCATTTAATTTTACTTTACATGCATACACACATAATTCGTCATTACAACGTTTCAATCGGGATTACGACCTAGCATCTCACAACAACTGTTGTGTGTATTAATTTTATACATGAGTGGCGGGAACTACAGTATGAAGTTGACTCCGACCGACAGGTTTTTTGAGAAACTTTTCATGGCAATGTTTGCTAGAACTCTACTGAGAGGTAGTCGCCGAAGAAACTGTAAATAAAATTCATCACTTAACATTTCTCACAGTGTATATATTCTTCGCTAACCAAAACACTCATCATTAAATTTTTGGGAGTTATTACTCTGACTTTTAAATGGGGAACTGAAAAGATGCTGTAGAACAAAATAACTAGAAGCCCTTCGAGCTATCAAACATAAAAACGACTATTCTACAGAATATGTTGTCACTGCAATATAAGTTGACAGCCGATTATTAAATCAATGGCAAATGGGGTTTCTATGCTTTTAAATATACAGAGTAAGTAATAACGAAAGCAATGTAACGCTTAAGGATTTGCAAAAGTAAATAAAATTAAAAAGCTGGTAATAACTGATCGCATTTATTCAATGTGGTTTTCATATATGTTTGTTTGTATATTAATATTGTTATTAAATTAGAATTTATATACAAATTCATCCTGTTGAACGACAACTCATTTTATAGTCATACCAAATAACAACATGATAATACTTACTTAATTAATTGGTGATTACCAAGCCTTTAATCAGGATTACAACCCAGCTTTTCACTGCACTTATGCTTTGTGACGGGATCTACTGGGTAAAGTCAACCGCGTACGACAGATCTGAGAAATTTGTATGCTAATTTCATTTACCCTCCGAGTTTTTTCCAGAAGACTGCTGAGAGGAAGTTACCAAAAGAAATATTATTTGTTTCCTATTTAGTTTTGTTAAAAGGTGTCGGCCAACACACTACTAGACTAATACGACTTTTATGTAAACACATTTGCGCTATTTTAAGTTTTAATCTTGTTATAGAGCGCTTAATATTGTTACGAAAATACAAATGGTGTAACATCGTTTAACATTAAAATGGATAAACAAAAGCTAATAAAATAAAAACCATATACCAACAACAGCAGTATGAAAGAAAAAGGGATAGAGAAGTAAGCAAGAAGGCAACAACAAACAATGTGAATAAAATACGCAAACAGCAATTAAACCGCGATAGAGGTCTTGAGAAGGCGCAACATTCATCGGACTGTTAATGTGTTAAAGGCAAGACAAAGCAGGCAACGAGTAGTAAGAATTCAGGCAGTCTTTTGTGAAGACACGTTCTGTGTGCAGAGAACGGTCGTGGTTTGAATATCTCCGCTGTAAATATCTGCGCTGTAAGCAAAGAAAAATAGCGAACAAGCAATCATTGTTGTATAGGTCAGGTTGTAAACAATGGCACACAAAAATAGTGCGAAATATAAAGAATTTAATTGAACCTAAACACCAATTTATTTTTATTTTGTTTGCAATCAACGAACTCATATTTTAAACATTTTAAAAAAGGTAAAAGGCGGAGACTACGGTGTGTTTTTAAAACAAGCAGATTTAAGCATACCCAGACCCATATATCATACCACGCAATTGTCTGAATTACTTCTCAAATCACAGGACGCTTCCTGTGATTGTAGTTGCCTGTTAATTTGTTACAATACATTTCTTTACAATGCATTTGTATAGGATATTGTAATATTGTGACCATATGTGTTTGTAAAATTATCTCCAAGTGATATTAGTGTCCTACTAATATTAGTTTAAGTCCACTTTTTAAACTACAATGTATGGTGGCTAATATGTTATTGGAGGTCATTTTCTACAACGGTGTTAAGATGAAGTAATTTTTTGTGTATTGTAAACGTTTCTATCATGTCTTAAATCACTATAGTTTAACAACAATACTGAGAATTTATTGTTGCTGGAGAGAAATAAGTAGTTGGATATGCATTTTTAATAAATTTTATACGTATTTTATTTAGTAAATTTCTAAAATATTTTTAATTTCTGACTGCCTGCAGCGCTCTTCATTTCGTTATACAGGGTCCGCCATCTAACGTTTTTTTTTCGTGAATGGTAACACTTAGCTCATGTCTGATTTGACAGATAATTAGTTTTACCCTTCCGCTGAACGAATATGGTTGTGTCAACACTTGAACAACGCTGGGAAATATTGCGACATTACTTTGAAAATCATGGTAATGTTGCAGAATGTGTGCGAAATTTGCGTACGGATTTTCGAAGAAGAGAAGCACTGTCAGCTCCGTATGTTTGTTATCTTGTGAAAAAAGTGAAAGAAACTGGCATCCTCATCGATAAACCAAAGCGTGAAACGCCAAAAACAGTGCGTACACCCGAGAATATTGCTGCTGTGGCGGAAAGCGCCATCAACTTCAATTCACCCTCGTTCTCAACAATTGAATATTTCGGAGGCATCACTGAGACGAATTTTGCACAAAGACCTTGGTATGACGCCTAAGTGGGCCTGCGATCGACTTATAGAAGATGCCGATTTTGGTAAAAAAATCATCTTTTCAGATGAAGCTCATTTTGATCTTGGTGGGTATGTAAACAAGCAAAATTGTCGCATTTGGGGCACAGAAACCCCGCACGCATGCATTGAAAAGCCGACGCACCCAAAACGAGTCACTGTTTGTTGCGGATTTTGGTCCAGAGGCATAATTGGACCATTTTTCTTCGAAAATGAGCAAGGAGTGGCCGTTACAGTCAATGGCGATCGTTATCGGGCCATGTTGAATGAATTTTTGTTCACAAACATAGAAGAGAAGAATATTGGCAATATTTGGTTTCAACAGGACGGCGATACGTGCTACACAGCCGAAGCTACACTCGATGTTTTGCGCCCTGTTTTTTAAAATCGCATTATCAGCCGCAGAGCTAATTTCGTTCGGCCACCACGGAGCTGCGATTTGACACCGTTGGAGTATTTTTTGTGAGATGCCGTCAAAGATAAGTGTTTCGCCGACAAGCCAGAGACAATTGACGCTTTAAAGGGCAATAGTCGTGAAACCATTAGTGAAATACAGCTGCACACAATCGATAATGTGCTTAAAAATTGGACCGATCGTGGGGGCTACTAGATGGCCAGCCGAGGCAGCCATTTGATTGAAATTATTTTCCATTATTAACCGGAAGGATTGTACTTTCAAATAAAAAAAGAAATTTGGGAAAATGTTCAGTAGTTTTTTTGTTTTACAGCATTTTCAAAAAAAAAAGAAAGTTATTTGGCGGACCCTTTACTGTAGCAACTACTGTTTCAGTCTGTGCTACAACTACTTTACTTCTGTTGCAAACCTTTCCTAATCTTTTCACTGCATTCGAACATTTCTGCTCATATTGTTGAATGAATTTCTCAATTGTATTGTTTCATAGAATCTCCCACATTTTCAAAAGAGTGTATATATTACGATATATTCTTCGACGTTTGGTATTTCTTTATGGAAATGCAAGTAAAAATATTGAAATAAATAAAGAAAGCATCGCAAAATTGAGAATTATTATGTTGTTTCGGACATAAGATAGACATATAAGTTCCATACTATATAAGTAAACATACCAACCAACACAAAATTGCAGAGATAATTGAAGTTGCAACATAAGTATAATTTCTACTGGCATTCTTGTTCTTATTTCAACATATAATGCCTTTTAGTAACTGTTTACACAAAGACATTTCTCAGGAACAATATATGCACACATACATACACACAAGTTATTTTCCGGTTTTGTTTCTAATAAATCGTTCTACACATACACACACGTTCTGAATTATTCTCTATACTATAAATAAATACTTACATACTTATATACATACATACATACATACATACTTACATGCCTACATATGTATATCATAAATTGTTTATAGTTCTAACATTTTATATATTTTTCCTTTTTTTTCCTATATGCAGTTAGCCTTTCGTTGTTGTTTCATTTTTCATATTTTTCCTTCCGTTTTAGTTTAATTTTTCCTCTTTACATTTGTATGTATGGTTGGCTTTATTATCCCAGTGTGTTAATTTGAAATTTACTTTATTGGCAAACACTATACAGTGTGATCGAAGATAATAAAATACATACCTGGCCATTAAAAATGAATCGAATGCTTGGTAAAATTATGAACAATACGTCTCGCAGACCAAAATGTATCACAGTTTCTATTGTTCCAAGATTTTATAATAAATAGATAGCAAAAGGCTATTCTATAGGGCTTTAAGGCAGTAAAAATTTAGATTCCAAACGCACAAGTTCACAATTCACCACATAGACAGATTAGGTGTTATCGTTTAACCGTCTCTTTGGGGTGTATCAAGTAGGTAGTGTGTTGACTTATTGGCCGTGAGGGCACTGTTCAAGCCACAGGTTAGACATATCCAACAAAATGAAAATAAAAAAAAAATTATTTCTTCCGCGAGTGCCTCAGACTAAATTTCTGCAAATGTTCTGGAAGTTAAAAACAAAAATTCTGTGAAAAAATTTCTCAAAAAATCTGTCTTTCGGAATTGACTTTAAGGTTATAGATTACGCCACTTGTGTATAAAATTAACACACACAATATAAGCGGTGTTAGAAGTTTGGTCGTAATCCTGACTGAAAGGTTGTAAGGATCAATTATGCCAATTTTAATTTAATCTCATTTACCGGACCTGTAGACTTATGTTTGAATTTTTTTTATACGTCTCTCTTGGTATATAAAAATTAATTACTTTTTCTCAGAAATATAGATACGTTTTTACCTTTTTAAGACGTTTAAAATATGAGTTCGAAGATTGCAAATAAAATAAAAATAAATATGTGTTTAGTTTTAAATCAATTCTTTATTGTTCGCACAATTCCGTGTGCCACCTTTGGCAACTTGAATTAAACGACAAAAATTTGTTTTATTTGTTATTCTTCTTTACACTCTTCCGCGTACACACTAACAATGGTTTGTTAGATATTTACAACGGAGTTCTTCACAATTATTCTCTTCACGCGCAACCCGTCTTCACACAAGACTGACTGAATTCTATCTGATCCCATTGCCTGCTTTGTCTTGCCGTTTATATCTCTGGGTAAACAGTATGATGAATTTCCTGCTCTCGAAGGAGTATGACTTTGCCTTCATGAAATCTCTATAAATGTAAATATGTTGTTTTCGTTATTGTTGTTTGTGTATTTTGTTTACGTTTGTCCTTCTTGTTGCCTGTATGTTTATCCCCTTTTTTATATTGCTGTTGTTGCTATAATTTTCTTTATTCGTTTATCATGTGAACAAGTCCATTGTTTTGTTTTTGTAGCTTTTTGTTTATAACACCATTTCCGTTTTCGTAACACATATTAGAACTTGAAATCACATTCGTGTATTAAATTAAAAACTTGAAATGATCGCCACATATGTTCACTGCAAGTAATAATATAATTCTTAGCTTTACACAACATTATGAACTCTTGATCTTTAAAGATGCTTTAACCGACTACATGAAGAACATTTATTTTCCCAAAAAGTTGTTCAGAAAAATTTCAAATTTTCTCATGTTGGCCATACTGTCTGATGGGTTTATGGCTGTTGCTCTCTGTCATGGATAGAGTAGACTACAGTCAGCAAGAGCGTTTATAAACAGAGCAATATTTTAACAGTACATGTAGAAAATTTACACAAATTCATGGAGTAGGTTTTTTTGTTTAAAAATTTATGCAAACATTTGCTAGTATTTTTTTGCAAAACTATTTCTTTGTTATATGTGTGTGTGTGAAACAAGTTCTTCATTGTTTAGGCACTTTGAGGTTTAACAAAATTTTATTTATTCTCTTGATTATATTGCATCAAAAGAAGTTTTATATTGAATTCAATTCTTGACTACAAAGCGAATTGATCGTAATATTTGTGGTCTTAAGCAATAACAGCCTAAGTCTACTTAGGTCAATTTGAGTTACTTGTGCTATCACATTCTACTAACAAATCTTTGTATTTACGTGAAAACCCGTTTCTTCAAAATATTTTTCAAAAATATATGTAATGAACTCCTAAATGTTACAAATGAGAAACTCATTATCGTTTTTGACCTTAGGCTTGCCAATATAAACATCTTTAAATTAACAAAAAATTCTAATGCTCTTTTTAAATTTTTTAAGAAAATTGCTGTTAAGTGTTGGAAAAATCTTCTTCCTTTTCCTACCTCTTCTCCTTTGGCCATCTGCTTGTCTGCTTTACTATGCTTTCTCTCTCCTTCTACAACCGTTACAACCGTTTAGGCAGGATTATGATCTAGCTTGTCATACCATCCATGTAAAGAGTAATTCGGCGAAGAAAGAATTTTCCATATTTCGAATTTTTAGTGATGTTTGAGTCACAGTTTGAACCATACTATCTACCAGACTACGGCAATCCACATATTCTAAATAATACGTATTTATTAGACCCAAATAGAATTAATTATCACTACACCACTATGTGTTTCAGAAGTTATATAAAAAAAAATAAATAAATAAATAAGTGGGTTGAGAACCTATGACATAATCCTGAATGATTGTAATCAGCAATTATGTATGTATGTGTGTATTAAATTTAAAACTGTTTATTATTTTCAATTGTAAAGAAAACATAACAATTGAATAAAAGTTAAGGTTTTCCAGTTGGTACACTTTAAAAAATAAAATTTTTATGGTGCACAACACTGCACCATAGAATAATTAAAAGATATGAATTTTTATGTTTTTAACAAATTACACAAATTTTATTTATCAAAATTAAATTTATAAAGAACAATTAAATTAAACGCGCACGAATCGAGTATTAACCAAGACTGCTTCAAAATCTATCACAACTTCGCCAAGAAGACTACCATGGTCACGTTGCATATGCATGTGCGGTCATCCAGACGCTTAGTTGGCAGATATGTTTTTAGTTGTAACATGATACTCCTGTTATTGCCCAAAAATCGGTGCGCGTGCAGCAATCGTGGGAAATTGATGAAATATGTAATTATGCTGACACTGCTAAACTTCTTTCGTTAGCAGTGTCGCCACTGTTGTTAACTCCTCCCTCCTTAAAAATCTGCGTCCCGCAGATCACTGCAGGTGGTTGGGGTGAGGGGCGAGTTATCGTCTCTACTACTGGCAGGTTGAGTCGTCTTGTTAACCTGTACCATAACGTCGCGAAACAAATACACATTACTATTGCCAGGATAATATGGCTACCTAGAGTTAGGTTTGATTTGACTTCCAAATGTTGTATACTATCAATGTTGTGCAAGCTAATGTTGTGAACTTGATCGAGGTTTATCAGGAATCCTTCATTTGCGACACTTGTCAGAATGGGAGGTAGTGGTTGCATTCTAGAGATGGATGTACTCGAAAAGGTTTCATTGTCCAATAGAATTGTTTCATTAAAGAGCTGGATAAGGTAGGTACCATTAAGAAGTTCCTTATGATCTTGCGTTGTAATGACGCCTATGTAGTTGGTTAAGAATACCATATCGGGAGTTATCATCTCAGCAATCCGAGCTTTTGTCTTTATGTATTGACAGTTGGCTGTTCCACCTTTAAGTAGACGTGGTACACAAGTTTCTTCTGCTAACTTGTCAAGGGAGGATGACTGACAAATCGTTATATTGTTGATATATAAACAGGGACTCTTCATTCCGTAGGTTTCATTTTGGCTAATAAGCATTTCATTAAATGGCAGTTCAATTCGTTTGCCCGACCTGATGGTTGACCTAACTATAAGTCGATGATAAAAGTTTCTTTTTACTTTTGGGATGGATACAACATACAACAGCAAAGACCCGTTGGCGTAAATTGAAGGCTTTCCATACTCAATTGCTTCTACTGCGTTGGAATATGGCAATGTTTCTGTTTCGGTAATAATTTCTTCAACTTCATTTCGATCTAGTAGGTTTGTATTCACGATCCCGCCTTTAGCCATTTGGCACGCTCTAACAATCTCATCTACTGCATCCTTTAAAACAAGTACTTGGTTTATGGTTCCTTGTCCAATTCGCTCGGCTTCTTTCCCATTAGTTATTTCGTTTACTCTAGAGACAAGTTCATTGGTCTTCTGGACGACTTCGTTTGTGGCATTCAAAAGTTGAGCGTTAATTTTATATTGTTCGTTGTTGTTGGTAATTAAAGCGTTCTGGCTTTCTAAGATGTTGTTCCAGTCTGTAGCGTCTGGATTCCCAGCAACCCATTTCCAGGCTGAACCGATCCAGTCGATTGATCTAGGTCTTCTGCCCTTTGTACCCATGAGCTCGATAAGTCTTTCCTGTACCTGTGCCAGGTAGTATTTAATGACATCCTTGTTTTGACCGGGATGTAAATGTCTTTCAACGAGCACTGTTACGTTGTCGGCGATAGTTGCATAGTTTTCGAGGTTTATGAGGTGAACTAGTTTTAGGTTACCATTTATCATCCAAGCATTACCAGCTCGTATTGTTATGATAGGGGCATCATAGCGGAAGATCTGTGCTGCCCGTGGGGTGATTATGTTCGTGTTGAGAAGAAGGGTAATCAATAGTAAAATCATTTTTCTGTAAGTATAAATTCTTTTAATTAGTAGTGTTCGGGCGAGGCCCTTTTTTTATAGGTGTAATGTATTCTTAAATTCTAACAGTGTGCGGGCAAAGCCGTTTTTTTTTTTTTTTTTTTTTTTTTTTTTTTTTTTTTTTTTTCAATGTTTTCTTAGTTCTTATATTTATTATTATTTTTATTTGCTTCTTCTTATGTTAATTTTACATCAGCTGAGTACGCGCAATCTTATGGCTCGCTGGGAACACTGGGTAATGCCCTTATACCGCGCCGCCACTACGTCTATTAGCCTTGACGAAGTTTGTCGGCATGCAGGATCAGTGCATTATCCTAAGATTACAGGACGCAACCTGACGTTCTCTTATTATTATCAACTATGTTAGTAGCTTAATGTTAGAATTTTCTGAAAAAATTTTTGTATATTTCAAAATGCTAATTATTCATATTTCTTTTTTTCATTTGGTTTCATATTTCCAATTTCTTTTTGAAATTTATTTCATGTTTTTATTTATAATTTCTTATTAAATTTCTTTTCATTTTATTTCATAATTTCAAATACATTCTCATATTTTTACTTCAAATTTGAACTTGGCACTTCTCTCGAACTGGCCATGGAGGGATCGTAAGATTCCGGTTTAGTCGCGAGTAGGCATGCCCCCCACAACCTACTAAGGTACGATCTGTCTCACTTACAAGCCGGCTCTTGTTAATCGTGCAAGTCAATCATTTACTTTTTTGTTCTTTTTCCTTTTTTAAAAAAAAAAAAATTTTTTGGTAATTTTCAATTGGTTTGCTTTTTATATTAAGCTAGATATACTTTTATATTTCATGTAAAGCTACATTATTAGATTCTTTTCTTTTCTTTATTAAATTTGTATTTTTAATTTTCTATTTTTCATTTCTTTTTAAAATGTTAAACTTGAGTAATATCCCATTTTCTCATGGTGCCCATGGAGATTTGAACCCCAGCGTAAAGATACGCTTACCACTGAGTTTTAGGGCTCCATTTGTTCAGGATATTGCATTATATAAAAAAAGAAATTATTTGTAATTTTTGTATATTTATATTTTCATTTAAAGAAGTAGAAGTGTTTCTGTGTACAATTAATTATGAATCTTTTTTAATATTCTTTATATTGGCCTTATGAATCCTTTTACCACTTGCTGTACTAATTGTGACTTTGTTGTCCTTTTCTACAATTTCCTTCCTATATACTGCTTTATTCTTGCCTTTTATATTTTTTATTCTAACGTATACTACATCGCCCTTCTTATATTTCTTTGGAGATGCACGTTTCTTATTCATGCGATTATTTCGTTCCTTTACATTTCTTTTAATTAGTTCCCTAAGATCCTTATTAATTTTAGAGCGGGCTTCAAGTAGTTTGTTAAAGTCTGATGTTCCATTCCTATTAAAAAATACGTCAGTCGGTCTTTTTCCAGTCGTAGAATGTATAGTATTGTTATATCTGTCTACCGCAACGTACATCAATTCTTGTATACTGAGTTCGGCATTTTCAGCTCTTAAACACCTGTAAATTTCGATTAGAGTCGAATGGAGGCGTTCAACTTGTCCGTTTACTTCACTTCGCTGGGATGGCGTTAAATATATTTTTATTTTTAGTCTTTCGAGGAAATCTTTTATTAAGGGGCTAATAAAACTACTTTCGTTGTCAGTTACTAGGATTTTGGGAGCCGTAAAAAAATGTAAGATTTTTATTAACTTTTCTCTAATATTTAGGACGGATCTGTCACTAATGTGAAAAAGTTTAGCAAACTTTGAAAATTTGTCGATTACAGAAATAAATTTTTGGTTCTGTATTTCCATTATGTCCATATGTAGAATTTCACATGGAGCCTTTGGAATGGGCGTTGCTTGAAATTCTGGTCTACAGGGGTTTCTATCATACTTATTTTTATTGCACACGTCGCAATTCGCGACGAATTTCCTAATGAGAGCGTACATGCGAGGAAAATAATATTCGTCTAGAATCTGTTTTCTGTTCTCTCTTGCATTTCTGTGCGCCCTACGGTGTTCACTTTGGATTATTTCAAACTGTCTATTTTCTGAGTTGATGTCTGTCACTATTTTTTGAGCAATTCTTATTTTATATCTAGAAAAATGTTGTGAATACAGTTCCTGTAAAACTGGCAAGCAGCACTCTGGTGCTTTGATTCCGTTGATTACGTTTGGGTATAGAGTTCTCTTTAGAACATTCAGGAGTTTCTCGGCATTCCAATCAGGCGAAGAGAAGTAATGTCGATTAAAGTTTTTGTGTGGGACCTCAGTTGAATGAAGATCTGGCCCAATTTTAATAACTATCTGGTTTCTGAAGACATTAACTGGGACTTCCATGTGGGGAATAAGGTCTGAAGCGTCTTGTATTGCACTATGAACGGTTGAGCCTGTTGACATTATGTCGTCATCCCTTGTTTCGGATGCTGTTTTTGTATTTTGCGAATCATTATCACCCGTTTCTGATGCTGTCCTTGTGATTTGTGAATCATTATCACCCGTTTCTGATGCTGTCCTTGTTATTTGTGAATCACACTCGCTGGCTGATATAGTGGATTCATCGCTGATGTGGTGGATAGCGATTTTCGATCTGGAGAGAGCATCTGCCACATAATTTGATCTACCTGGTTTGTAGATTAATTCGTGGTTATACTCTTCTATGCGAGCCTTCCATCGTTTCAATTTTGCATTGTAATTCCTGTTACTTAGCGCATAAGTAAGAGGTTGATGGTCGGTGTAGATTTTTATTTTCCTAGCACCATACAGGTAATTTCGTAGGTTATCCAAAGCCCACACGATAGCTAGCATCTCCTTTTCATTTGTAGCGTATCCTTCCTCTGTCTTATTTAGTGATCGTGATATGAAAGCAATAGGTTTATCTTTCCCAATCTCTCCTTGTGAGAGAACAGCACCAACAGCGTAGTTCGAGGCATCTGTCGTAAGGTTGAATGGCTTGTCGAAATCAGGGAATGCAAGAATTTCAGCCGTAGTCAAAAGAGCTTTTAACTTTTGGAAAGCCATTAATTCCTCAGCATTCAGTTCTATTTGAACTTTTTTCGATTGGCTAGCCTTTACCTGCGCATTTTCGCCTCTCGTCAGATTGGTTAGTGGCTTTGCCACCTTTGCATAGTCTTTGATAAAACGTCTGTAATACGACGTCATCCCTAAAAATCCTTTCAATTCTTTTAAATTTGTAGGGGGTAAAAGATTTTCAATAGCTTCTACTTTCTTGGGATCAGGTTTAATGCCTTCGGCACTTACTAAATATCCCAGAAATTCCACTTCTGTTTGCATGAAGTGCGTCTTGTCAATATTAACCTTTAAATTGGATTCATCCAGTCTTTTGAAAATCGTGTCAACATTGTTTAAAGTTTCCTCTTCACTACGACCAAATACAATTATATCGTCTATATAGACGTAGCAAATTTTCCCTATGAATTCTTTAAGAACGTCATCGATCATTCGTTGGAAGATTGCTGGGGCATTTTTCAGCCCAAAGGGTAGACGAAGAAATTCAAATTTCCCATTCATCGTGGAAAACGCAGTCTTAGGAATGTCTGAAGGTTTCATCGGGATTTGATGAAAGCCGGACGTTAAGTCGATTGTTGTGAAGAATTTTGCGTTTCCTAAACTTGCCAAGGTGGCGTTTATATCCGGTATCGGGTATGTGTCAGGAACGGTCACAGCGTTAAGCCGTTTATAGTCTACTACTAACCGGTATTGCTTCTCTCCAGTTGCTTTTGGCTTTTTGGGCACAACCCATATTGGAGAGTTGTAAGGACTTTTTGAAGGGCGTATTATTCCCTCAGATAATAATTCATTAATTTGTCTGTCTACCTCGTCCCTCATTGCGGCTGGATACGGGTAGCTTTTGGAGTAGATAGGATCCGATGTAGTCGTTTTTATTTCTGCCTGCACACTGGTTGCAGCAGCCTGGCTGTCATCAAGAGGCCCAAATAAGTTCTTGTATTTGCTTATGATCCCATTAATTTTATCTCTTGTCTTTATTGGTAATGATTCACTAAATACGTAATTTAAATTATTAGAAATTTTTGCCTTGAGGGGTATCCCTATTTTCCCTCTAATTAAAAGAACGTTTTCTTTCCTATCAACCACAGCTCCTAGTTCTTTAAGAGTATCATCCCCTATAATGCCATCGAAGGTAGCTAAACCGGGTAATACATAAAATGTAAGAGGTTCTGTTATTCCATAACTAAGAAAGAATTTCCCTACTATTTTCCGATTAATTTCAATTTTCCCACCAGCGGTGGTAACAACAAGTGGTTTTGACAACAGTATGCTTCCGGCGGACAGGTTTGGGCTGCAGAAATTTTTGTTCGAGCCGGTATCGACCAAAAATTCGAATACTTTATTCCCAGCCGCTATATATTCTATGTAAGGTAGGCTTGATGGCCTTCCCCCATAAAATTTTGGTCACTTGAGGCGCTATCGAAATTGTTTACTACTTCATCTTGTGGAACTTCTTCGGCATCATCATGATTCAAGTCCAAATGATAAAGACGCGCTTGTTTATCCCTGTTAAACATTTCCGAAGCACTTCTTTTTACTGCTGGTCTAGGACGGTTCATGTAATTCACTTTTCTCGTCTGTATCGAACGGTCCACCTCCATTGGTTCTGGTTTCACCTGGTGTTGTTTAACATATGGTGCTGGTCCATGATTGTAGTTCGGATTGCGCTGCTGATAAATATTATTTTTTTGCTGCCAGTTATTATACCTGTAGTGATTTGTTGGATTGTTACTAGAAGGCTTAGGAGGTCTAGGCGGAATTGTCGTATGAGGTTGAGTTTGCGGTGTATTGCTCCTAATTGGAACTCTTGTATGGAGAATGTTATTCCTCATGGTAAGATTCTGAAGTTCGAGACAAGCCGAGTAAGCTTCGGGCAACGTTTTTGGCCGTTGAATTATTACCATCCTGGACAATTCAGGAGTAAGACCCCTTATGAATATGTCCAAGGCTCTGTTCCTATGCGTTGTTATCAGGGCGTTTATGGTTTCCTCGCTGTAAGTTTCGGTTTTCAATTTATTAATTATCAAGGATAATTGGTGGTTTACGGTTGAGTAAAACTCATCCACCTTTGAAGAACCCTGCGATAGTTGATTTAGTTGATGTTCCAGCGTCTGGACATCTCTTTTATCGGCGTAATGGAGAGATAATATTCTCTTCATTTCCTTCCAGTCGGCCTCGAATATATTATACGACACTAGGGCCGCATCCGCTTCCCCCACGACCTTCTGTCTAATGCTTTGCATTATCGACCGGTATATTGGCTTGTCTTTTACTATTTCGAAATCTTTCAGTACCATTTCGACTGAATGTACCCAAGAAACATAGTGCAGAGGATTTCCATCAAACGAACGTAGTTCTTTAACGCTATCGGGGAGTCTACTGATTGCCTTTAAATCCTCTTCCGTCCTTGGCACCTGCAAAGTCGTAACTTCTTCCGTGTCCCCTACATTATGTTCACGTTCCTGTCTTTCTATTTGTTCTAATCTCCTAGTCAATTCGGAAATATCACTGGCCCTTTCTATCCTGCTGAGCCTACCTTCTACAACTTTAACTTGTTCTAAGAGACGGTTGACGGCTCCCGTAAGGGTGGTCAAGCTAGTTCTCATTTCTTCCATTGTCACAAAAGTAATATAATAGTAAATTGGCAAAAGGACTCACCTGAAATTTATCTCCAACAATATGTATACTTAGTCAGACACTTATTTTTGTTGCACTTCCACTTCTTTTCTTCTGATCTTACAGAAAATAAATTATTTTTATTTTTTAATTTTTTCTTTCTCAATATTTTTTTGATATTCTGATTCTCTGAGCTTTGCAGAATTATATTTCCTTTTTATATATATTTTTTCTTCTTTTTGTTATATAGGATTTTTTCTATTTTCTCTTTGTAATTTTTTCCACAATATAATTTTTCTACTTTCTTTTTTTTTTTTTTTACATATATTTTTGTTATATAAATTCTTTACTCTTTTTAATATTTTTTCACAATATAATCTTCTTTTCACTTCTTTCTACTTCCATAAAAAATTAATATTAAAAAGTAAAAAAAAAAAAAAATTTTTTTGAGCCTTGGTCACGCGACGCGAACCGACCAATTGGAAAACCCTTTTTCCCTCGCGGAAGGTCCGTTTTAGTCCTTTTTAGTATTCCGTTTTTATAATCACGGATACTTACTTGGGAACGGCTTACTTCACTTTCGGTCTGATATCCTTCTGTAGATTTTTCCCACCAGGAGTATCAGGTTGCCGAAGGAGGGGCTTTTTTATTTCTTTGATTGGTTATTGGTCCTGGAGTGCTCCTTGGAGATCGCAGGACTTTTTATTTTTTTATGGTTTTTATTTTATTATTTTTTTACTAAATTATTAGCTCTGGAGTGCTCCTTGGAGATCGCAGAACTTTTTATTATTTTTTTTATGTTATAAAGGACACCACTGTTTTATGTAAGTGGGTCCCTGCTCGGGCGCCAGTTAAGGTTTTCCAGTTGGTACACTTTAAAAAATAAAATTTTTATGGTGCACAACACTGCACCATAGAATAATTAAAAGATATGAATTTTTATGTTTTTAACAAATTACACAAATTTTATTTATCAAAATTAAATTTATAAAGAACAATTAAATTAAACGCGCACGAATCGAGTATTAACCAAGACTGCTTCAAAATCTATCACAACTTCGCCAAGAAGACTACCATGGTCACGTTGCATATGCATGTGCGGTCATCCAGACGCTTAGTTGGCAGATATGTTTTTAGTTGTAACATGATACTCCTGTTATTGCCCAAAAATCGGTGCGCGTGCAGCAATCGTGGGAAATTGATGAAATATGTAATTATGCTGACACTGCTAAACTTCTTTCGTTAGCAGTGTCGCCACTGTTGTTAACTTAAATTAACCCGTATACGCTCATTTTTTTTCTCATAATAACATGGAATTTTTGTATTTATTGGAATCTATATGGTATACCACACAGCTGAACAATAACTTATGGTTTTAAAAATTGGGCGATAAGCGCATATGGGTTCAAAAATATTGAATATTAAAAATTAATACGAAAAATCCGACGAACTATTTCGGCCTACCGCAACACATCCTTCTAGCTGTCTCTGCTTCTTGTGCGCCTACGCCTGTTGGTCATACCAATCGATGACAGGGCTTTCTCGATTTGGTCCTTCTAACGCTTACAAGGTCGTCCTCTTTGCCGGCTTCCAAAGATCCCCGCAGCAAATACCCGTATCGCCGGAGCATCCTCCTTCATTCAAACGACATATCCGAGGTAACGCAGCCGCTGGATATTAATACGCTGCACAACGACAATGTCGTTGAGGAGCTCATACAGCTAACTGTTGGTTCGGATGCGGAAATCGTAGCCAACACCCACTGGACCGAAGATCTTACGTACGACTTTTCTCTTGAATACTCTCACGGATGCTGCATCAGTGCTTAATAGGGACGATGCCTCTGCGCCATAAAGTAGCACGGGTAGGATGACCGTCTTGTATTAGTTTTATCGTACGAGGGAGGCCTCTGCTACTCTATTGTCTATTGAAACCATAGTAGCGCACTATCTCCAGACTGACATTATTTTTGATGATTAGGGCGGAGCCAAGGTAAATAAATTCCTTGCCTATATCGAAAGTATAATTATCGGCTGTAATCTGAGAATCAATACGCCGCATGTCTCTACTTGTCGATAACATATACTTTGTTTCGCCCTCATTTACTGCCAGACTTATCTTAGGAGACTCCCGTTCAATAGCAATAAAAGCAGCAGTAGCATCTCGCTTGGTACGGCCTATGATGTCAATGTCGTCAGATGCCAGCCTTTTGCATCCTTGTCCTATCTATCGCATCTTCTGTATGGCAGTGGTGTTTGTCCTACATTTCATGAGGGCATCCGCCAACTGGGCGGAAGCGTGCCTGCGGACGTTCCATGTGCCTATTCTTAAACCGTTGTCCTTCAAACGTTTGCCGTGGTCGTCAACATTTGAGGGGATCTTTTTAAAAGTTTTTTTGTGGTTTACATTGGAGACAATTTTTACGTGGGGCTCCAAACCATACGCACAACTAAAATTTAACTTCCAGGGGATTGGATTAGTTTACTTTTTACAAAATATTATTTTTTTTTCTTTCAACTTAAGAAAAATTATTAATGCTGGTCCATGTTCTGTTTTTGGTTTTATTTGGTTACCAACACAGTATTTTTTTTTCAGCAGTGCCACAAGCGGTTTTCTCCCTTTTACCAGTAGAAGTTGAAAAATAAAAACATTTGCTGGGAATTTTGTAGAGAGGGATATTTAAAAATATTTTATGTTCGAATAGCTGTTGGATAAAATAACCATAGAATGTAACAAATAACTTGATCATAACTGTTCTCTCATTCTTTTAACTTCTCTCATTTACATTACATTATTTTGTTTTTGTAATTCAGCCTTTCGTTATGTACTAGACGACTTTGATGATTTTCATAAACTTAAGTAAGGTCAGGGCAATGATAAAATTGATGTCATTCTTATAGAAGCAATTGATGAATAAAGCTTATAGAAAATCAAGAGCGCTTGTTTTCAAATTTTACAAAAAACCAAAAGGTGTTAGGACACAGGAAGACCTTCGTGGACTACTGTGTCTGACATAAATAAATCAATAAATAGCTTGTTAGGACGCAGGAAGACCTCCGTGGACTACTGTGTCTGACAAATATCACATACCTAAACCCAATAATAACAACAAACATTAATAACGGCATTCCTCCATTGGGATCTTTCCATAAAGGAATTCCCCGTAATTACAACTGGCGCCCAACGTGAAGGAAAAAAGAGAAAAAGAATAAAAAGAAAAAAAATTTAAAAAAAAAAAATAATAAAAAAATTAAGAAAATTTAAAAAAAAAATTTTTTAAAAAGGCGACCAGTTAACATTACAAATGGCGCCCAACGTAAAGGATAGAATAGAAAAAAAGATTAGTAAAAAGGACAATAATTCAAATTTTGGAAAAAGGCGACCAGTTAACATTACAACTGGCGCCCAACGAAAAGTGTAGAAGACAGTGAAAATTAAAAATTTTTGGAAAAGGCGACCAATTACAATTGGCGTCCAACGTAAAATTAAAATTTTTTTTAAAAAAGGCGCCCAATTACATCACAATTGGCGCCCAACGAAAAATTAAGAAAAATTAAAAATTTCTTAAAAAGGCGACCAATTACATTACAATAGGAGCCCAACGTTAAAAAAAAAAAATTTTTAAACAAGAAAAAAGAATAAAAAGAAGAAACTTTTTAAACAAAAAATTAAAAGAAAAAGACATTATTTAAAAATTTCTTAAAAATGCGACCAATTATATTACAATTGGCGCCCAACATAAAGAACTTTATTTGAAAAAGGCGATCAATTAATATTGGCGCCCAACATAAACAACTTTATTTTGGAAAAAGGCGATCAATTAATATTGACGCCCAACATAAAGAACATTATTTGGGAAAAAAGGCGATCAATTAATATTGGCGCCCAACATAAACAACTTTATTTTGGAAAAAGGCGATCAATTAATATTGACGCCCAACATAAAGAACATTATTTGGGGAAAAAGGCGATCAATTAATATTGGCGCCCAACATAAAGAACTTTATTTGGGAAAAAATGCGATCAATTAATATTGACGCCCAACATAAAGAACATTATTTGAAAAATAAATAACATTGTTTGAAATTTGAAAAAAAAGAAAAAGCGACCAATTAACGCTACAGTGGGCGACCAATACAATACAACCAATTCAAGTCCAGCGTAAAATTTTTGTGAATACAAATTATAAACGTTTGTACTTGGTGTCTAAATTAGAGCTCGAAATAAAACTGTATGTACATTTGGCGTTAAGAATCTTCAGGAGAACATCTTCAATCAGCATTCGATCTTGTATTCTGATATTAGGGCATCGTAAGTTATTTAGGGTAATATAAGAGAATAGCAACAAGTAGTTTGTTTTCCGCATAGAGTATCTGTTAAAGAAAATGCCAAGAACAACAGCTAATTCTCAAAATTCCGGTAACACGATGGAACATAGAAACGTAACCCCTTCTAACCCATCCAGCTTATCAGCTACTTCATCGATCAATAGACAAAGCACAACAAACCAAAATGTTAGCGAAATCTCAAATACTTCAGGAAATATTAATTTTACAGATTACCAATTCTCTCAATTGATGGAATCAATACGGGTTCGTCAAGAAATTAAATCAACATTTAGTACCTGTAGTGCTCGCTTCAACGGTGGTCGTAACACGTCGAAGGTGGAAGATTTTATCGCCACAATTTTAGTTTTTAAAGAAGCGGAACGCATTTCAGATGAAATGGCATTAATCAGCTTACCACTTTTATTGGAGGGCTACGCGTCTTCATGGTGGCAAGGAGTTAAGCATGAAGTAAAATCCTTTGACGAGGCCATAGAACTTCTCCGTGCTGCATTTGCTCCTCCTAAGCCTGACTGGAGAATATATTCCGAAATTTTCCAGGACAAGCAAAAACTGTCTGAGTCAATGGATAGTTTTGTATGTAGAAAGAGATGTCTATTTGCCCAATTAAAGGAGAGGTTGCCAGAGAGCACACAATTAAACATGATATTTTCTTTAATTAATATACAAATAAGGGAGAAAATCTCTAGAGAAAGTATCGAAAACTTTCAAGACCTACTGTCAAAAGCTCGTGATATAGAGTTACTCAGTCGTGAAAACAGAGAACCAGTGGAAAAATTAGTAGAAGCTAAAGATGTACACCAGCCTAAATGCTCCTTCTGTAGGAAGAAGAACCACACGGCAGAGGTTTGCTACAAACGCCTAGAGTTTGAAAAGAAGAAAAAACCAGAAGCACACACATTAAATTGTTATGGCTGCGGAGCTGTTGGTTTTTATAGGTCAAATTGTTCCACATGCAATTATAAAACCGTCATGGAAAGCCCAAAAATGGACTTTCATAGCATTCAGACTGATGTGGTGGGTCGCAACGTACCTACAGTAGAGATTAACGTTAATGGGTTAAACGGTGAAGCATACCTTGATACAGCGGCTAGAACGAGTGTAGCTGGACATTATTTATATAAAAAGCTCCAAGAGAAGCAGGTTTCAAACGGTTTATGCGGAAATAACACTAGCTGACGGTATTGTTCGCAAAGAAAATGTTGAGGCGACTATAGTCGATATATTGATTGGCGGTCGCTTAGAAAGAATAAGATTTATTTGTCTCCCTAGAGCTAACAACAGTAGAACTCTACTCGGTATTGACTTTTTAGATCAAACCGGTATAGTAATGGATCTAGCACAGAGAACATGGCATTTTAAAGACGATCCGGCAAAAATATTTGAATTTAAAATAAAGCCATCGAAAGTTAAAGATGATTTAAACGTTAACCAAACATCGGTAGATGACACTCCAAGTACATCCAAATCCTCCAAAATTCAAGATTTTGTTTCTTGGTTTGAATTAAATAATAAAAAAGCTCCGGAATATCCCCCAACCATTGGATCGTTGTATTCAACTACCTCCGACTACTCTCCTAGAGGTCTTATTAGAATTTTCGAAGACGCATTGCCTAATAATTTCGAAATGCCAAAAGAGAGTGACAAAGTCCCACCAATGAAAAAGAGGAGAAATAGTAAAGATTCCCCACCGACAAAATCTCTCGAAATAAATACAATCGATTTCAATATATGTGAAAATGATGGATCACATTTAAATATAGAACAAAAGGAAAATCTTGTTAAGTTTTTAAATTATAAAACACAAAATAAATACTGGGGATAACCTACCTATTTCCAACCCTCCTTATAGAATTTCACCAGCTATGAAAATTAAGCTGAAAGAAGAATTAGAAAACATGTTGTCAAAGGGCATTATAGAGGAAAAAGAGTCACCATGGGCATTCCCCACAGTTCTCATACCGAAAAAAGATAACTCCATACGACTATGTGTAGATTATCGAAAACTGAATGCGATAACTGTCACCGATACCTATCCATTGCCAAGAATAGAGGATCTATTACACGCTGCAAAAACGACTCCATATATGTCTACAATTGACTTAAAATCAGGCTACTGGCAAATTGAAATGAACGAAGAAGACAAACTGAAAACGGCATTTACGACTCCTTTTGGAATATATGTCTTTAATAGAATGCCATTCGGCTTAAAGAATGCGCCAGCAACATTCCAAAGGATAATCGATAAAGTAAAGTCAAGTCTCCCCAACGTTCTCATTTTAGCTTACATAGATGACATTATAGTGTGCTCAAACAGTTTTGAAAATCATTTGAAAGATTTGAACCTAACATTTGGGAAATTAAGAACGTTAGGATTCCATTTAAATAAAGATAAATGTTTTTTCTGTAAACCTCAAGTGAAATATTTGGGTCATATTTTAACAAAAGATGGAATTCAAGTAGATCCTGAAAAGACATCAGCAATCGTCGAACGTTCAGCACCCAAAAACTTAAAACAACTTATGTCATTTTTACAGACATGCTCTTGGTTTCGAAGATTCATACCAAATTTTGCACAGATATCAAGACCCCTATCCAATTTAACCAGAAAGAACGCCATTTGGAAATGGTCAACAGAAGAAAATAATGCTTTTCAAAAATTAAAGGAAAAATTAGTAACCCCTCCAATACTTCAACAAGTAAATGAAAATGAGCCATTCTTTATAAGAACAGATGCCAGTAATTACGCGATCGGGGCTGTATTATTGCAGGGGGAGAAGGAAGATGAGCACCCAATCGAATATGCAAGCCGCCTTCTAATTCCAGCTGAAAGAAATTACTCAACAACGGAAAGAGAAGCACTGGCTGTTGTATGGGCTGTTCAAAAATTTAGAGGCTATATCGAGGGATCGCAAGTGACTGTTTACACCGATCATCAACCACTAAAGTGGCTCTTCACATTAAAAACACCGACTGGAAGACTTGCAAGGTGGTCATTGTTACTACAAAGTTATAATTTAAACTTTCAATATACTTCGGGCAAACAAAATATCATTCCAGATACCCTATCTCGTCCGCCATGCGAAAAGAATCTTTGCATCGAATCCTGCAATTGTAATACCGTCGAAATTGACTTCCCACGTGAAGGTCTAGATGAGTTTCGTAAAACTCAGTTAGAAGACGAAGAATTGCAGAAAATTATTAAGTCGTTTGAAAATAACGATGAAAATGTAACAAGACATACGAATAGAGGTTACATAATGATCGATGGTATCCTATACAAGTTTAACTCAGATCAAACTTCCGAAAATGGACAACTAGTTATACCTAAATCACTTCGTCAAGATATTCTAAAGAAATTTCATAATGATCCTATGGCAGGACACTATGGAATTGAGAAGACAACTAATCGTATAACGTCACTATTTTATTGGACAGGTATAAGGAGCGATATTGAAAAACACGTTAAAACCTGTGAATTATGTAGAAAATACAAACCAACAAATATGAAACCCGCTGGTCTGCTACAAACATTAAGCACCAACAAGCGATTCGAGATTATTGCCGTAGATCTATTTGGTCCTTTACCCAAAACCGAAGAAGGGTATCAATGGATACTGATCGTAGAAGATATCTGTAGCAGGTGGGTTGAAATCTTTCCATTAAAAGAAGCCACAGCAGAAAATTGTGCTTTAACGCTTCTTAATGAAGTGATACTAAGATATGGAATACCACGAAGACTACACACCGATAATGGTTCACAATTTATTTCTGCTTTAATGCAAAAATTAACATTCTGCCTGGGAATCAAGCAAACCTTCACCCCAGTTTATCACCCAGAAGCCAATCCGGTGGAAAGAAAAAACCGTGATTTGAAAACCCAATTGGCAATTTGTGTTGGAAAAGATCACACTAAATGGAACAGCATGTTACCTGCAATTAGATTCGCAATGAACTCGGCAAAGTGTGACAGTACCGGTTATTCTGCAGCATTTTTAACTTTTGGTAGAGAACTTAGAACACCAGCCGAGGTACAATATGATTTTAAGGCTATTGTAAGAGCGGAAAATTTTATCCCACAAATAACGCCGCATTTAATTAAACTTGCGGAAACCTTAGAAATAGCAAACGATGCCCAGATCAAGATGCAGGATCGAAATAAAACATTAACTGATCGAAATCGAAGAACTACAAATAATATAAAAGTTGGAGATAAAGTTTTAGTAGCAACGCACATCTTAAGTAAAGCTAAAGACGGCACAACTTCAAAACTCACACCACGCAGAGATGGTCCATATATAATAACAGAATCCAAAGGATCATCCTGTTTTACAATTGCTGCAATAAATGAACCAAATACGCCACTTGCGACTGTACATACATCAGCTCTTACACCATATGAAGGAGAGTCTGATACACCAATTTACCCAATACGAAAAAGAGGTCGTCCTAGCAACAACACACAACCCAAAAAGGCAAGAAGAGATGACCAAACTAATGCAATAACTTTGAGAAGATCCATAAGGCTTGAAAAGAAGTCACAACACTGAGAATCCTGGCTGCATCATCGGGACGATTAATGCACCAGAGGGGGAGGTTGTAGCGGCCTAAATTATTATTATATTATATATTATATTATCATTAACATATTTTCATATTATTTAAAATATTGTCTGACCGTTACATACATTTTCTATTAGTATAGTAATCACCCTGCGAATACATGTAATCATTAACCATGTAATCATAATAACCATAGAATGTAACAAATAACTTGATCATAACTGTTCTCTCATTCTTTTAACTTCTCTCATTTACATTACATTATTTTGTTTTTGTAATTCAGCCTTTCGTTATGTACTAGACGACTTTGATGATTTTCATAAACTTAAGTAAGGTCAGGGCAATGATAAAATTGATGTCATTCTTATAGAAGCAATTGATGAATAAAGCTTATAGAAAATCAAGAGCGCTTGTTTTCAAATTTTACAAAAAACCAAAAGGTGTTAGGACACAGGAAGACCTTCGTGGACTACTGTGTCTGACATAAATAAATCAATAAATAGCTTGTTAGGACGCAGGAAGACCTCCGTGGACTACTGTGTCTGACAAATATCACATACCTAAACCCAATAATAACAACAAACATTAATAACGGCATTCCTCCATTGGGATCTTTCCATAAAGGAATTCCCCGTTATTACAAAGTGTTTATATAAAATGTTATTTACTTATCTCCCACTGAGGAGATCCAATAGGCAAGTATACGTAAGCAAAAGGCAATACAGATGACACAACAAACTTTATAAGCAGCAGAAGGAAATGTCATTTTAGTGTTTAGTTTAGTGTTCCCCTTCATACATTGTTGTTTACACCTCGAAGTTTTTTTGTTTTTTTTGTTGTGGTTACTGTTTTTTATAAAATTAAAAACCTGAAAGTTTTAATAAAACTACGTTTAAATTTGTGCAACAGGCCACCGTTAGCTCATTGTTGGTTTCATTGCGAAAATCATCGGCAAATTTCTAAGGATCGAAGATCTGGCATCGAACATTTTCTTAATCTGCAGCGGTTCATAATAGTGTTCGTCCTTTACTCCATAAAGAAGCCAATGAAGAATTGGCATCTGATAGAGTTCAAATTTCGTTTTACAAAACAAATTTTAACTACTCATTGCTTGTGGAGGCCATAATAGAATCTGTTGTCGAAAGTGTCAGTATGTTTTTACTCTAAATACCCGTTCTATAGAAATAATGGGAGCGATGATATCCCAATAATTTAAATAAGCAAATAGCAGTTGTCTAGTAGGTAATGCGTTGTGTTAATAGACCCAAGCCCTGACTTAGACATTTCAAACAAAACGAGGCATAAAAAATATTTCTTCGACGAATTGCTCCCAGCAGTTCTCAGGCAAAAACTCTGAGCGTAAATAAAGCATCGACTTTAAGAGATCAAAAAATATGAGTGGAATCAAATCATACTCATAATTTCTGATACTTATACGGATTCGTACTTATTTTAATTAATACTCATATTCAAAGTTTGAAGTACTCATCATATTCACACTTAACAACACGTATGATGTTGTTGATTTCGACTCTCCATGACTCAACATTTACAAGAATCACAAAATAAGTATGATTCGCGTACTAATTCTAAAATACTCACTAAAATGTTGTGTATTTGCTCTGCTTGCTGCTCTGTATATTTGGAATGGTATGAATTTGATGTCAACGTTATACTTATACTTATAAATCAACATTTTAATGAGTACGAATGAATCAGAGTAGTTAATTAAAATGTAATCTGTTGCCTCACTTATATTCAAAATTTCATGAGTGCTTATGAGTGATCTTGTGTGTGAAAAACTAAGTCATAATCTTCACTAAAGGGATGAATTAACAAATTAAGTAATAATTTTATTAATTAATTATTTTATTAATAATTTTTGTTGCAAAACATTTCTTCAAATCGCAAATCTTACTGGTTCTGTCTAAGTTAAGTATGAAATGGCCAGCCAATTACCTTGTCAGACTTGTCTTCCATTATCATAACCATAGCCGCCATGGATCTCATCCTCATTAAAATATGCAACGGTGTTAAATACAACAGAACCTTCAGCTCTGTTATATGCTTGTCACACCAACACAAAACTGTTATACAAACGCGAACTTGTCTCTGTATCTTACCAACTTCGCCTAAGGTAGTTTAAAGAATGTATTCGCAGAACGTTTTATTAAATTTATGGTCTTTTTTCTGACGAAAACACTGAGTGTAAATAAAATTGTCATGAAGAATTTCTCAAAAATCTGTTCTTCGGAGTCGACTTTAAAGTTACGGTCACTCCATTTATGGTTAAAATGAACACACAAAACATGGGTGGCGGGAGAAGCCTGGTAGTATTTCTAACTAAAAGGTTGTAGGTCATCATCCACGATGTATATCATCCACCTCTAATTGTAACAAAGATATGTAGAGTAAAGTGTAAGGCTACGGTTTAAACCCCAGGTCAGACATCAAATCGAAAATATAAAAATATGTTTTCGGTGCCTTCCTTTTCGTAAATCTGTGACAAAAAATCTAAGAGTAAATAAAATTACCATGAAAAGTTTCTCAAACAATCTGTCGTTCCGAGTCGACTGTAAACTGTAGGTCCCACCACTTACGTATAAAATTTAAGCTCACAACCATAAGTGCTTAGAGAAGCTGGGTCGTAATCCCGACTGAATGGTTGAAACGACCAATTTGTATGTATGTTAATATACTTCCTAAATTTGTTTTCACCTCAGTATCCTATTACCGCTAAAGTACCATATACTATGTTAGTTTTGTTTGTAGACATTGCACAGAGTTATTGACAAAATTCGAAATTCTGTCACTTTCCAAAAGACGTTGTGGTAAAGAAATGAAATTAAAAAAAAAAAAAATAAATAAATAAAACAAACCAGATGACATTTGTATTGTTTTGATTATAAAAGCATTACAAGGCCATTCATCAAATTGTCGAAAAATAAAATATAAATTAGTCCATAATAACAACTTTAATACAAACAATATGCTCAAGAGACAGCAGGTCTCTAGTAAAAAGATTTATGGCCGAATACATACATATATTCAATAAGCCCAAGGAACAATTTAATTTATTTATTTATCCTTAAAAATGTGAAAGGAACACAGCGAAAAGACAGTACTAAGAACGCAAAAGAAATGAATGAAAAGAACAAAAGAATTAAGGAATTAAGGAGAAGAAAATATAAAAAAAAAAAAAAAAAATTCAAGGACATCTTGAGCCAGTGGACATTTACATGTTAATTTAGTTGGAAAATAAGTGTCTTGGAAATCGATGAACGAAATTGGCAGGTTATTTGGCATTTTCCATTTGTTTTGTATTCTCTGTTTATTTTATTATTTTCTCTTTTCAGCCTTGGGCTACATATTGCTTAATTTATTCAGTTCACTTGAATCAAATCAAAGAAATGTAAGAAAAAAAATTTTGTGAAAAGGTTAATCAACAACAACGAATAGATTTTAATGCAACTTGTGTGTTTTTTCGTATTTTTCTTGAAGTACATTCAATGTGAGAACGATGTTAATTTTTTGACAATCCTGACAATTTATTTGGAATTGTAAAAATTTTAAGCAAACATTCCTCTTTACAATTCCAACAGTTGTCCTTCATGAAAAGATGTTGGATTTTGAGAAAAACATAATAAAAAATTATAGGCAAACACACTTCAGTTGATACATATTTTAAAGGAGAGTGCATATTTTAAAGGAGAGGGAGGGATGGGATGCATGCAAACAAGGTAAAGTTTCTGACTGTGGCCAACGTGGCGACCACCAGGACGATCCTTGTCTTGCTGTATTCAAGTTGACACGCAGCCTCCTCGTGGCCCCTCCTGGATGGCATTCTAGCACCCGCTAGATGTTAACTAATGCGTGTAGCGAAGTCCAATCCCCTGGACGTTAAATTTGGGTTGTGTGTAGGGCTTGGAACCCACCACGTAAAAACATTCTCCAATAAAAACCAAAACAATAGCCTCTATAAAGATCCCCTCAAAAGTTGACGACCACGGCAAACGTTTAAAGGACTATGATTTACGAATAGGCACATGGAACGTCCGAACCCTTTACAGGGCAGGCGCTTCCGCCCAGTTGGCGGATGCCCTCATGAAATGTAGGACGGATATCACTGCCATCCAGGAAATGCGATGGATAGGGCAAGGATGCAAAAGGCTAGCATCTTGCGATGTGTATTACAGCTGCCAGGTTGATAAGCACGAATTCGGATGCTGATTTGTGGTTAATAAGAGACTTCGCCACCTTGTCTCTGGGTTCACACCTGTGAACGAAAGGATAGCCACAATCCGCATCAAGGCAAAATTTTACAACATCAGCCTTATTTGTGCTCAAATAAGCCAAGTTTCGGTTGCGCATTAGCGCATCGAGGTCTGCGCGCTCTAGTACATTTCGAAAGCTGGACGTCAAGAAGCTGCGATCACAAACGACAGCTGAGGCGTTCTCCGCTCAACTCTCCGATAAGCTCCGTCATTCCCTCTCTAATCTCAACGACATTGGAGGACTGTGGGCCAACATCTCCCACTCCTTGCGCACTACTGCGGAAACAGTCCACGGTTTCGAGCGCCCACCCCAACGAAATCAATGGTACGATGAGGAGTGTCGCGTGGCAGCTGCAGCGAAAAACGCCGCATGCAGAAAAACTCTGCAGTCTGCCGCTACGCGAGCCATTGTCGAGGACTATAGCGAGAGGAGAAGGGAAGAGCACGCCTTTTCAGACGCATGAAGAGGAAGCAGGAAAGGCGTGAGCGTGAGGAAATCGAGGTGTATAAATGCAGGAATGACGCTCGAAAATTCTATCAAAAGGTTAAGCGTCTAACCGAGGGTTATAAGCCCGGAGTGTCTTCCTGCAAAGACGAAAACGGAAACTTGGTAACAGATCCGCAAGGGGTGCTGAGGTTATGGAGGAAGCACTTCTCTTCTCTGCTACAAGGCGATGACGACACCAATTCCGCCTTTAGAGATGATGTTCCGAACCCGATCGATGATGACGGCGTGGAGATTCCGCCGCCTAGCCATGAAGAGGTCAAAGACGCGATAATGCGTCTTAAAAACAATAAAGCGGCGGGTCCTGATGGCCTCCCTGCTGAATTGTTTAAGACCGGATGTAATGAGTTGGTAGGGCGCATTCACCAGCTTATTTACAAAATATGGCTAGAGGAAAATATGCCCAACGATTGGAACCTCAGTGTCCTCTGTCCTGTCCTGAAAAAGGGAGACCCTACGATATGCGCCAACTACAGGGGTATAAGCCTTCTCCCTATCGCATATAAGGTTCTTACAGGCGTATTGTGTGAACGACTGAAGCCACTCGTCAAAACACTGATTGGACCTTATCAGTGCGGCTTCAGACCTGGCAAGTCCACCATCGACCAGATCTTCACACTACGCCAAATCCTGGAAAAGACCCATGAATAACAAGTCGACACACACCATCTTTTTGTCGACTATAAGGCCTTTGATAGCCCCATAAGGGATCGTGTTTTTGCCGCAATGTCTGAGCTCGGTATACCTGCGAAGCTGATAAGGCTATGCAGAATGACGTTGAGCAATTCCTGCAGCTCCGTCAAGGTAGGAATGGACCTCTCCGAACCTTTTGATACCGTGCGAGGTTTCAGACAAGGCGATCCCTTATCATGCGATCTCTTCAACTTCGTCATGGATTGTGTACTGCGAAAGGGGTGAGTTCATCGTAATGACACTATATTTCAAAAAAGCCGTCCAGTTGCTTGCGTACGCTGACGACATTGACATCATAGGGCGTACCAAGCGAGATGTTACTGCTGCCTTTAGTGCTATTGAACGGGAGTCTACCAAGATGGGTATGGCAGTAAATGAGGGCAAAACAAAGTATATGTTATCGACAAGTAGAGACGTGCGGCGTATTGATTCTCAGATTACGGCCGATAACTATACTTTTGAAACAGTCAAGGAATTTATTTATCTTGGCTCCGCCGTTACCACCAAAAATGATGTCAGTCTGGAGATGAAGCGTAGGATCACTCTTGCCAACAGGTGCTACTATGGTTTCAATAGGCAATTGAGTAGCAGAGACCTCTCTCGTGCGACCAAACTAACACTCTACAAGACACTCATCCTACCCGTGCTTCATTATGGCGCTGAGGCATGGACCCTATTAAGTACTGATGCAGCGGCCTTGAGAGTGTTCGAGAGAAAAGTCCTACGTAAGATCTTCGGTCCAGTGCGTGTTGGCGATGATATCCGTATCCGATTCAACAGTGAGCTGTATGAGCTCCTCAACGACATTGACGTTGTACAGCGTATTAACATCCAGCGGCTGCGCTGGCTCGGCCATGTCGTTCGAATGGATGAGGATGCTCCGGCGAGACGAGTATTTGATGCGGGTATCTGCGGAAGTCGGCGAAGAGGACGACCTTGTATCCGTTGGAAGGACCAAATCGAGGAAGCCCTGTCATCGATTGGTGTGACCAACTGGCGTAGGCGCGCAAGAAGCAGAGGCGCCTGGAAGGATGTGTTGCGGCAGGCCGAAATCCGTTAAACGGGTTGTTATGGCCAATTAAGTAAGCAAATCTTTTAATATTAAATGTATCAGCACAACTAACTCTGTCTCCCAAGCATTGATTACTTAAAAGATAAAAACATTAATGACAAAGTTTATTTTGATAACTGTTTTATAAGCCGTGAGTATTTACGTAATTTAGGAGACTGTGCTACAAAAGTAAGTCGTCGTAGTGTAGTAGGTAGTGTGTTGGCTTATTAGACACGAAGCCACGGTTCATTTCTCCGGTCAGACATCAAAACGAAAAATAAAAAAAAATATTTCCCCCGCGACTTCCTCTCAGCAGATTTCTGGCAAAAACTCTGAAAGTAAATAAAATTGCCATGAAAAGTTTCTCAAAAACAATCTGTCGTTCCGAGTTGACTTTAAACTGTTGGTCCGGCGACTCATGTATAAAATTAAGGCACACAACATTAGTGGTGTGAGAAGCTAGGTCGTACTCCCAATGGCCAATTATGTACGTATGTATGTATGTGCTACAAAAGCAATCGTATAAGTGAGGTTAAAAAGATGATGAAAAAAACAAGAGTACAGTTTGAAAGGTTTGATGAAAATAGCGAGTTGTAATGTACGATCCGTTGTAAGGACAACAGCATTTATACAAAGGCTACCAATCAGCATGATTTTTAACAGATTGGGTTTCCAGAAATGCAAAAAGTGGACGTATTCCAAATATTTTTCAAAAACACAGGCCTGGGAGTAGTTTACATAACGCATCAATCCATAACATACATACGTACACAACATAATTAGTCATTACAACCCTTCAGTTAGGACATCGACCTAGCTTATCAAACAACTTATGTGGTGTGTTTTAATTTCATACCTGAGTGGCAGAACCTACAGTTTAAAGTCGATTCCGTACGATAGATTTCTGAAGAACTTCTTCATGGCAGTTTCCTAAGACTTGAACTGATCGCCTTACTATTTATCCGGTCGAGAAAGGAAACAACTTTCATGTGTGCGCTAATGCGTCAAAATCTTTTTTGAGGCTTTTCGACCGCCAACAAGAGGTGCTCATTAATGACGGAATGATATCTAATTCTATTGATTCGTCGTCGCAATGTGGTTTATGTTTTACTGTCTTGGCGCTACTACAAAGGCCTTGTTCCCGAAAATCGTGTATTCTTACGTTGCACTCGTCTTTCTCACAGGCCACATTCGTTTTTTTTTCTTCGATTGACCAGTTGCTCGCAGACTGCATTACAGACAGAATATGTTCTTTAGCCAGACTACCAGAATACTGAACTATCTACCTGCAGAAGTTTTTTCTATAATATAAAAAGACTCAAATCTAATCTTCACAAATACCACCTTCCTTGTCCTTCTTCCCATAACCTATTTTTTTAACTCCAGTACAATACACTGCATAAGTAAAGGCTAACCCCTGAGCGTTTGTTAAAAAAAATAATTCTTTTGCTTTCACAATTTCAATCTTGGATCGGTGCCTATACGTTCAAAATTTTCTGTTCGGGGCATAATATGATAATGATTTGCAATGGTAAGGAATTTCTCATTTTATCCTTAAGCTTTTACAATTTCCTTTCTTTCTTTATGGCTATGAGCACTAAATTCATTAACAAATGTTTTAATCGTTATAATCTAAAATTTTTATCACAATACATATCATATTCATCCCCTTTCACTTGCTTCTTTTTGTTAACAAAACCATTGTGAAAATAGCTTGAAGCATTTAACTGAAGTGAAGTTTAAAGGTTATAAGGATTCAGTCCTTCTAACGTGTCTGTTTCTTGTGCACTTTAGTTATATGAAAACTATTCTACCCTTCCATGATGTAGAAACCATGTAATGGTAAAATGAAAAAATGTGAAAGCATTACAGAATTAATTGCACTAACTTTATCCAATTAGAAGCATTTACATGGTAATATGGGGAAATTAAATACGTTTCTCCCATTTAGTTTTCGGGTAAAGAAATATATATGTTAAGGTGGTTATTAATATAAATGGATTTTAGTGGGTTAACGTAACAATATATGCAAAACTTAAGCATATGTTTTCATTCATTCTCAGAGCTACATGGAACAATCTGGAATTACAAACATCATTAGTCAATGCAACCCTTTAATTAGGATAGCAACCTAGCTTCTCACATCAATTATGTTGTGTGTGTTAATTTTATACTTGAGTGGCGGCATTTATAGTTTAAAATCGATCGATGGAAATTTAATTTACCCTCAGAGTTTTTATCAAATATGTAATGAGAGGAAGTCACCGTAAAAATATTTTTTCATATTTTGTTTGCTTGCAGATGTCCGACCTGTGGTTTGAAACGTGCCCTTACTTCTAATAAGCCAACACACTACCTACTAAATTATGGCGACTACAAAACAACAGGAAATATAGAACGAAAAATGAAGGAAATTAACTTTGATGTTTCATCATATCTTCAAGCAGCGCTTTCAGCTATTTTGTGGGAGCTACATCTGTCAAGTAGGTTGCCATTTATGCACACAGTTTTGCGAAATTCCATTGAACGGATATTACCTTTCAAAAGGAGTGCGAATAAGAAAATTGTTTTATCAAATGGGGTTTCCTGTTTATAAGATCCAAGAGTTTCTAATGCATCCAGAAGAACCATTGTTTTTGTTGGATTTTTAATGCCTATTTCATCGGTACATTTTTCTTTAAAAACTACTTTATCAACGACGAGCACTATTTGTCGATGATTATCAAATTCTTTTGGGCCAGGATTCGATGATTTGATTCATGGCAGCACTATATGCCACAGAGCTTTCGTAACATTGTATATTCTCCACGAGTGATTTGAGGTTAAGGTAATCTCATGAGGAGATGTTGTAAATTCGACACGGAGACCATGCGTTTTTGGCTTCGTTTGGCTTTTCCTTGTGGGCATTTCTTAAGTCGTTTGATTAAACCACGAAACAAACCAAAGAAATTTTCAAAGCTAATGTGATCCTTGCCGTGGGCCAAATTTAACCCGATTTATTCATCAGAGTCGTGTAAAATTGGTCATATCTTATGTAGTCCGCTCAGCGAAGTCGTGGCTGCCATTGGAACGATGTTATTTTCATAATGACATCAATCGCTCTTTCAAACGCATACTCAAACGCAAAATTTACATAATATTTCATACACACTTTTTTAATTAAATTTAAAAATGGGAAGCGCTTCAAGGAGAACCTATATTAATTATATTGGATATTAACATTCGATTAAGTTGATCCAGTTTAGCAGTAACTACCCTTCAAATTTCTCCAATATTTGCCAACAAAACAGAGGGACAGAGCCAATTATAACTAGACAATTATAACAGAGACAATTATAACAATCTGAAGACCGGTTACTTTTTTTTTTTTTTGTGTTCAAATAACAGAAAAATATTATGTGTACTATGCTGTAGGGGATATTTGAATTCAACACAACACCATGGCGTATGAGCAATATTAGGTTTTTCAATCGTTTAATATTACTCATACGTCTGTGAACGTTGTAAATAGTTATATAGTTGCAAGCAGTGTTGCCAATTTAGCACTTTTGGTGCTAGCTTTAGCACTTTTTAAACTCGTTTAGCACCAAAAAAAGTAATCTAGCACCTAGCACTTTTTTTGGCATTTTAAAATTTTTTTCTAGCATTTTTATAGCATTTTTTACAATTTTTGGTATTTTAATTCATCTATATTTACTGTTAATTCCGTGGACTGTATAGGGGGGGAAGATCACACCGAAAAAAGGGCACAAACTGTTGATGTAAATCAGAGTACACTAAAAGCAAAAGGAACCAAAAATTAGAAGCGTTCCAACAGGACAACACAAAAACACTTTCCTTTGCTTCACTATAGAGATGGATACAATTTGCATTACACTTATTTTATTCGGTGGTTTTTATCTCATTAGAAAAATTAACACAAGTCACTTTTAATTTGCTCGATTTTTATTTTTTCTTTTCCTTATTTTTCTTCTTTTACAAATTTTTATTCTTTTATTTAATATTTTATTTAATTTTAATTGCACATTGTTTGAACCATGTATTAGCACAAATTTTATATATTTTTGAAACAAATTAGGACAAAATATTAAAACAAATTGACAATTTTAAGAACATTTAGAGGAATTAGGTTGCATCCTTGTGGATGTTACAAGAAGAATGAATAAAACATAAAACAAAACAAAAATTTAATGTCAAAATATCAAAAGCTTTATTCTATGCGGCAGCGCCCTCTGTTGCTAGTTTTCCATCGCTTAAACAATCCTGTTTATGTCGCCAAAGATGGGAAGTATGGACTATCAGACATAAACATACCGGCGCCCTTGCAGTACTGTAACTAAAAAGGATGTCCTCCATCTAATGACTAAAGAAAGAAAATCAAAAGAAAAAATACTTTCATATTAGTTTCATATCTCAAAACAATAGAAAACTAAAAGCTTGACATCTTGCAGCAGTTCCAAATCTGATCCGTCAGGAATAAGTGTCATGGCCTAAGATTGGGTATCGAATTCTTGAGGCTTATTGTTCCTCCACTAAATTGGAACTAGAGCTTCCGACGAACTAGGTCTTCAGCTCTCACGACCATGGGACGAACTAGGTCCACTGGTGGATTGTTAGGACGAACGAGGTCCGTTATTTTGCTGGGCTAGTGGACGGGTTGTCCTCTTCTATGCTGCAGTTTTCTAACTCAACCTTCCTAGGGACAGACGGACTAGGTCTATTGCCCGGTCAAATGGAAGGTTTAACTTCAGCGGCCCGTATTACCACAGGTCCACCTCTCTTCTATTTCCTCGGGGTACCATGACACTGTACGCTAAAGTTATTTATCAAAATATTTGGTTCGCTGGAAGAATTACAATTTCATTCGAAGCTGTTGGCAATCCTAATTTTCCCTGCAACTTTTTCGAAATAAAAAGTTGCTAGCGAACGGGAGTTTATCGGAGCCCTAGCTGTAAATATTTGCCCTCGATGACAAATACCAACTATGGCTTGGCTAAAAGAATCTGCCATAGTTGTCTGTAAAACAGTTTTGCACATCACTACCAAGCTTTGCTGCACTAGTAGAACTTGTCGCATCGAAAACTTCAAGTTCTCAAGAGGATCGAAACATCTCCCGGTGCAACAAAGTGTGATGTCGCAAGTCGCAGACCGAACAATCCAAATTTTGCCTGCACTCATTCAACCTATGACCAACATCGAAACAGTCAATACACAGGTTGTTCTGTTTTACTACCATCAACCTGAATAATAAGCCGAGCCCGTATAAAACGAAAATTATACCTATGCACCGACGGATTAATCCAAGAAGATTTTCAGCTAACTAACAGCAACAAAAGTAGGAACCAAAAAGAATCTACAGAATGGTTGAGATTCTGTTCCTCACTAATTCTCCCAACGAAATTGAAATCCAATAAAAAATTATAAAATTTAATCAAATAATTAGTTGAACCTGACCGAAACTCGAAAATGTCCCGTTCGTAACTAATCTCGCGACATGCGACCAAAAAGAAATCGAAAATATTTCAAAAATCAAGCAAAAGATCACCGTGATCACCCTGACAACGTACTGCCGCAAACTTAACAAAAGCAATATATGTGTGTCCAATGAACTGACATATATTCCAAAAAAAAAACTACGCACTTCGCGAAACTAGGCCAACAGGACAAATTCCTAATGGCCAATAACCCGATACTTATTATCTCTCCTCAATCAAAAAGGAATATTCAAATATATGGGTATGTAAATATATGTATGTAAACTTTGTCAAAGCAACAAATTCAATAGAAGAAAGTTAAATTAAATAATTAAAATAAAATTCAAATTTTCCTTAATCTAAAGACACCAGAATTAATTTGACTTTAGATAATTTAAATAATTACAAAAAAAATAATAATTAAAAGAATAAAACTCAAAGACTCAAACTCAAATACATTCTATCTAGTTATTTCACTTGAATTTGACGAAAATTAAAAAAAATCTTATTTACTTAAAGATCTGTTAAAATGAATGTCCAGATGTATCAATAATTGAAGTGAATAACTTATTTATGGGTATCTCTTGCATGTACCCGGTGGTTTTCAAGAATTGTTATAAATGGTAATGTGCTTTACTATTTAGCCACCGCAGCATCGCCAATTATAACCAAACCATTGACTTATAACTGATATCAAATTGGGTGGTTGAACTCGATTCACCAACTGTGATATTTACACCACAATTTGACATCCCAGTCACATTTGACTTTGTTATAAGCCAAGACAAATTGGTATAACAGTGCATAAAAAGAGCACTCTGGTTCTTGTATCCACTAAGTTCACAAAGTGTGCCAGTGCTATCGATGTTATAACACCACTTTGTGAATATATGCACTGTTATAAAATTTATATACTTGCAAAGTTCGTTGTCCATTCTAACAGAACTTTACTTGTATATAAAATTACCACAAAAAAATAAAAAAATAAAAAAAGAAACAAAAACAACTTTACCTTATAATTTTAAGGTTACTTTGAAGCCTGTTGGGATGAAGGTCACACGACGACCAAATACAAAAACAAAAAACACCGTTCCAAATCCGGTTCGATTGGACCAAATGTTAATTCCGTGGACTGTATAGGGGGGGAAGATCACACCGAAAAAAAGGGCACAAACTGTTGATGTAAATCAGAGTACACTAAAAGCAAAAGGAACCAAAAATTAGAAGCGTTCCAACAGGACAACACAAAAACACTTTCCTTTGCTTCACTATAGAGATGGATACAATTTGCATTACACTTATTTTATTCGGTGGTTTTTATCTCATTAGAAAAAATAACACAAGTCACTTTTAATTTGCTCGATTTTTATTTTTTCTTTTCCTTATTTTTCTTCTTTTACAAATTTTTATTCTTTTATTTAATATTTTATTTAATTTTAATTGCACATTGTTTGAACCATGTATTAGCACAAATTTTATATATTTTTGAAACAAATTAGGACAAAATATTAAAACAAATTGACAATTTTAAGAACATTTAGAGGAATTAGGTTGCATCCTTGTGGATGTTACAAGAAGAATGAATAAAACATAAAACAAAACAAAAATTTAATGTCAAAATATCAAAAGCTTTATTCTATGCGGCAGCGCCCTCTGTTGCTAGTTTTCCATCGCTTAAACAATCCTGTTTATGTCGCCAAAGATGGGAAGTATGGACTATCAGACATAAACATTTACTTTTTTTGAAACCAATTCTACATGAAATACAAACTGTTAACAAAGCCTTTCAAAGCAATGAAAGTGACCCAACCCGCCTTTTAAAAGAAATAACTCTATTAATTAACTTTCTTAAAAAAATAATATGGATGATGAAAATATAGATGTAATATACGACGATTTCGAAGATAAAGTTTTGTACACTTGTAGTCTTGGCCATGAATTTGAAATTCAGGTGGAAAAATTGAAAAACACAAATAAAATTCTTAAAAATAAAGTACAAGAAATAAGAAATAATTGCATTAACTTCGTTGTTGGACTAATAAACCAATTAAAGTAAAGACAAGATAAATATAAATATAAAAAATACATGAACTAATCCCTTCTTTATTTAAGATTACCAAATAATATAAAAGTTTTACAAAATATAGATTTTTTTCGGTATAAAACGTTTTAAGTTCCCAAAAAGGTGATATTTTACCAATTTGAAAATTATTTTGTATAAGCGAGGAAGAAATTGGAAAAATAATTGATCAATATTCCAACATTCAATATATAAAATGGATTAATAAAAATAACAAAGTATCATTCTGGTCAGAGGTAGAAGCATGTAGAGATGCTGGAGGAAGCAAGAGATTCGAGGAGATTGCCAATTTTGTTTTAAAACTTCTCAGTCTTCCATGGTCTAATGCAGACGTAGAGCGTGTGTTCAGTCTACAGACAGTAAATTCTTTTTTTTAGCAATTAGATATAACTTTAATGTTAAATTTTTATTTCTTAATTTTATTATATAATAACATTTTAGATACGGATTAAAACGATGTCCATACAAGTTATCTGAAATTAATTGGATCTAGTGAAAGTTATGATAATAATGATGAAAATGACGATAATGATGACTGGATTTTTTAAATTCATCAAATTGTTTTAGTCATCTTAAAACTTATGTGAACAACTATGAATTTAAAAGTTAATGTTTAAACAGTAATTTGAAGACTTATTGTTTTTTAAGAATTTACTTTCGATTTATTGTTTTTAAAAATGAATTGAGCATTTTATTTTTGATTTTTTTAATTAAATTTCAATTTCTTTAATCATATTTAAGTATAAAAATGAATTTTTAAGAAATACAGATCTCATAATTAACTATAAATCAATTTTTTTCTATTAATTTTTGTTAGCACTTTTTTTGGCGCTTTTTTAAACTTTTTAGCACTTTTTAGCATTTTTTTTAGAAAAATCTAGCATTTTTTCTCAATAATGTTTTGGCAACACTGGTTGCAAGTAACTTGTAAACAAGGAGTAAAGAGAGTTTTTTGTGCTCTTGTCATACATTTTTTCTCTTTTTTCAGGAAATAATGAATAGAATTGCTTAATGCGCTCGTCACACAAAATTCTTTAAAATACTTCACATGGTGACACTGCATTACAGAAAAATTACTTTCTTTCGAATGCCGACTCTGTATGAAGATACACGAGAACATTAAAAATAAACAAAAACGTTTGATAAAAATTTAATACAATTTTTTCTGATTATCTTAACGACACACGTAATTTAAAATTATTTAAGGCATTTATTAGAGGAAGAAAGCAGAGAAGTTAGATGTTAGAGTGTAATAGTACTGTGACCATATGATCTGTTCTGTTTACCACAAACTTCAGCATGCTCCTTAATGTCAGCAATGAAAATACACTGTCCAGCATTTGCTAAGCACACAAGTGTTTTGTTCTGGGATGCGTTAATGCCTCTCAGGTTCTAAGAATGTGTTATGCTAATTCATTTTCATTTTTACAGAATCTGCGTGTTTGGTTTGAGAACAAGTAGAATTCAGTGGTAGTAGAAGTCACACTAATCAACTACTCAAACTGAAACCAATGGATAAAAAGCTCATAGCAAAACGCCATACCGGTTACTGTTTAAATATAGGGTGTCCCATTTAAAAATGAAAATTTTCAAATGTAGGAGAACAAAAACAGTTTGAAATTTTCTTAAATTAATTTTTATTATTGTTGTAAAGTACAATTGTTCCGGTTAGAAATGAAATATTATTTCATTCATATGGCCAGGACTGTGTGAAATGCTTAAAATGAACAATCAAATGTGTTTATAGAATTTAAATTTAATATTTAACATAATATAGGGTGGAAATTTAAAAGTTTAAATTTAAAAATGCAATAAAATTAAAAAGAGTTTGCAATTTTGCCAAATTAATTTTTTTGGTTGTTGTGAAGATGTGGAAGATACAGACTATGAAGATACAGGCCCTGATGTAGTTTCTACTGGAATATAGCCTAGAATTCTGGGTTTTGTATTCACATTTAGATATCTCGAAAAATAAAAAGTTTTTTAAAATCCATCAGAATTGTCATATCATAGCTTAATTCCAAATCAATTTTATCTATTTCTTAAATTCTCTTTCTATTTAATTGAATTTGAAATATATTACTCATACGCATCATATTATACATACATATGAACTGGTGTAGTTACTTTTAAAAGTATGCAATAAAAAATTTTCGATTTTGTCATGTATGAATTAAATATCACTCATACGTCACATATGTACTTGGCTTGAATGAATTTTATAATGAGTGTGCAATTTAAAAGTTTAAATTTAAAAATGCAATAAAACAAAAATGGTTTGAAATTTTGATAAATTTATTGTTTTGCTGTGAACTACAACTATTCCGGTTAGAAATGGAATATTATTTCTTTCATATGGCTGCATTGGCTGACAGCACAGTATAGTACCAATTATCGTGCACTTGGCGTTTAAATTCGTAATTGTTTCTGGTTTGCCGACTTCTTGAAGGCCAATTGACTTCACCATTGCGGCTAATTAAACGGCCATCAAACGTTTGACGCAATAACTCGTTTAAGGCATAAGATGTGTGGCAAGTTGCTACATTTTGTTGAACCCATTACATCAGTACCATGTACCAGTACCAGCAGGTACAAAAATATCGGTTATTATGGTGCGATAGGTGTCTACATTAACCGTATTGGTTGCGCCGTCCTCATTTTCAAAGAAATATGGACCAATGATGCCTCTGCTCCAAAAAACGCTCCAAACAGTCACTCGTAATGGGTTTAATGATGAAAATGAGCTTCCTCTGAAAAGATGTTTTTTTTTTCGGCAAAATCGACATCATCGTGCAATTTCTCGCTGACCCAATAAATCCCTACGTTGTTCAAGCCTAACTAATGGGTGCGCCATCTAACGTTTTTTTCAACTAGTGCTTATTTCGTGAAAGCTCATTGTCTGATTTGGCAGATAATTAGTTTTATCCTTCCGCTGAACGAATATGGTTGTGTATACGCTATAACAGCGCTGGGAAATATTGCGACATTACTTTGAAAATCATGATAATGTTGCGGAATGTGTGCGAAAATTGCGGACGGATTTTGGAAAAAGAGAAGCACCGTCAGCTCCGTATGTTTGTTATCTTGTGAAAAAAGTGAAAGAAACTGCCATCCTCATCGATAAGCCAAAGCCTGAAAAGCCAAAAACAATGCGTGCACCCGAGAATATTGCTGCTGTGGCAGAAAGTGTGCGTGAAGCCATCAACATCAATTCACAGTCGTTCTCAACAATTGAACATTTCGGACACATCATTGAGACGAATTTTGCATAAAGGCCTTGGTATGACGCCATACAAAGTCGAATTGGTTCAGGAGTTGAAGCCAATTGACCATCCAATGCGTTTTCGCTTCGCTAAGTGGGCCTGCGATTGACTTACAGAAAATGCCGATTTTGCCAAAAAATCATCTTTTTAGATGAAGCTCATTTTGATCTTGGCGGGTATGTAAACAAGCAAAATTGTCGCATTTGGGGCACAGAAAACCCGCACGCATACATTGAAAAGCCGACGCACCCAAATCGAGTCACTGTTTGGTGCGGATTTTGGTCCAGAGGCATGATTGGGCCATTTTTCTTCGAAAATAAGCAAGGAGTGGCCGTTACGGTCAATGGCGATCGTTATCGGGATATGTTGAACGAATTTTTGTTCACAAAAATTCAAGAGGAGGATATTGGCAACATTTGGTTTCAACAGGACGGCGCTACGTGCCACACAGCCGTAGCTACACTCGATGTTTTGCGCCCTGTTTTTGAAGATCGCATTATCAGCCGCAGAGCTGATGTCGTTTGGCCACCTCGGAGCTGCGGTTTGACACCGTTCTACTATTTTGCAATTTTGCATATTAAAGTACCCACTAAGATGAAAATTAGCTTCATCCGAAAATTTGATTTTGTTTTTCGCAGAATCGACATCATCGTGCATTTTCTCAATAAATCCCAACGTTGATTAAGCGTAAATCGATACATTATGTTCACTGCAGACAGTATACTGAATTTTGTGACAGAATAGTATGACATTCGTTGATAGATTCGAAGTAAACGACGATTTAAATTTAAACCGATGGATGCCCCCCCCCTATAACCAATTTGTGTTGATTGGAATCCTCAAGAAACAGTGACCGGGCTAGGAAAACTTGCAGCCGTTCGATACTCAAAGTTCTAGGACGGAGTAATCTTACATGGGAAGACAAAAATTATGAACAGTCAACCGAATAAGATGGGAATGCTTTGTAGAAGAGGGGTAACGGAAAATAATCCCAATCTGGCAAAAATAACGAACAAGCGTGAGTGTTTGTCTTGAATACGAAAAAAAAACAAACTTAAAATCAATACCACGACATGTATATGACCATGTACATATATGTATGTATGTTTTAAATATTTTGCAGAACAAACTGAATTTAAACTGAATATACCATTGCGACATGAATCTAACATCCACTACCAAAGATGGATCTAAACGATAGTTTTGTATGTCTGAAACAGCGAATGTACCTATAGAAAGAATGTGTGGATGTCACAACCATAAGCAATAAAATCAATTGATAGTGTTGCAAGGTGCTGCCACAACCTGCTGCTGTTAAAGAATAAAAAAAATGCAATGACCATCGACTGGCAATATGCCCATAAATGAAAATACTTTTTACATTGAATTGAAAGCCAAAAGAAAGAAGCCAATGAAATATTGATGTGGGAAAGGTCATGGCAGTGTTAAATATCATTGACAAAGTCTTAATTTTATGAGTTTTTAGGTCACGCAATTCAATAACTACATTTGTAAACGTTAACTACGAATGAAATTCTTTTTGAATATACATTTTTCATGGCGATAAATATTAATTTTTGTATTATGCGGATTAATCGAAAACTATTAACGTAAAAACGAAATTTTCTATTTAACCATTTAAAAGTTCAATAGTTTCAATCTTTTCATTTTATCCTGTGCTTATAATAGCAATATTCTCGTACTACAAAATATACTCCTATGTAGACTTATTGATTGCAAAGTACTCTTATAGCGTTTGGATTTCATATATGTACTCTTTGTGTCTGTAAACTATTAAATGAGAGCATTGCACTTGTATACTTAACAAACTGGAATTTGCAACATAGCTAAACGGAGGTTATGCTGCTGAAGGTACTGTTCATTTTAGTGTGTAATTAAACATTCACTAGCATCGGTAATTATTTCTTTTACAGTTGCAATGTAAAGCAGCATTTCATGAAGAAACTGCCTGTGTTTGAGTGTATGAAGATGAATAGAGCATACGCTATAGACTCTTTTCATTTTCTCATAAAATGCTAATTATTACATACATATACTTTCAAAACACTTTCTAAACTCTTTCGCTTGCCACTTTCAGTTGATTGGAAATTTTATTCTTAGAAATGTTTATGAAACAAGATACGAAACATATACAGATATGCTCTTATTCACTACAGTAATGTATTCTAATCACTGTTTATCTGAGCGTATAAGGGAAATTGTTTTGTTTTTTTTCATACTCAATGCAAAAGAGAAGGATAAAGCATAATGGAAAGGAAATTGAAAAAAATTATGTAAAGTGAAGGTAAAATTCAAAGTTAAGCACGTTAATAACACAGGACAAATATTTAATAAACGACATTCGACATTTCGATATACATAAGTTGGCAATACTTAAAATCAGTTCTTTTTTACTACTTCCAGATTCTTACAATCACTAAACAAATTCACAGGAGCTAAATTTCTGTTTAAATACAAAACGTTGAGCCGAATGATTACTATGGAACTTTACATCAGAGTGTGATTGTGTCATCGCCGTAGTCTAGCAAATAGTGTGTTCGCTTATTAGACCTAAAGCCTGGGTTCGAGCCCCATGCCAGACATCAAAACGAAATATGAAAAAAAATCTTTCTTCGGCGACTTCCTCTCAGCAGATTTCTGGCAAAAATTCTGCAAGTAAATAAACCTGCTATGAAAAAGTTTCTCAAAACCTGTCGTTCGGAGTCGACGTTAAACTGTAGGTCCCGCCACTCAAGTATAAAATTAAGGCACACAGTTTGAGTGGGGTGAGGAGCTTGGCCGAAACTCTGATTGAAGGGTTGTAATGGTCTATTATGTTTGTATGTATGTGTGATTGATTCACAAGAAAGAATTTGACTGAATAAAATTAGAGAGTATCAAATATATATCAGATCAATTCTTTCATCCATTATTAAAGGAATTCATTTTTTTTCTCAAAATTTTAAAACTTATATTCTATAAATTGTTCCCGTATTATAAAAATACCAGACCACAGAAGCAGATCAAACTTTTCTAATACGTTAAAGTAATCTGTAAAGGGGTTTTTATGAAGTCCATCTAGAAGGTCCTTTTTTTAATTTATTTTAATTGCTCTACGAAGCTGAGCAAATGCCATATCAATATATATGCATACATACATATACATGATTTTTTTTTTTTGTTTTTAATATTATCTTAAAAGACTTTCAAATACTCATTCAATTCACCTCAAGCATTGTCTTTGATTCACATCTACAAGAATGAATAAATAAATTCAACTTCAATTTGATCCCACTCAATACAAGTTTGACCATAAATTTATTGGTTCAAATTATTTGCAGTATTGAAGCATATTGTTTTTGTTATTGCAGCTGACGTAATTTATTGAAGCTGACGTATATTTCAAAACACTTTGATAAATTGCTTTCTAATGGTGTTATAATCTAAATAACATGGAAATCGTTTGTGTTGTTTTATTTGTACAACGTTTCATTAATTATTTATAGTTTTTCTTTTGCTTTCATTTTTTTTTTTATTTTTTTTTATTTTTTAATAGCATTAAATTATAATCTGCATAGATCGACCTATCCGGGCAAAGTTTGAAGTCAGTTTAATACACTATATATATAAATGAATCGGTGTTACACAACTTTTGTAGTTGTAAACGTAGATTTACATAAAATTTTGCACTTTCTTTTGAAATTGGCCGTGAAGACTACAGACATGCATTACATTGGTCTTTACAACGTTACAGTCAGGATTACTACCTATTTCCTCACACCACTTATGGTTATGTGTATTAATTTTATACATGAGTGGCGGAAGCTACAGTTTAAATTAAACTTCGACCGACAGATTTTTGAGAAACTTTTTATGGCAAATTTAATTTCTCTCAGAGTTTTTACCAGAAATCTGCTGACAGGAAGTCGCTAAGAAATATTCACGTCTACTAAGCCAACACACTACCTACTAGACTACGGCGATTTCACAAAAAAAAACAAAAGCTTTCACTTTCAATTCTTCTACAAACCTAAGCAAATAAAATATCATATTATCGTCTATCTATCAATTAACATTAATGTTTCTAGATTTCAAATGAAAAGTATATCTACAGTGAATTGAAACCGCCATCCATTGAGATTGCTTATATCTCCATTCATTATCTTAATTCATGGTATCTTTTTCACTGTCCATGCTACTTTCATTTGAAACAAATATCAGCAACACACAAGTAGGTTAGTAATCGCTTCAACTATTTTATCACCCCATTGGGTCCCTAAAAGGTCCCATTGTAACACTGTTAATACCTATTCTTCCACATGCTGTGTGAATTTTATTCAAATCGCTTTTAGCTAGGAATGTTCTGCAAATTAATTTTCATCGTTTTTCAAACCCCGTACAATTAAAGAATGTTCTGAGATTTCTTTTTCTTCGGTGTGAGGTATTGCTAGTTTCCGATCTTGTACATAAAGAGATCAGTATTTCGCTATAATAGCCACTCCTTAAAATTCCTTAAAATGGATAAATTCTTATTGGACCAAATCTGTTTGCAATCTCTCCAAGTGGGTACATTATCCCTTGGTTCTTTTCCAAATGAATATGATTTGTGTGAGATACTTTTTTAGCTACTCTTTTGAGAAGTGTCAAACTTATGCATGAATGTAATTGTATTTAGACTAGTTATCTTCAATGTCCCCGTTTCCAGAAACCCATATGAGGGTAACCGTAGAATGTCTTTCTGTTTCCTCCCAAAAGAGGACAATTTTAGGAGTAATATAATAACTGATTTACATACATACATAATTGGCCGTTACAACCCTTCAGTCAGGATTACGGCCTAGCTTCTCACACCACTCATGTTGTGTGCCTTAATTTTTTTATACTTGAGTGGCGGGACCTACAGTTTAACGTCGACATATTTTGAGAAACTTTTTCATGGCAGGTTTATTTTCTCTCAGAGTTTTTGCCAGAAATCTGCTCAAAGAAATATTTTTATTTCATATTTCGTTTTGATGTCCGGCCTGGTTCTCGAACCCGGGCTTTACGTCTAATATGTGAACGCACTACCTACTAGACCACGGCGACTTTTTGGATACCGCATTTAATTCTCTTTTATTTTAAATATAGGAGATAATTAAGCTGCTCAGCTCACATTAAACTGTAGTTTTTATTTTTCAAGGAAATCAATCTGTAAGCTTCTCGTTCTACCTTTTTCCATTTTCATACTTTTTTATTTTCTACTAGCTAATACCCGGTGTGCTTCGCTACCCCCATCGGAATTATATACATATCTCGTGATGCAACTGGATCGCCCACCATCAAAATTGTTACGCTATTGTTGGGGCACTGTATCGTCCTTGGTGTTGTCCAGATGGAGTTCTATCAGCATGAATTGCGATTATGTGGTCATCTGAACTTAATCGTGGGTCATCTTTGGCTTGCTTAAAGATCCTTACCAATTCGTTGATTTCATGAAACATCACTTGTAAAACGGCGACAATCCATTGTTTTGTGTCAGGGTTATAATGCTGGCGGTGGTGCACTTGGTCATTGTTATCCGCTTCTCCTGTGAAATAAATTTGTAAGAACTTAGGATCTTCATTTGGAATTGGCAACAATGATCCCATTTTATGATAAATTTAACCTTGAACACGAAACGTTGGCATAAAGTTGTCTCGAATTACTTTGGTAGCACCAAAAGATGTCATTTTGAAACACAAATTACATTATCTTATATTTTTAAGAAAATGTTGTGAATCCACATTAGTTCCTAAATGAAAAAAATATTTTTTATTAATTTTTTTTAAATTAAAAAAAGTATATATTTCGAAAAACTTACCTGAAATCAGCGATTGCAATGGTTCTGGAGGTGGAAGTAATTCAGATGGAACGATTTTACCATAAGAGCAACACACTCTAGGTGTTTCATTGTTGTACCTGAGTGCATTGCAATATTGGCAAACTTCATTCATGCCACCAATTGCCACTAATTCATCTTCGGTATAATCTATATCAGATCTGTAGTTAAATGCAATACCTGAGAATCCATGAAAAACATTACGTCGATTCACCGCCATTCGATTATGATTTTGTTCTCTGCTGCTCTTCTTGTTGATATTCGAATCCGCTGACTTTCTACTCGTGATTCATGTTGGACTTCTGTTTCATTAGCTCGTGATCGTCGCATATTGTCGAAGGCCTTCCAGACGTCTTTCACGTTCTGAAAGTGTTTCTGTGGCTAGTGATGTTTCAATACGATTTTGCTGGCTTTGTAGCCGACCTTCATGTTCCAACGATGTCTCGGTAGCTCGTGAGGTTGTAGCATGTTGTCGAAGACCTTCAATACGTCTTTCGCATTCTGACGGCGTTTCAGAAGCTTTTAAGGCGCTCTTGGCTTTCTGAAAGTGTTTCAGTAGCTCTTGATGTTGTGGCAATTTGTCGTAGGCCTTCAATGCGTTCTACACGTTGTGATGGCATTTCGGCGGCTCTAAAGGTTGAAGTTCGACTCCTTTCAGTCCTGAGGCGACTTTCACGCTTTTTCGAACTTTCATTTGCTCTCTGAGATTGCAAACGCAATGCATTTTTAGTGCTTAGGAAAGGGATGCTTTTATTGGGGGCATTTTCATAAATTGTTGCAAAATAAATGTCACTCAAATAACGTTTAACTTGTTTAGAATCAAAGATTCAACTGAATTCCAAAACCGAATGCGTGTTATATTTATTTTTTTATATTTTACCTAATATGAAATCGGTTCAAGTCAAAAACCTTTTGAAAAAAATTAATGCTATCAAAATTTAACAAATAATTGTGTTTGCGTCGGTCACAGGTAATTTTTTTTTATGAGTTTTGCAACTACTTATTTTATTTGGGAAAAATATTGACAGATTACACTTTATTACTTAGGTAATTAAAAGTAATGAATTCATCGCCCAATAAAATGCTTATTATAAAGTTTACCTAATGTATTTTTCAAATAAATACTATTTTTATTAGTTACCCATTTTTAGAAGTAAACAATAACATTACTATTACATATGTACATTAGAGCGACTCACCAAAAAAAGTGCTCGATGTACCCTCCTAAAAATGAACCTTGGACTTTTTTAAGATGACATTTAAAATATTTCGGCTCCAGCTTTGACCTCTCGTGAGCTGGACCATTTCGAAAAAGTGTCTATTTTTCCATGTTTTGTCAATTTGAGAATCTGTTTCCTTACCAACATATACAATATGGGTGTCATAAGAAAGGTTTTTTCAATGCGCATCCAACTATATACAATTTGTCCAAGGACGATCATCCATGTCCTCTTTTTTAATGATATTCTGTTAAAAAGAACAGTTTTTGAATTTTTTCTTCGGGGTCGTTTGTAATAAAATAACCAAATTAACATATTTTAATCTTTAGTTGATTTAATTAAATACGGGTCTTAGCTTTTTTTGAAATTCGCCCTAGTTTGCGTTTTTTGAGTATAGTTTTGTAAGTATAAACAAAAAAATTTAATAACTTTTTTTAATTTGGGAAAAAATATGCCCACAAAAAGTCGTGGATCATTTCTTTTTTTCTTTCTTTAGTCCTATTTTCGTCCAAACATCATCTAGAAACTAAATCCGCCATCATATTAGAGTTAATTTGGTTAGAAAAGAAGAAAAGAAAAAATTCAAAAACCGTTTTTTTTTACAGAATATCCTTAAAAAAAGGACATGGATGATTGTCCGTGGACAAATTGTATATACCGCTGTACTCGCCTTGAAAAAACCTTTCTTATGACACCCATATTCTATATGTTGGTTAGGAAACAAATTCTCAAATTAACAAAACATACAAAACTAGACCCATTTTCAAAATGGTCCAGCTCACGAGAGGTCAAAGCTAGAGCCGAAATATTTTAGATGTCATCTTAAAAAAGTCCAAGGTTCATTTTGAGGGGGGTACATCGAGCACGAATTTTGCTTCCATACAACTTGAGTCGCTCTAATGTACATGTATATGTTTTTCAAGATAAATATTTAAATAGTATGAATTTTAGTACTTACTATGTATGTACATGAGTTGAAAATTTCAAACTTAATCATTTAAGGGTTATATACCTTACTATTACATTTTTCAAGATATAATAATTTCTACACCCACTAACCAGAGAGGCACCTTCCTATAGCTGGAATACAAAATTGGGGACTCTAGCTTTTATAGTTTTTTTTATACAGATTTTAATAATTAGTTCATATGGAGTTTGCCACGCCCCTAATGCTTGATCGCCCATTTTTAAGAAAAATATTGACATTGAACCTTTAGATATTCGTACAAACTTTTAGCAGTCTAACTGTTCTGGTGTTCTAGATATGCAGATTTTAGTATTTACTTCATATGGGAGGTGCCACGCCCGCTTTTGCTGAACTCCATATTTTTGTCCAAAATATTTACATTTAAATAAAAGTTATTTATACCAAATTGGGGACTCTAACTGTGAAAGTTCTTCAGTTAGGCAGATTTTAGTATTTACTTTATATGGAAGGTGCCATGCCCTCTAATGATAGTTACTTGTACAAAATTTGAGGTATCTTGCTGATATAGTTTTTCCAATATATCCATTTTGTTATTATCTTACAATAGTAGGTTATGTAGTATATGAGGGAGTGGCACCTCTCTCATTTGAAATATCAACATAAAAAGTGGGAAAATCGGTTCAGCCGTTTAGTCGTCTATAAACTTCAAACATACAAACAAATGCACATTAATTTTTATATATAGGTGATGTCCGAGATAGAAGAAGTTTTAAATTTAATTCATATGGGAAGTACCACACCCTTTTCCTAGTCAGCCCATTTTTGTCTAAAATATTCATATTGATACTAAAGTGGATTCGAAAAAATTTTAGGGCTCTAACTGTGATATTTTCATAGATATTATAATTTAATATTTTTTATATTGGAGGTGACACACCCACTATAGCCAATCCGCCCATTTTGTTTATAATTCCTTCCAGATATACAGGAAGGTCTGTCAAAACTTCAAGAAAATCGGTCCAGCCGTTTAGCCGTCTATAGACTTCAAACACACAAACCCACAAACAAATAAACACACATTCACTTTTGTTTATATAGATGTAAAATTCATTAAAAAAACTACATATGTGACGTATGAGTGATATCCAATTCCATTAAGTTTTATCAAAGAATATGGATATAAAGAATACGTATTATGTAGAAGTAAAATTTCTTATGGCAGGTTGTAGCATTACGACCCGCTCTCACCAAAATCTTTTAAAAAAATCATTTCTGGATGAGGGGGCGGAAGACAGAAGGAAAATAAACACAAACAAAGAGCGTAACAATGTGTTGCTCTCATCATGAGAGCGTAAAAATGCCTTCAGTTGCTTGTCAGCTTCTAAAGGAGAATGTTCATGTCGCTTTTTGCAGACTTCAATTTTACACCCAAAGAAATATTACAGTATGTTTCACTAAAATTAATGAGATATGATTTCGATTTTTGGAAGAATACTTGCCAAGTTAAGTACGGGGTTTTAGGTTTTTAGCGCAGTACAATTGTTCTATACTTTTCGCTCACATATATGTACATATTATTGGGTTAATAAGTAGACTTGAAAATATTACTAACAATTTTCCTCTGGGTTAACAGTTGCCTCTCATAAGTTTTATCATGTTCTCTTTATGTCGACGTCTGAGAGTAAGTGATTTGAGAACAGTGTTGCCTTTTTTGGTTATTTCTAACCAAAATTGGTTATTTTTTGATCAATGTGTAGTTTTTGGTTTTGTTTATTTTTTTCTTATAAAAAAAGCTATTTTTTGTTTCTTCTTTTATTAATTATATTTTAAACTTGAAAAAAAAAATAAAACAAAAGTCTATGAATTTAATTTTGGTTATATTTTTTCTTATTTGTTGTTTTTTCACAAATGTTGGTTACAAAATTTTTTTCGTGGCAACACTGTTTCAGAAGAATAAATAAAAAATTAGTCAAACAACAAAAACGCTCGATCAGAACAACACATTGTTACGCTCTTGGCTTCTTTACCCTTCCCTTCTATCTTTCCGCCCGCGTCATGAAATATTTTTGAAAAATATTCCAAAATGCACATTCTTTATACTTTATTTTCTTTGGTTTTATACATCAAGAATCGTAGATAGCATACTTGTAGGGGTAACTATGCGTATGAGTAATATATTTCAAATGCAATTAAATATTAAGTATGTAGTATGTAGTATACGTGGGCATGACTCCTCGCTCATTTGGAATATCAACATAAAAAGTAGCCTATAACTCCTTCCAGACATACAGGAAGGTACTGTGAAAATTTCAAGAAAATCGGTTCAGCCGTTTAATCGTCCATAAACTTCAAACATACAAACATACAAACAAACACACATTCATTTTTATATATAAGAAGATAATTTCACCATTGCTTCTTAAACATTTAAACATTTTTCAATAGAAGAAGAAAAGAAGATTGACAAAATGCAAAAAAAAAAAGAATAAAACTTAACGACATACTTACATTCGTAAAACAATTGAAAGAAAAATAACAAAAAAAAATAATGGTTTAAAAACAATTGGCTAAAATGAATAACAAAAAATGAATGTAAAACGATAAAAGTTCGGGGAGATATGAAAATGGACAACGTAAAATACACATCCTTGAAGAACACAATGTTATGTTAACGTACAACAACATGACATGGTTTTTATGTGTAGTTCAACATTTTTTCTCGTATAAGAGTTTTGTTATGCTCAACGTAAAATTGGCTGAAACTTTAAAATTCCAATTTCTTCTCTACTTTCTCTTTATGTTATACAGACAACAAACGTTGGGCCATTTCAAACGTTTTTCGAAGTTTTTGTCAAAAATCTGCTGAGAGGAAATCGCCTAAGCAGCATTTTTTCATATTTCATTTTGTTGGAGATGTCTGCCTTGGAATTCATACCAAGGCCTGATGTCGAATAACTCGACTTCGGCAACTTTGTGTCGAGAATTGCTTTTTCCTAATAATTCTAACTTTCTTTTTTTATTGTGAGTAATCACATAAAATGTCAGACAACAAGTACACAATCAAAAACACCCTGAGTCTCTGATCGGAATCGAACCCATGGACTCGATGTAGTGTAACACACTATCAAATAGAGGAAATTTCCAAAAACGATTTCTTCCTCAACTACAGGGGATAGTCCCTATCGCATATAAGGTTCTAACATGCATATTTTGTGAACGATTGAAGCCACTCGTCAAAACACTGATTTTACCTTATCAGTGCGGCTTCAGACTTGGCAAGTCCACTATCGAATAGACACACACCATCTTTTTGTCGACTATAAGGCAGCCTTCGATAGCCCCATAAGGCATCGTGTTTTTACCGCAATGTCTGAGCTCGGTATACCTGCGCAGCTGATAAGGCTATGCAGAATGACGTTGAGCAATTCCTGTAGCTCAGTCAAGATAGGAATGGATCTCTTCGAAACTTTTGATACCGTGCGAGGCTTCTTCAACTTCTTCGTGGAGAGCGTTCTGCGAACGGCGGGACTGCATCGTAATGGCACTATTTTTTAAAAAAGCTTCCAGTTGCTTGAGTTCGCTGACGACATTGACATCATAGGGAGTACCAAGCGAGATGTTAATGCTGCCTTTAACGCTATTGAACGGGAGTCTACTAAAATGGGTTTGGCAGTAACTGAGGGCAAAACGAAGTATCTGTTATCGGCAAGTAGAGAAGTGCGGCGTATTGATTCTCAGGTTACGGCCGAAAACTGTACTTTTGATACAGTCAAGGGATTTATTTATCTTGACTCCGCCCTTACTACTAAAATTGATGTCAGTCTGGAGATAAAGCGTAGGATCAATAGGGTAAGATCTTCGGTCCAGTACGAGCTGGCGATGATTTCCGCATCCGATCCAATAGTGAGCTATAGTGAGACGGGTATTTGATGCGGGGATCTGCGGAAGTCGGCGAAGAGGACGACCTTTTATCCGTTGGAAGGAGCAAATCGAGGAAGCCCTGTCATCGATTGGTATGACCGACCGGCGTAGGCGCGCAAGAAACAGAAGCGCCTGGAAGGATGTGTTGCGGCAGGCCGAAATCCATTAATCGGGTTGTTATGGCCAATTAAGTAAGTAAGTAAGTAAGATTTCTATCTCACCTTATCTCACCTTATTTATGTTTGTTACACAAAATCAAATATTTGGTCGATAGACAATTCACATTAAATACACAAAAAAAAAAAATTCTTTAAGCCTCCGTGTTTTAAATATTTACAGGATAAAGTTGATTGCATACATTTCACATGTGAATTTTCGTCACATTTAATAACAAAAATAAATTCATTATTTACAAGGATTGTTATCAAAAGGGTTGTTGTATCTGATAAAAAAGAGCAGTGATTTAAATCTTTTAATGTCCTTAGGGACTGCGTATTGTATTCCATGTTTTTATTTATTTATTATTTTTTCTATTAATATCCTTAAATTCTTTGCAATAAAAATATTTTCACACGCAGCGTAATAGACCGCATAAATTCACCACAATAAATTTCTGTAAAAAATGTATTTTTTTTCTTCAATAATATTTTTTATTTGTATGGGAATTGTACTTTTGTCAGCCTCTATCGAATGTACAATTTTATTTGATAATCAGCTTATACATTATGTAGGTTGCATACTCACATATCAACTCATTCATATAGAGAGGGGAAATAATATTGGGTTCATTGTCACAGATGTTCACATACTCGTATGTAGGCGTAGTCATAACTACATGCATACATACATTATTGGCCATTGCAACCAGCGTTGCCAGTAATTTTTTTTAAAAAACTTTTTATTTCTGAAAAAAAAAACATTGTTTATAGCAAGAAAATCTTTTTTTTTCTACTAAATCACAAAAATTTTAAAAAGAAAGTAACGGAGTTCGTTGACTCTCTTTTCCAGTTGGTGTTTTTTTGATATCTTGCCCTGGAGTAAATATTTCGAGTTGTTATTATATTTATTGAAAAAAGTGGAAATTTAATTTTGTTTTGTTAGAAAACGAATTTGATGAAAACTTTATTCCATCTCAAAAAACTTGGAAAAAGGGAAAACTTGGCACTTGGCAACGCTGATTACAACCCTTCAATAAGGATCACGGCCTAGCTTCTCTCACCACTCATGTTGTGCGTGTACGAGAATTTCTGTTTGAAACGATTTGATTTTAATCTTTCTTTATTTAAATAAAACCAAATTTATTAAATATTAGTGGCAGACCTTTATATTTCAATGTTAAAAACTCAATGTGACCCTTTTAACTTTCAAAATGTTACGAGAGTCAATTTTAGTACATAAAGTTAATTATCAAGAATAGTAAACATACATAAGGTTGACATTTCGTTAAGTCAGAGTTAGGAAATAACAATTAATAAAAAAACTCCCAAACATTCCTCCCCCCTAAGAACAATAGTTCTTAAATCGGGTTAGTTAGCAGGATCTTGCATCTCGTTACAGTTTGCAGGTAGAAAACAAATTTTTGTTATTGGACGCTTTACATATTTGCCCTTACAGTAGAGTGTTACAACTCTGATGTGGCCATCAGAACCTGGATGTACTTTTTCTATTCTGGCAAGGGGCCATTTTCCTGGAGAGAAGCGCTCATCTAATATTAAGACAATATCTCCTACTTTAGCTTCCCTTTTTGTTAAATTCCACTTTGGCCTGGATTGTAGTCGACACAAATATTCTCTTGACCAGCGCTGCCAAAAGTGTTGTTTAAGTTTTTCAATTTGTTTCCATCGTGATAGACGATCGATTTTGGTATCTAAAAGATCTCGTTCAGCTATAGTAGTAGTAGGTTCTCCAACTAGAAAATGTGCAGGTGTAAGCACGTTTAGATCAGTTGGATCAGAGGAAAGTGGGCATAGTGGCCTTGAATTTAGACAGCTTTCAATTTGACATAAAAGAGTTGTCAACTCTTCGAACGTCAGTACACGGTCTCTCATGAGGCGACGCAAGTGGTGTTTCATTGATTTTACGCCTGCCTCCCATAAGCCACCAAAGTGGGGTGAAGCTGGGGGAATGAAGTGCCATTCGGTGCCATCGTTATGTAAAGTGGCAGTTAAGTCATTAGGAAGTGAAGTCATTGAATTGTTGTGTAACGCGCGTAGCTCTTTACTTGCTCCGATGAAATTAGTTCCACAATCAGAGTACAAGTCTGTGCCTTTACTTGTAATACTTCTGCGTAAGGTTGATTGTTTGATTAAAATAGGACCAGCATAATCTAAGCCACTGTGCTTAAATGGTCTTGATGGTTGTACTCGAGCAGATGGTAAGTTGCCCATAATCTGCTGTGAGGCTTTAGCACTGTATTTAAGGCAAATCACACACCTTCGTTTAACGAGCTTCGCAATGTTTCTTGAGGAAATAATCCAGTATAGTGACATAACGTATGCTTGCATCAATTGAACACCACCATGTAGTGTCTTATAGTGAGCATCTGTAAAAATAAGAATCGAAATAGGATCATTTTTTGTTAATAAAATAGGGTGCTTCTTGCAATATGCCACGTTTGCTTTTCCTATTCTTCCGCCTACCCGTAATATACCTTCGTCATCAAGAAAAGGTTGAAGTTGTTGAATTTTACTATTAGAAGGTAAAGGCTTTTGATTGGAAATGCGTTTAATTTCTTCATGAAATGAAATTTGTTGACATTGTTTAATAATAACAACCTCAGCTCTCTTTAAATCTCTTGTAGATAAATAATAATTTAAGTCTTCATTTGACAAGTTTGTTCCAATATTTTTCTTTTTTAAAACCTGGTGCTTTACTTTGTTGTACCAGCGAAGAATAAAAGCTGTTACCCGTACTAATTTTGTAAATGTTGAAAATTTTGAAAATAAATCTGGGTATTGCTGATTGTTGTTTAATACCGTCGCTGAATCTACTTCTATGTGAGATGATACTAGTTGGGTAGAATTTTTAAATTTTTTGTTTGGCCATTTTTCAGATGAATCAACTAGCCAATGAGGACCTTTCCACCAAAGTGAGTGTTTTCGAAGCTCTATAGGTAATAATCCTCTTGTTGCACAATCTGCAGGATTGTCTTTGGTAGGAATATATTTCCAGTCAATAACGTTAGTGAGACGTTGTATTTGTGATACACGATTTGCTTCATAAACTGGTAATAAAGAAGATTGGAATTTGATCCAATTTAAAACTGTGCTGCTGTCAGTCCAAAAAGTAGTTTTTTGAACATTAAGTCCAATATTGCGTTGAATTTTGTTGGTTAATTTAGCTGCTAAGACAGCTGCACACAATTCAAGCTTTGGTATTGTGACTACTTTTAATGGGGCCACTTTTGTTTTGGCTTGTATTAGACTTACGTCTACAGCGTTATTTCTAGAGGTAACTCGTATATAAACGGCAGCAGCAAAGGCTTGCTTGGAGGCATCACAGAATGAATGAAGTTCAATAGAGACAGTAGAAAGGCAGTTAAACCATCTTGGTATGCTTATTTGTTCGATTTCCTTTAACGCATTTCGATAGGTAATCCATTCTTCACGCAATGGTTGTGGTAAAGAATCAGTCCAGTTGAGCCCTTCACGCCAAAGTTTTTGAAACATTATTTTCGCCAGAATAGTGGTGGGGGCCAACCAACCAAGAGGGTCATAAGACTTGCAGCGTCAGATAGTACGCCACTTTTAGTTATTTTATCTGAAAAATTATAATTTATTTTAAAACAGAAACTATCTGATTCAGGATTCCATGATAAACCTAATGCTTTTACCATTTCTTGATTTTTTAGCTCAAAATTGTTAGTTGCTAAACTCTTTAGAGGAAGTTGTTTCAAGAATTCAATAGAATTTGAGTTCCACTTACGCAAATTAAATCCAGAGCGCTGTAATACTTCACATAGTTCTTTTTGCAACTGTGTTGCTTCATGGAGAGTATCAGCGCCTGATATTACATCATCTACGTATGTATCTGATTTTAAGACTTTGCTAGCAAGCGGAAAGTTTTCAGATTCATCATAGGCAATTTGCTTAAGAACCCTTATTGCCAAGAAGGGTGCACTTGTTGTGCCATAAGTTACGGTTTTAAGTTTGTAAATATCGATGTCATTTGTATTTTCATTGCGCCATAAAAGGCATTGATAATGTTGATGATCCTCGCAGACGTTTATTTGTCTGAACATTTTTTCTAAGTCAGCTGTGAATCCGATTTTATATCGTCGCCAACGTGTAATAATATCTGGCAAGTCATTTTGTAGAGGAGGCCCAGGACTAAGCTCTTCATTTAATGATGAATTTGGTGGGATTTTACTGCTACCGTCAAAGACTACCCTGAGCTTCGTCGTAGTACTGCTTTCTCGCAGTACCCCATGGTGTGGTAAGAAAAAACACTGATCAGGGATATCATGTGGATATTTACCAACTTTCTCCATATGATCGAGTTCTATATACTCAGTTATAAATTCCCTGTAAGCTTTTGCAAACTGTGGTTTGTTTTTAAACGACGATTCTAAATATTTTAATCTCCTCAATGCGTGGAAATCAGTATTATTAAATGTTGGTAATGGTTTTTCAAAAAGTAAATTTTTGAATGGCAAACTTACTGTATACCGTCCACTTTTGCCTTTTGATACAGTTTTTATAAAATAATTTTCGCACAGTTCCTCTTCAAGAGACAATTTTCGCTCATCTATCAGCTCTTCTTGTTCCCAAAAAAGTCTTAGTTGGTCTTCAAGGCAACTAACGTTTACATTTATATACTGATCAGCCAAACAGTTTCTTAGAGGTCCAGACACCAGCCAACCAAAATTGCTTTCCTGTAAATAAATACTATTTGGAATTTTATATGAATTAGATAACAAGATTTCACCATAAACATCACTTCCCAATAGTATATCTATTTTTGCTGGTAAGTAAAATGTAGGATCTGCTAATGAAAATTGTTTTAAATTCGGTAAATCACGTTTACTGCTATTTTGTGGTTTATATGAAGTTAATTTATTTATTACTAATGCATCAATTTGTAAACAAAAACTTTTGTTGTAGTTGGACATCAGCTGGAGATGTACACAGTAATTTATTAACATTTTGTTTTTATCTCCTATTCCACTAACAGACTTTTCTTTTATTTTTTGTTTATGAAGATTTAACAGCTGTATTAATTCTGTTGTTACAAAAGATGCTTGCGAGCCTGGATCTATTAAAACTTTCACAGTATGTAAGCCAGATTTACTTTTAATTATTACGTTTGCTGTAGCTAATAGAACTTGAGCGTTGTTGTTTACTGTATGAGACATGTTATGTGTATAGAAATGTTGATTTGGTTTATTAACGTTTGTTGTTGTTGGTTGATCATTTACAGATGTAAACACAGCATTGCCAGTTTGTTATGTGTTTTGCTTTTCTGTAATAAAAGAACTATGTAAAATAGTATGATGTTTTTGCTTACATTGTTGGCACCGAGCTGTTGATGTACAGTGATTTGTGCTGTGTCCAGTATGTAAACAATTAGAACAAATATTATTCTGTTGAATCACAGACTTTTTCTCTTGAGGAGTTAGTGAAGATAATTTAAAACATTTGTAGAGAGGATGTCTACGTTGGCAGCAAGGGCAGTAATTATTGTTAATGGTAGTGTTATTAACATGAAATGTTCTTTTATTAAATCTTGTTGGATTATTACTTACTGAATTTTTTTGTAATTTTGATGGTTTTTGCGCTTCTTCTACTGACTCTAAAGTGCGAAATGATGATTCAAGAAAATTTAACATACTTGCCATTGGAGGAATTTGATTGTTGTTGGTTATTGATTGCTCCCATTCCTTTCTAGTTTGTTTATCCAATTTTTGGCTGGTGAGAAATATTAAAATGGCATCCCATTTGTCTACTTCAATATTAAGAGATTTTAACAAAGAGATTGACGACCGTGTTGTATCAAGTAATGTTTTGATACTTTCGAACGAGCCGTTAGTGTTTGGTATATCAAGTAATTTCTTTAGAATCTGATCAACAATTTTTCTTGTATTATGGTACCTTTCTTCGAGTGCCTTCCAAGCGGTGTCGTAATTATTTTCAGATGCTGGATATTGATTAATTATCTCAAGTGGAGACCCTTTACATGAACCTTTTAGGTAAAAGTACTTTTGTATGCCAGTAAGAGACATGTTGTTGTGTACCAAAGAAAGGAACATGTCGCGATATGGAATCCATCCTAAATAATCACCGGTAAATGATGGTAATTCAATTTTTGGAAGTCGGGCGCTGGAGGCAAATGAAGTATTTTGAACTGAAGTCGATACCACGGTACTTGACATATTCTGTTGTGGAGTTGTAGACTCAGATGACAAATCCAGTAGTTTTGATTTTAGAGTTAAATAATTCTCAAAGAATACATAATAAAAATCTTCATTTAAATACGGCACATCACTTTCAAGAATTGAGTTCTCGTTTACTATTTCACAAATTTGTTCGTGATAATCTTTAAAGCTTTTGTGAGTCAGCTCAACTTCCTCAAGTAATGTTTTTAGGTAACCTTTTGTTAGTTCTTCTTTTGGTTTTTTATCAATAGTTAACAATATTTTTTTCAAATGCTTGTTCGCAGCTTTTTGAGTGTTTATTACTGTTAGAATATTTTCCATTGTGATGAAGTTTTCAACGATGGGATATTGAAGTTTATTTAGGCAGGAGTAATTTTTAATCAGTAGATTAAGAAATTATTATACAGCGGATAATAATTGAAATGTAGGTACCACTGTACCCTCGGTTTGGAAAAGGCGATTTTATTATATCCACGTAGGTGGAGTATAATTTTGCTCTTAGTTTACCGACGGCAATTATTTTAATAAATTCGTTTATTTTATTATCTATCTTGATTCGATAGGTTCCCGGGTTTCGGCACCATAAAAATGTACGAGAATTTCTGTTTGAAACGATTTGATTTTAATCTTTCTTTATTTAAATAAAACCAAATTTATTAAATATTAGTGGCAGACCTTTATATTTCAATGTTAAAAACTCAATGTGACCCTTTTAATTTTCAAAATGTTACGAGAGTCAATTTTAGTACATAAAGTTAATTATCAAGAATAGTAAACATACATAAGGTTGACATTTCGTTAAGTCAGAGTTAGGAAATAACAATTAATAAAAAAAACTCCCAAACAGTGTGCGTTAATATTATACGTGAGTGGCGGGACCTACAGTTTAACGTCGATTCCGAACGACAGATTTTTTGAGAAACTTTTCATGGTAATTTTATTTACTCTCAGAGTTTTTGCCAGAAATCTGCTGAGAGGAAGAAATATTTTTTTTTCATATTTCGTTTTGATGTCTGACCTGGGATACGAACCCGGGCTTTATGTATAATAAGCCAACACACTACCTATTAAACTACGGCGACTTTGTAGTCATAACTACAGAAGTGATATATGTGTAAACAAATTCTGTTCATTTAATGCAAAAATTTAATCGTACATATATTTAACCATTTGAAAAGTACATACTATTATGTAGCAAAAGATAAAACAAAATTTGAGTCCACATAAGTAAGATAGCCGATTGTTTTTATCATTATTCAGTTTATTGGTGCAGTAGAAAGTCGAGAGTTTCGGGCTTCGTTAAATAATGCTTTGCAAGGGAAAATACTCAATTGCTTCGGCTAGAAGTTTAATAATAGAAATAATTTGTGAGTGTTTTAATTCTTTTAGCAGTCCTTTAAAAAACTTATTTTGTTTTCCTTTTTTGTCTTCCATACCCTTTTGGTCCCACCAGAAGAAATACAGCATTGTCGTCTCTGAATTGATCTGGTTTTGAAAACGAAATTTATCGCATGGTAAACCTTTGACTTTTTCAATTAGGAGATTGAAAATAAATAAATTTTTCATCTCCGGTTACAATTCGATGCAACACAAGTGGTTATTTGGTTTTCTATCATCTGCCTATCAATTCAATTCATGTGGCTTATGTATGACATCATTTATACAGCTTCAAGAGTTTTATTTACCACAACTTCGTTTAAGTTCTTTTAATTTCTTAGTTTCTACGCTGAAGATATTATTAAAATTTTAATTCTTATACAGGGTCTTCAAACAGTGTCTTCGTAATCTTAATTTAAAAAAACAAGAAGCCTTAGTTCAGAATAGTGAGTACATACTTATATAAATATATTCATACATACATATATAATTGGTCATTTGAACCCTTTCGGCAGGATTATGACGTGGTTTCTCAAAGCTTTAATTTTATATATCAGAGATGAGACCTATAGTTTAAAGTCGACTGCGAAGGACCGATTTTTGAGAAGCTTATTCATGGCAATTTTATTTAATCTGAGGATTTTTTAAAGAAATCTGCTGTGAGGAAGTCGCGGAAGAAACGTTTCTTATTTTTAATTTTGTTGCTGGGTTTTAATTTGTCTAAAAAGTCAACACTCAACTACTAGACTGGCTGAGAACAGAGGACTCAAACTCGCAACGGATAAGAGGGAGTTGATACTTTCTACAAGGAGGCATATACCGTTGGAAATTGACACCACTTTGACGACGCAGTAAGTATTCAACTATCTTGGCATTCGACTGGACCCTAAACTGACGTTATGGACTCAACACTCAGCAACCAAAGCCGCTAAGGTTACCTCCTTACTTAGTAAGCTTAAGGCCAATATTGGTAGTCCTGTACAGAGTAGATGCAGACTGACTCTATTCTATTGAGATCTGGGTAGAAGCATTAAAGGCCGACTGTGGAATGAAAATTTTATCATCGGTAGAACAATCCGCTGCACTTAGAGTGGCATCGGCGTATAGAACTGTATCTAAGTCAGCAGGCAAGCCAGCGGAAGAGGGTGTGGGAGACTAAAAAATTGCACGGAGAGACAGTAAATGTCGACGACGCCAGAAAGCGAACCATACAACACTGGCAAGAGAAATGGAACACTGAATCAAGTGGTAAATGGACGGCAAAACTTCTCCCAGGTATTACCCGCTGGATAGAGAGGAAATTTGGTGAGGTTGATTACTATTTAACACACTACACGAATAAATTGCATATATGTCGATGCATCGATTGATGACGCGGAACACACTTTCTTTCATTGTGAGAGACGGTTTTTAGAAAGAACGAATCTTGAGGGCAAAGTCGGTTACTATTGAAAACTTCTGCGATATACTTCTGAACAGCGAAGAAAATTGGAATAGCATAGCCAGATACACTGAAGCCTTGCTGAAACTTGACTTGGATGAGATAATTAGAATGAATGTTAACCATTCACCTTAACACCTTCTCAGATTTTGTTGCGCAATCCGGACGCGGATATGGATATAAAAGGCCAAATGGCCAGAGGGTATCCACTTCGATGTAATACTATAGTAGTTCCGGAGTGGGCACAAAGAGTCCAAAAAAGGACGGGGGAGGCCCCACTCAAGGGGGATAATGACGACTTCTCCTATGGTGCTGTTAGGTACATTTACTCGTCCTCAGCGGAAGAAAAGCCTAGTAGACTGTGGCGACTACAATAGTTAATAATATTTTTAATCCCTTGAACCTTTTAAAAATAATTAAAGTATTTTTTACGGGTAGCAGCACATATGTTCTTTTGTCCGTTTGTACATCAATATAAATGGAAATAGAATTTTGTAATTTCATTAAATCTAAATAAACAATTTAATAAGAAAAGTCACTAAAATAATATCGAAATTCGATTTATTTTTGTATTTCAAATAACAAAAAATAAAAAAATAAAAATTAACATTAAATTGCATGTCAAAGCAATCAAACTGTAAGAAATCTAGAACATGAAGTGATGAAAGAACTAAAGCAGCGGACTAGAATGCAGCAATGCAAAGTGGATGTCAATCAAATGGACAGCATCACCGGAAATGAATGCAATTTCAATGTTTAATGCCATTACTATTTACTTACATACAGTTGACGAAAAAAACAAAATTTTTTGTGCAAAATTAAAATGAAATTTTATTGATTTCCTATGAGGGTCAACCACATAAGCAGTTTGTGTGTTATCATCACTACATATATGCTTCATATATTTTGAAAGAGCTTTCGGGATGTAAGAAAATATTTTGCAAATTCTAACGCCGTACAAATCGGCACATCGTGCAGAAATAAGGATGCCAAACTGTCAACTGGAACGGTGGAGGTAGGAATAACCATTGGGCAAGACTGTGTTCTGTCATGGCCACTATTTACCATAGTTTTTCACAAGCCTATAACGTGACGTCTCAGTGTCGCCTAAATGATTTTGATACTACAGATGATATATTTTTTTAACGCATAGCTTCTCAGGAATGTAGTCAATACAGGGACTACGCTTAACTGTAGTATCGCAACGGGCCACTATGCATGCTCAAGCTATGCTACCACTCCAACCTCACCTAACCTAGCTTTATTTCTTTAAAAGACCATTTAAAAGACTGACAGACGACACACAGTCTACGACTTAAGTTAACTGCACAAGAAAATGTCAAAAAGCGTAAAATCCTAGGTTCTCAGTGTCCAGTTGTGAAATGTGAAATGATGATGCCCTCGAAACGTTTTTTTACAATATCCAGTGTGTGGACGTAGTTGCTTCGTCCTGTTGAAAGCGCATGCCATTGCTTATCAAATCATTCGATTCAGGCCAAAAGAAGTAATACTCATATACATATAGTGCTTGTCGATGACAGTGATCACCTGACCTACATCGTTATAAAGAAAATATGGAGCTACGAAACCGCCAACTAATAATTCACATCTACATGTGAATTTATAGGGAAACTATTGGATTGCATATGGATAACTATTGCGTCAAGTAGTTGCAGTAGTCTAGTTGGTAGTGTTTTGCCTTATTAGACGTGAGGTCACGATTTCAACCCCAGGCCATACATCGCCAACAAAACGAAATATGAAATATGAGACTTCCTCTCAGTAGACTTCTGGCAAAAACTCTGAGAGTTTCTCAAAAATCTGTGGTTCAGAGTCGACTTTAAACTGCTTAAAATTAATACACACAAAATAAGCGGCTTTGAAGCTAGGTCATTATCCAGACTGGATCGTCGTAATGCCCAATTATGTATTATGTAGGTATGTAACAATTTTCCCATATTCGGGAATTTTATTTATGCACGTACCCTCTGAGGAAGTTTTTTAAAACTTCCAGCTGGTGCAGTGCCAGCTGGTGCAGACCCCATGTCGTTCGCTATTGTTGTTGTTGTTGTAGCAGTTCCTTGTTCCGGAAGCTTCTTCCTGTATATAAAATATAATAAGGTTAGTTTTAGATTATGCCTTTGGTTGGTTGTATGCCATGTTATTCGGTGAGGATGGGATGGGTAAGAGATGGGGTTGCTTGTAGCTGGTTGTGTGTAAAGTCCGTTGTTGCCCTTGGGTCAAGCCATAGGTCTATTGGTCGCAGGGTTGTCGGTTTGGCTGGGCAGCTAAAGATATGCACCGGATCGTGTGGTGCCAGGTTGCATAAGGGGCAGGTGTCCTGGGTTCCCGGGATGATCCTAGCCCTGTAGCTATTCAGGAAGTTCGACCATCCTGATCTAAGTTGGGCCAGAATGGTTCTCATAGCCCTTGGTAGCTGCCTTTCAAAATCGGATATAGGTAGTGGATGTTGATTTATGACCCTGTTATGGCTAAGCTTGTCTCTGGCCGTCGTGACAGTCGTTTGGTGTAAGGCTTATCGTGCCTCCCTCTACTATTGAGGGTATGAGGTGGGTGATGTTCGAGTTGTAAATTGTGAGGTCCTGTCTTATGCTGCGAGGAGGGGGATCGTCCATGACTATGTGGTGGTTTGAATTGGTAGGAAGGTAGCAGGCTAAGAGATATTGCTTAGTCAGTAGCTCATTGTGCATCTTAACAGTCAGCATTTTGGACTCGTAGTGGAGGTGATCAATACTGGACATCTTTACGCATCCGGTGGCTATTCGCAGGGCGTTATTCTGTGTCATCTGTAGTGCCCGACATTGTGTCTCACTCAAGAATGATGTCCAAATTGGAGCAGCATAATTGAGGAGTGACCTTCCGATAGCCTTATAAGTTGGTTGTCCGCTATTGTTGGCAAAACAGATTAAAGAAATGATAACTAATTTGACAGATGACTTCAACAGGATAGTCGTTATCAACTATCAAAATATAGAAGTCCGATTGGTTTATAATTGGACTTCTAATATGACCCAGTTGCGCCTATGCTTTAGACATACTATCTCAGTGTTGCCCAAATTGAGTTATTACATCAAATGCAATAATTTAAAACCATACACAAATGGCTTCACTTGGCTATATATTTCTTCTAATGCCGACTATTGACCTCATACACTAACTTGTAGATAACAAAATTGTAGTAAATACATACATACAGGATAGTTATAATTCTTCAGTAATGAGTGCAACCTAGCTTCCCATGCCACCCATGTTGTGTGTGAAAATTTTACACATGAATGGCGGGACCTCCAGCTTAAAGTCGACTCCGAATAACATCTGCTGATAGGATTTAGTCGGAGAAATAGAAAACAAAATTAAGTGAAATTTGCTCTATAAATTCTCGAATTTTTTCTTCTAATTATTTTCATTTTAGTATAGAATTTTTTGAAACGAATACCACTATGAACGTAAAAAAAAATAAAACACACATTTCACAGAAAACATTTCAAGTCAATTTCTTGACTTTTATTCTGTTTTTTTTTTAATTTATTTTGACTTAATAAGTATAAGGACTTAAAGAGGAAGAAAAACTCTTGCCATTTGAACCATAAGCAACTGTCTACAACACAGAGAATCTAAATATTTTCCTGCTGGTATTACGAGTATCTTTTATCCTCGAGGTCTTTCTGTATTTGATTTTCAGTCACACTTTTCCTAGGTCTGTTAAAGTGACAAACGTTGGGAAGCCACTACAAGTAAAATCTTTCTATGAAAAGATTTGCTGCAAATAAAACGAATTCAGTGACAACCTTATATAGATAATTATTTAAAAATGTATTTTATGTGCCACATCAGTTCAAGTGCTATTCGCCATATTTTTATTCCAGCTGTCACGCTTTCAATTAAGTATTCTTTTGTCGCTTATGCATTTTTTATTATTTTAATTTTTTCATTTCAATGTCTATTATTAAGTCATATTTATTTAAAATTATTTCTTCTTTTTTATAATAAAAAATGAAAACAAAAAAAAGTGAAAATAAGCTATGATTTGTGCTACATAGAGTCGTGGTCCTTTATGTGTAATATTTGTGTTTATTTGACACAAAAAAACCTTTAAAATTCAAGTAATTTACATTAAAGTCTTACCGGCTGCATGGGTATCAAGTGAACGTCGTTTATTGTGAACGAGCCTTAATTTTTTTCACATGAAATCCGTCGAATTTATTCAGCATAATCAAATCAGTGAACGGACCAAATCATATTTTTTCATCGTGTTAAATGCCGCCAATTTTGTAACAGAAAATGATGATTTGCATAGTTCATTTGAAGAAAAGTGCTGGATAGTCTCATAGAATGCATAGGCAGAAGATGCCTAGTCTAACATTAAGCCTGGTGTAACGATTTTCAGCATTGAGAGTCCAATCGATAAAGCCCTTACCATTTACCAGATTGCTTACGTTCCTTTGTACGATTTTAAGACAAAGAAAAAGGGTCATTTGTCATGTTTGACACAATACAGGGGAAAAAGCAGATTTCAATACATCTCGATTGAAGTCATGCCCAAATTGAGATTGGCAGTTATTCTCCGAGTTTAGACCAGAAAACAATTTCAGCAGCTCTTAAACATAGGGAACAGAGGAGGAATGATACATAGTGGTAGACAATCATTACAGAGAAACATTCAGCATTGGACATTGGACCGATAGCTTCTCTTCAAATGTTATGGGGCCGACGTCAATGTAACAACATGACGACCCATTAAGAGGATATATACCCTTTGCAACAGAAATGACTGACGTTGGGTGTTGTCATATCGCTTAAGGGCTTGCACTTTAGACGAATACTTAGGGGAGAGTATACTGGTCGATCATGGACGGCAACTGAACCCCAATGTGTGAATATGGGAAAAAAATTCATTTGTACATGAAATGTTTAAATGTTAGTTGTCAGTTGTCGTTTGTAATATTATTTTTTTCATCTGGAAACACAACTGAGATTGATTTGCTATCCATAATCGAGTCATTAAAACTCTGACTGAACCGAAGAGAGGTTGTGATTTACAAAGTCAAATAATCCTGGTCAAACCACGCAACGGACGACAGTAGTTTTAAAGTATTATGGGCCCCGGCTTAATAAAATTAACAGACTTTACATACATAATTGGCCATTACAACCTTTCAGTCAGGATTACGGCCCAGCTTCTCTCACCACTCATGTTGTGTTCCTTAATTTTATACTTGAGTGTCGGGACCTACTACTGCAGTGTGTTTCAGACGGAGGTGATGGCAATTTACCGGGCCGCTCAATGGATACTAGTCAACGGTGCTCCTTTCACTCGCGTCTCGATCTTTTCTGATAGTCAGGCCGCGATAGGATCTCTATCGGATTTCGTGATTAACTCTAGGATCGTTAGGGAATGTCGCCGCTGTCTCGACCTTCTCTCGGGGGCTTCAGTGTCTCTCTGGTGTGGGTCCCCGGGCACAGTAGAATTCCGGGAAACTGTAGGGCCGACGAGTTCGCCAGAGCTGGTGCGCTCCTTCCGCAATCCTCTTCTGTTGAATTGGGTATGCCACTTGCCTCGGCCAAGTTAACCATTGCGCGGAGGTTCTTTCGGGACGCCAACCTATCCTGGGTCAATGAGGAGTCCTGTTCTACCGCTAGACTTACCTGGCCCAAGATGGATAGAAGACGTACCAACCGATTACTTGGTCTTGGTCGTGATGTCATCTCGACTACAGTGGTCGTGCTTACAGGTCATTGCGTCATACTTAGACACGCGGAAAGAATGAGGCTCGCTTTCAACGACTTCTGTTGTAGATGCAGGTCCATTGAGGAAGAGGATGTGTTGTTCACTTTCTTTGCCAGTGCCCGTCTCTTGCTAGGTGTAGATATAGGTTATTTGGCTCCTCATTCCTTGTTAGCTTCACGGAGCAATCATCTATTGACATCAAGGATATAGCTTCGTTCATCAAACTTTCTGGCTGGTTTTCCAGTACGGGGTAGTCGTGCTTTTGTTGTGCAGCCCTTGCTCTGACCAACTTCTTCCTTTTCCCTGATTTTGGTGGAACTTGGTTAGTACAGGGACTGCGTTCACCCGTGGCATCACAACGGGCCGCTATGCGTGCTCAAGTGAGCTTTATGATATCAGAGCTACGACTCCGACCTAAGACCTAAGACCTAAGGCGGGACCTACATTTTAACGTCGACTCCGAACGACAGATTTTGAGAAACTTTTTTATGTTAGGTTTATTTACTTTCAGAGTTTTTGCTAGAAATCTGCTGAGAGGTAGTCGCCGAAAAAAAATATTTTTTTTTTCATATTTTGTTTTGATGTCTGGCCTGGGGCTCGAACCCGGGCTTTACGTCTAATAAGCGAAAACACTACCTACTAGACTACGGCGGCTACGTATTAACAGACTTTAATCCAGTTAAGTTAACCCATTTAAGACGCTTTCTTACCCATCTTCTCCGCAACAATTCGTCGATCTGTAATTGTCTGGAAACAACGTCCTTTGCAGACATGTAGGGGAAGTGCGGTCTAATCTTTTGAAAACTGAATATATATGTTTTATACAGTCTTGCATATTTCCCTAGGACATGTATTAGTTGGATTCCAGTATCAATAGTCCACTGAACACTAAATCATATTACAATGGCTCAAATAACTATGCAAACGAAGCTGATTTAATAGCCTTTAAACTGTAAATTACCATTCAAATACAAAAATAATAAACCATAAAGAAAGAAAGAAAGAATAAACGGAATCAGATACTCGTAAATAAACAAAGTGGTTGAAATTTTTGGCCATAAGCAACATCAACAACCAAACCAAGCAGGCAGTAAATAAAGACGAAAAACCAAGCAATTCACAAACCAAATCTCTCTAACGAAGCATTCAAATGAAGAGCTTGAGTGTGTATAAATTTTCATTAAAGGGTAGCTTTTAAAAATGTGTTAAAACCATTCGTATTTTGAAACTATAATCGCTCTAAATAGAAGTCCACTGTGACAAAGCTTGATTGTTCAATAAATAGAATATACTTCGTTTAAGTTCAAACAATTATTTTGAGAATCTTATTTCAAACCTATGCAAACGAAATTTCAAATTTTTATTAAACGCTTAAAATAAGTGTTCGACCGACACACATGTTAATTGGATCGGATCGGAATCGCTTTATAAGTCACACAAAAAACATTCTTTTGTACATATAAACTTTATACAGAGCAATCTGAATAGATAATTTAACAAAATTTTAGTACAGGAAAAATGATAGTTCCTCCTTATCTTACATATGACACCTCAGTTGGAAAACTATTTCTTCTTCCTCCTCAGACACAGAGCTTCTGCAGAAATAATTTGACAGAATGCCAAGCCTTTCGGCATGCCTACCAAAAGGGCAGTGGCACGTGAGAATCCTTGTAGAACAATGGATAGTCATGCGATTTAACGATAGAAGTGAGTCGGTCCTAGTTTTATCCATTAGTATGCATCGGAGGCTAGCAGTACTTCTCTTAGCCTCCTGCTGACAACAGCATTGAGCTTTCTCGTAAAATGAGTGGAAAAATGCCAATTTAATGGAGACAATGGGAATTGCTAAGCGCTATAAGATGTCGCCGATTGTGAGTTCGGTACCGGCACGGGCCAGGTCATAAATTTATCATTCCTATATTCCGGAACCCGTATAAGAGTTATCTTTGAACATTACACCGCAAAAAGCAAACGCTGTCAGGCACCCAATAGGAAAGAATCGGAATAATGAATCATACATCTTTAAACCATACGTATAAATCTCAAGGTTCACATTGAGAACCTTCGGATATTTAGACCACAAGTTAAAAATATACTACATTCCACCCTATCATGCATCTTTAAACCTCAAGGTTTCCATTGAGAACCTTAGGATATTTAGACTAGAAGTCATTAAGTGGAAACTTTGGATAGTAAATTACTTTCGATTGAATATTAAGTGTAAAGATTCTTAAGAGACTAAGAGGCCAGATATAGAAGGTTCAAGATCAAGCGAAAGCTGAAACGAAAATTAAAACCACACATTTTTTTGCCATCTTTTCTATTTGATTCTAATTTCATTTCAGGTTTTGCTTGCTCTTGAAACTACGATGCCTTGATAGCTTCGACTGAATACGTGCTTGTTGTTCTTCTTGCTTTGTGGGATCCCATCGATAGCATTCGCCACATAGTGAATTTTACTATTAATAGCAAATCCGACATCATTTCTTATCCATAATAATATTCCTAACCCGAGAGTCTTATGAAGGTGTGGATTTTTCTCATATCACCTTTGACCGGACAATAACAGAGAAGATGTTCTGTGGGTATCTCTTCTTCTTCTTCGATGTTGTTTCTGCCATAGTCAAGGTGTTCCTAGTCATATGGAACGAATAATGATGGAATCAAGGAAGGTTTAATGCAAATTTTGTTTTACATGTATTCATATCGCGCCAGATCTCTCTCGTTTCTCTACAAGCAGGTTCATTAACCCGTCGTAACTTTGCCAATGAATGGAGTTTTTGTGAAACGCCCTCTCTGCAGAGGGCCAATTCCATGCAGGAATTCAATAGAATTTGAAGTGCAAGTGTATTGGCCTTATTGTTGCCTTCGATGTCCATGTCCAGGAACCCAGATGAGGGTGACCGTTAAATGTATCGCTATCTCCTCCATAAACACCAGGCATTCTTGGACAGATGCATACACTCTCTAGTAATCTAATGGACGCTTTACTGTACCATATACTCTGATAACGGATTCGAATGGCGACATCTTAGATATCATTATTTCAGCCTGAAAACAACTACAATAATCTGGTAGTGCAGTGGGTGATCTAATATTAAGTAGTTCTGAAAAGATTCCACACCGAATTTGTTGCGGTATCTGGATCCATCAGTAAAAACTTGAATGTCGTTTTCCAGAAGATTCAAGCTATTATCATAGACTAACTAGGCATCAAACTAGGCTGGATGATTCAACCAACCAATCGTGGCTCAGTAGAATATCGTTGATTTCATTACAAAGTTGGATAATCAATACTGATTTTAAGAGTTAATACTCCAGTCCGAGCATATTGATCTCTTGCATAAAAAATGAGCAGTAGCTGTCTTAGTGGTTCTAGATTATGTATTCAAGCTGCAGTTATGATCCCAAAATATGATCCCATCACACACTTTCATAAAGTTAGAGCTACTCGGGGTAGGAAATTTAGGGACTAGTACTTACTATGTTTTGGTTGGATTTACTGCCAGTCAACGTTCGTTGCACTATTTCGATAGTAATATCAATGCAGCAGATTTCAGACTTCCCTAAATTAAGGAACACCTTCTTGTGTTGTACCTCGATAACTGATAAACACAATCATTTTAGAGTACATTTCCTGGTGAGTCATATTGTATACTTTGAATACGATTCTGAGGCAGTATCACTATTATTCTTCAACAACATGACCATTTTGTCAAGTTTATTATTTGTGGACCGGATCGATAGAGTAGCCGGTCTCCTCTCCAATATCTCATATTTTTGTCGGTCTTAGCTTTTAGTTCAAATTCATATCAATCACTTTTTTACAATTTGTTACAGCACCCTGTATGAGAGAATCCAAAAATTCTACAGTTACAGTATTTACAATTGAGTGCTTTGGCTCTAAACAATTTACATATTATATCCCCTTCCCAACACTAAAAAGAGGACAGAGTACATCTTAAATATTCTTTTATTCAGACGTTTGGCTGACTGCTCAACGTTGATGTGCTTCGTTCAGTGGTAAACAGTCGCACTTACTATATAAACAAGCGATTTCCCCGGTTGTACGAATGGATGAATGACTCTCTAAGTGATATCTGATGTCTTTAAATTAGTTTTGAATATCAACAGAATGTGTATGTATTAAAAGAAACTTAAAATAAATGTACAGAATAACTACTACATGGACAGAAAATCCTCACTTCAATAATATTATTTCACAATTAACTGAGCGTTACTTTAGTCATTTTATTTGAAAAAAAAATGCAAAGAGTAGTAAAGAAAATTGTTTGTTTTCAGATGCTGAATTAAGGATGACTTTGTATGAATTATACTCACCAAAACACGACTAACCTTTTTATCTGTCAAAAACAAACTTTCAATCCAAAATAGCTGATATTGTCAACGTATATAACAGACATGTGTACCAACATACAAGAAAAAAATGCGAAAATCGAAAAGTTTATTGTTTATTTTGTAAAGCTACGTTTTTTTATAAACAGTAAAGTCTTTAACAATTTAACATTTTTATTTTCAACAAAAAGCAGCAAAAAGCATTAAAAACTACTTGTCGCAATAAGAAAATTGAGAAATTCTGAATAATTTGCTAATAGACTGGCCAATAAAAATGGATTAAATATTAGGATATATTTATTTCCATTCGATTTATTTCCATTCGAGTATCAGAGAACTTAAAAGAGATAATATTTAAGAGGCTTATACGGTGTTCAGATATGCACCTTTATTGCGTAAATCGCAATAATCGCCATTATAATATAATAATAATAATAAATAAATAATTATAATAATTCATATAAAGATTCAATTAATTATTGCGCAATAAATACACAAATTGTTATAATATTGAGTAAAACTTAAAATACAGCACTGTCATAAGTATCTTCAGTGCGCATATTACAATTATATGAACACTTTCTGTTGATATTTGACAACTTCTATGTCAACAACGACAAACAAAAAAAAACAACAAAACAAAATAAAAACAATGTTTTTGAAACAACCAGCTGTTTTGTTTACCAGCTGTCAAATCAATATTGAATAAGCAGCTGATTTGCGTATATTGTTATGTCTGAACACTTAAAATACTGTACTCAATAAACCTAATATTAATTCAATAAAAATGCATATCTTTTTAAGGTGCATATATTTTTAAGGATATTTTTAAGAATATGCAGAATATGTGTTGAGAGAAACTAGGTCGTAACCCTAACTGAATGATTTTAATGACCAATTATGTATGTATGTTATGTAATTCTGGAGATGTAGCACCAACATTATAGCTGTCAAAGTTCAGAAGTCTTTGTTGGAAGACTTGTTATCTGCCAACCAAAACTATTCGGACGCGAATTGTAAAAGTCAATGTTGTCTAGTAGATATTGTGATTGCTTATTAGACGACAGCCCATGGTTTAAAACCTGGCTTACACATCTCGAGCAAAACTAAATATGTTATAAACAATTTTCTTTCATCAACTACCTTTCTTTTGTCAGTCAGTGTGCATAAACAGTAAAGTTATTTATTTTAGATTTACAACTCTACTGCAGAGGATATTCAAGACCACAGCAACATAAAGTCAGGAATTTTGTGATTCTATTATATTTAATGTTCGGTATTTGTAAAATGTCGCAAATCGCTATTTAATGGATGTAAATTTTGATACCATTTATTTTGTCACACGGCGTTTGAAATTATTTTTTAAAGAAAAACGAATATGCATGTATTTTTCAACACTTTATTCTTACATTATTTTTGAATCTGCAGCCATCAAAAGGCCTGCTAAAATTGATTAGTCTTCTGCTTAGCTAGAAAATTAACGAAAAAAGCGAAAAAGACATGCTGTATTAAGAGAACAAAATTAAAACGAAAATTAAGGGCTCATAGTTAACTGGCATGAGTCATGCTCAATCCGCTACTTCAAGGAATTAAAACAACTAAAAAATACACTTGTATACCATATTGTTTTTTGTCAGTCTCAACGTGTTTAACAATTAAAAATAATCATTTATTTTAAATTACTTTCATTGCCAATGGCACAAAATTCATACATCAAATTTCAATGGCAGGTATTTAAGGTTTTATTAACCATACTTAAGCACTTCCGATATAAACCCCTTTTATTTTCACTCTTCAAATCATGCGAAGTAAAACAAAATGGGAAACTACAGGAAAAGCTAAGGAAACGTTTATGAATTCTACATAATATGATTAATTGTTATCGCTTAAAACATTCGGATTCATATACGGCCTCCCTCTTTTTTTGATGAATGGTTTTAATTTGAAAAGTATATAATGTAAAAGGGGTTAAACGAGAAAAAAATGAAAAATAAATATAAAAAGATAAAGTAACAGTCACAATGTTAAAGCAAAAAAATATGAAAAAGTTCGGGAATGACAGCCATATCAGTTGTATGGGATTATCGTTTAATACTATGATACATATTTGTATTTCATAGAATTTTCGCAAATATTGATAGAATTTGTTACAAAATTTAAATATTTTTATTTATTTTAATTCATTTTAATAAAACTATTTTATATTATTACATTTTATTATCACTTTTATGAAATTTATGGCAAAATTTTGACATGCATGGTTATAACCATGGTATAAGAAATACCATGGTTACAACGTAAAAATCAAACATTTTTATTTATCTCTTATAAAATGTGTATCCTTAAACACTTCCTATTTGTAAATCTAAATGAAACAAATTGTATGTGAGATATCATCGATAATCTTCATTGATTTTTTATATCTGGTGTATCCTTAAACACTTCCTACTTGTAAATCTAAATGAAACAGATTGTGTGTGAGATATCATCGATAATCTTCATTGATTTCTTGTATCTGGTGTATCCTTAAACACTTCCTATTTGTAAATCTAAATGAAACAAATTGTGTGTGAGATATCATCGTAAATATTCATCGATCTCTTGTATATGGTGTATCCTTAAACACTTTCTATTTGTAAATCTAAATGAAACAAATTGTGTGTGAGATATCATCGATAATCTTCATTGAGTTCTTGTATCTGGTGAATCCTTAAGCACTTCCTATATGTAAATCTAAATGAAACAAATTGTGTGTGAGATATCATCGATGACTTTACTCGATATCTTGTATCTGATGTATCCTTATTTTATAGATGAGTGACGAATTCCAGCGATAGATTATTCAAAAACTTTTCATGGCAATTTTATTTACTCTCAAGGTTTTTGTTTGAAATCTGCTGAGAGAAAGTCGCTGTAGAAATATTTTTTCGTACTTCATTTTGTTTTCAGATGTTTGACCTGGGGGTTTGAGCTGGGCCTCTAGTATCATAAGCCTACTAGACTAGGGCAACTTCTCTTGAATTAGTTGTCGTTTATTCAAGCTGTTTTCTCAAACCACCACATTATGTCGCATTGATAATATTATGCGATTTGAGGGCATCTCACATGATGATGATGTGAATTTACACACACACTTTGTTTTGTTCAATAGTGTACATACATATGGGGATCATACATAGTATCTTTGCTTTAGTAAGCTGTAAATTCATTGAGCTTTCAGAAATAGCGATATTGATGTTGTTTGATTTTGCCGTCGATGTTACAACGTCACTAATATTATGAACAATAACAATTACAAGTAAAATAACGACATGTAAATGGCACTAAGATTTGTTTTTTAATTTATTATATTTTTCCGTCCGCTTTAACTTATATACTCTGATTGACATAAAATTAAGCCAAATATGCTGAACACGCATCACATACCTCAATAAAACTTATGTTCTTGAACAGCAACAGCTTACCATTCGAACCTTGTAGCATGTGGCTTGAAAACCCGAATTACGATTTTAGCAATACAATTATGTTTAAACAAAAAGTTAAAAGCCAGCTATGGTATATAAAAACATGATAAAACAGACAAAAACGGTCTGAACCATTAATAGTTTTGTAATTTTGAATTATAATTTGGTGTTGATTTTCCAATTTGTCACTAGAAGGCTGCAAATATACAGAATTTTATATGCGTGCGTAAAAATATATTTATACACCCACTAAACACAAGTTAAACAATAATGTATGTATGTCAACGTTTCCATATATACAATATAATTATAGTATATGCTTCTTGGTTTGCATGGTTTTATAAGTGATGGTAGAAGCATGCAACATGTTTGCAGCTGCTGTGTGTGTGTTTGACTGTTAATTAGAGTTTTCACTTAGTGCAATGGTAAAACATCGTCACTACCGCTATAAGGTCTGTGAAGACTGTAATAAAGAGTGTGAGAAAACAAAATCGTTTACATTGAAAATGTTGGCATAGTGCATTAGCGTTTCATAATAATTAGCATTCAGCTAAACAAAAGGGTGATGTCATTATAAAATTAACACTCTGAAAAGGGGTTGCATATCACCGAGTTTATGATAGAAATACTTGGAATTTTTTTACCATTTGGTTTTTCGAAGTAAATTAGTTTTTTAGGTGGAAATGCATTTACCTTTGAGAGATAATTTTGGTGAGCATTTAAACTCAAGTTTTGGAATGTCTATCAGCAGCGAAATCATGTGATTTGATGCCTCGACACTAATTTATGCGGCCATATGATCTACTGTACAGCAAAAAATTCAGCCCAAGAGATATTTGTCTGAAGATACTGGTTGAAATGGTATAGAGTTGAGACAACATTGGAGCTTACGTATAGATCACATTCGAAGTGTGGACGTTTGATTTCTAAACTTATTAGAAAAAGAACAACATTCACTACGCAAGTTGCAAACGCTAATTTTTTAAAAGTATGGTTACGTTTTTACCTTTTTAAAAACGTTTAGAATATGAGTTCGTTGATTGCAAACAAAATAGAAACAAATTTGTGATTAGTTTCAATTAAACTCTTTATTGCTCTCACTACTTTTGGGTGCCACCGAATACAACTTTACGAATACAACAATAATTGCTTGTTCGCTATTCTTCTCTGCTCACACCCTCTGCGTAAGCAACAACACTTTTACGTTAGATCTGTATAACGGAGATCTTCAAACCACGACTCTTCTCTTCAAATGCAACGAGTCCTTATAAAAGACTGACTGAATTATTACTACTCGCCGCCTGCCTGTCGTCATATGCTAGCGCAAACAGCCCTACGAAGGCTCCCGAAGTAGAAAGTTCGTGTGTTCACCGTCTCGAGATATCCATTGCAACCACACACATCCCCCACAGTGTCTACATATTCTTTCGTGGTTGCCTCTTTAAAAGGAATTCTTATTGCACAAGCCTTCTGACTATAATGGCATGCCAGCATTTGCCGCTTAGCAGTGCTGTTGGTTAATTAGATAACCTGTTCAGGATCACTTTTGTTACAGAAAAATTGTGTCAGTGTAGTCGCCGTATTCTAGTACGTAAAGTGTTGGCTGATTAGACGTGGGGCCACGGTACATCTCCAACAAAACGAAATATAAAAAAAAGTTCTGCATCTCAGCAGATGTCTGGCAAAAACTCCGAGAGTAAATAAATCTGCCATGAAAAAGTTTCTCAAAAATCTGTCGTTCTCGGAGTCGACTTTAAGCTGTAGCTCCCCGCCACTCATGTATAAAATTAACGCACACAGCATAAGTGGTGTAAAAAGCTAAGGCGTAATCCTGACTGAAGGGTTATAAGGATCAATTATGTATGTATGTACTATGAAATCAATAATTTCTGATTACGTTTGTACCGCATAATATACAGATTATATAATCCGTAAATCTACATGAAACACATACATGTGCAACATAAAGTAAATTTCCAAAGAAATATGTCACAGAAAATTGTCAGGATAAAACACACTCTTTAAGGCAAATCAAAGTTGTAATTGTTTCTGAGTGTACACGGATGAGAGCAATGTGTTGTGACTTAAAGAGAAACGCTTGACACAAAACAAACTAAACTGGCTTGCATTGGTGTTGCTAAAATCTCCACCATAAATTGTTTACTCCATTGTGCATTAAAAAAAAAACAAATCAGATTCAGGGAATGAAATGTGTAATGAATCAGTATTCAATGCTTTTTGAAGCAATTGAAAAAGCAATTTAAGTCTACGCTGTTAACTGTTAACAGAATGCTTTAAATATAAGTCTCTTAATTTGTATTTTACATGTAAATCAGATGCTTCATTGTGGCAATGGAATTGCATTTTTAATATTTATTTTCAATTATCATTTGATAATTATAAGCCACATTAACTTTCCTGTTTAATTGTTTATTTATTTTTGTAGATTACACTCAATGATGCTGGATATTCATATTCATTCGTTGGTTGTTGGTAAATTAATTGTTGTCATTAAATACAAAAAATAATTAAAAATAAATACAGCGATATATTATTACAGAGAATTACAGACAAATTAATAAGAAATAAGCAATATTCAGTGCATGTTGAACTGATGTCCCATGTAAGGGAAAAACACTATTTAAACCCAAGTAAACTTAAATTAGTTGTCAACGATTTTATGGAAATATTTAACAAACTGTCTCAAATTAAAGATGAAGATATTCTTACGTTTTACCTTTTTAAAAACGTTTAAAATATGAGTTGGCAGATTGCAAACAATAATAAAAATAAATTTGTGTTTAGTTTTAAATAATTCCTTTATTGTTCACACAACTCTGTTGCCACTGTTCACAACTTGATGTAAACAAAAACAATTGCTTTATTGGTTATTCTTCTTTTTACTATTTCGCGCAAACAATAATAATTGTCCAATATACATATATTTATAACGGAGATCTTCAAACCACGATTATTCTCTTCACACGCAACGCATCTTCACACAAGACTGACTGAATTCTTTCTGACCTCGTTGGCTGCTTTGTCTTGCCTCTATAAATGTAAACATATTATTTACGTTATTGTTGTTTGTGTATTTTCTTTACGTTTGTCCTTGCAGTGTTGTTGTTGCCTGTTTGATTATTGGTTATAACCTTTTTGTTGATCATGTAAACAAGTCCATTGTTTTTGTTTTTGTAGCTTTTGTTTACCACTTTAATGTTAAACGATGAAACACCATTTTTATTTTTTTCTACTGATGTTTATATATTTTTGTTTATTTGTTGATCATGTAAACAAGTTAATTGTTTTTCTTTTTGTAGCTTTTGTTTATCATTTTAATGTTAAACGATTTAAAACGATGTAAGCAATGCATTTTCCAACGATACCCCTGTATTCTGGAACCCATATAACAGTTGCCTTTGAATGATCAGAATTTTTTCAGAGTATCCCCAAGCATTCATGGACAAGAACAAACGTCAAAACTACGCCCTTTAAGGAATTAATCGTAAGCTGACTGTCTGAGTAAGTCAACGGATTTTCATGGAAAATCTCGCTATCCAACAAACATTTCGCCGCTATCAAGATCGACACTACTTTTGCCTGGAAAACACTGCATTCTGTAAGAAAATTTAATATCAGACACTTAATAAATATACCAAAGCCCACCTTGTCACTCATATTTGAGGCATCAATGTAAACCTCCCATTGAGAATCACTTCCGAATGTTCATAACAGAAGTCCCTAGTTTTATTCAGATACTTACAAGGAATCGTACAATCGATCCCAGTGAGTATAGGTCTTCTTATAATCTGAATTGGATTAGATTTTGACCGCATTGTGTGTTACTAACGCTAACTCAGCTCTACGACCTAATAAGAGATCATTAAGGAACCAATAGAGTATACCAAATATGGAATCGATTGGAGTGGCACAGAGCATACTAGTGATCAGAGCAGTTAACTGCCTGTATACTTTGTCCATCAGTCGTCTATGGTATTGGTATTTGCACACCGTCCACCAGATTGGTACACCATAAAGCAATGATGGCTCTATCAGGGCCCGGTAGAACCAGTATGTAATGGTTGATCTAAGACCCCCTGATCTTGCCATAGTCGCTTTCTTAATCCTATCAAAAATGTCCTTATATTTAATATTTCCATCAAGGATTAGCGATTTAAAAACTATTATCATATGTCGCCTTGTAAAATTCGTCAATTCCATTTCGCAAAGATTGACACTGAGATCCACTCAGTTGTGAGCTTTAGGGTTTGGTTTTATCCCAAAGAGGGAGTATGTGGGTGAAAGCTTAACACCATAATGACCAAATCATTCGCATAAGCATAGCCCTTAAAACCATGCCACTGCAATTATTGTAACAAGTCCCGTCCTATAACTTTACATAGCAAGAGTGACAGGACGCCAACTTGCCATATGAACCTCAACTGCATAACATATAATTTATCATTACAACCCTTCAGTCAGGATTATGGATCTAGTTTCTCATACTACTTATGTTGTGTATTAATTGTATATATGAGTGGAGGGACCTACAGTTTAAAGTAACCTCCGAATGACATATTTTTTGAGAAACTTTTCATGGCAATTTCATTTGCTCACAGAGGTTTTTTGCCAGAAAATTGCTGAGAGGAAGGCATTGAAGAAATATTTTTTTTTCAAATTTTCTTTTTGATGTCTGAACTGGATGTTTGAACCTCATCTAATGGGGCATTATTATACTTTTGGTTATAAGTTCAGTAACGTCCTTTGTAACAGGCTCACCAAAATTAAGATTCAATACAAATGCCAGCGATTAAAGTTTCTATGCCAGGGCCAATTTCAATGTTTTCCTCCAAGGAACTTAGTTACGTTTTCAAAACTACCTTTTAACATAAATACAGGCTTATGTATTAGTTATTTGAGTAGTTTAATTATAAAACATATTAAGCTTTATATCAACAAGTTATACACATTTTAAGTTTTTCATTTTTACTTCTTTATTTCAACAATACAAAATTTTTTCCAAATCTCTCCCAAGGCCATTAAATTTTTGTATCATCTGTTGCATACAAAAATCTGTCCTCTGTTTAGATTTTTTCAGGGTGTACACTTATTTTTTTTTTTTTCTTTCGCTTTGTTGACACAATGTAAAGGCTGTAGGGGGTAAGATTGAAACTACAATAAGTCGCCCATATTGAAATGTTTTCAATTATCAGCTGTCACAGCATCAAATGCTTTTGGGCGGTTTGTTGTAATGGTAGGATAACACATGTCAAACATATGTACATGATACGATTTACTGTGTGAATGAAAATTTATTCAGAAAAAAATTTTGAAATCTAAAACCGATAACTTTAAATTTAATAAAACAAAAAAGAATATTAAGTTTAGAAGACGAAAATAAAATACACAGTATGACGGCGTAAATACACCCCAACCCAAGGTTTAAACTTTAGATTTAATTAAGTAGAACACAAAAATATTTCTTGAACCCTTCAAACATATATTATTACCTTGTTTTTTAAACTTTATATACAAATGTATTGGTAACTAAGACATTTTTGGAATAATTTTGAAATTTTATATTTTTTTTTTTTTTTTGGAAAGTGGAGGAGGGTAGGTAGGTAGGTAGAGCTGGCTGCCAATCCAAGAAAGTTGGATGGACCACTTAGGCCGCATTGGGCCCATTGTGTTACCACTGTTATTCGCTATCCCCTAGTCTAGAAACCAATCGGAGCTCCTGACGAAACGATTTAGGCTGCCAATGTGAATCCCTGACAACTTCTCCAGATAATCCATGAATTAAGCACAGAAGTACTTGTTTCTCCTTTGGCAAAGAGCCAGACATATACCCAGCAGGTGAGGGACAGTCTCCTTCTCTTTCTCATCGCTGCAGCTTCTACAGAAATCGTTAGCAGCAAGGTGTCCAAGATCAATGAGCCTCCCATGTGTATCCATAATGCATTGGCCCGTATTGACACCGATAACCACACTGAGCGTGCCTCTTTGGAATTTAAGTAGACTCATTGGGCGCCACTCATCCAGCCTTGCCTACATTTTACTAACCGTTCTAACCGTGTCCGATTATCCGCCTGCAGGTCCTCATAGGGATGTCCAGATTCGAGAACTAATCGGAGAGTTCAATGGTCGTGCCCCGCCTGGCAAATTCATCAGTCATGCAGTTACCCGGAATTTCACTGTGCCCCGGTACCCATACGATATGGATATCGTATCTTTCCTCTATCTCGTTAAGATATCTACAGCCGTACATCGTCTTGGAGTTCATCACCTTGGAACTTAGAGCCAAAAGTGGAAGATAGAACTTTTTAAATCATCACCTAAGTCAATGAAGCCAATCACACTGCTGCTAATGTGAAGGTGTGATTTGCCTACAAAAGTTCTCACAGGCCTAATACTCTCCCAAAAAATCATAATATGACTCTAAGAGAGTAGTTCGAATATTTTTCGGAAGAACAATTTCGTAGTCGCTTAACCTTAAACAAAACTCAACTGAAAAAGTTTATCATTAGTGCATTCGTCAAATATCAACAGAAAACGCTAAACAAAACTAGTACATTCATGATCAAATGGGTTGAATAGAGTGCTTAACCTAAAGGGATATGCTACTAAATATAAGGGATAACATGTTAATATATTGATATTAATTGGCCATTAACAAGCCGATTAACGGATGTCGGCCTGCTGCAGCACATTCTTCCAGGCGCCTCTGCTTCTTAAGCGCCTACGCCAGTTGGTCACGCCAATCGCGGAAGCCCTGTCTTCCTCGATTTGGTCCTTCTAACGCATACAAGGTTGCCCTCTTTGCCGACTTCCGCAAATTCCCGCATCAAATACCCGTCTCGCCGGTGCGTCCTACTCCATTCGAACGACATGACCGATTGCAGCCGCTGGATATTAATACGCTGTACAATGTCAATCTCGTTGAGGAGCTCATACAGCTCACTGTTTGATCGAATGCGGAAATCATCGCCAACTCGCGCTGGACCGAAAATCTTACGTTAGACTTTTCTCTCGAATATTCTCAAGGCTGCTGCATAAGTGCTTAATAGGTGGATACCGTGTAATTGCTTCTGTTAATGTTTTTTCGTGTAATAATTGGTAATATTTATGAAAAATTACGATCTATTCGTATGGTTATCATTTATTGTTTAACATTTTTTTTTGAAAATTTGAATTCTTTTGCGAACTTTTGTTCAAAAAATTTTTTAATAAAAATGACATGTAAGTTTAGTTTGGATGTCAAAAGAATTACTGCCTTGTTACATAATGTTTTGCTTGCTGTAAGTGAGCTAGAGTATAAATAACGCATTCGTGAGCACTCCCGCATATATTACCATATTTACTATGAATATCCTTTTAAATGTGTATCATACAAGTATTACACATTTCAACTTGCTGCTTTCTTTGTATAATAAATTCCATGAATAGTTTTATATTACTATTAAACAATATCACACATTAACAGTTACATGTGTCATTAAGAACTCTCAAAACAAATTGTATTAGATTCTTATCAATGTTTTCGTTTGTTTTTATTACACGAGAAATCTTCACAGAGAATCATTATTTCGACTTTCAAGACAAATTTTATTTTTCTGTAATGCAGTGTCACCATTTTCAATGTTTTAAAGAATTTTTTATACGAATTTTTTAACTCCGAAAATCGACGAAATTACACTTGAAAAATAGAAATAGCGGAAGCAATATAATCGAAATCGTGAATATTTATGCAGGATAAGAGCTCTACGCCTTGCTTACAATTTACTTGCATCTAAATAACTATGAGGTTCACAGACGTATGAGTATTATTAAACTCTTGAAAAAAAATCAAATATCACTCATACGCTATGGTGTTCTGCTTGAATTCAAATAACTGGCACAGTTTCACATAATATTTCTCTTGTACTTTACTTTCATCCTTATTTTAATCAACATCTGTTTTTGAATGCTTTAAGAGCTTTTGAAACTGAAACGTTTTCATTAATTTGAAACCTTTTCGCCTCTATTTTCAAAGGGCTTGGTCTACGGTCAGAAGAGCATTAAACGCAATTATTGGAAGATTGTTAGAGTTTCAACGTCCAATTGTTCTTTACAACCTTGGAATATGTATGCAGTAATCAGTATTACAACCAAGCTTATCATACTACCTAAGTTGTGTGTGCTATTCCAATCTACTCCGAGTGATATATTTTTGAGAAACTTTGTATGGCAATTTTTTTTCACAGTTTTTGCCCGAAGGCTGCTGAAAGGAAGTGACCAAATATTTTCTTCATATTTGTTATCTCCGAGATGTCTTAGCTAAGGTTTGAACCACGGGTTCGTGTCTAATAAGCTAACACACAACCACCTATTGGAGTACAGCGACTTGCATATATGCGGACATTACACACTTTAAAATGTCGCTGACGGTTGGAGTAGCCACTACTCATTTAAAATATCTCACACATTAACCACACACAGTCACTTTCCATTATAAAAGCTAGAATACCTGGAACAATGTTTTCTGAATTTATTTAATTTTTCTTTTTTTATTTAACTGAATTATTTAGAAGTCGTCGTGGTCTTGTAGGTAGTGTGTTGGCTTATTAGACGAAAGGCCCGGGTTCAAATGCCAGGTCAGACATCAAAACGAAATTATGAGAATATTTCTTCGGCGACTTCCTCTCAGCTGATTTCTGGCAAAAACTTTGAGAGTGAAAATTGCCATGAAAAGCTTCTCAAAAATCTGTCGTTCGGAGTCGACTTTAAATTGTAGGTCCCGCTACTCATGTACAGAATTAACGCACACAACACGAATGGTGTGAGAAGCTAGGACATTGTACAATGGGTCAATTCGACCTTCGGGTACGGTACTTGTCACAGTTGAGAAGTACATGTCCTCTAACCTAACCTAACATAACCTAACTGAATTAAATATTTGAATTGAAAGATTTTTCGTATATAAGTGATGTAGTTCTTTGTACAATAAAATGGAGAAATAAGTTGAGTCGGTCTTTAATTAAATTTCAATCGGATGATATTGGCGTCTGTATTTCAAATATTTTCAAACGTATTTTAAATTTCATCTGTTCAGCCGTAATTCAATGCTTTGGATGATGATGCATAAGTCATAAAAAATTGAAAACGATTCAAGAATATTTGCAATTTTTTACACGTTCACTTCTTTGTTCTTGTCGTTCAGATTTTTTTCGAAGACATTCTTGTCTGCTGAAATATAACATTTCTAGGTTTATTTTTTTTCAATTTATTTTTGCTTTCCATTTCATTGGAAAGGAAAATTTGTTTTAAATAATGGTCATGTGGTAAAATATAAAACGATTTAAATAAAATTTTTCAATCAAATGACACATAAATTGTCCGAGATTTCTCACAAAATTTTATTTTTAAACATATAAGCTGTTGTACACTCATAACAATTTATTGGTTTAAATATTACGACATTTTCTTCAAAAGATAACGTTCTTTAAATGTAACATATTTACCGGCTGAATATGGTTTTATTATACGTCATAAGAAAAGAGGTAACATTTGGGATCGTTGGATATTTTTTTTTAATATTATTCAGGATATATATATGGAGATTATGTCGTAACAGATTATGATTTTTTTGTACGTCATGCAAATTTGAATTTAAAAAATTGAATATTTTGCCAATTCAGGCTATTGATCTATAGAGTGATTATTATATTACAATCAGTAATATTAAAATAGATAGAGAACAGCGGGTTGGTGGGATTAAATAAATTAAAGCTGAGTAACATCGGAGTGATGTGAGTGCAGAATTATTGAAGGAGTAGACAATATCCAAATTACCAAAACAATGTGAATACCTATGCCCCGTAACATGTCAGACATTAATATCTCCGTACCGGCCCTGGCCAGCTCATCAGCAATCGAATTTCCAGCGACGTCACTGTGTCCCAGAACCCATATTAGAATTACCTTTGAATGAAAGCCAATTTCAAAGACAGACATTAGACCACGTTCTTTAGGCACTTAATCGAGTAAATCAGGAAATTTTCAGGGAAAATCGCGTCACTCAACAAACATTGCGCCGCTTTCGAAATTGCAATGACTTCTGCTTGGAAAAACGTGATGTAATCAGGTAGCCTATAAGACAGTTTAATATCAGGACCCTTAACAAAGGTACCCCTGTGTAGATCCGCAACTACGTGGGATTCCGGTAATTATCGAAATGGACGCCAACTCCCACCATACGATATCGGGAAGTTCCGGTATCAACGAATGTGGTGAGTGCCTTCTTGACTTTATTATTAGTAATCAATCGGGGTAATGAACCAATCTTTCTTAGTTCGAACAGAAGGAAAGTATTAGAATCGGCTTGATCAGCCCCGACTTCTCTGACTATCTTCGAGATTAGTATGTATTTCAAGAATGTTTCTTCTCAGGCCTTTAACATTGACATCGTAGAGTCTAGACCCCTTCGGTCAATAGGAGAAAGTCTAATTGGACCATTTTTAGTCTGCCTTCTTGTGACTACCCCGACCATCGCCACCCGCTTCGATATGGATAGGGCTGAGGACACACTGACCCCTCCACTTAAGTCGGCGACCGCGTCTTTCTTTAATCCCTCTAACCATAGGTGCGTATCCAAACCGCCATTGTGGAACCAGGAGATTGAGGATCTCTGTCGATCTAGTGGCAAACTCTTTAATAGGGCTAAAGTCACCGGTAAATGGATGCTTTACAAGGCCAAAAAGAGGTATCTTAAATACGCTGTAAGGCGGGCGATGAGGGCTTCGTGGAGGATCTACTGCGAGAGCGTGGAATCCTCTGCTGAAACTAGCCGTCTCCGCAAAATTCTAAGTTCCACACAAAGGTCTCTCGAATGCATCCGATGGCCTGACTGCAACTGGACTGAGGTCAGTCTACCGGGCTGCTCAATGGATACTCGTCTATGGTCTTCCTTTCACCCGCATCTCGATCTCTGTCAAACCTTGTGAACAACTCCAGGATAGTCACTGAATGTCCCTGTTCCCTCGACTTTATTTCTGGGCGCTTCAGTGTCACACTTAACTGGGTCACCAGGCACTGTTAGATTCCGGGAAACTGCAAAGCCGACGAGCTCGCCAGGGTTAGTGCACTACTTTCGGAATTCTCTTCAGCCGACTCACACTGTCGCGAGCGTGGCCAAAAATGGTTAAAATCAATGTGGGAAATTCATTATTTTTTTAACTTTATCTTATAGAAAACACTTCTATTAGTTGATATATAAAATTTTTTTAAAAACTTTTGCGTAGTTTTTTAGTTATTGTATCTCAAAGTTAAGAATTCTTATTCAATACAGAAAATTTGTGCGAAAACTTGAAATTTGACATATTTTTATCATAGTTAAAATTCAAAAATTCTTTTGGTAACGGCAAAATTATTTGTAATAGAATTGTAAGCCAGGTATTTAATTGTAATTACAACGCTATAATTGTTTACAAATATTAATCATATGTGAAATATCGTTAGCCAAATTATAGGTCTTCAAAAAATTAAGATTTTCATACATTTATTAACTTCAGTAGTGAACTAAAAAAAAACACCCAATATCACTTTTGAAATTGTTTGATATTTTATTGCCACAGGTATGTACTTTAACATATATAAATTTCAGCTGCTTCTGACTGCTTTTGTGGGCGTTATAAATGTTTTTTAGTGTCAACATCATTGCAGATTCGTGATATTTTTGAGCAATGGATTCAGCTTAAGAAAAATAATACAACAAATGTGTTGCATCATATTGAATAATTTGTGGATAGTCGTATTCAAAGACCTCTAACAGATATAGAGAAGGACAAACTAAAATTCATTCTTTTAAAAATTAGTAATTATTGAAGTTGAGTACTTGGCTAGATAATAAGCTATTTTGTAAAGATATTTGTAATGTAAGTTTTTCTATTTAAACATAAATAAATTCAATTAGGAACCAAGTACAAGTGCCTTTTCACTTATATGTATGTAGGTTCAAAAATGGCTTAATTTATATTTAATGATATAAATTGTTTTTTGAAATAAATTTATTAAATTAGAATAATTTAAAACAATTTATTTTTTATGTTCAAAATTGAACTGCTTGGCTTGGCTGCCAAATATATAATAATTTTAATTGTCTGTTTTTTTTTATTGAAAAACAATTTTTTCAAACTCGATCAAGTATTTAAGTTTTATTATGTTTATGTTTTTCAGTCCGCTTACTATAATTATTTCAGTTCAGTTTTTCTTTAACCCTACGGGATCGCCTTAATCCTTTCGGGTGCGATCCCACATTCGGCCCTCCTGACAAATCATTCGACCCGAATGATGTGTTTTTCAAGTGCAATCCCACATTCGGCCCTCCTGACAAATCATTCGACCCGAATGATGTGTTTTTCAAGTGCGATCCCACATTCGGCCCTCCTGACGAATTATTCGACCCGAATGATGTGCTCCACGGCTTCATGTACTCGGCCACTGTGTTACATCTCCTAGACCCTTCACATTCTCCAGCTTTCTCTACCTCATAACGACCATGGTTAAGTTTCCTCACGACCTTATAGGGACCTAAAAACTTCGGCTTTAACTTCATACCAACACCAAATTGGGTGCGCTTGATTGCGACCAATTCTCCTACCTCATAAACTGTCTCTGGAACTCTGCCTTTATTAAAACTCTTCCTATTCTCTTCCTGAATGCGTAGTATATTTTCTCTAGCTTCCTTCCTCAATGCATCACGTTCCTCATTTAACTCTTTCATGAAAATTTCATCTAATAAAAGTTTTATATCAGGATTGTCGTTATTCCTCATGTTCAGTCCAGTCAGTATCTTAAACGGTTCAATACCAGTACTCCGTGGTGCCGTACTATTAATAGTCCTCTGTACACGGTCAACATATTTGTACCAATGGTCTGGTTTCTCTACACAGAGCTTGGTCAACATAGGAATAATTATCCTATGTATCCTTTCAACTTGGCCGTTCCCTCTTGGCACTCCAGTTGCAATCATAAGATGCTGAATATTTTCGGATTCACAAAACTCTTGAAACTTGTTTGATGTAAACGCCGAGCCTCTGTCTGTAATAATTCTCTCCGGGTTTCCGAACACTGCAGCTTGTCTTCTGAGTCGTTCTATTACCTCTTCAGTCCCTGTGCTTTTTGTTGGATACAACCACACAAACTTAGAAAAAGCATCGACTACCACTAAAATATGATTGTATTTCTTATGCGTGGCTTCCATTGGTCCTACGTGATCTAGATGGTATGTTACTAAAGGTCTATCATTTTTATCTATGGGGTTCAAAAGTCCTTCCTTATGACCTCTCTTAGCCTCCGATACTATACATTCAACACAACTCTTCACTATCCTCTCTACTTTTGTCCTCAATTCAGGTATATAAAAAGATTTCTCCACTAAGTTTTGGGTTTTACGAGATGAAAAATGGCCTTGACGGTGCGCAGTTTGTATAATCTCTTGTTCCATGCTACTCGGTATAACTATTAGTTCTCTATCAAGGTTCTTATATAAGAGGTCAAATTTTATGTAATAATCGTCATATGAGCTATGCTCCAAAACTTTCCTGATTGCTCTTATCCATTCGTCCTGAAATTGAGCCTCCCTAACACGATATCTTAAGGAATCCGTCATCATAAGACACGAAATGCGACTTAAAGCATCCACATGCCTCATTTTCGATCCTGATCTATGCTCTATTTCATATTCAAAGTCCTGTAAGAATAAGGCCCATCTTGAGACCCTCGGTGGAACATCCTGTTTTCTCATTGTTAATGCAAATGCGTTACAGTCGGTCACTATCTTCACTTTCAATCCCAGTACATAAATCCTCCACTTCTTCAATGCCTCAATAACAGCCAATACCTCTAGCTCGTAAGAATGATATTTTTGCTCCGCTGACGTTGTTTTTCTACTCATGTACTCTATTGGGTGCAGCTGCAGGTCTTCATCATCTTGTTGTAATAGCACAGCTCCATAACCATACATGCTTGCATCAGTGTGAATTTCAGTCACTGCCTTTGGATTAAATAATTTGAGTACGGGTGCCGTCACTAATGAATTTCTTAATTGTTCAAATGCTATAATTTCATTCTGTCCCATTTCAAATTTCACATTATTCTTCAAAAGGTCCGACAATGGCTTTGCTATTATGGCATAATCAGGTATAAATCGACGGAAATATGATGTTAATCCTAAAAATCTCTGAAGCGACTTTTGATTAAGTGGCAACGGATATGTAGACACGGTCTTAGTTTTTTCCTCTGAAGGTCTTATCGTAGAGTTTTCTATTATATATCCCAAGAAATTAATCTTCTTCCTCAAAAATTGACATTTTGACCACTTGATATCCAGTCCGTTCATTCTCGCGACTTCCAATACCTTTCGTAGCTTCATGATTCCTTCCTCTTCATTCTCAGAAGTAATAATTATATCGTCCATATAAATCAATAAAGTACCATCATTGATAAGATCCCTAAGAACCGATGTTATATACCTACAGAATACTGCAGGAGAATTCGAAATACCGAATGGTACATACAAGAATTCGTATATTCCATTATGTGTTACAAAAGCTGTATACTTCCTTGAGTCCGGCTCTACTGGAACATGAAAGAATCCATTTCTTAAGTCTAATGTAGTATACACTTTTGCACCTTGAAGCTTTTGCACAACATCATCGATAACAGCCATTGGAAAGTTATCACGCACGATCTTGAGATTAAGTTTACGATAATCACAACAAAGACGTTTAGTTCCATCTTTCTTGGATACCAAAACTATTGGTGCAGCATACTCCGAGTAACTTGGCTGAATTATACCATCTTTTAACCACTCTTCTAATTGGTTCTGTACTACAAGCTGGTCTGCATATGACATTCTTCTTGGCCTATGTGCTACAGGAATATCGTCACTTAATACAATCTTCATTTTCACCGGATAATTCTGGGGTTTAATGGGTCTGTAGGTTCTAATTAATTCGTCTAATTCTACTTTAATATTTTCCCTTAGATGTTCTGTACCTAGCCGATCCTCAAAAGAGTGTTCAGAAGCGTTATGTAGAATATTACTAAACTCCCTCTGTAATTCAACCACTGAGCTAATCTCACTACGATCCGGCACATCACTAACTTCTGACGGATTATTTCTGTATATAAACTTTGCTCCAAGCAAGTTTACTAGCATATCGACCTTTTCAAAAATATCATTTCCCAGCACAATTGAATACAAAATATCACCTTCCCTGACAACATGAAATGTTACATCCATTTCAACATCATCTACACTGACACTAACAGTAAAATCACCCATCGTCGTAATTCTCTTTCCACCTATGCCTACTAATGTTTTCTTCTCAGGACCGAGATCAACATCACCCAAAAAAGAAAGTGCATCATAACGAATAGCGCTTATATCACTGCCTGTATCCACAAAAGCTGAAACAGTTTTTCCCATAATCTTGATATCCTTGAAAATTCGACCAGGTGGCGGGTTAATATCTTTAGTTACTGTATGAATATTTCTCCTATTTCCGGTGTTAACATCCTTCATTGAAGTGTTTTCCTTTTTCAGTTCCACACTACAATCAAATGATTTGTGTCCAAACCGCTGGCATTTAAAACATTTTATTCCGACACTAGTGCAACTGTTTGATAAATGTCCTTTGTCACCACACTTGAAACATCGTCTTTCTTCCCTAGTCTCCGTCTTCGTCACTGTGTTTTTAAATAAATTTCTATGTGATCCTCTCAAATTTGATGTTCTCGACGAACAAATCTTTTCGTATATTGAAATTTTGTCCCTTAACTCATTGATACTCTTCGCACCATATAAAACGTACTTGTTTGATTTATCATCATCTATTCCCTCAATAAAATATCCGATTATGCTTTCAGAATCTACACCAACTGGAGATCCAAGCTCCATAAGGCTATACAAATATTCGCGGAAACTCTCGTTATCCCGTTTTCTTCGACTTTGCAATAAACGATGTACTTCCCTTGAGGAAAGTTTATTTCCGAACTCTCGTTTTAAAGAATCCTTAAGCGATTTCCACTCACGAACGTTGCCCTGACTTCTAATGAAAATTTTAGCTGCCCCTGTTAGCAATTGTCTGGCGTAGATATATTTCTGCAAATCATTCCATTTCACTACATATGCACAATCTTCAAAATCTTCAAGCCACTGGTCTATTAACGGCTGACCTTCGCCTGAAAATTTCGAGATTGTATCTTCTATGTCCCTTAAAGAAAATGTTGATCCAGGCTGTCCTGTAACATCAATCTGCCGAACAACTGAGGCCGCTTCGCCATACTCGGAATCTGCATCGGCCCTATTGTTACAATTTTGATAATATTCTATTAAACGTGCCTGCAAAATTGTCTTCGTTCCGTCCGTTTGTAACCCTAATTCTGTCAGTTTTCCTTGTAAACCATCTGCAGTAAGCGCCAAAATGTCAAGCAGTTCCATTTCGATTACAATACAATTAAAATTTTAAAGTACAAAATTAAATGAAAATTCTAAATAAAATTACAATATGTGAATTATCAAACACGAACACAACACAATACAATATAAAGAGATGAGATATAAAGTAATAATAATTTAAAATTACGTTAAAATTAATATAATTTTGAAAATGTTCATAAATGTTCTAGGTTTACAAGTTTAAAAATATTCCTACAAATTTCCATAAGTTTCTTCGATCTTTTATATCCTTCAATGTTTTCTACATACTTCAATTAATTATATTCTTCCATAAACTCACACATTCTTCCGAAAACTTCTTTTTTCTTCTATAAGCTTCAACTTCTTTTCTCTTCTGTACACTTCAATCTCTTTTATTTTCTTCTATAAACTTCTAAATTTTCCTCACATTTATGCGTTTCTCTCGCAAACATCACACTTCTTTAAATTATACATACATACTTTAGATAATTTCATCGGCTTTTCATTTCATCTTCACATGGATCAGGACATTGAGTAACTTACAGAGTTTGTCCTTAATTTACAGAGTTTGTCCTTCTTGATATTTAGTTTATCTCACAGAGATCGTCCTTCTTGACATTCAATTTGACTCACAGAGATCGGCTTTCTTGATATTTAATTTAATTTCACTGCACTACACGTTTTCGGTAGAATTCTTTAAATTTGCACAACGGTCTTTTTTCTTGCATTTAGGCGATTCACAGCTTGTGAGTATCTTTTCCTTTGTATTTTTGTTTGCTTTTAATTTGTCAATCCCGGTTGAGCCCCCAATTTGTAGGTTCAAAAATGGCTTAATTTATATTTAATGATATAAATTGTTTTTTGAAATAAATTTATTAAATTAGAATAATTTAAAACAATTTATTTTTTATGTTCAAAATTGAACTGCTTGGCTTGGCTGCCAAATATATAATAATTTTAATTGTCTGTTTTTTTTTATTGAAAAACAATTTTTTCAAACTCGATCAAGTATTTAAGTTTTATTATGTTTATGTTTTTCAGTCCGCTTACTATAATTATTTCAGTTCAGTTTTTCTTTAACCCTACGGGATCGCCTTAATCCTTTCGGGTGCGATCCCACATGTATAAATTTAATTATTTTAATATACATAAACAAATTTTAAATTGTTTAATAATATATTGTTTAGTTAGTATTTCAGCTATGGTAAAAATTTATCCTTAAAATTTTCTAAGGATATACGGAATGTGAGAAAATTAAGTTTTAATGAGTTAGTAAAACATTTAAATCATAATTTGTGATTCGAAAAAAGTATATATTAAATTTTTTATGTTTTTTTGATATATACTTTTTTGAAAAAGGACATTTTTAAGGTAGGCGTATCCTTGCTCCAAATTGAACAAAATTTGGAGAAAGTATTAAGCATGTTAAAACTAATAAGTGTACCAAATTTTATTAACATATCTTTTTTTTCTTCCAAGTTATAGCAATTTTTAATTTCAGGATATATGGGAAGGACACGAATCCTTTGACTTTAAATGACCAAATTTGAAGTACGATTATGTTTTAGCAATTAATATAGGTGTGCCAAATTTCATTAGTCTACTATTACTCCTTCTATTTTTGGCCACTCGTTATATGAAATCGCGACAGTGTGCGACTTGGGGATGCCACTTGCGTTGTTACCTTCAATTTCCCTGTGTCCAAAACGTGTAAACATGTAAGCGTCAAATGTCTTGAATCTTTCGTATAGTATACACATTCTCTATGGGTCTAATGGCAGCTTTACTTTTGGTCCATTTGATACCGAATTCACACAGCGACATTATGTACATACATACAGTCATCGGGAAGCGCGGCGGATAAACTAAAATTCAACTGTTCAGAATAGATTCGACAACCGAATGGATTGGTGAATCTTCCATGAATCCATCAATAAATATTTAGACGGTATTCTTCTCATTATCATTAAAGTCGTCGTAGTCTAGTACGTAGTGTGTTGGCTTATTAGGCGTAAGGTCGCGATTCGAACCCTAGGACAGACATCAAAACGAAATATGGAAAAATATTTCTTCGGCAGCAGGTTTTTGGCAAAAATCTCTGAGAACAAACAAAATTAAATTAACTGTTAGTCCCACCACTCATGAATAAAATAAACACACACAATATGAGTGGTGTGAGAAACTAAATCGTAATCCAGACTGAACGATTGTAATGACCAATTATGTTATGTAATGTAACAAAATTTAATTCAGCTGTTATTTAAACATTACTATATACGAACATTTATACATCGCTAACCATGACTATGTTATCAACATTTAACAATTTTTAACATTTAAACCTATAAACCTAAATTTATGTGTAAAAATTTTCCTGGGGTATATTGTATATGATTGTGTATAAAAAGTAATAAAATATTATCACTTTTATGTATCTTACAAATGACTGTTCCCATAATGCAGTATACGGTATTCCCTTTTGCATGCTGACACTAATGACAGTTATCGTCATGTGAATTTGATATTAGGAAGTGGGTTAAAATATCATACTAATGGATTTACATATTACAAACATATTCTAACATACAAGAATTTTATTACATAATGTTACTTTAAACTTTAAATTTGACGTAAAAGTTGAACTGAAAACATATTGTCTAGGTCGCCTAAGTATTTAAAGACCTCTAATTTAATTTTCCTGATAGGTAATGGACAAGTGAATGTGATCTGTTCTGTGATAGATCTATGATAGATTTCGTTGTGATTTCAAGGGTAATTTAGTAAAACAAACTTGTCATTGACACTCAATTAACTTACAAGAGCATTTTAGATCCATGATGCGGGTATCATCTAAACTGATTCAAAAGCAAAAAGTATTATCAGTATTTAAAACCGCCAATTTGATTTTTGTGGACGAACCAATTTATACCGACAATGAAATTCAACTACTCTACAGCGACAAAAATCTTGGGATTATTTAAAGATGTAAGAATTCAGCCCGTTTTTCGAAAAGGCGTAATCACTTCCGTGTAGCACATTATCAAAGTAAATAATTCCATTATCTCAGACGTACATAGTTGAGCGAAATATTGCCCTTCTGAACTATCTCTGGAATAAAACATAGGGCGAAACACTATTCAAATGTTTGTCTGTCATCATTTAATGGATCATTTAATGGATCTTAACTTAAAAAAATGCAAATGCATGGTTTTCTCTCGCGGTGGTGTGATTTCGCCCACTTATGCGATTAATTCTTGCCCTTTGGAGACTGTGGCTACATTTCTTGATTTGGGAGTATTATTGGATATGAAACTGTCTTTTGTTGATCATATTAGTATGATGCTTGGCAAGGCTCGGGCTGTTCTTGGTTTTGTGAAAAGATGGGCTAGGGAATTCATTGATCCTTATATAACTAGACTGCTATACATTTCACTTGTTAGACCTATTTTGGAGTATGCGTCTATTGTTTGGAATCCATACTATCGTTGTCATAGTGATTCAATAGAGTCTGTACAGAGGCAGTTTTTAGTATTCTGTTTACGTGGCTTAGGATGGGATTATGCCAGTGGGTTTCCGTCATATGAGGATAGATTAGGTTTGATAAATCTTCCAACTTTGGAACGTAGAAGAACTGTTTTAGGTGTTTGTTTTGTTTTTAATCTGCTTAAAGGTGATATCGATTCTAAGTTTTTGCTTCGTAACCTGAATTTCAGTATTCCTGCAAGATTCTCACGGCACTATCGCCCTCTTTCTTTAGATTTCTATAGAACGAACTATGGATGTAATTATCCTTTTCGTAGATTATGAAAAGATTTTAACTTATATTATGATTTTATTGATTTTAATTGTAGTGTATGTAATATAAAACGTAGCTTATATGCTGGCATTAATTTGTAAATTATTATATAAAAATGTATTTTCGTTCTTGTCATAGTTAGTTCCTGTTTATTGTTACTTTATTCAGCTTGTGATTAAGTTCTGTAGCTGATTGATGTTCTTGTTGCCATTACTTTTCCCTTACCCGCTATAGTCCGAACTGTAGTGTGTACGTGTCCCTTCGTAATGGGGACGAGCCCTCCGCGGTCGGGTGAGGGTGGGTTAGTGTGTGGCCGGGGACGTTCGAAAAAATTTTAATTAATTCTAATTTTATACCTACAGTTTGACGTCGACTCCGAACGACAGATTTTTTGAGAAACTTTTTCATGGCAATTTTATTTACTAAATGGTCATTATAGACCTTTTATCAGGACAGTACTCCTGACACTACTTATGTTGTGTGTGTCAATTTTATACCCGAGTGGCACGTATAAAGTTTAAAGTCAATTGAACTGAACTACAAATTTTTTGAGAAACTTTTCATGGTAATTTTATTTACTCTTAGAGTTTTTGCCAGAAATCTGCTAAGAGGAAGTCGCCGAAGAAATATTTTTTTATATTTGGTTTTGTAGCAGATACTTGACCTGGCCTCATATCTAAAAAGCTAACACACTACCTACTGGATTGCGACGACATCGTGTTTGTCTGTCATGTGAGATAAATTTGAGAAAATCAGTAAGAGTGATTCTACAATACAATTGCTACCAATCTGCACTTGAATTGACAAATATTTTCTCTGGCCAAAGTACTAAAGGCATTTCGTTCGCTGTTCCATCTAATACCATATTTAACGATAAGTAGTGGTTTGTTATGTTTGTTGCTGCTAATACTTTTGTCAGCTCATAAGCCGAACTTCTGTTTTCTTCTGCTTCAGAGTCTTCGACAGCAGGAATATGAAGAACAGAAACCTTTTCACTTTCATCCAACATTTAACTTTCATTCTCAAATACCGTAGGTAATGAATTATATATGATAAAACTTCACAAAATTTTTGAAAACTTAAAACATTACATACACAACACCACAGAATTTCCTAGGAAAGTCGTATGTATCAAGAATGATACATAAGCCCGAATAAAATAAATTTTTAAATTTTATAAGCCTTGTTTGAAATTTTCTTTTTAAGTTTGATTTAAAATAACGGCAATAACTGTATTAACAAATCAGGCATCTAACTTTGTTTTATTAAAAAAAAAGAGTTATATTGTCTTGTCATTGAAATCTATCATATTTGATACAAGGATAGATCTACATAAAGAAATTCTATTTATTGCACTTGAAAGAAAAAACTCTTTACGGCTTGTTTACAGTTTACTTTCAACTACATAACTACGACGTTCACAGAAATATGAGTAATATTGGCTATTAAAAGCAAATCTAATAACACTCATACGCAATGGTGTTGTGTTTGAATTCAAATAACCAATACAGCTGTCATATTTTTCTTCTAAAAGGTCCGCCAAATAACTTTTTTTTTGTAAAATGCTTTAATGCTGAATATTTTCTAAAATTTCTTTTTTTATTTGAAAGTACAATCCTTCCGATTAATAATGGAAAATAATTTCATTCAAATGGCGGCCTCGGCTGGCCATGCAGTAGCCTACACGATCGGTCCAATTTTTAAGCACATTATCGGTGCAGTCGGGGTAACACTTATCTTTGAAGGTACCCCACAAATAATAGTAAAACGGTGTCAAATCGACATCAGCACTGCGGCTGATAATGCGATCTTCAAAAACAGGGCGCAAAACATCGAGTGTAGCTTCGACTGTGTGGCACGTAGCGCCGTCCTGTTGAAACCAAATGTTGCCAATATCCTCCTCTTCAATTTTTGTGAACAAAAATTCTTTCAACATGGCCCTATATCGATCGTAATTGACTGTAACAGACACTCCATGCTCATTTTCGAAGAAAAATGGTCCAATTATGCCCCTGGACCAAAATCCGCACCAAACAGTGACTCGTTTTGGGTGCGTCGGCTTTTCAATGTACGCGTGTGGGTTTTCGGTGCCCCAAATGCGACAATTTTGCTTGTTTACATACCCGCCAAGATCAAAATGAGCTTCATCTCAAAAGATAATTTTTTTTTGCCAAAATCGGCATCTTCTGTAAGTCGATCGCAGGCCCACTTAGCGAAGCGAAAACTCATTGGATGGTCAATTAGCTTCAATTCCTGAACCAATTGGACTTTGTATGGCGTCATACCAAGGTCTTTATGCAAAATTTGTCGCAATGATGTCGCCGAAATGTTCAATTGTTGAGAACGACGGTGAATTGATGTTGATGGCGCTTCAAGCACACTTTCTGCCACAGCAGCAATATTCTCGGGTGTATGCACTGTTTTTGGCTTTTCACGCTTTGGCTTATCGATGAGGATGCCAGTTTCTTTCACTTTTTTCACAAGATAACGAACATACGGAGCTGACGGTCCTTCTCTTCTTCCAAAATCCGTACGCAATTTTCGCAGACATTCTGCAACATTACCATGATTTTCAAAGTAATGTCGCAATATTTCCGAGCGTTGTTCAAGCGTATTCACAACCATATTCGTTCAGCGGAAGGATAAAACTAATTATCTGTCAAATCAGACATGAGCTAAGTGTTACCATTCACGAAATAAGCACTAGTTGAAAATAAAAAAACGTTAGATGGCGGACCCGATATTATTAAAAAAAATAAAAAACAAAAAATTAAAGAAAAACCATCGCTTACGGCCAGGCAGATGCAACATTCTGAAATTTAGTTTCCAGATTAATGTTGTAATGTTGAATCTGTTCCATAAAACCATGAAATTTCAAGGTTGGTTTCTGCTAAGCTGAAACAACTTAATCGGATGGTATTATCGAATGAAATCAATACAGTCGCCTTAGTCTAGTAGACAGTGTGTTTGCTCATTAGTCGTAAGGCCTCGGTTCAAAGCCCATATTAGACATCTCCAACAAAACGAAATTTAAAAATATATTTCTTCGAGGACTCCATCTCAGCAGATTTCTGATAAAATTCTGAAAATAAATAAAAATTGCCATAAAATGCTTCTCAAAGGTCTGTCGTTGGCAGTTGACTTTAAACCGCACGTCCAGCCATTCATACATAAATTTAATACACACACCATAAGTGGTGTAAGAAGATAGATGTCGTAATCCTGACTGAAAGGTTGTAATGATTGATTAAGTAAGTAAGAAATATATGAGTGAATGAATATATTCTTTAATTCAAATTAGTGGCAAGTAATACAAAAATCAAGAAACTGCTACTGCTGTATCTATTAACGTTTTACATACAAAATTTCGCCTTCCACATAGATTTGTATACATTCCGTACGAATATAAATAGTCACTCAAATGAACTACAATGTAATTACACTTGTATGCTTCTGTGTGTAAATACAAAACTTTTTTTATCTTGTTGGATACTTGCACAGGTCCTCCATAATGCGTCAAATATAAATAGAAAAACAAATATATATTACAACAAACAAACAAAAACAAATATAAATATACAAATATTGGCAAATATTTGTCTCGATGTGGTATTACAGAAAGTCGCCACATCTTGTATAAAACGGACAGGAAATGTGGTTTTGCTGTTCTTTGCGGTTTACAGATGATGAATAAATAGAGGCAAATACGACAGTCATTTAGAATCATATGCATTTTAGAATCATATGTATGTACTCATGCTATAGATATTGATAGCACAAAAAGCTATATGAGGGTTTCGTTACCAGTGTTGATAAACTCAACATAAAATTGGAATCGGGTATTTGTAACTCCACAGGACTTAGGAACTCTGATAGTTTATAACGGCCAACTTGTTCAAACTGATTGTGTCTAATTGATTGTAATTTATTCAGTCTGTTTTGCAAAACACCAAATTGTCTTTAGCTGTGTGGCATATATTTTTGGATGCAAGAATAAACAAACAATATTATAAAAAGTTTACGACATTTTCGATCCACATGTGATCTAAGAACATCCAACGCATCCTGAAAAACTCACTTTTTGCTGTGAATTTTGGATTGATAGCGTCATTGAGAACACCATTGGCCAGGCTATCACTGTCAGCGGCGAGCACTGTAGGTCGATAACTACTACCTTCAATTGACTGTAGCTTGTGGCTTTAAAAAAAACGAAGCTACATGCCACACAGTTCATTCCACATTTACACGAACGGTTGGAAATACTGGTCATCTTAAGTTGAGATGATGTGAACTGGTCACCGTATCGAGGGATTTGAACCCGTTTGACTCTTGCGTGCGAATTTTATAAGATCGTAGGTGGTTGTCAATTTGTATGCACATAAGCCATGCCATCGGTCGACTTTAGCTTGATTTATACGCCAGACTCATGGAACATTTGATAATTTGAATGCGCTCCGAATGCGTAGCGTAATTTTGAATGATGTCAATTTCCACATAGGTCTTCTAAACGATTAAAAAATTTCGATTATATCGAACGAGCTCAAAGAGCGTGTGTATAAGCCGAGAAGCCCAGGTTCGAATTCTCTTTTAGAAGAAAAAAAAACTTCAGGTTTTAATCTTATTGGGAAAAAAGACCAGATTCAAATACCCGTGGAGAAATAAAAACTGGTTTTTCATTGTCTGCGAAATTTAAATTAAGTGGCTTCATCCCTCACTAATTCAGTCCATCTAAGAAGCCCCTCACTCCATGTAATTGGAAAAACGATAACATTGCAGGAAGGTCAGGGAGTATCGCCATCTACTGGAAAGACAGGCATCAATAATCCGCTATGTTTCCCGCCATTACACTTTATACTCGAAGGCGTTGATTCTAGGCGACGATAGATAGCAGCCCCATTATTCTAGGACTTGCTACAGCAGACCAATTATCTGCTTAGTACGAACAACGAAAGATAAGAAAAATAGAAACTAGCCAGAAATGCTATGTGAACGCCATATTCTTCCAAGAGAGGTAATAGAAAAATTTAATTAATAATTTAAGAAAGCTCTTCCCAACCAAAATATGTCAACAAATCCATATTTTCCTTTAAGAATACTTTTTTTTTCATTCTAACGTAATATGTTCATAACTTTTGTATATTTATAATCTTTGCTTAGAATTTTATCTCGCATGGAAAATATTAACATCATGAGCTAGCGTCAGGTGTTAACCCAACCGTAAATCTTTAGACTATCTAGTGTAACACGCATTGCCCAATATTGTAGATATATTTACCAAAATTCGCAAACAATTGATTTGTGATAGAAATATTTTTTTTTACAATAAATTTGTCTTTTCATTAAAATGTACACGTTTTTCATTATTTTTGTAAAGTAAAATATTCCATTCCGTCTCTATTATATAAAACCTCATATATTTATCTGCATCAGGATTGGTAATTAAGCTTTAAATCCATGTGAATATAATTTATTTGAGAGGAAATGAGAAATTCCTGTAACCGGAAATATTACAATTTTATGTGACAAAATTGCATTAATACAACGGCAATGACATACATATGTACAGTGGTGGACGAAAACGGAGATACAGATGAAAGCCAGAACACATAGTAAGAGCACAAGAATGGATTTGTATCTTTTTTGTAAGCCTGCTCTAGTGGACAGAAATATGAAGGCTTGGATTTTAATTTTTTGGACAACAGATAACTAGAAACGAGTGTAATGCTCCGTTTCCACTCTGATGAAATGCAGTATTGTAACATCATGCCAAGTAGACAGTGAAACACAATGAAAGGAGTTTAATGGTGTGGGGACATTTTTCTTGATGAGGCATCTAGCCCTCTGGTTAAAACGGAAGGCATAATGAATGAGTATTAAAAATTAAGTAGTTTGCAGAACAATTCGACTGTTTTTATTTAGGAGTGCCATCAACACATGCCACAACAAAAATAACTTTCAAGCAAAACGAGGACCTAAAGGCACACTTCCCAGATTGTGCCAAAATAAATTGCTGAACAAAATTTCAAAACAATGAAATGACAACTATGGTCAAGCGTTATAATGGAATGGACCAAAGTTACACATCAAACCTCTAAAAATCACGGGTAAGGTATGCCCAAAGGAATGGAATCTATAATAAAGAACACAGGACTTTTGGCGAAATGCAATGATGATAAAAAAAAAAAAAATGCTGAAAATCATGTCACAAAAAAGGAAGAAAACTAATTAAAAATTCTTATAATTTGCAGTTCTTTTTATTTAATTTTTTGAGGTACATTGTAGTGCATAAAAGTCTTTTATTTTGCTGAAGTAATATACTCGAGTTTAATGCCATAAAATCTTTTTAAAGGTTTTTTTTTTATCAAATTTAAAAAAATTTTTTGTTGAATCCACTTTCGTCCACTAGTGTAAGTACAATGCAATAAACACAGAGATTTAATTTTTATTAAATGTACTGATAATGAATTAAATTTAAGTGAAGTCAAACAAAATATACACTCACACAGATAATTATACGTATCCCCCTAAAAATCATTATTTTAAAAATGATAATATATGGACAAGTCAACTGATTTTTGCGCCAAATTTTTTATTTTCCGCCACAGCCGAACAAATTATATTTGTTCTCATCACTAAATATTACATTCGCTCAAAAATCAGAGGACTTGTCCATATATTATTGGGCAAATTCCAATCGTGGCACTCAGCACTCGGCTGCGGAAACCGTTCTTTCTCAAAACACTTTGAACTGTTTCGGAATGAACAATAATATTGTGATCACTTTCCGAGGTATTTCGTATTTCTACGGCTGTAGTCCTAGGATTTTTATTCACAATACATTTTATATACCGGGCTACCCTTGGAGAAATTGTATTAGAAATATACGTCGTACGTATGATTTTCTGTGGTGCCATATTGGTTTTAAGCAAACTGCAGTCACAAATTCATAGATTTTGGGAATCTTTTTTTTTATTTAAGTAAATGTGTCCTTACAGACGCTAATGTAAAGAAATTTTAGATTAGAAGTTCATTACTTTTTAAAAAAATTATTTTTAGGGGGGGTACGTATAATTATCTGTGTGACTGTATTTAATGCCGTGGAAAGGTAAAATTATACTGATTTGTATGAATAACAATTTTACATTAATTTGAGCAGTTTATGTGGATTTTAAATACATGTTCGAATTGGAAGTATTCTAGTATTGACCAAATGTAAATCGATTTGATTTTGGCTGCTTGCTTTTACTATTAATCAATGAACTACGATCGCAAAATCGGTTTTAAGAGTAAAATGTTAAGTAACTGTTGAGATGTAACATCAGCCGTGAACAGCCAAACTATGGCAAAGAATTTCAATTAAAGCAAATTTTGCTTTCATATGAAATTTTCCGGTTTATGAAATTTTCCGATTTTCAATTCTGCAGATATTGTAAATTGCTAGAAGGGCAAGACAGTACTGTCTACTTAACAAAGTTAATACGAAACAAATTTTGTTAAATATGAATCGGAAATGCTTCTAATTAATAAATACAATTACAATAAATACTAATTTGTTTTAGTCGCCGTGACCCGTAGATCCTTTAAGAAGAATGCCTAGCATACCATCTTGATAAACAAAATTGTGTGTAAGATATCATCAAAGGTTCTATTATGTGTGGAATATGACATCGTTCAAATATCCACTACGTCTCTACTGGTTAGAGTATATGCGATGTATTTAATTTTCCACCACCATAAATCAGGCTAAAGTTCACCGACGACATGGATTATATTCGCATGAAGAATAGCTTTGGTTTGTGCTTTATTCACATACACTTGCGACTTAAGAAAACCTGACAAGAAAAAGTCTAAAGTGTGTCTATCTATTTACCGCCATTTTGTCGAAACCAAGAATCCATGAAAAACATCAGTTATCGTCGACCTATAGTTCTCGCCTTTAATAGTTATGGTGTAGTAAACGACGTTTTTAAATAAATATCCACACAATTCTCTAGAAGATCAGTGGCCATTTTGAAACATATAAGAAATAGTACACCATACAGATTATGTGCAAATGGTAGTAACAGTAACACTATCGAAATTCCTTGAACGCTCTTGGATAACAAAGACAAACATTCGACCCGTGATGAAGTAGAATTTTATGAATTAAAATTTTTATGTTACAATTCACACTTAATTTATTTTTAGCCTCCATTCACCCATTGATTTTAAATCTAAGCCAACACTTTCATTGGGGAGTTTATAAAAATGAAATTAAAAATTTAATTAAAAACCATTTAAATATTTAATGCCATATAAATTATAACTTAACGAAAATTTATGTAAACATTATAAAACAGAACATTGTTGAAAAAAAAACAACGAAATAAATCATTATATTCAATACACGTTACAAGCTGACCACAGAAACCACAATTTTATACAAAATATGCAAATTTAATTAAGCAGACAATGTTTTCGAGTTCATATTAAAATTTTTTGTAAAGCAAAATGTGTTTAGATGGTAATACATTATGATATTTTCTCTCATTTCTACTTGTTTATTTACACTACTAATCCACAATATTCTCTAAAATTCGACTAAATTTGTCCAAATGTTCATAATATTAATTAATTTGACAATAACACACCGTTATTAAAAAGTCGCTGTAGTCTACTAGGTAGTGTATTGGTTTATTAGACATGAGGTCAGGGTTCACACCGCCTTAAAGACATCTACACCACAGCAAAATGTGAAAAAATAATTCTTCGGCTACTGCATCTCAACAGATTTCTGGCAAAAACTCTGAAAGTAAACAAATTGCCATGAAAAGTTTCTCAAAAAATCTGTCGCTAGAAGTCGACTTTAAACTGTATGTCCGCCACTTATGTATAAAAAATTAACACACACAATACAAGTGGTGTGAGAAACTAAATCGTAATCGGGGGTTCGGCTGATCCGCCACTCTACCCAGATAAGCAAGGCACTCGCATAAAAGCTGTTGTAAAGATTCTGTTTCTTCCACATACTAGCAGCTTCTGCAGTATTCCTCGTGGGGCAGACCCAGCTTTTCAGCGAAACAGTTGAGTACCCATGTTGTCGAAATCAAGTAGTTTTCTGGTTTTCTTGCTATCCACAGAAGTTTTGATATACGGCAACCAGGTATGTTGGACGATCTATGGTTTGTTGAATTTCATGCTGCTTTTTCAAATTTTAAGAAATGTACTTGTAGGGAAATCCGCCGCAGTCTAGTAACTTCACCAGATTTCAGGCAAAAACTTTGAGAGTAATTAAAATCGTTTTTCAGAAGACTGCTGGGAAGTTAAGAAGTTGCAGAAAGAATTACTTTTTCATATTTGATATTGTTCAGGATGTCCGTGACAGCCATACTACCCACTAGACTGTTCTTAAGTTAAATGTAGTCCATGAAGGTTATTCTTTCTAATTAGGAAACCTAAGGCTTTCTTTAAATCCGCTTAAGAATTACACTCCCATGGGCGCCCTGGTAGTCTAGTGGGTAGTATGCTAGACTGTTAGCGTGAAGGTCATGGGTTCGATTCCCACTAGAGGGTCTGGTCTGTTACACTACACCAGGCACATGGTCTAAGTTGCTCAGCTCGTAATTATAATTAGATAGAATTTGTAATTGCATTATAATTAATAAATGAATGAATAAATATACTCCCATGTTTATGAAAACACAGTATTTGAGAGAAAAGTAATTGAAATAAAAATAAAGTTTGTATATCTATTATCAAGGTCCTCTCATAAGTTTTACACATAAAAACGTTTTCTATATACTCTGCTTGTAACTATTAATTAAAACAAAATTTGTTTAAGTGGGTAACAGAATAGTCACTGTAGTGCAAAGTAGTGAGTAGCGCTACAAGCTTTCAAAAGTTAAAAACGGCTCTTCAAATTCATTCCATCGGAATACTTAGGTGTAGTAGTCGCTGTAGTAGAACTAAATAAACATTTTTTAACTTTGTCGCGCGCTAAATAAAAATTATAAAGAGCGTTTTCATGAGGTATTTTAGATGTATTCAATACTCAACACAAAATTTTATGTTTCTAAAGCGAAAAATGTATTTACTTATTATAGATTTTGATACGTATTTTGTTAGAAAATTCATATTATTATGATTTTACATACATACATACATACATACGTACATACATACATAATTAGCCATTACAACCCTTCAGTCAGGATTACGGCCTAGCTTATCAACACCACTCATGTTGTGTGCGTTAATTTTATACATGAGTGGCGGGACCTACAGTTTAAAGTCGACTCCGAACGACAGATTTTTTGAGAAGCTTTTCATGGCAATTTTTACTTTCAGAGTTTTTGCCAGAAATCTGCTGAGATTAAGTCGTCGAAGAAATATTTTTATATTTTCGTTTTGATGTCTGACCTGGGATTTGAACTCGGGCCTTTCGTCTAATAAGCCAACACACTACCTACTAGACCACGGCGACTACGATTTTAACTTTTTAAAAACGTTTAAAATATGAGTTCGTTGATTGCAAACAAAAATAAAAACAAATATGTATTTCCTTTCAATTAAACTCTTTATTGTTCATACTACTTTTGTGTGCCACCGTATACAACTTCACGATATAACAACAACTTGCTTGTTCGTTATTCTTCTCTGCTCACACTCTTTGCGTAAGCAACAACACTTGTACATTAGATCTGTTAGCGGAGATCTTCGCAACAGCAATCTGCAAACCACGACTGTTTACTTCGCACGCAACGCGTCTTCACACAAGACTGACTGAATTATTACTACTCTTTGTCTTGCCTTTTTATATGTCCACAAAATCAGTCTGATGAACGTTCTTGAAGCAGAAGGTTCTTGTTTTCGCCTTCTTGGGAATTCTATTACGACTCCGTAGTTGTTTGTGTATTTTGTTCACGTTGTTTGTTGTTGCTTTCTTTCATACTTGTCTGTCTCCTTTCTTTTCATGTTGATGTTGTTGGTTTACTTGTAACAAGTTCGTTGTATGTACTTGTATGGATTTTGTTTGCGATGTTTTCATTTTCGTAACAATATAATATTCTTGCATTATTCTGGAAGTTGGTGAAAAGGATATTTGGCAACATTATAAGAGACCTACACTATTATGTTCGCATTTTTTTTTTTGATTTTTTTTTTCCACGCTACACATTACGTTGTGAACTTCAGTTTCTACTACAACTACTTCAATCTGTTCCAGGCACTATTTACAATACATATTAAATTTGATATTTAAAAGTTACTTTCTAAGACTTCTAAAACTAGTCTCTTTCAGTTTTTGTCCATTAATTTCTTTTTTTTTCGAACACATATGCAATATTCTCGTTTATTATATTCCAAAAAGGAAGTGCTTTTTTGCTAAACTTTGAAATGAAACGAATAATTTCGTAATGCATGTCTCCACTCACACACTGAGTAAGACTGAACTTTAAGGATAGTTGACAAAAAGAATGTCTTACTATTACTAATGGACATGCTTTACTTTCAAGAGCATATGTTGTTGCAGGCGATGCCTTTTAATTTTATTTCAGTTCTTAAGAAGCAAAATAATCACAGTTTTTTATTTTTTCTACAATCGCAAAAGAAAAACATAAAAAAGCAATTGAAAATAAGAAGGATATTCGTATTTTTCTTTTTCAATTTCAATTATGGTGACATAATTGGAGTCTTTTATTCACTTATAATACCCAGCAGTGCTCGGGTTGTATGCCACTTTATTGTTTGGCAAGTTGAAGGAAAGTTAAATTGTTGGAAGGAATACAACTTCTTCTTTAAATCTTTGCACTTAAAAGGACACTTTAAACGATGCAATGATTTTTATTTTTCTATTTCTAATAAAAACGATCAACAAAATAGTATATTCAGAGTTTTTGCCAGAAATCTGCTGAGAGGAAGTCGCCGAAGAGATATTTTTTCATATTTCTTTTGATTTCTGACCTGGGATAGGAACTCGGGATTTACGCCTAATTAGCCAAAACACTACCAACTAGACTACGAAGACTTCAACTATAGTTCAGAATGTATAAATAGCAAAGCCAATGGCTTAAACTGGTTAAATTATCTAAAAACGTAAATTGATAAGTAAACGACTTTATCTATAATCGACGCTTTATTCGCCATAGTTTCATTCGTAATACAAAATTTGTGGCGTAGTGTAGACAACAGCGACAAGTGGTGCACAAATTCCGAATAACAAGATGGTTAGCAGAGAATACACTTTTCTCAGAAATACTTCACACCGAAACATCAGCATTTTGTAAAGGTGATTTAGTCGCCATAATGTGTTGGATAATTGGACATGAGGCCGCGGCTCAAACCCCAGATCAGATATTTCCAACAAAACAAACTATGAAAAAAATATTTCTTCGACGACTTCCTCACAGCACAAAACTCTGGGAACAAATAAAATTGCAATGAAAAAATATGTCGTTCAGAGTCGATTTTAAACGGTGGCATCCGCCACTTGAGGATAAAAGAAACACACACAACTTAGGAAGCGGTGTGCGAAGTTAGGTCGTAATCCTGACTGAAGGATTTCATTGGTCGATTGGAGATTGAAATGAAAAATATTTACCGACATCCGAAAAGGGCTCCAGTAATATTATGTCATCTACAACTATGGGTGGTGGAAATATTGGATAGTCAAAAAGCTGTTGATGTTCTGGGCTTGTAATTTCAAAGCGGTGTTCACTGGAAGTAGCATATTTATCAAATATCAAATGAAGCATTAAATTGCCTCGGTTTCTTAAGACGTTGGAAAAAACACTCCTCCTCCATCTCTTTGCTATTTAGGTCAGCAATATCGAACCGAAAATAGAATACAACTCTTTTGTGTGGATCGTTTTCTCAATGTCTATTCTGAGGTCTCTCGACTGCATAGAGAAGAGAGTGAAGATGTTATTATGAAAGTAGGGTATCCGACTTTATTAATTCATATAAACGTGTTTGAAATGTTTCTTGAGTTTCGCTGTTTATATCGCAACTTCAACGGAATGTGTTCAAGAGTAATTAGAAAACTTGTTCCACCAAATTGCACTTTATTATGTAATTTTATTTAAAATAATTTTCTTTATACTAATAAGCCGTAGATCATATTATAAATTTCCTTGAATTTGTAAGCATTTTCGCACTTGAAGCACTTAAGAAAATAATGAAACAAAAACAATCCACCACACAAGGATATCTACCACAACAGAAAAATCATTTATAATTTTATTTGATTTTTAAAGCATAACCTGTAAGAATATACTGTGCTATGTACGTTGACAACACATAGTGACTTATCGTTGTTTATTAAAAAAAAAGAGCATAAAAATAGAAAAAAACAAATGTTAAATAAATTACTTTAAAATTATGCCATTAAGACGATAAAAGAAAATCGATTTAAAAAGACTACTATCTGAAGACGAAATAAAGCGAAAAATTGAAAAATAATGTTCAGGGAGGAGTATAAATGTAACGTAAAAATAAAACACACACATTAAATTGGTTGCCAAACATCCTTCTTTTGACACTTGCATGAGATATACCGTCCTAATACACGTATCTATTATGGGGTATATATTCGCAACAGACGTTCACATAAGGAGAAATATATTCTAGGAGATACAGAACTTTTTTCTACACAGTTTAAATAAATATTGTGCAGCGAAATTGGTAAAAAGCAGTAGAGGAAAAAATATAATAGAATGTCAATAGCAATACTCTCTCTCTCTCATTTTAAAAAGGAGATTGTGGTATTTCAGGTGGTTTCGGCGCTCCAGTTCGATGTAATGGAACTTTATCAGTAAGTATAAAATGACTCATGTGTGAAAAGAAAAGAGCTAGACAAGATTGGCAACTAAATTTGTACCCTTTTAAAAACGTTTAAAATATGAGTTCGTAGATTGCAAATAAAATAAAAAATTTATGTTTAGTTTTAAATCAATTCTTTATTGCTTTAGACAATAACAATTTCCTTTAATTGTTATTCTTCGTTACCCTCTTCCTCGTACACACTAGCAATTGTTCGTTAAATCTTAGTAACGGAGATCTTCAAACCACAATTATTCTCTTCATACGCAACGCATCTTCACACAAGACTGACTGAATTCTTTTTGATCCCGTTGCCAGCTTTGTCTTGCCTTTTATATCGGAAAGTAAACAGTCTTCGTGAAATCACTATAAATGTAAATGTTGTTTACGTTATTGCTGTTTGTGTATTTTGCTTTCGTTTGTCCTTGCAGTGTTGTTGTTGCCTGTTTAATTACTTTGCTTATCCTCTTTTTTATTCTGATGTTGTTGCTATATTTTTGTTAATTCTTTGATCATGTAAACAAGTCCATTGTTTTGTTTTTGTAGCTTTTGTTTGTCATATTAATAACACCATTTCCATTTCCGTAACAATAGCTTTCCCTGACTGACGGTAAATAACAAAATAGTTGTAGAAATCGTAAGCATTTCTTCAGAACTTAATTTCTGGTAAATATTTCTGCCATATCTTAATCAAATTAATTTTTACTTGATGGTACTAGAAACATAAAGACATACAGCGTATAGACTTCCCTTTCGACTTCTGATTATATTTATGATCAATAACCTCTCATCAATCGTTAAACCTTTTTTATTTTCAAGCAAGCATATTAATTTGTTCTTGATAGAGATTGTATAGTTCTGTTTAGCCTAGAACTACCATTAGAGAAACGGCTCTGATGCGTTAAGAGTGTATAAAGAATTTCGAACACCACCATGGCTTTTAAAAAAGATATGTATCAGGGTGAGACACCTTTAGGTTTAAAATTACACCATCAGTAATTTTGAATCTGGCAATATTTATGTCATTTTATTCCGCCACAAAATTCAGTACATTGTCTCCACTGAACGCATTGAATTAATTTACGCTTTAAGCACCGTTAGGATTTATTGGGCCAATGAGAAACTGCACGATGATGTCGATCTTGCATAAAAAATAATCTTTTGGAATGAAGCTCATTTCCCTCATAGTGAGCACGTTATAAGCAAAATTGCCGTATTTGGTGCTCAGAAACCCCACACGTTGTCTTACAAAAGCCAATGCAGTTATTACAATTAACTGTTTGATGCGATAACCGATATGTAGTTTCAACAGAATGGACCCACACACTTCATGCCACACTTGATTTATTGCGTTTGATGACCACTTAATATGCCGAAATGGTGATGTTAATTGGCCACCAAAAATTAAGGCTCGAATACTACTAATATAACTATCACGATACTTTTCAGGAGTTTAAGGTAAATAAAGATAATTTGGTATTATAGCAGGAACTAATGGGGCCCAAGAGAGATAATTTTTAGAACGTTTGCAGATTTAACTTTAACTATACTAAACTAATAGTACGGCAGTGAATTTAATAAAACAAATTTACTTTATTGCTTCGAAAAGTAAAATCGTTAACTAATTTTTGTTCATCACTGTACAATTTGTGTGAAATTATTGTAAAATTTACAATTTTTCTACTGCTATCAAACTTTTTTATTTTTGTATTTTTTCCATATTGTTGTATTTTTTATATATCTATGTACACTTTTCCTTTTTTTCAATTTCTCTATAACAAGTAAAGCTTTTATCGAAAACCATTTGTCAGTAAGTGACAAACTAGTTAAATAAAGGGCTATCCATTTCGTGGTTTCAAAAGTATGGGACTGGAATTCGACATCTGTGAAACTAAGTTGTGAAACCAATTTTCTTCTTTTCAGTTGAAACTCTGACATTGACGAAAATGGATCGCTTAACTATCACACAACGCATAAAAAATATCAAAACCTACTACAAAAATGGTTATTGGCGGTGGACGGCAATTTTTCGAACAAAATTTTCTTCTGCGATGAAGCACATTTCACACTCGGTGGGTATGTTAATAAATGAAATTGTCGTATTTAGGGTTCCGGGAATCCTCAAGTAATTGAAGATAGGCCATAACATCCAGAAAAAGTCACTGTTTGGTGCGCTCTTTGGTCCGAGTCAAGTTATGGCTGATATACCGCCCAATATGTGTCAAAAAGTGGTCTAAAATTACCTCAAAAGAATCAATGCTTACACACTTCGCGTGGAAGTCATTTAAATGATATAGTATATCACACACAATGTCAACGTTCAAACTTTACAATAAAAAAGGAATACATATCATGAAAAAAATATTTTATATGTGTTTTTTTTTCGTTTACTTTTGAAACCACGAAATGGATAACCCTGTATTAATCAAATACACTTTACCGGAATATATTCAACATCACCGCAAAAACCAATCACCACAATTTCATTTTAAATGTACGCTCTTTTGTCTCTGTTGGGATTCTACAGTCGGGTTTGTTTTTGGTTTTTTTTTCTTTTTTTTCAGGACTTAGTTCAGTATTGTTTAAGGAAAGTTTTTCACTTCACATGCATTCACTGTACAATTGCGTTTAGAGCAATAATTACTATCTATTGATGGGTAAATTAGCTAAAGTTAAATTAATTATGCAGAAAGTAAAAAATGCACTTTTTTGGTATCAAAAATGGTGGGCCATTAAAAGTTTATCACCCAATTTATACGATATATTTTACGACGTCGTTTTTTCATATTTCCTTTTGAAGCAACTTCAAAAAATCTTTTACATTCATACGATGATTTGAAGTTGTATGTCTTTTTTTTGTAATGTTTGCGACCAGGGTTGTTTTTTATTGTGTAATCGTAATCAAATACGAAAAAGAATAAAGCGTAACAACAAAAACCGAAAAAGTTTAAAGAGGAAAATGAAAAAAAGACTTGAAAAACAGAAATCGAGTCTTTTTGTTTACCCCTCTAGCTCCGTTCTTCAACAAACAAAAGTAGACGTCGAAAAAAAACGTCGTGAAATACATCGTATAAATTGGGTGTATATTTAAAAATGCAATAAAACAAACACTTTTCGAAATTTTGTACAATTAATTATTTTGTTGTGAAGATGTGGAAGATACAGGAAGCCATGATGTAGTTACTACTAAAATATAACCTAGAATTGTGAAATATTTGCTAGAAAACCTTGATATGCTTCTATTATAATAATATCCTCTTAATTTCTGTTAAATTCTATTATGATAAATTAATATTTAATAATTTTTATAATATTTTTTTTTTCTTTTTTGTTAACTTATAATAATGTCACTATATCATAGTATAAAATTGTTGCCAGATAGCCTCAATAAAGCCATAATGGCGCTGAGGCCCTTACTGTTAATTCGAAATATGCTAATTAATAATGAATAAATAAAAAAATCTTCGATTTTGTATTGTATGACACTAATGGAATTAAATATCACTCATACGTCACATATGTACTTGTCGTGAATGAATTTTACATATTAAATATGAGCTGTATTGTGAGTAAATATAATGGGTAGGCGATTTAAAAGTTTAAATTTAAAAACGCAAAATGATACATTTATTGTTTTGCTGTGAGTTACGACTGTTCCGGAAATGGATTATTATTTCATGGTTGCCCTCAGAGTACCTCATTCGATCGGACCAATTTTTGTGCGCTTTTTCGAGTCTCTGGGGACGTGCCTCGGCAATGGCATCACGAATGTTGGCTTCGAATGCTCAATTTTCTCTGGTTCGTCGGCATAGCACTTTTTTTTATGGGCGCCCCACAGAAAATAGTCCAATCTTGTCAAATCGGAGCTTCTTGGTGGCAAATAGACATCACCATTTTTGCTAATAAAACGCACATCAAACGTTTGACGCAATAAATCGATAGTGTTATGAGATGTGTGGTAAGTTGCACCAGCCTGTTGAGATCAAATATCGTTAACATCAATACTATGAAGGAGCGGTTACAAAAAGATCGGTTATCATGATGCGATAGATGTCTCCATTGAACGTAATGGTTGCGCCGTCCTCACCTACAAAAAAATTATGGGCCAATGATAACTCCGCTTCACAAATCACACCAAACTTCTGTAAGACAACGTGTGGGTTTTATGAGCATCAAATACGGCAATTTTGATTATTAACATCATCGTACAGTTTCTCGATCGACCAATATATTCGATATCTTCAGTCACGCGCTTGAGGGGTATGTAGTAAAAATTAGGAGTGATTGTTTCAATGGGTTGTATTGGATAATTCACCTTCCATCACAAGTCGCTACCGTGCTTACTGTATATATAAGCTTTGATGTAATTTTTGGACAAACATCAGGCTTTTAGCGTATTGCTTTACTTTATTTTTTTTTAATTTTCTCACTTAACTAATTCGCTCAATCAAACAAAATGTTTAAGCGATGATTTGGGGATATTTTACTCATTTTCTATTTAACACAATTTTCTTGAATACAAAGTAATAACCAATCAATATGATTTTGAAAGCACTTCATTGTAAATAAGGTTCTGCAGTAGATCTGTTTGTATCTAATATTCTTGTCATTGTCGTTGCATTAATTTCCGCTTCAGCAGTTGCTGTAATGGTTTGTAATAAATGCTGATGTTACATAAAAATGTCCTTCACCCTACTTTTTTTATTTTTGTAAGTTGTGAACGCTTTCCTTTTCATAACTTTGGAACGACTAAACGCTGAGAAAAAAAAGAATGCATTAACAGCATAACTTTTCTGTTTCTGTTTTTATATTTGAAATTTGTTTTAAAAAATAAAACAAAATTTTATGGAATTTATTTTGAAATTCAATTATAAAAAGTAAAAGTTTCAGTCTCTATATCTTCCTTTTATTTGGTCTTCGTGACGACAAGGATATAAGACCAAAACAAACTTAAAACAGGAAAGAAAATCACGGAAGAAAGAATTTAAATGATAAGAGTGAAAAGTATGAACTTACTTTAAAGTGCCGGAAAGGTCTGCAGAATCTGGCGGAAGTTATGCCGCAGGCATATATAAACCTTGAAATATTTTGAACTACTGATAAATCAAATATATACACACTGCAGTAAGTTTGCTTTATAAATATATATTTTTTAGATATATTGGATGTTAATTCAAAAGAAAAACCCTGTATATTTAAATTTAATCAAATACTTATCAATTACTAGCCGTCACAGTCTAGTTGGTAGTGTGTTGGCTTATTAGACATGAGTCCTCGGTTAAAACTCTTCAGTCAGGATTACGGCCTAGCTTCTCACTCCACTCATGTTGTGTGGATTAATTTTATACTTGAGTGGCGGGACCTACAGTTTAGACGTCGACTCCGAACGACAGATTTTTTGAGAAACTTTTTCATGGCAATTTTATTTCACTCTCAGAGTTTTTGCCAGACATCTACTGAGAGGTAGTCGCCGAAGAAATATTTTTTTTCATATTTCGTTTTGATGCCTGGCCTGGGGCTCGAACCCGAGCTTTACGTCTAACAAATGAACACACTATCAACTAGACTACGGCGACTACACCAGGTCAGACATCTTCCTACTACAAATCGAATTATGAAAAATTGTATCCTCGGCGTATGCTCTACTGAAGGATTTAAATGATCAATTGAGAATGTTATCAAATCTCTTAAGAAAAATATTTTACCAACGCTGCAGTCCTTATCTTTTGTCACCGAGCCGTGCTGTAGTGGTAATTGTTGTTTTTAATACATACATAGTGAAACATTACAACCCATCAGTCAGGATTACGGCCTAGCTTCTCACACCACTCATGTTGTGTGCCTTAATTTTATACATGAGTGGCGGGACCTACAGTTTAAAGTCGAGTCCAAACGACAGATTTTTTAGAAGCTCTTCATGGGAATTTTATTTACTCCCAGAGTTTTTGCTAGAAATCAGCTGAGAGGAAGTCGCCGAGAAATATTTATTTGTTTCATATTTCGTTTTGATGTCTGACTTGGGATTTGAACCCTGGCGTTGCCGTGTAATGAGCCAACACACTACCTACTAGACTACGGATAGAATAGATTCCATGAATTCACACTCGGATTTAATCTGAAGACAGTGCGGGCCAGTGTAGTACTTTGATATTGTTATCTTCGAAGCATTTCCTATTGCACACTATGTAATATTGTTACGTTCACCTTTTTAAAACGTTTAAAATATGAGTTCGTTGATCGCAAACTAAATAAAAATAAATTTGTGTTTACTTTTAATTAAAATTCTTTATTGTTCGCCCTAATTTTGTGTGTCACTATTTACAAATTGACGGTACAACGACAATTTGTTTATTCGGTATTCTTCTTTGCTTACATCGCAGATCTTTTTAACGGAGATCTTCAAACCACGACTGTTTTCTTCACACAAGATTAACTGAATTCTTACTGCTCGTTGCCTGCTTTGTCTTGTTTTTTATATGATCGCGTAAACAGTCCGATGAAAGTTCTTGAATTAGAATGTTCATGTGTTCGCCTTCTCAAGAACTCTATCGCGACTTCATTGTTTTTTGTGTATTTTGTTCACATTGCTTGTTGTTGCTTTCTCGCTTATATGTCTATCTCCTTTTCTTTCGTACTGAAGTTGTTGGTTTACTTGCAACAAGTTCGTCGTATTTGTTCGTGTAGCTTTTGTTTATCGTTTTAATGTTAAACGATGGTACATCGTTTACATTTTCGTAACAATATGTTCGAGGCCAATATTTTGCTGGAACACGCATCAAAATATCATATTTTAATTCGTCATAATATAGCAAAAAATTGCAACGAATTACAGCATAATCAGTAATCTATAAAAGAAAAATTATCTCCAAACAACAATGTTCCGCCAGCATGCTTCACCTGTCAACATTTTAACAAGCTGCATCATTCATTGATTGCATAATAAATCATCTCTCAATTTCTCCACAGCAAGAAATTTTCAAATTTCCTACAAGAAATTTTCAATTTCCGTACAAGAATATTTCTTTAAAATTTCACTGTAAGCCATCATATCAAAAGCAGAGTAAGTAATGAGAAGCTTCTATATAGTAAAGGGAATTATTTTGTGTACATAGATTGCTTTCAATGAAGTCCACGTAGTCTAGTGAGTAGTGTGTTGGATTACTAGAAGTGAGACCGTGGTTGAATTCCTGGATCAAGCACCTCGAATAGAACGAAGTATGAAAAACAAATTCTGCTGCGACTTCCTATCAGCAGTCTTCTGGCAAAAATTATACTTGGCATGAAAAGTTTTTCAAACATTTGCCGTTCGAAGTCGACATTAAACTGTACGTCTTGCCCGCTCATGGAGACATGGGTGGTGTGTGGAGCTAGATTGTAATCCTCACTAAAGTATTGTAACGAGCAATTAAGTTTCATGTCGAATGAAAAGCTTCGACTAATTTTCCACTCTAGACACATTTTGTTCGAAAACTTCACGAAAAGAGTTTGTATTTGACCAGAACAGCTTGGCAATTTACAACAATTTTTATTAACAAAATTGATTTGCATCAAAACAGTGGATTAATGGCTTGGTTAGAATGTTGCTGCTAATACAGTGGTGTGATAGTTAATAATGGAAGAGAGTATTACTCTCAAATACGCATGTGTTTCTTAAAATGTGGGTTAATTTTTTTATTTTCTTTTTTTTTAATTTTTCTTTTCAATAGATTTCATTGTATTCTCGCACATGTAGTGTGTTTATGGTTAAATTATAGTTTGATCGATCAAAAAACTAAGAATTCTGTGAACTAAAAACGAATGGATATCCATTTACATGGTAATTTGTTTTCAACAATATCGGTTTGACGTATGAGTGATATTTAATTAGTTTGGCCATTTAAGAGTACTCATACGTCCCTGGTCATGCCTTATTGTAGGTATTTATATCATGTTTTCATAACACAAGCCTATTGACAGGCAGGCAATCGGTACACAGGCAAGTACGTAAGAAAATGAGTTTTTATAACATAATTGCCTGACTTACGTTATTGTTGCGTCTTGTCAAGTTACATTGTTGCCAAGATATATTTTTATTATACCATTGAGTTTTTTTTCCATGTTAAAGTATAAAAAAATATAAATAATAAACACAAGGCAACTCTGTATTTTGTTTATTATTACATTTTTTCTGTTTGTTTACCAAAACAAATTTTTACTATTCCATAGATGAAATATAATAAAATATGAATGAAAAATACAATGTTCCCATCAATAGAAATATATTTTGATATTAATACAGAAAGTGCTCCACTATCACGTTCGTTTATGTCGAAGAAACATAAGAGACACTTTGTTTTTTATGTTTTTCATTGCATTCTGATTTTTTCGCGTAAAAATGTCTGTCTGTCTGCTACTCGTTGCAAGCTGTGGGTAGTGTTCCATCAGTTCAACCAACATTTGGAACTTAGAGGCGTTCGTTTTCTTTATGCTAAAATTTCAAATTTTTTACTTTTTCTTTACATAACATATGTATAATATGTATATAATATGATGACATTTAAAATATTTCGGCTCCAGCTTTGACCTCTCGTGAGCTGGACCATTTTCAAAAGGGTATATTTTTCCATGTTTTATCAATTTGAGAATTTGTTTCCTAACTACCATATACAGTATGGGTGTCATAAGAAAGGGGTTTTCAAGGCGCGTCCAACTATATATACAATTTGTCCAAGGACAATCATCCATATCCTTTTTTAAGGATATTCTGTAAAACGAACTGTTTTTGAATCTTTTCTTCGGGGTTGTTTGTAATAAAATAACCAAATGAACTCTAATATGATGGCGGATTTAGTTTCTAGATGATGTTTGGATTAAAATAGGACTAAAGAAAGAAAAAAAGAAATGATCCACGGATTTTTCTCAGCATATTTTTTTCCCCAAATTAAAAAAAGTTATTAAATTTTTTGTTTATATTTACAAAACAATATTCAAAATACGCAAACTAGGGCGAATTTCAAAAAAAGCTGAGACCCGTATTTAATTAAATCGACTAAAGATTAAAATATGTTAATTTGGTTATTTTATTGCAAACAACCCCGAAGAAAAAAATTCAAAAACCGTTCTTTTTAACAGAATATCCTTAAAAAAAGGACATGGATGATCGTCCTTGGACAAACTATACACACAGTTGGACGCGCATTGAAAAACCCTTTCTTATGACAACCATATTGTATATGTTGGTAAAGAAACAGATTCTCAAATTGACAAAACATGGAAAAATATACCCTTTTTCGAAATGGTCCAGCTCACGAGAGTTCAAAGCTGGAGCCGAAATATTTTAAATGTCATCTTAAAAAAGTCCAAGGTTCATTTTTAGAAGGGTACATCGAGCACTTTTTTTTGTGAGTCGCTCTAATATACATATGTACTTACAAATTTTGATTATTACAATCCATTAATAAAAACGAATCTTTATTTTCACAACTAATTACAAATTTTGATTATTACAATCCATTAATAAAAACTAATCTTTATTTTCACAATTTTAAATCAAAATTCCGTACACAACTGCTTTTTTTTGATTGTCTACTTTTGACATTTCTAGCAAGTGGAATTGCTATATGAAAACCAAAAAAAACTCAATTCTTACGTTTCTACTCAAAAAAGGTTACCACTTGTGTTATAAAAACCAAATGTTCACAAATGTACAAATATTTTGAGTCACTTGTGGTATGAAAACAGGCCATTAGTTGGTAGAAGATTTTTAGTGATGCATGCGCAGGGTTCATTTTACCTAAATACCCACTGTAATTTTTTACCGCTTATGTTTTGTGTGTAAATTTTATACATGCGTGGCAGGGCATACAGTTTAATCTCGATTTCGAACGACAGATTTTTTAAAATCTTTTTTATTGCAATTTCATTAACTCCTCACAGTTTTTCCTAGAGATCTGTTAAGAGGAAGTCACCTAAAAACATTTCGTTTTATCGAAGATATCTGACCTGTGGTTTGAACTCAAAATCAGCAATGAGTATTCAAAACGATAAGTAGATTCGAATCATACTTATAATTTCTGATACTAATACGCATTCATACTTACTATAATATCATACTCATACTACTACTCATATTCAAAGTTTGAAATACTCATCGTACTCACACTTAACAATACGCATGATGTTGTTGATTTCGACTTTCCTTTACCCAACAAGAGAATCAAAATATAAGTACGATTCGAGTACGAACACTACAATACGCACTAAGAGATTGCGTGTTTGCTCAGTTTGCTGTCTTTATCTTTTTTGCTTATGTGTCTTTTTTCTTTCTCTGTAAATGCAACAACAACTGGAACTGCAAATTTAGAAGAATGATTCGAATTATTCGCATCATTTATGAGTATTATAAGTATTTTTCTAAATTTATGAATCTGAATGACTAGGCGTATGAATCAAACATAATTCGAATGTTATGAGTTTGATGTCAACGTTGTACTCATACTCATTGCAGCCTGTACTTATAAATCAATGTTGTAGTGAGTACAAATGAATCAGAGTAGTTGAATTTTAATACTGTTGACTCACTGTTGACTGCTGATCTCTGGTTTGAACCGAGATCTCACGTCTAATAAGCCAACACACTACCTACTAGACTACGGCGTAAATTATTTTATAAGCCTGTGACAAAAAAAATTAATAATTTTAGGAATAAAATATTCAAGACAAACTTTTTGGTGGATAAGTGTGCTAAGTAGAAGACCATTACAGTATATCGCTAAACTTACCAAACATTTTCGAAGATTTAAGACATCTTAAGTACGATATCTTTGGTATATTTACATACACATATACATAATTGACCATTACAACCCTTCAGTCAGGATTACAGCCTAGATTCTCACAGCACTCATGTTGTGTGCTTTAATTTTATACTTGAATGGCGGGACCTACAGTTTAACGTTGACATATTTTGAGAAACTTTTTCATGGCAGGTTTATTTACTATCAGAACTTTTGCCAGAAATCTGCTGAGATTAAGTCGCCGAAGAAATACTCTTTTTCATATTTCGTTTTGATGTCTGGGCTGGGGCACAAACCCAGGCTTTACGTCTGCCTACTAGACTACGGCGACTACTTTGGTATATTTAGAATTCCAAGTTCATTATTTCATTATTCATTCATCATTAGCACTATTTTTCTATCAATGGAAGACGATTTCAAAAAATGAATCCTTATTTATGCTCCAACACTTTCATTACAGTTTCTGAATTTTGTATTGCATTAATACAATAAGTACAGGTAGAATATAAAATATAAAAAAATATTTAATTTTCCAACTCATTTCTTTCATCGTTTATAACGTAATTAGAACGTAACAAACAAAAAGAAAAAAGAGTACTGAAGTTCTTACAAATATTATTATTATAAGCTGGGTCAACTAAGGAAACTATAACGACTATTAAACAAAATCCTGCTCAGTCTTGTGTAAGAAATCTGTAAAATCTCGGGGTAATTGCATAAAATTATGATAATTTTGTATAAATATTTAAAGAGTAAATTAAAGAAACTCTGAAGGTAAATACACCAATACATATTACATCACGAAGAATACTGTATTAACTACGTGTAACTATGGCGTCTCTTGGAAGTACTAAATTTTCAGCTTCATTGTAGAAAATCAACAAGAAAAATTCATTAAATAATTGCAGAGAATTTTGTTTAGTTTAGTTTATGACTACAAACTATGGAATTAAAAATTCAAGGAAGGTGCACAAGCTGCAAAGCCAAAGCTCGTAGAGGTTGAAAGAAGAAAAAGATTTTCAAAGTAGTGTTGGTAGAAGGACTTCAAACTCCTTCATATGAGTCTGGCCTAGAGTCATAGATACTAGATGTCATTGGTTTTTCGGTGAGAGAACGTTCAAAAATCTGGATCTGGTGGCGAACGTGCCAATGAGGGCGCTGGCTGGTTTAATTCGGAACTCGTAGTGGGTCAAACCCTCTAGGAACGGATCTTGACAAGGGGGCTTAGCTTACACTGGGTAACTCAATGGGCCAAATCGTTCAAAACCAGACCTAAGTTCACATTTTGATTAAATTTTTCAATGAGAAGAAAGACAAATCATTGCCTGGTCTCTCACTAGGTGGTTCAGATATTTGCTATTTCTATATGAAAAACAGTTAAGGACTTGTCTGATTTTGTTCGCCAATTCCTCAGTTATATATTCACTGCCGCTACTTACAATTAGCTTTTCAGAAATTTAAGTTGAATGTATTTGAGGTCTACAGGATCACAACCATAAACTGCAAACACAATTCAGTCAGGCTTTCGTTTGTAATAAAAACTGTTATTTGGACGAAGGGAAAACTTATTTTGTTAAGTTTTAATTATTAAAGCAGATTTCATTCATTGTATCTAATAACATTTTATTATCTCTGTAGAAAAATTTTATTTTCATTGCTAAGATTATATAAAAATTTGGAATAAATTTGTGATTTTTATTATTCGCCTTTAAGGAATTAAATGTTGATTATACACATAATCTTTACTACAAATATTCATGTCTTCAATAATTGTTTACAAGAGAATTTTATTGAAAAGAATTAAAGTGAATAAATTGAAATCCAGGTAGATTTGGTCATGTAACAAATACTTTGTAAATATTTAAAAATAAGTTTAACCTGGAGATTTTTATTAAAAAATTCTGTATTTTTTCCTTTTTTTTTCAAATGTATTCTGTATACAAATGTAAGCTTAAAATTATCAAAGCAATAAACTAATTGCTGATGCAAATTAAATAAATTGTACAGAATTTGTTACATGCATAAGAATACATAACAATTTTTGTTTCAATTAAAAAATAAAATGAATTTTATTTTTGTAAACTAGAAATCCAATTACATTCATGCAAACACACAATAGGTTGTTTCAAAACAAATACTTCATTTTATTCATTTCATCAACAAAATAGTTCACTTATAGAAATTAAAGTATATACATACATACATACATACATAATTGGTCATAATAACAGCTCAGTCAGGTTTACGAATTTTCTTCTCATACCACTTATGTTGTGTGCGTTAATTATATATACATGATTGGGGGTACCTGCAGTTTAAAGTCGGCGCCAAACGACATCATTTTTGAAAGACTTTTCAAATCAACTGTTTTTTTTTAAAGAAAAGAGAAGATGCCAAAAGAAATATTTTTTATATTTTGCTTTGTTTGAAAAGTATGGCTGAACCACGGGCTCTCTTGTAAAATGTCAACACAATACCTACTAGAATATCCCTACCTACTCGAGTATCCCTAAAAATTTCATTTGAAATTTCTTTTTCGATTCAAGTAAAGCACATGGTTCTGACAACATAATTCCAGGGCTGTTGAAAGCCTTAGAAATACTACATGTTAAGCTTAGAACTGCTAGGAAAGTGAAACCATGCCAACTAAAGTTAGTAAAGTTGCGTGGGCCTTGGCATAGTCTTGTTGTTACCAGATACCGTTCAGCGCATACTTTTTTATTTACTCAGTCAGTTTTGCCAAATCACCATGGACGACCGTGTATAAATCGTATTAATTCATGAAAGAATTTGTAAGTGAACAAACAAAATTGTCGAATTAAGGGTGATACCAATCCACTTCAGATTTAAGAGCCTCCAATTCATCCTGAAGAAGTTAGTGTTTGGTTGGACTTTGGGTTATCGGCGACGTTAGCCAGGCCATCAACTGCTAGCACTACAGTTCGATGGTTACAAACTTTTTTGTCTAGACTCGGATTACCTGGTTTTCGACGACATGTGGTTTCAACAGGACAGTTCTACGTGATGTACAGCTTATGTCGTATTGGATATTCTGCACAAGCAATTCGAAACCAAGGTTATCTCATATGGAAGTAATGTGAACTGCCCACCGAGAACCAATCTGAGCGATGTTATATTCGATACATAATGGCTTCAATAGGTTGATAATATCTCACGCACACTTCTTTCTTTAAGGATACGAAGTGCTTAATGAAACATATAATATTTTTTATATTTTCCAAATATTAGTTGATAAATGAAAGACTAGTCGTGTTAGTGGTAATATTTCACATGACTTTTGTTGTGACGATGTGAATTCTTAAGTGTGGCGTAGATCTTCTAACTGTTCTGAGTACCGCTATCCTTTCATATTTCTGACTCATGAAGCTCCGTCATGTTTAATATTGAATGAAGTGAAGAACGTACAATTCTTGCCATTAAGTATTGATTTACGGGCTCTTACTAATTTTTATAATTGCTTGTAACAGTAGTGTGACATAAAAACAAAAAAGGGAGCCACAAATCAATGAAACTTGAATTGGAACTCGTAACCGTTCTGTCGGCAAAAGTATTTAGATCGAGCTTAGTATCAAATATTATACTATTACGAAAATTTAAATGGTGTTATTAAAATGATAAACAAAAGCTACAAAAACAAAACTATGGACTTGATTACATCCACAACGAATAAACAAAAATATAGCAACAACATCAGTATAAAAAAAGGGGATAAACAAAGTGAACAAACAGGCTACAACAACACTGGAAGGACAAACATAAACCAAATACCCGAACAACAATTACGAAAACAACATGCTTACATTTATAGAGATTTCGCGAAGGCAAAGTCATTCTCCTTCGAGACCATTCATCAGACTCTTTACCCAGCGTTATAAAAGGCAAGTCTTGTGTGAGGACGCGTATCAAAATACTTTTATTAACTCTTTAAATTCCAAAGCAATTAAATAGTCATAGTCACAGTGTCTCCATAGTAGTATTATAGCCCCTCAAGTAAATACGTTTTTATTACATTCTACTGTATTTGCTGAACAACATTAAACATTTTATTACGTTTGGCATTTGAAATTGTATAAATTTTATTGTTAAATTTTATTAAAAATTTTAAGATAAAAATTCAATAAATTTTTATACTTAAAAATGGTCTCTTTTATGTAAGCATTGAATAGGAAATAAACTTTTGTTCATAAATTTCTACAGCAACCAGAATAAAATTAAAGGAGTAAAAAGCTGATAAATTTAATACAAAAACCAATAAAAGAACCACTCGAATTGAAAATATCGAAACCCACAGTTAATTGTCAGAAAACTAAAGTAAACACAAATAAAGGAAATAAAAACTAAAATTCGGTGAATCAATGGCAAACAACAAATTTTAGCAATACAATGCGATGCGGCACTATACATAGATATATAGTTGAGAATAAATAAAACAATTTGTATAGTAAACTTAGAAAAATGAATCCTATTTGCGGCAAAAGGCAACAAGTAAAAAAGGATAAAAAAAACATCCGTAGCGAAAAGGACGATGGATGATATACTTTATTTCTAGGAAATTGAACTATAAAGTGGTGTTGTTAAACCCTTGATATATTCTCGTATGCGCTCTCTATCTCCCTTTCTTTCTCTATCCCTTCCTGTCAAAGTTGTCTAAACCGGATACAAAAGATTTGCCAAAATCAATGTGGAGAGACAACAAACCCATATTTACAATGTTTTTTTTTTTTATCTGCAACAGTTATTTGTGTACAAAAAGTAAAAAAAGCCAAAAAAAATTAAAGCGAAATGCTTGAAAATACTTTTAAAATAAACCTTCAAAAAATTATTCATGATGTTCAATATACCGCATACTTACATACGCTTATGCGATTTTTCGAGCCTCTTGAATTTTATCCCTTCGTATTACACTGTCTTTATGTGAATGTCTACTTGCGATTTGTTTCCTTTTTTACAATATTTTCACACAGTATTCTTGTCAATATTTTTTAATAAAGTTTGACGTTTTGCCACTTAATACTTTAGATACCGAAAATTGAGGCATTACAGACAAAATAATAATAATTTTCATGGGTTTTTTACATCAATACATACATACATCGATATATAATTGGTCATTATAACCTATAGACAGACTTACAACCTAGCTTGTCAGACGACTTATGTTGTGTGTGTTAATTTTATATATGAGTGGCAGGACTTACAGTTTAAAGTCTTTAAAGTTTTTTATTTACTCTTAGATTTTTTGTCAGAAATCTGCTGAGAGGTAGTCGCCGATGAAATATTTTTATCATATTTCGTTTTCTTGGAGATGTCTGGCCTGGAGTTTATTGTTTATCGACGTGCTTTAGTTAAGATTGTAAGGACTGATGTGAAAACCTATTTCATTAGAAAAATGTTCCTTCCCTCGTATAAAATAATTGTCATTAAGTTATACGTTACATATATTTACAAAATAGCTTACTCACTTATTTGAGAGGCCATTTTATTATATTATATTTTATTATTATTCTTTCTAAGTTCTTGCCGGAAGATTGCTGAGAGAAAGTCGCCAAAGGAATTTTTTTTCGATATGTCTGAGCCAGGGATTGAACCACGGGCTTTCGTCTCGTAAGATAACACAGAACCTACTTGACTACGGCAACTTCAGAGCGAGTTCAAAAAAAGAAGCATAAGTAAAGCTTTAAATAAAGTCCCAAAAAAAAAAAAACAGTGTGAATCTGTTGTTCCAAAAAACGAACCGGTGGAGTTCATGTCCATCGCTTATCAAAATGTTCGTGGCTTGAGAACAAAACTAACAACATTATACACGAACAGTTTTAACATCGATCAACAAGTGTTAATATTTACGGAGACATGGTTAAATGATAATTTTTTAAATACCGAAATACTTTGTGACAAATTTAATATATTTCGTCGTGGTCGTGCCAACAAAACTACAGGTGGAGGTGTCCTTATTGCTATTTCGTGTAATTTACCTTCAGAGCTTGTAATAATTGATACACCTCATGATATTGAATTTATAGCTGTTTCAACAAAAATGAATGGTCATCGAATTTTTATTACCTGTTCATATATTCCGCCGACTTCTCCACATGCTGTATACATGAAACATGCTGAAGCTATAAGTTTTGTAGCTCATTCTTCAAAAAACGGTGATTTTATTTTCGTCTTTGGAGGTTTTAATCTACCTTCAATTCAATGGAAATACTTACCAGATGATGGTTATTTCATTCAAATGAAGCAGAAATCAAATTTCGACGAATTTTTATAATATAATGTATGATTTAGGTCTATTCTAAATTAATGGTATTCCAAACATTAATTTCAAAATATTGGACTTAATTTTCGTTAATGAAGTGACTAATAACTTTATTAAACGCTCTTTCCCTATTACCAGTCCTGAAGATTGTTATCACCCAACGCTCATTCTAAAAACATCCATTCCATTTAATATATCGATGCCTTCATGTAGTAAGAATGAGAAGGTTTTTTTCATTTAAGCACACCAACTATAATATGTTAAATTAACTGCTAATCAATACGAATTGGTATTCCTTATTTGCATGCTGTACTAATGTTGATGATATGTCTAATGTCTTTTACTCTAAGGTTAATACCTTTCTGAATTTATGTGTTCCAAAGCATCCGGTCCTCCCTGGAATAATAAACAACTGACTCTTGTGAGAAATAAGAAGAATAAATACTATAAAAAGTTTAAACAATCTGGCTGTTAAATTTTTATTATATAAGATATTCTGTTACCCGTGCGGAATACACAATACTTAATAAATCATGTTACGATAATTATATCAATACAATGAAGACCAACTTTAAGCGTAATCCGAAATCGTTTTTTAAATTTGTTAATTCAAAGAAAAAAGTAACTGGTTTTCCATCTTCCATGAGATTTCAGCAGATTGAATCTAGCGATGACAGCATTATAAGCAATTTATTTGCCAACTTCTTTTCTACAACTTATTCGGATGCAACTTATAATGATTCTATTGAGTATCCCTTTAAAATAAATACAAATTCCACTGTGTCAATATCTTTAATTAACGTTGCTACTATTTCTATGGAATTAAGAAAACTAAAGTTCTCATATAAGTTTGGACCTGATAACATTCCTAGCAGCATTTTAATTAATTGCGCCGGCGCCATAGCTGTTCCACTATCATACTTATTTAATAAATCGATTGAATGCGGTTATTTTCCTAACGTTTGGAAGGATTCTTTCATTATTCCTTTGTTCAAATCAGGAAATAAATCCGATGTTACAAATTATCGTGGTATTGCAAAACTGAGCATAATTCCAAAACTATTTGAAAAAATTATTACTGATGATTTATGTTATCAAGTTTCTAACATGATATCTCCTAATCAGCACGGTTTCAGGATTTTTTCATCAACAACAAACAGACGTTATCTATACGGATTTCAGCAAGGCTTTTGATAAAGTCAATCACGTACTTTTAAAGAAGAAACTTCATTTAATGGGATTTACTAATCTTAGTTTAAAATGGATTTATTCATATTTGACTAACAGAAAACAAACCGTACTGTTTAGAAACTGCTGCTCCAGAAGTATTAATGTCCTTTCTGGTGTACCTCAGGGTAGCCATCTTGGACCGCTCCTGTTTTCATTGTTTATTAACGACTTACCTGATATGATTCACTATTCCAATATTCTAATGTATGCTGATGACGTAAAAATTTTCCTGAGTTACTGCCAAATTTCCGATCAGAAACTTCTTAAAGATGACCTAAATTCGTTTCATTTATGGTGTAATTTAAATCTAATGCAGCTTAATCTCAAAAAATGTAAATACAGGAGATTTGTAAGAAAGAATCCGATTCCTGCTAACTATGCTTTTGATGGATACGAGCTTGAGCTTGTAGATAACTTCCTGGATCTGGGAGTTCTACTTGACTCCAAGCTAAACTTTATTCCGCACATAACTATGACAGTAAATAAAGCGAGAAGCGTACTTGATTTTATAAAACGGTGGGCAAAGGAATTTAACGATCCTTGTGTTACTAAATCGCTCTACACATCTCTTGTAAGACTCGACTATACTCGAGTATGGATCCATAATATGGGATCCTCTATATAAAAAACATTCCGACGTCATCGAATCTGTATAAAAGCAATTTCTGATGTTTTGTCTCCGAGGACTGAATTTTAATCCCACAAGTTTACCTTCTTATTCTGCGAGACTAGCATTAATCAAACTCCCGACACTTAAAAGCCGCAGAACTATGTTAAATATCTCGTTCTTATTCAATGTAATTACTGGTGATATAGGCTCCAGCTTTTTAATCCATAATATCAGATTTAATGTTCCTCAACGTCCGTCACGTCATTTTTCCCCATTATCAATACAATTTTTTAGATCCAACTACGCTGGTGCTGATCTAATTAGGAGAATGTGTAAAGAATTTAATAAATTCTATATGCTAATTGATTTTTCTTTATCGAATAATGTTATAAAAAATAATGTAATTATGTATTTAAATCAGGGACCGTAACTGTTATAACTTTTATCGTAAAAGTCAGGAAATAAAAGTTATTTTTTGACTTTTATTTTTTCGAGCAGAAATAAAAGTTATGTTTTGACTTTTATTTTTTCGCGCAGAAATAGCAGTTATTTTTGACTTTTATTTTTAAGAGCAGTAATAAAAGTTATTTTTGACTTTTATTTTTAAAAGCAGAAATAAAAGTTATTTCTTGACTTTTATTTTTTCGAGCAAAAATAAAAGTTATTTTTGACTTTTATTTTTTCGAACAGAAATAAAAGTTATTTTTTGACTTTTATTTTTTCGAGCAAAAATAAAAGTTATTTTGGTTTTTTCAAACCAAAGATTAGTGTTTAATATACCCAAAACTTAATTCTAATAATTTTCTGACATAAATAACAATAATTTTTTAAAGAATTTTTTAATAAATATTATGAATTCATCATGAATTGAAACAAAAATAACTTTTATTTCTGCTCGAAAAAATAAAAGTTGAAAAATAACTTTTATTTCTGCTCGAAAAAATAAAAGTTAAAAAATAACTTTTATTTCTGATCGAAAAAATAAAAGTCAAAAATAACTGTTATTTTTGCTGGAAAAAATAAAAGTCAAAAAATAACTTTTATTTTTGCTCGAAAAAATAAAAGTAAAAAAATAACTTTTATTTCTGCTCGAAAAAATAAAAGTCAAAAATAACTTTTATTTTTGCTCGAAAAAATAAAAATCAAAAAATAACTGTTATTTTTTTTCTAAAAAATAAAAATCATGTTTTTAAAAAGCATCGCCTTTTATAAAAATTTGGTTCAAGACAATCAAAATGGTATACTTGGTTTTGTTCTCCGACACTTCCTTGTGGTTGCTTTTTTTAATCAAAAATTCAAAAATAACAGTTATTTTCGGTCCCTGATTTAAATACATAGTTTTTTAGAATCAAAATCTAATAATATTAATTTAAGTGCCTGCAAGGAATATTTCCATAGGCAAATACAATTAAATAAATAAATAAATAAATAAAGCCCGTTACACAAGGTGATTCAAATGCAACGACATAATAATGAATTTTTGACGAACTGAAACAGGTACTCATCATTAACCTAAAAAAGGAGAATAGATCTCATGGGATGAAGATATTGCTGAAATTGTAGTCAAACTACTGTGTTGATGATATTCATGAACCAAATTTTGCATGTTATAGCACAAACGGTTTCAACAGGGTGTTAGTTGCTAGCTATTTTGCATTCAAGGTTTTGATAAGGATTAAGAACGCTTTTCTCACTTAAAAGCTTTTCATTAACAGAAATTGTGTTTTGGAAATATATTATGTGTGAATTTATAAATGTTATATTGAGCACTGAAGTTGAGATAGTCTAGTAGGTAGTGGAAGGCTGACGACGACTTTTCCTATCAAGTTTCTGGCAAAAAAACTCTGTGAGTAAATAAAACTACCATGAAAAGTTTCTCAATAGTCTGTCGTTCTGAGTTAACTTTAAATTGTAGGTCCTGCCATTTGTGTATAAAAATTAACATACAAAAGGTAAGTCTTGTGAGAAGTTAGAGCGTAGTCCAAGAGTTGTAATGACCAATTTTGTATGCATATGTATGTGTACATATAGCACTGCATAAAATATTTCCATTTGCCGTCTGTAGCTATTTCTATAACATGATATCAGCGAACAGATTTGGTCGAATATATAGACGTTTTTTATTTGATTATAATATAAGAGTGCGTCTGACGTTACTGTTTTGTCATCCGTGAAACATTTTGTATTACAGCAAGAAAAAAGATTAGATGTTTTATTCTTCTATGATAATAATGATAAAGGACTACTGCAGTAAAACGTGGTAGATCCTACGGGCTGCATTCTGTAGTATTTTATTTATTCTCTATCTCTATTAGAGCTTCTAGAACATCGTCGAACAAGGCAACAATTTTTTTATCATTAGAATTATGCCATGTAATCGTAATTATAGCTTTCATTGGATACTGCTTAAATGTGGTGGGTTCAAAGATCTACTCACAACCCAGGGGATTGGACTGTGCTACACGCATAAGTCTGTATGTTCAGTGCGCATATTACAATTATACGAACACATGTCAACAACGACAAACAAAAAAAAAAACAACAAAACAAAATAAAAACAATGTTGTTGAAATAACCAGCTGTTTTTTTTACCAGCTGTCAAATGAATATTGAATAAGCAGCTGAACTGCGTACATTGTTATGTCTGAACACTTAAAATGTTGTACTCAATAAACCGAATATTGACCCAATAAAAGGGCATATCTGAACATAGTATAATGGGTAATGTGTTAGCCTATTAGCGTGAGTGTTGTGGGTTGGATTACCAGCGGAGACTCTGGTCTTGTACTTTACATCGAGCATATTTATACCTATTATTTGTAATTGATTTGCAATAAATAAACAAATAAATAAATAAAATAAAAGTTTTCAGTTAAAAATTTAATATAACAAAATCTCTACTTTCTAATGACCCAATTATATTGAAGCATGACCGTTTTGAATATGTTGACTTCTACAAACAAAACTGAATCACGAATGTTGTGAACACATTCTTTCTCAACAGTTGTTATTCTTAAGTTTCACCTGGCTTATCGGCAGTTGATTCAGTTATTAAATTAACTAATGATGGGGGCGTTACACTGCAAGCTGAAAATATTGATGAAGCATTTTTTATTAAAAATCGAAATGGTCATAGTAATACCCCAAATAAACAGAAATTAGTTGTTAAGTTTAGCTCAAAGAAAACTGAGGAGCAGCTGATGAATGTCAAACCAAAACTAAAAGAAAATTTAGCCACTCAAAAGGTGTTTATCCGTGATTATTTAAGCCGAGAAACACACAGCTTGTTAAGACATGCTAACACTTTAAGAAATGTTGGGTATAGCTCAGTTTATGCTGCCAGTGGAAAAATGTTTGCTAAAAAGGGCGATTTGTCTAAGCCTATAATCATTAGATGTGAGGAAGATGTGGATAATCTCTTATTAGAGGCAACACTACTAACAAACCAAGAATGCGAAGATCTACTGTTGGAAATGCAGCGAACATAGCTTAGCAGTCTTGAAATGAAATTCTTTCTAATCGTCACACCTATTTTTTTGTTTGTTTGTTTTTATGTCACAATTTTCACTTTATTTTTATTATGTTCAACAATCATTACTTTTGCAACTTACAATATTTTGAAAATCATTTTAAAAATAGTAATTCAAATATTGATATTATTAGTATAAATGTGAGAAGTATTGCTTCAATTGATAAATTTAATACATTTTAGGATTTAATTGTTAATCTTCCACGACTACCATATATTATAGCAATTCAGGAGACATGGTTTCATAGGGATCATACTCAATTATAAAATATATATGGATATCACAGTATTCACTCTTGTAGATGGGATGGTTACGGCGGAACCACTATTTTTATTAGTGATCAATTAAAGTATACATGCAATGTTTGTGAGAGCAATAATTATGTTGATTACATAGTCTTGACATTAGACGAATTAACAATAAAAGAAAAGCCGCTCATCGTTGGGTCTTTTTATAGATCTCAAAAGTGTAGTACAAATAATTTTCTATGTTTTATAGACAACTTACTTTCGTGCTATGGTCGTGTTCCATGCATTATTGTAGGTGACTCAAATATTGATATGTTGAGAGAGCAAGAAAGTGAAGAATTGTTGTCTATTTTGCAACATTACGATATTGATAATTATCATACACTAATTACTCGTCCGGATAGTAAAACTGCAATAGATCACGTATATAGTAATGTACAAAAGTTATTGCATATAGACTCTGTTGAGTGCGATTTATCGGACCACAATATTGTATCTTGCAGAATTGCTTTTGACGTTTATAGAAAAAATATTCGACAAGTTTCATATACTCAGTGTGACTATAATCATGTTAAACAATATATTCAAAATCACATATCTAGTATAAGTCAAATTGGTGATCCATCGGCCGATACAGTGGCCTTAATATCGTGCATTAATGACGCGGTGTCAAACTCAAGTTCTATAAAAACTAGGAAGAAGGTACTTAAGAATGAAATCAGACCCTGGATTAATATTAATTTACAAAAACTTATTATGTATAAACAGAAACTTTTAAAACAACGTAAAAGAAACCGTACCAATATGGACTTAAGCAATAGATTGAAAAGAATTAGCTATATCATTAAAAGGGCTTGCAGAGTATCCATGAACAACTATTATCGTGATGTCTTGGATGAAGTAAAGCATGATCCACGAAAGAGTTGGAACTTTATAAATAAATCACTTGGTAGAGATTCTAATAAATGTATAAATATAATTGATGATAATGGTGAACTTATTGCTAGTGATTCTCGCAAAGCTGAAGCGTTAAATAACTATGTTATACAATCAGTTAAGGATTTAAGGTATATAATTGAACGAAATCCAGTTGATTCCTATAATTCTCTGGGAACAATGCGATTTTATGATGGTATATTCAAACTGGGATACACAACTTCGACGGAAGTAAATAATATCTTATCAAATTTAAATATTCGGAAAAGTTCTGGTCACGATCAAGTATCTCCTGAAATTCTAAAACATTGTAAAGATGATGTATCTACTCATCTTATGCGCATATTTAAAAACATGATTGATTTGGGAATATACCCAGACGTATTGAAAATCCATAAAATCACACCAATTCCGAAAGTGAACAATGCTACTACAGCCGAATTATATCGCCCAATTGCAGTATTATCTGCTATTGATAATGCAATCGAGAGGATGTTGCACAATCTGCTTACAAATTACTTGGAGGAGCATAATCTCCTAAATGATTACCAGTATGGATTCAGAAAAGGTTGTGGTACGGAGGAAACTGTGGTAAATGTAGTTAATTATATATGTAAAGGTTTAGACGATGGGCACAGTGGCGTCGTAGGATTATATTTTGATCTTACGAAGGCATTCGATATTGTTGATTCTACTTGAAAAGTTACGTCTATATGGAGTTCGTAATCGTGAACTGGATCTATTTGAAAGTTATCTAACAAATAGAAAGCAATTTGTTCAGATAAATACAGAAAAAAGCTTTATTGGCAGCGTAGATCATGGTGTACCGCAGGGCAGTGTGTTGGGTCCATTAATGTTTACTTTATATATAAATGATATTATTCACCTTGATTTGAATGGCAAACTATTTGTGTATGCTGATGACATTTGCATATTTTACCAATATAAATATGACACAGTGGCCAAGGCTTACATTGAAAGAGATGCAGCGTTAATCGTTGAATATGTTAGAATAAATAAACTCATTTTTAATGCTAATAAAACAAAGCTGGTTAAATTTAGGCCAACTAATTGCCCAAATGATAATTTCAGTGTAAAGGTAGATGGTACCGAAATTAAGGAAGTTTCGTCGATAAATTATCTAGGGATACATTTGCAAAGTAATCTTTCCTGGAACATACATATACAATATCTTAGGTGCAAGATAAGTTCGGCGATTGGAATACTCTACAAGTTTAAACATAAATTTGATGAGAATACAAAACTATCGATTTACAATGCATTGATACAAAGCCAATTTGGTTATTTAACCATCTTGTATGGCTGTAAAAATACAAATGAACTAAAATCCCTACAACGTATAAAAAACAAAGCTCTAAAGATAGTGTACAACCTTCCTCTAAGGTACTCGACTATATCACTATACAGAAATGTTTCCAAAACGATTTTGCCAATATGTGGAATATACAAGTATCAACTTTTAATTTTTGTGTTTAAGTCCTTGAACAATATTGGATCATACCATAAAATTTGCGCGTAACCAACATACGATATTTACGAGGAATAGTACGAGTTTAGTATTAACTTGCTGTAGGCTTGAGATGACTAAGCAACGAATTGAATATATTGGTAGTCGGGAATTTAACAACTTGCCAGAGTCCGTAAAATCAATTAATAACATTTCATTATTTAAGACAAACTTAAAGAAATTTTTGCTAGATAACTTGGAAGATTTACTGCCTTGAAAATTTTGAAGTTACGATAAAATTATTTATTCTTATTTTTAATATTATATCCAAATGAATGTAATTATAATTATTTTTATTATATTTTGAATTAATTATTTGAATTATTTTCATTATTTGCTTACATCTTTTAAATTGTTGTTAGGATGTAATTGCTAACTCACCTCAATAATGCCTATAAGGCGCTGAGGTACTTTTAAGATGATATAATGAATTGTTTTGTAACCGAATAATAAAATAAAATTAAAAAAAAAAAAGTTGTAGTATAAACTTATATTTTTCAGTGTGTTCCCATTTGAACCTGTAATAAGATTATACAATCGAATATCGACATTACATATATAAAATAAAGCCGAGTCATCTTGTAAAGAGAAAAACCTAGCCTACATTTGTTGCCATAGAGCGCTCACCATGCCAAATAAATATTTTCCTCAACAGGCTGGTCCATTTTGTAAGTACACCGATAAATAAAATCAGAAAATTTTTCCTTAAGCCACAACGATGCATGCGATGTGTACATTTGTTTTGCTCCTTACCAAAGGATTAAATCACAGCAAACATGTTTATACTGTGTATACGTGTATCCAACACCTATCTGTGTTTCATGTTGTAATCTTCTCGTCGTCATTTGTAACAACAAATATGTAAACTCGTAACAGAATATAATCTTCACTGGTTAACATACAACCGCAACAAAAACCTAACGGCACCTACTTTTCCTATCTGTGCGTGCATGTATCTGAGTATATTGATATGTTGAGTATGTGCGTCTACAATAAAGTTTCCACAAACTAACCAATGATACACGCTTCAAACGTAAAGTGTGATTTAATTCATAGAATGTTTTCATTTTGCCAACGGAGTAGAGCTATAAAACTTGTTTGTTTCGGCAATTTTTTAAAGGAATAAAATTGAACTGAATAAATAGAAGTTCTTTAAAAATCTGAATTCATATAATTTATTATAACCCTTAGTCAGGATTATGACCATTCTTCTTACATCAAACACACAATGTGGTGTGTGGCGTGTTATTTTTGCCCATAAATTGCCAGCTCTTTTCTCCAAAATCTACTCCGAGCGACAGATTTTTGAGAAACTTTTCATAACAACTTTATTTGCTCTCACAGTTTTTGCCCGAAGTCTGCTGAGAGTAAACCGTCGAAAGAAATAATTTTTTTCATATATCGAGATGTTCAGGAGTTGAATCTCAGACTTTTGCCTAACAAGCTAACACCCTACAGCGACTTTAATAAAGTGTTTTCAAATCATTCAACCGAGCCGAATTTCAAAACTGTTGTGTCCAGTAGTGGTCAGAGGATATCCAGGGAACTACTTGAGTTGGACAAGAGAACGGTTCGCACTCTCATATTCTAATGGGACACCAAGCTTATTTGAAGTTTCACTGACAAGCATGGTTTGCCCACCCGTATTGTTGCAGAAGCTGCAATGATGTGGAGGAAACGGAATTTGGGCAGGACTTTTTATGAGAGTGCCCTGCAGTTCAGCACAGACGTCATCGGTTTTTGGCTGACAGGACGTTTAAAGATCTGAGCATGGTTGTGGACCTGCCACTAAGGAAACTGGCCGGTTTCATCCGAAGCTCGAGGTGGTTCAAACCCAACACTAACGTATCATGACAAGGTGGCTTACCTAACATAATTCACCTTGAACTTGACTGTGAACAGCGAGCTACCCGCTAGCCTAACCTAACGTAAATCATTTGATTCACATTAGAAATTTAAACATTCTTAAAATTTACAGAATTACAAAAGAGACAAGTAGAATTCTGGTTAACTTAGATCTGTACGAATGAGTAAAGTTGTTTTAAACAGAATCTTCCGGGCAGAACATAACAGAACAGAATAGAACATATCACAGTGCAGAAAATTAGTTACGTTCTTTTGTTTCAATCCGCAAGTACTTTTTTGTCGATGCAATGCATTACATAAGCCCTAGATTAACTCGACCATAAGATAAATTCTACGTACGTTGGGCTTGTTCTTTGAGTTTACTATAACCGGTTAAATGCCGGTTACAATTCTCAGATTACTTCTCAATAGTATGTTGGACAACTGAAATCAATTCTAATTGTAATTAAACAGCAGAGGTTAAGATTGCTTCAAACTCGTTAAAATTTAAAAGAGTATTGAAATCCCTTCAACTTTCGTTAAGCATACCCTTTCCACTGTACAATCTTCTCTTCCTACTGCACAAAAATGTTTTTGCCTCATCAGAGGCCAGCTTAAGCCGATCTGCTTGCTTATTACCACGTTTTCCTACCTGATCCTTTGGTATTGGTCCACCATAAGTCCTTGCCCGCTCTGTATACCACAGAACGATCTCCCTCGTTTCAATCTCATTACTTTACTGGTACCTAACCATAGTTCTGGTTGTGATTGTCTAAGCAAATATCTTAAATGCTAGACAGACTCTCTTTGTCATGGTTATACTAACGTAAGCTCGTCACTATTAACACCACAAACCTACACTTAAGTAGAGTTTACAGGTTTCTCTACACCAGAATGTTACACGTACAAAGAGATTGATTGATTGACCATTGATTCAAATTATGGGGAAAAAATTATTTCTTGTTTACTTGATGTTACCATCATCCTGCTAAAGAAGAGGACAGTTAGATCGGTGGTGAGACTATTTCTACTCATCAATGGATTAAAAGCATTGACTTACTCGTAACTGCAACTTAAGACTGACATTTATATAGGATCACAAACTTCTGATGAAAATTTAACTACCCTCGCAAGCCCGAGGAGTGGTAAGAGTAACCTGCTTGCGTTAATGCTTACTTCATAACTTAATTGGTAATTATAATACAGCTTCTCACGCCACCTATGTTGTGTTTGTGTTCAAACCATATTTTGCTATATTCTACGGTGTATGCATCTCTCCTAAATTCGATTTATTCCTTAATTTCAATTAGTCATCTAATTTTCGACTTCCTTATAGGAATCGAAGTGCTGCTCAGCAAATTCGTGTATCAGAGATGAAAGTAAATGCAAGTCGGAAGAAGCCAAGACTGTGGGGTGGAGTACCACCTCTTGTATCCTTAATCGGTTTTGCTTGGTGTTTAGGTACACAGGCATGTTACAAAATTAGCAAGCCCTGCCTTGCAGACGTCATTTTGCGATCTATACATGGTTCAAACTAATCATTTGTATTTACAATTTCACTAGGTTTTTGGAGGTCGTGGTACATCACACACATTCTAAACTTTTCCATCTACAGAATGTTTACGGTAGTTTCCTGTAATAAAAATACATTTTCTATAGGCAACTTGCATAAAGTAACAAGTGTACCGGTTTGAAGTATCAGAAGCAACATGCAGAAGATAGTTTCGATGGTTCAGACATAACGATTTTGTGGTGAGAAATAAAGACCGTGATACCACCAAAAAAGTTTGAAGGCGTTAAACTGCAAACAATATTGGATGAAGGTGACACTTTGAGTAACAAGCAAAGGCTAGAAGTGTTAAATATTGCACAACAAACAATTTCTAACCGCTTAAAAGAATTCTTATCCAAACGTCTGGAAAAAGGGGTGCCGTATGAATTAAATAGCAGGCAGATGCAAACACGCAAAACTGCTTATGAAACATTGCTTTAAAAACAAAACAGTTTCATATCGAGTTATCACTGGTAATGAAAAATGGATTTATTTTAAGAATTCTAAATGGAAAAAATCAATCGTTAATCTAGGACAAGCTATAGTTTCGGTTGCAGAATCAGATTAATTCGGCAGTTAGACAATGCTGTGTGTCTGGTATGATCATATATGTACGTGTGTGCTGTACCAGGAGCTCCTAAAACATGGTGAAAACGTTTATATAGATCGCTGCTGACAATAAATAGTATGATCCAATAACGACGATAATGGTTCACAAGACACGGCAAGTTAATTTTGCATCATGACAAAGCACCTAAACCCAAAGCATAACTGGTTTGGGATACAATCAAAGCATTAGATTGGAACCTGTTACCACCGCCGTATTCTTCTCTTGATTCCTTCCGACTACAGTCTGGTTTCTACGATGCTACATGCATTGACTTAGCAGATGAATGAGGTTATTGCCGTGGAATATAAAAATTACCTTCGAATATCATGGTTTTCACTTTCGCAATAAAAATAAATATTTTACTTCAACAACAAAAAACAAAAGCTTGCATCATACCGCTACTTCTGGCATATAAAAAATGTTTTTAAATAATTTTAAATTCTACTTCATATTTTTAAAACCATGAAAAAACTTTTCGTTTTACTATTCGGTAAAAAGTTATTACAATTCACGATTCTTTTTTCTACTTTTTTAAAATTTATTTCAACTTCTTTTTTTGTAAATATATTCAGCATTTTCTAGATAATACAACGCTGGAATACAAATTAATAACAATAGTTGTAATGAATTCTGTGGCATTGAAGAGAAACAAACTTTTTCTTCTGTGTTTATAATATATCTCTGCAATTTTCTAAAAAATTACAAACAACTTTCAGTTACGAAAAATTCTAATTTATTATAATCAAAATAAAAGCGAACCACAAAAAAAATAAGTTGGTATAAATATTTCTAAAAAATTTCGTGTTATTTTTATTAAAAAAAAAATAAATAAATAAACTTGCAATTGAAAAAATTTTCCATTAATATTTGGAATTTATGAAACACAAAAAACATTTTTTATTATAGAGGAAGCATTTTCCTCCGCTCTTATGCTACAAAAGTTCTATAAATAAATGATAAATCGTGTTGCCTCTCAATGAAGTTTCAGCTTGAACTTGATGTTGTAATAATTGCCAAGAGGTTAAAAGGCTTCGATGTATCAACGATGAAGTTAGCATTCAATCTTAACGCTGTTAGAAAAGTTTAAAATTTCAGATTTAAGGAAGTGGCATGAATTGGGCTAATCATGTCTTAAGAACTCGAAATCAATTTTCTTTGTAGCTAACTTCGGGGAGAAAATTTTTTGAAAACTCTTTAAATAACTTCTTATGATTATCTTTATATGTATATGAACAACAATTAACAGCATAGATAATTGGTCACTACAACCATTCATTCACGATTACGACCTAACTTCTCAACGCCATGCATGTTGTGTGTGTGTGTTAATTTTACACATGATTGGCATGAGCTACGGTTTGAAACTAATTTCTAAAACTGATTTTTGAGAAACTCTTTCATTGCAATTTTTTTACTCCCGGAGTATTTGCCAGAAAACTGCTCAGAGGAAGTCGCCGAAGTAATATTTTCTCATGTTTCGTTTTGTTAGAGATATGTGACCAATGCTATGTATTTTGCTAACTTATTGCAGCATTTAATTAATGGTAGGTAGGTAGATAAAGGTGGCTGCCCATCCAAGAGAGTTGGTTGAATGGACACACTTAGGCCGCATAAGGCCCATTGTGTTACCACAGTCTTCCGTTATCCCCTAGACTCGAAACCACTCGGAGCTCCTGATGAAGCGATTTAATCTGCCAATGTCAATCCTTGACAGTTCTTCCAGATCATCCATGTTGTAAGCACCCAAGTACTTCTTTCGTCTCTGGCAAAGAGCCGAGCAAGTACCCAGCAGAAATTGTTAGCAAGGTCTCCAAGACCAATGCGCCTCGCATGCGTACTAATAATACAATTCCCCGTAATGACTATGATAACTACAGTGAGCGTGCCCCTTTGGAGTTTGAGCAGACCCATTGTGCGCCCCTCGTCCATACTTGGCCAGATTCTACTAGTCGTTCTACCCGTGTTCGGGGCCACCCATTTGTCGTTGATGGAATCGCATTCTCAATTATGAGCCTACCGGTTCCCAGAGGGATGCCCAAAGTCAAGAATTCAGTCTACAGATACCCGGCATACCCCTGTGCCCCGGTACTTATATGATAGGGATATCATATCTTTCCGCTATCTTTTTGGGATATCTGCGGCAGCTGTACACAGTCTTGGAGTTCATCACATTGGAATTCAGAGCCTGGCTTAATAATTCTCACTTTTCCAGACCTCGTTATTGATTGATGTCCTGAATCTCCTCGTAAAGTCGTACCGCGGTATCATGTAGTCATTGCTCCCTACAGCCCCAACCTCCCTCAGGATCTTTGCGTGGCCAATATCCGAATCATGCCATTGTTCAGTCGACGATTACGTATTTAAGCCTCCACTCCCCTACAGAAAACGTCAAGCGGAAAGAGGCCCAAAATTAACTCCAGTGTCAACGTAGGTGTAGTGCGCAGGGTACCACTAATGATAATACAAATCATTTACTGAATTTTTCTATTGGCTTTCAAATGAGTAAGCCAGTAAAGGTTTGGTAACAGTTTCTTGGAATGCACGGAGTATAATATACATTGACTGTCTTAAGAAGTTTGAAACAATCAGTAGGTAATGAGGTGACGACTTACTATGGCGATTTCAGGAGCTTTTAAAAGAAAACGATCGCCAAGCAGCAGAAGTTAGTTTGCATAAACACAAGGCAATAGTAGACACAGGTCCTAATCGTGGTATCTAGATCATCCAATTTCGGCCAAAAGTGATTGATAATCATCGATCTGTAGTGCTCGTTGTTATCTATGAAATATGGACGGACTTTACCTCCAACCCAAAATCCACATAAAACAATCACTTTATGGGGATAAATTAAACTCTGTTGGGTCTTATGTTAATTGGTGTCGTCTCAGGTTCAACAATTTTATTTGTTAACGTACCCATTTGTCCCGAAGTGTGTCTTATCATACATATATAATATAATTGGCCATTACAACCCTTCAGTCAGGTTTACGGCCTAGCTTCTCACACCACTCATGTTGTGTGCGTTACTTCTATACGTGAGTGGGGGGACCTACCGTTTAAAGTCGACTACGAACGACAGATTTTTGATGTCTTATCTATGAAGAAAATTTTTCGATGAAAATTAGGGTCGGCTCTCAACTGCTTCAAAACCATTCGACGAAACTACGTCGTTCATTGCCTAGTCGGAGATTTGGCAAAACAGGCTACATACATATGTGGCAACTAATGCGACAGATGTAACTACAACAAGAAGTTCATTTTCAACTGTCGCTAGTCCCATTTTGGAAGACCCAAAAGACTAGCACTGTTTACTCATTCTGTTTTGCTTCACATAATTTTGCTTCTTATTTTTTTGTTTAATCTTTCTTAAACGGTTTAAGGAATATAAATACTTTTTTTCTTTTTCAATAATGAAAAATTATTCAAATATATTTGCATGTTCGAACAGAATATTGTACAGGAAAATCAATGCTTTTCTGTACCCCCCTTAGCGTATGAGTAATATTTGTTCATAATCAATTCATATGTCATACTGCTTATTTTTGGTATTTTATTTTTTAATATTAAATTGCCAATAAAAACACAAAGAAACAAAAGAAAGAAATAGCTGTGCAATATTTAATTATATTTGCATGTGATCAAACAATATACCATGCATGGCCAAATTGAAATGAAACTCTATGAATGAATGCGATTCGCGAAAAGAAATGATAAATAATATATATTTAATAATTTATTCAAATTGTTTGTGTAGCAACAGACGGAGCAATTCGGGCCTTATAGGTCTGTTAAGAAATGATCCAAAAATTCCAGAATGTTTACCACTTCATTGCATTATTCATTGTGAACATTTAGTTGCTAAATATTTTAAATACGAGAATGTAATGAATGCTGTGCTAGAAATTAGTAACTATATTCGAACGAACTCAAAAATCCATCGTCAATTCAAGAACTTTATTGAAGCATTGAACGTTGAAGGTCATCCTCAAGATATAACATTTTACTGCATAGTGCGATGGTTATCCACCTAAAATGTTCTAATCCGATTTGTTGATTTAATGAAACCTATCAGCAATTTTCTCAAAGAAAAAGAAAAACACTATCCGGAATTAAATTAATGGACCAACGACTGTAAGTTCTTAACTGGTATAATAAAGCATCTGCAATCCCTCAATGTATTAAAGATGTATACGAAATATTTACTAGGATATCTCTTACGGTCAAGCATTCCTTTCAATCCTTTCAATTTCTGTATATATTTGCCACCATACACTCAAAACCAGGTTTTTCAATTAACTGTTGTTTGAGGTTAAGCTACCACTTAAGCGTTTTTCCATATGATCTCCTATATACTATCTTGGAGTCATATCGGGACTTTAAGCCTGTGTAGACTTTGGTAAGCAAATCGCATCTTCCCATTAGCAGTTATACGATTGAGTTGGTTTGTTGGAAGTAATTGCCATAAGGAGTTGGAGATGTCTGACCTTGGGTTTGAACTGAGGCTTGACATCTAATAAACCACCACACTACTACTAGAATACTATCGCGACTACAACTTGCGTTTTAAAATGTTCAAATACTCTCTCTTATTTCTGATTTTCTCAATAAATTCCAAACTGTACACACCAGTTGCCCGCACACATCGCCACTGTATTGTATTGGGTCCGCCATCTAACGTTTTTTGCAACTAGTGCTTATTTCGTGAATGGTAACACTTAGCTCATGTCTGATTTGACAGATAATTAGTTTTATCCTTCCGCTGAACGAATATGGTTGTGTGTACGCTTGAACAATGCTGGGAAATGGACTTATGATCGACTTGCAGAAGATGCCGATTTTGGCAAACAAATCATCTTTTCAGATGAAGCTTATTTTCATCTTGGCGGGTATGTAAACAAGCTAAATTGTCGCTTTTGGGGCACAGAAAACCCGCACGCATACATTGAAAAACCGACCCATCCAAAACGAGTCACTGTTTGGTGCGGATTTTGGTCCAGCGGCATAATTGGGAGAATTTTCTTCGAAAATTAGCAAGGAGTGGCCATTACAGTCAATGGCTATCGTTATCGGAACATTTTGAACGAATTCTTTTTCACAAACATTGAAGAGAAGGATATTGGCAACATTTGGTTTCAACAGGACGGCGCTACGTGCCACACAGCCGACGCTATACTCGATGTTTTGCGCTCTGTTGTTGAAGATCGCATTATCAGCCGCAGAGCTGATGTCGTTTGGCCACCTCGGAGCTGCGATTTGACACCGTTCGACTATTATTTGTGGGGTGCCGTCAAAGATAAGTGTTACGCCGACAAGCCAGAGACAATTGACGCTTTAAAGGACAATATTCGTGAAGCCATTGGTGAAATACAGCTGCACACAATCGATAATGTGGTTAAAAATTGGACCGATCGTGTAGGCTACTGCATGGCCAGCCGAGGCAGCCATTTGAATGAAATTATTTTCCATTATTAACCGGAAGGATTGTACTTTCAAATAAAGAAAGAAATTTGAGAAAATATTCAGCAGTTTCGAAAAAAAAAGTTATTTGGCGGACCCTTTATATGTACAATATAAAATTCAAAATACTTTTAATTAAATTTTAATTAAAACACTTGTTGTTTTTTTCGTTCGTGTTTGTTTCCATAACAAATTATATGTACGTTAATAGATAACCATTTAATGGTGGCTGCAAATCGGTCAAATCTTAAGGAAGACAATGGCTAATATTAATGTGTATGTATGAGAATGTGTTTTTTGTTTGTTTACATTGTATACATATTCCATGGTTGACTTGTTTCAGTAAGTTGTTTATCATTGTCCGCATAATAGATGTCGTAATTAATTATGCTTAGCATTGTTTTACAAACCGCTGTATGTACCAACTGTCATCCATGGCTGCCATTTTTTTTTCTCTTTCAATGGTATTAGATGTATGTACAGTTTGTTTTCTTTTTTATTATATTAAAAAAAATATATGCAGCTGATAAGACTTCACAATTTGTAGAAAAAACTTGTGGAAAAACTTAATCTGGTAACAGACATTTGACCGCATTGTCGTTGAGTTTTCTTAAAATAATAAAATACCCCATTCTCATCGTACAACGAAATCAGTCACGAAACACTTAAATAGAAACATTAAATAAGTTCGAGCAAAAGATGATAACTGATAATTTGGAGATGAACAATCTTTCAAAATCTCAACAATTCTTTCATTTATAAAAGTTTCATGCTGTATTAAAACAAATACTAAACCAGAAACCAATGGAATCCAGGAGTCAGTTTGCAGGAAATAAAATTCATCATGGCTTTGGAATGGGTATATGTATCGTACCAAGTATTGTTCGAAAACCCCACATAAAAAAGTCTAAAGAAGTCAACTCTCCATCACCCCCACATCAGATGACTATGCCTCAAATCGTTCGTGCAGTGTATGCAGTTTGGTATGAGATGTGTGGCCCATAGCGCCTTCCCATTAAAACCGCATTTTGTTGATGTCCAAAACATCCATTTCTTATCAAAAGAAGTTTGTAATCATCAACTTATAGTACGGCGTTAGCCTCGCCAACCTCGTTATCAAGGATATATGGATCTATGGCGCCGCCGGCTAAAAAATTCACACCAAAACACCAAACAGTGTTTTGATGCTATTGGAACTCATATGAATTGTTATCGTCATAAATCATCCAGGAATAGAGAGGATTTCAATGTAAGCTAGAATAAGTTTTTAACTCTGCAGAGAATATACAGTAAACACATGTCATTGTCTAAGGTCGTTTGTCTTTCGTTCCTGGATAAATTAAAATTTGTACGCGCACCTTGAGGTTTTGTTTTTTTTTACTCTCACAGTTTTTGCCAGAAAACTGCCGAGAAGAATTCTCCACAGGAAATAGTTTTTGTTTTTGTAGTGATTGAACCACGGTCTCTCGTCTAATATGTTGGCTTATCACTACCTACTAGACGCTTGCCGTAACCCTACATAAACTATCCTCTACTACATATACTGAAAACATTAGCAAGTGGTTGTTAAATGGTTTATAACACTTTATTTTATTATTTAATTTATTGATAGCAATTACAGCAATTTATTATGGTTACTTATGTGGTGTCTTTGATGTGTGTGAAATTTGTTTATTGAAAAGAATTTAAGCTCATAAATATGTATGAAAATATAAAAACAAATTAATGCTATTGAGATTCAACCGCAAACATTTTAAATAGTTTTCTTTGATTTTCTTACTGAATAAAATGTGTTCAATTATGCTCGAATATCTAGTATTACAACATGCTGTGAATGTTCAACGTAAATTTTTTAAATGTTTCCATTGTCTAAAACTAACCAGCTGGGAGGTGCTTGGGATAATATTGGATAAATATCTAGGAATAATCCTGGACTGTAAACCGAATTATGTATATTATTACGAAAATGGATATGGTGTTATTAATATGATAACCAAAAGTTACAAAAACAAAACAATGGACTTGTTTATGTGATCAACGAATAAACAAAAATATAGCAACAACATCAGTATAAAGAAGAGGGATGAGCAAGTAAAAAACAGGCAACAATAACACTGCAAGAATAAACTGTTGGGCCACATCAACAGTATTTCTACCTTTATAAATAAGTAATACTAACTTTTATAAATTAACAATAGTTAATATATGAAATAAAATGAATTTAATACAATGATAATGAAATAATAATACTTAAATAATAATAGTAAAAATGAATTAACCAATAATACTAACATGAACTACCTTAATGTAATTAAAATAACATAATAAATAATAGAATTAAGAAATAGCGTTAAGGTTAACGAACGAATAATGAAGACACTATTCAAGGTCAGATAAAGCAACGGAGTTGCTGAATGGCCTTGACCCGTTATTATTAGTATGTATTAGATGTAAGAATAGAATATTGAAAAAAGAATAAAGTTAGTTGCTACAGAAACATAAACGACATCGGTCTTGATTTCTTAACTCGATATTTGGTCTTTTTTTCGCGAGTGCTTTTTATTTTAAATTCACAAAGTGCCCTTCATTTTAAATTATAAATTATTTAATTTAAATTACCCTTAAAAAGGATTAAGGGATAACATTTTGGCCAAAATGTTTTTCCTTAATGTTTTTTAAGGAATTATTTTAAATTAATTAATTTATAATTTAAAACTTAAATTGGACACTTGAATAATGACCGCAAAGACCAAACAGTTTACGAATTAAAAGGGACCGTACGAGTAAGATTCTAATTATCAACCTGATAGTATTATAAACACAACCGGCTTTCATATTCCTAATAATATAAAATTAGCTGATCCGTGCTTCCACAAACCACGAAAGATTGATTTGCTTATCGGAGCAGAAATCTTCTTCGAGCTAATGTGTGTTGGTCAGATCAAATCTGGCCCGAGCCTTCCAATCCTTCAAAAAACTTCACTTGGTTGGATTGTTACTGGAAAGTACAATCAATCAAAGGGCTCCACTAACAATAGCGTTTGTCATTTGAGTACTGCGATAGAAAACGAGAGCAACATTGATTCGATAGTCAAGAAGTTCTGGGAACTGGAGGAGGTTCCAAAAGAATCAATGAAGATTTATTCAGAGGAGCAGCAACAATGTGAGGATAAATTTAGAAATTCAATACGACGTCTAGCGTCAGGACGATTTATAGTCTCACTACCTTTCAAGTCTGACACAAGTGTGTTAGGTTCTTCGTTCGAAGTCGCAAAGCGGCGATTTCTTTCACTAGAACGAAGACTGTCCAAGGACGACACGATGAGACATAAGTATCATGACTTTATGAAAGAGTATTTCAATTTGGGGCATATGTCACTTTTGGATAATATGCCAGATTTTCCTCACTATTTTATTCCCCATCAATGTGTTCTGCGACCTCAAAGTACAACTACTAAACTTCGAGTAGTTTTCGACGCTTCGTGTAGAACTTCTTCTAATGTTTCACTGAATGATCTGCTAATGGTTGGTCCGACCATTCAAGAAGAACTGTATTCTACACTCATCCGTTTTCGGCTTCATCGGTACGTAATCACTGCAGATATCGAGAAAATGTATCGTCAAGTTTTAATCGGCGATAATGATAGAAATTTTCAATTAATCCTTTGGAGACAAAATCCGTCTGATAGTTTACAGGTGTTTCGATTGAACACTGTAACTTATGGCACAGCTTCTGCCCCATTTCTAGCCATAAGATGTCTCATTGAATTGAGCGATTTGTACAAAGAGACTTTGCCTATTGGTTCAAAGGTTGTTCGCAGTGATTTTTACGTTGATGATTTGTTAACCGGTGGTGAAAGTTACGAGGATCTGATTACAATTCGTAATCAAGTCACTAAGATCCTTAGTTCGGCTGGTTTTAACCTTGCCAAATGGTTTTCAAATCATCCTAAATTTGTTAGTACTCTCCAAAGTGAAAAACTGTTGCATACCGATTCCGATTCAGCTAAGGCTTTGGGCTTACATTGGAGTCCGAAGAATGATTCACTAAAGTTTCATTTGGAGAATTCTTTCAAGGATTTGAAAGCAACGAAAAGAAACATATTATCAGTTTCTTCTCGATTATTCGATCCTCTCGGACTGTTGTGCCCTATCGGTATAAAATCCAAGATCCTACTACAGGAGCTTTGGATTCAGAAGCTTGACTGGGATGAATCGATTCCCATGAGTCTTGATACTTCATGGGAAAATCTCAAATCTAATTTAATGGAGATCGATTCAATAACAATCCCAAGATTCGTCCAGACAACTTCCACTGCAAATATCCAAATACATGGATTTGCTGATGCCTCAATGCGAGCATATGGGTGTTGCATTTATATTAGAAGTCTCGAGTCTGGCAAAGTTACTGTCAGACTGCTTACAGGAAAATCCAAAGTTGCTCCACTCAAGACGAAATCTCTTCCGAGACTTGAGCTGTGTGCTGCACACCTATTGGCTAAGTTGTGGACTCGAATTAAGCTTATGTTCGAATTTAAAGTTGATCAGGTTTATTTCTGGACAGATTCGGAAATAACACTACATTGGGTAAAGACCCATCCATCCTCACTTGCTACGTTTGTATCAAACAGAGTAGCTGAAATCCAGGAATGGTCAGAAAAAGTTTCGTGGCGACATGTGCCAACTGACCATAATCCCGCTGATATTGTTTCTCGAGGATGTGACGTCCAGGAATTGAAGCAATCGATCTGGTTTGAGGGACCGTCATTCTTATTAAATGACAGCTCTTCCTGGCCTGTTAACAAACACTTCGAGTTAACAGAGAATCAAATACTATTGGAAAAAAGGAAAACAAATGTATTTCTTGCAGTAGAGGATCCACAAAATTGCTTGTTGGATCTAATGGAAAAGTATTCCTCGTACAAAAAATTGTTACGAGTCACTGCGTTTGTAATCAGATTTATCGACATCTTGAGAAAACGTAAGGTTGAGAAAAATTGTCCACCTACTGCAATCGAATTGAAATGGGCCTTCTTTCGACTTGTAGAAACAGTCCAGAAAACTAATTTTTCTGAGGAGATACGCAAGCTTCAGAAATCTCTTGTATTACCCTCTAATTTTCAGAGGTTGACACCATTTATACATACATTTGTTGAAGAAAATAGATCGTTTTCATTAATAAGGGTAGGTGGAAGACTGCTAAACGCAGACTTGAAGTATAATACCAAGTTTCCACTATTGTTACCGAAAAGAAACAGCTTTGTCACGCTTTATTTGCGAAACTTGCATTTGGAAAATTGTCATGCTGGTACGAAAGCACTTATAGCTCTTTCGCGAGAGAATATTTGGTTGATCAATGCGAAAGAAGAATGCAAGAGAATAGTTAGCAAATGCGTACATTGCTTCCGCTATAAACCGAAGCTTATGTCCCAAATAATGGGAAATTTACCCACTAATAGAGTGAGAGCTTCGCGTCCATTTTTAATAGTCGGAGTCGACTACTGTGGTCCTATTGACGTATCTCTGAGAATACGTGGGCGACCACCATTAAAAATGTATATAGCGGTTTTCGTGTGTTTCACATCCAAGGCTGTACATTTAGAATTAGTCTCTGATCTTTCCACTGATGCTTTTCTTATGTCTTTTAAAAGGTTTGCTGCCAGGAGAGGACTACCCAAAGAAGTCTACTGCGACAACGCAAAGAATTTCGTCGGAGCCAGCCGCGTACTGAGAGAGCTGCACCAAGCGTTCGACAAGAGTCGACAGGCCGTCGAGTCGTACGCAGCGTCGTCCGGGGTGAAGTTCAGCTTCATACCACCTCGGGCGCCGCACTTCGGAGGACTATGGGAAGCCGCTGTCAAACAAGCGAAGTTCCTACTTCTGCGAGCCGTGGGCAACATGGCGCTCACACAAGAAGAGATGGCAATAATGCTCGCAGACGTAGAGGCGGTGCTCAACAGTCGTCCAATCGCACCGCTGTCTCCAGACCCCAACGACGGAGAAGCCTTGACACCAGCACATCTACTAATAGGCGAGGGTCTGCGTTCGCTGCCGCCAGAATCCGCAGAAGGCGTGAACAACAAAGAAGCGAAGTTATGCAAGCGTTGGCGTCTGCTCTGCAATCTCAAGCAGACATTCTGGCAGGCCTGGTCTCGGGACTACATCCTCGGGCTGCAGAGCAAAACCAAGTGGAACCAAGGAATGACCAACCTCGAAGAAGGTCAAGTGGTAATCGTCCACGACGACAATCGCCCGCCACAGCAATGGTTGACCGGGAGAGTCGTCGCCGTAATCAAAGGCGTAGACGGCAAGGTCAGAGTGGCGGAGGTAAAAACTATAAACGGCATTTATAAACGTCCGATCCATAAATTGGCACCTCTGCCATATAATTGAAGACATTCAGTCCTTCAATGGGGCCGGAATGTTGGGCCACATCAACAGTATTTCTACCTTTATAAATAAGTAATACTAACTTTTATAAATTAACAATAGTTAATATATGAAATAAAATGAATTTAATACAATGATAATGAAATAATAATACTTAAATAATAATAGTAAAAATGAATTAACCAATAATACTAACATGAACTACCTTAATGTAATTAAAATAACATAATAAATAATAGAATTAAGAAATAGCGTTAAGGTTAACGAACGAATAATGAAGACACTATTCAAGGTCAGATAAAGCAACGGAGTTGCTGAATGGCCTTGACCCGTTATTATTAGTATGTATTAGATGTAAGAATAGAATATTGAAAAAAGAATAAAGTTAGTTGCTACAGAAACATAAACGACATCGGTCTTGATTTCTTAACTCGATATTTGGTCTTTTTTCGCGAGTGCTTTTTATTTTAAATTCACAAAGTGCCCTTCATTTTAAATTATAAATTATTTAATTTAAATTACCCTTAAAAAGGATTAAGGGATAACATAAACGTTGTCTCATTTTGCAACGACGAAAAACTTAAGATCTATTGACAACTCCACGACTGTCCGTAAGAGTGTGCAAAAGATCCGAGGCAAATGATTTCGCGTCATACGACGACCTTTCGCAGACCACAAGATGCCTAATTTTGCATAGTGACTTGGGCCTGCACTCGTACAATTTTCAACTGATTCAGTTACCGAAGACAAACGAACATAAACCATAACGTGTTTTTTTGCTCAATGATCTCTGGAGCAGTTTGCAACTGATACTAAGTTACATTGAAAATCATCTCCAGCGATGAAGTTCATTTTTGGATAAATGGGGGATGATGAGGTCCATTGCTGGATTTTGGACGGTGCCAATTCATGTAAGTTCCAAGAGCATACGTACTCCTATGTACCTTATATAACGACGTGGGCCAAGCTAAAGTCACACTATATGTCGATAATTAACAACTTCTTTTAGCCTGAAATTTGTGATCTGGATAACAAAAATATTTGGCTTCAATGCCACACAGCCAAAGCCATCTTGGATATACAGCATGAGCGCTTTTGGGATGCTTTGAAGGCTATTAGATCTCATATCTATTATTATCGTCTCAAATTCAGCAATTTTGTTTGTTCCCGTACCCATTTATCCAGCAATGGTCATTTTACATGGAGGTGATGTGAGACTTTTTCTTGTGTGGTGTATGCGAATAAGCCACAATCCACAATGGTCCTCAAACCAAACATATTAGTATATTAAAATTAGCTGCCTAATGAGCCGGGATTAGGGTGGACCAAAAATTCTCCAGGCTTTACGTTAATTTAAAATATGCAGTGATATTGCGTAGGTAGTATGGATCATGGCATATATGTACATCCTACGGTCTAACATCTTTGTTTAAGGTTAACATCACTGTGTAATATTATTTGACCTATAAAAGATAATATATTTTATATCTCAACGGAATCAAATCATAATAAAGTCGATCATTACCTTGGCTCATGCACTTGTAGTTCATGCAAAGCAGACAAATGTCAAACTTATTGGTTGTTCATATGGCTACTTACGGAAAGTTGGAATCAATCTATTTAACAATTGTTTGAAACTCAATAGTGATTTAGCAGTGTCACTGTGTATTCCAAACTATTGGGGTTTGATGTCGGCAGATAATGTTTATGAAGTCGCCGTCATCTAGTAGGTAGTGTGTTGGCTTATTAGACGTGAGGCCTCTGTTCAAACCCCAGGTCAGACATCTCCAACTCAACGAAATATGAAAAAATATTTCTTTGGCGACTTCCTGTCAGCAGATTTCAGGCCAAAATTTTGAGAGCAAATGAAATTGTAATGAAAAGTTTCTCAAAAATCTGTGGTTCATAGCCGACATAAAATGTACGTCCCGCCAGTCATATATAAAAATTAACGCACACAGCATAAGTGGTGTGAGAAACTATGTCATAATCCTGACTGAAGTGCAGCCCTTGAGCTGACCAACTTCTTCCTTTTCCCTGATTTTGGTGGAACTTGGTTAGTACAGGGACTGCGTTCACCCCTGGTATCACAACGGGCCGCTATGCGTGCTCAAGTGAGCTTTGTGATATCAGAGCTACCACTCCGACCTAACCTAACCTGGCTGAAGGGTTGTAATGACCAATTATGTATGAACGTACATATATTCCAATATATTTCCAAAGGAGTAATATTATCTGTTTAATACACTAAATTTGGGGCAAAAAAAACCGCATTCGTTAGGTTATCGAAAAGAGAACGCTAAAAAAAAAAATAAATTGTACATAAAAGCAAGGTCAAGGCATTACGACCTAGCTTTGCACACCACTCATATTGTGTGTGTTAATTTTATCTATTAGTGGTGGGACCTATAGTTTAAAGTCAACTTTGAACGACAGATTTACAGAACACTGTTGAGAGGAAGTTGCATACAGAAATATTTTAATTTTCATATTTGGCAACATTAGAAATGAACCTGGAGTTGAACCGTGAACCACTCCCAAGCTTTTGACACCGGGTATGGTTTGCAACATGGCGACCTCTAATCACGCCACCTCTTCAACTTCATGGAAAAGTTTCTGTGAAAGATGGGCGTACATCGCTATGGCTTTATATCATATAAAAGTGTCCATTTGCTGGCATTAAGATTATGGGGCATACCAGGCGAGATGCTACTACTATAAGTGACGGCAAAACGATTTATATGCCGCAGGCAAGTAGGAATATGCGGCATATCAGATCCCAGAATGCATAAATGACTATGCTTCCGACATTGTCAGCGATTTGCTTATTTTCGCTCCGCCGTCACCAGTGAAAATTAATTCAGTCTGGAGATCAAGCATAGGATCACGGGTACTACTAGGGACTTAATAGGACACTAAGTAACAGAGACCTCTTTGGTATGACAAATCTAATACTCTGCAGTCAGCGCATTCTCCCCGTGCTTCTCTATGGCACAGAAGCATGGAGCCTATCCGATTCATCACCCTTGAGTGCTGGAGTAGAAAGTCGTATGTAAGATCTTCGGTTCAGGCAGAGTTGGCTATGATTTCCGCATAAGCTGTATTAGCCCCTTATGGACATGGAGACTTTGTAGCCGTAGCTGGGTGTTCAAGGCACTCCAAACCACAAGTAATGTGAATTGTTAAAGTTTTTCACGTTTGAATGAATAAGGCAGACTCTGAAAAGACGTTTAAATTCTTTTAAAATACCTATGTATCTCAGGTTTTTACCACTTGTACGGTGCAACAAATATTTGTTTCAAATTTGCTCATATTTAAAGAAAACAAAAACATCGAAATTTAAGTACAATATTGATACACATACTGCATTAATGAAACCCTAATGACATCGTTCTTTAATTACCCACATACCCACATGCTTATACGTAAATATCCATTGTATTTTACTTTGTTTATGTTGTCATCATTATTTGCAAACCACATATGACCACATTTCTGTAATACAATCTTGAGCCAAATATTTGACAATAATCTGTAGTAAGTTTTGTATTTGTATAAATTTCCATTCGTAATTGGCATAACGAGAAGGCCGTTACACGTTTCAAACAAGATAAGAAAGGTTTTGTGTGTTGTCGCATCAACCATTAGATGATGTACTTTACAGCATTAATGATTTCATGGGGTATTTGGATTAGTATCTGTATTTGAATATAATCTTCACACATGCGAAAACTATGTTTTGTGAACAGATGGTTTATTGTTAGGCATTGTAGTGGAACTACTTCTATGTGTACAGTGGACAAAAAACTCTGGGTACTCCAATATGTGCAATAATATTCTTACGAAAATGGTAAAGATCTGATGTTTTGCTTTTACATCGTATAGCATTAAATTTTAATTAATTTTTTAATGATTAAAATTATGAACAAAAGCTACAAAAACAAAACAATGAACAATACCAGCATAAAAAAAAAAATTATAAACAAGTAAACAAAGTATACTAACAAACACCAGCATAAAAAAATCGTAAACAAGTAAACAAGAACACAACAACAAACACTAAAAAGAATAAATGTAAACAAAATACACAAACAACAATAATGAAACAACGTGTTTACATTTATAGGGATCTAGCGAATGTGAAGCCACAAACATTCGCCTTCAAGAACATTCATCAAACTGTTTACACTGCCATATAAAAGGCAAGGCAAAGCATGCGGATTAGTTAGTTGTGTGAAGACGCTGTGCGTTTGAAGAGAGTAATAGTGGTTTGAAGATCACCATTACAAAGATCTGTCGAACAATTGTCTAGTAATTGTTATTATTTATAAGAAGGGTGCAAACGGAGAAATAAATGTTGTTGTTACATCAAGTTGTGAACAGTGGCACACAGAATTGTGCGAATAATAAAGCTTCTGTCACTACTAACTAATTTAGCTTAAATTTTCGCAGCTTGTTGTGTCCGTATCACATCAATGGCTATAGTTGTTAGCCATTTAGTCGAAAACCATCACTGGGTATTTTCATCGTAGCTTAGAATTGGTTTTTTTTCATTTAATAGACGGGGCGTTAGATCTCGTAGTAACTGCTACGAGTAACGGATTCAATCGGTTTGTTTCTTTTTTAATAATATTTCCAATTAGTCTGACAGTTGTGGTTTCAATATTACCTTTTAATGCCTCAAGTGTTGTAAATAGAAGAAGTTTCACCAAGTCGCAAGTATATGCGTTCCTGAAGGCCATCGGGAAATTCAGCCTGATTTATGCTCTATAGTCATAGGAAATTGAACTATTTGGTGACCTTTTGTTGATTTTCTTTTTCCATCTACAATCAGTCTTTTTGGATCTTCTCCTAAAAAATTAAACAAAAGAAAAAAAAAAAAAAAATTAAAACAAAAAAAAGCAAAACGCACAAACAAAAAAGTAAAGAGTATTACAATGTTGCCTTTGAAAAATTAATTTTTCTTGCAACAAATGTTGCAAGTGTTGTTTTATAACTTTTACGCTGACACAATTAAGTAATAATTTTTCTTTTCCCCCTTTTTTTATATATTTTGTTTTTCTTTTTAATTCTTTTGGTAAATTTGTGCCATTGCTTTGGTATTAGTGGTAATGTTTTTATTTCTTGTGAAATGAAGCACCGTCAGCTCCGTATGTTCGTTATCTTGTGAAAAAAGTGAAAGAAACTGGCATCCTCATCGATAAACCAAAGCGAAAAAAGCCGAAAACAGTGCGTACACCCGAGAATATTGCTGCTGTGGCAGAAAATGTGCGTGAAGCACCATCAACATCAATTCACGGTCGTTCTCAACAATTGAACATTTCGGAGACAACATTGAGACGAATTTTGCATAAAGACCTTGGTATGACGCCATACAAAGTCCAATTGGTTCAGGAGTTGAAGACAATTGACCATCCAATGCGTTTTCGCTTCGCTAAGTGGGCCTGCGATCGACTTACAGAAGATGCCGATTTTGGCAAAAAAAATCATCTTTTCAGATGAAGCTCATTTTGATCTTGGCGGGTATGTAAACAAGCAAAATCGTCGCATTTGGGGCACAGAAAACCCACACGTATACATTGGAAAGCCGACGCATGCAAAACGAGTCACTGTTTGGTGCGGATTTTGGTCCAGAGGCATAATCGGGCCATTTTTTTCGAAAATGAGCAAGGAGTGGCGGTTACACTCAATGGCGATCGTTATCGGGCCATGATGAATGAATTTTTATTCACAAAAATTCAAGAGGAGGATATTGGCAACATTTGGTTTCAACAGGACGGCGGTACGTGGCACACGGCCGAAGCTACACTCGATGTTTTGCGCCCTGTTTTTGAAGATCGCATTATCAGCCGCAGAGCTGATGTCGTTTGGCCCCCTCGGAGCTGCGATTTGACACCGTTGGACTATTATTTGTGTGATGCCCTCAAAGATAAGAGTTACGTCGACAAGCCAGAGACAATTGACGCTTTAAAGGACAATATTCGTGAAGCCATTGGTGAAATACAGCTGCACACAATCGATAATGTGCTTAAAAATTGGACCTATCGTGTAGGATACCGCATAGCCAGCCGAGGCAGACATTTGAATGATTTATTTTCCATTATTAACCGGAGGGATTGCACTTTCAGATAAAAAACGAAATTTGAGAAAATATTCAGTAGTTTTTTTTTAAAGCATTTAAAAAAAAAAGTTATTTGGCGGACCCTTTATATACATTTTTCAAAAATCTGTTAAGGATTGTGTGCTATCCTTTTCCTATTTTTAGCTGCTTTTCTTGTGTTAAATTGTTGCTTATGTCCTTTACTTGCTGAATTTATGGAGGGTATTATTTTGGGTAAATTAAAACACATAAATGTTAAACAATTGTTTTATCAAAGTGGATCTTGATTTTCATGAAAATATTATCTTCAAACACATTTATTTTTTCAAATTTGGCACGATGGCAATCCATATAAAATCGACCCGTATGCCTTTGAGAAGGGCATTGGATAGGCCATCCTTGCTTTTTTCGGTGATTACGAGCTTCTTTGGACTGAATTGGCTCACCTGGATACATATGGACACACATACTACATTACACATGCTTCATGAACGGTCTGAAAGGATGGTCACCTCACGTAAAGGTGTTGTGTACTGGCCACCCAGTTCTTGGCCTGCCAGACTGAATAAAAATATCTATTTTCTGTAGATACTTTTTAGGGTTTCACTCAACAATTGTCTTAAAATTTACAAACGGATTATTACCGTTGCTTTATTGTTAATAATGAATACAAATATTGTCCGGCTATTCATTCCTCGGAAGTCTAGAAAAAGAGTCTGAAATAGTACGACAAATATCAAATTGGCATCCTGATAAAATCAAGGCATTTCGATGTAGTCGACTTGATGCCATTAGAGCATTAAAGATGTAGTGCAACTGCGTTGTGATGGCGTTAAATGCCAATGTGAACTGGCGGCGAAATAAATAGCGATAAAACTTTCCAACTCTAAATAAAATAGCCACCGCTACTCGATCCGACTTAGAATACCTTTTGCTCCATTAAGGAGCAAATTGTGAATTCTATTGGCCGCTCTCTCTAAACCGGTTTCATCAATCTTTCACTTCTCATACGGGACAAGCATTAAATGTCTATGTGGTTCTAAAATTAAAATTGAAATTAAAATTAGCTAAACCGTTATCAGCCAGGTATAAAGATTTCTACCGATGGACTGCTAAGGAGCAGCTGTCGTTACATATAGGTTAGGTTAGATTAGAGGACGTGTATTTGTCAGCTGTGATAAGTACAGTACCTGGAGATCGAATTGACCCATTGTACAACGTCCTAGCTTCTCACACCACTCGTGTTGTGTGCGTTAATTTTATACATGAGTAGAGGGACCTACAGCTTAAAGTCGACTCCGAACGACAGATTTTTGAGAAGCTTTCATGGCAATTTTTACTCTCAGAGTTTTTGCCAGAAATCTGCTGAGAGGAAGTCGCCGAAGAAATATTTTCGTTTTGATGTCTGACCTGTGATTTGAACTCGGGCCTTTCGTCTAATAAGCTAACACACTACCTACTAGACAACGGTGACTTCTTGCCGTTGCATATAAATTTATTATCTGATCTATGCAAATTGTGTAAAGGTTGCTATTTAGAAATCGTCTATAGAAAGCCACAACTCCTATAAAGAATTGCAGTTCTTTTACTCTCCTCGTATGTTCACTATTAGCTTGCGACGGCTCCAAACTCGATGGCGGGGTGGGTAGCGGAGTCTACTCCGGGAAACTGGATTTGAATATTTCACTCCGGCTGCCGGACTATTGCAGCGTGTTCCAGGCGGAAATAATGGCCATATACCGGGCCGCACAATGGATCCACGCATATGGTGTTCCTTTCACCCGCATCTCGATCTTTTCGTTTAGCCAGGCTGCCATAAAGTCTCTGTCGAACGTTGCGAATAATTCCAGGATCGTCATTGAATGTCGCCGTTGCCTCAAACTCCTTTCTCTGCGCTTCAGTGTCACACTTGTCTGGGTCCCCGGGCACTGTGACATACCAGAAAACTGTAGAGCCGACGAGCTGGCGAGGGCTGTCGCACTACTCCCGGAATCCTGATCGATCAATTTGGGAATGCCACTTACCTCGATCAAACTGGTCATCGCGCGGAAATTTTTCCGAGACGCCAACCTATCCTGGATCAACGATGAGTCCTGCTCAACCACTAGACTCACCTAGCCCCGGATGGATAGAAGGCGACTTGATCGCGGCATCATCTCAATCACAGTGGCCATGCTTACAGGTCACTGTATTATGCGGAGGGAATGCGGCTCCCATTTAACGACTTCTGCCGTGGGTGCAGATCCGCTGAGGAGAACGAGACTGTTGTCCACTTTCTTTGTCAATGCCCATCTCTTGCGAGGTATAGATATAGGTTATTTGTCTCTCGGACCCTTATCAGCTTGAAGGAGCTATCGTCCATTGATGTCTAGGATATAGCCTCATTTATCAAACTTTCTGGCTGATTTTCCAGCGTGGGGTAGTCGTGCTTTGGATTTGCAGATCTGTGCTGACCGACCTCTCCCTCTTGGATTCGGGGGAACTTGGTCAGTGCAGAAACTGCGTTCACCTGTCGCGTCACAATGGGCCACTATGCGTGCTCAAGTGAGATTCTGGTATGAAGCTACCACACTAACCTAACCTAACCTATCTTGCGTTCTCTAGGAATAACAATTTCAGACAGGCTTCAATTACACTAGACTATCAGTTGTACTCCCAGCTATTGGAAATGAAATTAAAACTTTCCTTACCATCCTCTATCTCTATTATCGAGTGGAATTATCTTTGCTTTGTGTAGTCCCACAAGAGAATGACGATGTGTTGTGGTGTCCGAAAAAAATTTAACTTTGGTTTGAGGTTATTTGTAGAAAAATTTTAAAAATTAAAACAAAAAAAATCACAAAGACAAAACCTACTACCTACGTATTTAAAATATTTCCAGACTCTCTAGTAAAGTAAATACCACACATACGTATCCATACAATTCTATATATACTGGGAAATATCTCCTTACCTCAATGGGCTGTTATTTTAGCCACTTGGGCACAACCTATGGTATTTGGTTTTATTTCGTAATATTTGGCGAGAACATATTAAAGTAGACCGCCACCAGGCGAATGCCAATAAACAATTCAAAGAGATTTTTATGATTACAAATGTGTGAATTCTTATGTACCACCCTAATTACATTGAGGGTGTTCCAAGAGGCAGACTAAAAGTATTTATCATAAATGTGCGTATACGCACTACATGTATGTACGTATGAAACGGTTTCAGTAATACAAGGTCATTTATGTGCTTATTTTCTACATGGCTTTTGGGGCAGGTCAACGTTATGATAAAAATCTCATATTTTTGTTGTATTTGAATCAGAGAATTGCTTTCTCTTTTTCTTTTGTTCGGGCATTGTCAGGAGCGTTGCTATTTTCTTTTGTCTTCTACTCTTGTCAGTTGTGAAATGTGCTCTGTGTATGTCGTAAATTTGCCCTGGAATTTGTAGTCTGACGTTGAAAATAAAATCTTTGAAAACAAGTTAAATCGCTTGGTTACTCTACTGTGATGAGGAAGTTTTACAAAATGAACGGCAACAAAAGAGAAACTCGTAAAATATTTACTCTAATAATTTAAAGGCAAGCAAAGTACATTAAGTATTAAAAGCGACGACATAACATGCTAGCTACCTCGACCCTTATGGAGTAGTTTAAAATATTATTTATAAACATTTTATGTATAAAACCGAGAAGTTGGATGCAATTTTCTCTAACTGGACTCGAATATTGAGATTGTTTTGTTAAAATCTTTATCAAATTTTCTTGACAAAATTTGTAAAAGGATTGTTACATTAATGCATAATTGGCCATTACAACCCTTCAGTCAAGATTACGGTCTAGCTCCTCAACACCACTCAAGTTGTGTGTGTTAATTTTATACATGAGTGGCGGGACCTACAGTTTTAAAGTCGACTTCGAACGACAGATTTATGAGAAACTTTTCATCACAATGTTATTTACTCTCAGAGTTTTTGCCAGAAATCTGCTGAGAGGAAGTCGTCGATGAAATATTTTTTTATATTTAGTTTAGATGCCTGACCGGAAATTTGAACCCCGGCTTCGCGCCTAATAAGCAAATACACTACCCACTAGACTACGGCGACTACTGGATTGTTACATTATTTGTTACAAATATTAGCCTACAAACTCAATACTCGACCACCATCTGCATAATGTACAGCACTAGGTTAGAAAAATTTTAAAATTTCTTTACTTGTATGAAAAAGCGGGTTTGTTCCATAAACTTTCAGAAAATTGGTGCATTCCGTGCCAAGACTTCATAAAACATTTTGCCATAATTAAGGTTTCTTCATTTTATGTTTGAAAATTTAGTTATTTTTAAGGATGAAAATGTGTTATACGTTATAAACACCTTACACTTCTCTTGTATTAAATTTTATATTTTATACTTGGTCAATTCACACAAGCCGTTGTATCGTTGTATTCATTGTATTGTTAGATGACGATACAACAGTGTATGCTTGTTGTTGATAATTCTCATGTAAAAATCCGATACATTTATACACATTTTTTCATATGTTTTTAAAAGTTGTATTGGTTTCGTGTTATCAAATAGTTTAAATGCCAAAAAGCAAACAACCAAGTGTATTCAATACAACATACACGATTCAAAGTTGTGTGAATTGGCCAACTTTAAGTAAAAGTGTTAGCTTTGGTTGAAATTTTCTAACCACTATAGCAGAATACTGACAAGGAACACTTTTGAAAACTTGAAAACGGTTTAAAAAAAAAAAAAAAATTTTCTCCGATGAATTATTCTCCGAACTGAGAATCAATAACTCAATGCGTTTTAAAGGATAAGGAAGGATAGACAAGTTGGAAACAACACATCTTATAAAGTACTTTGTATTTGCAAATGTGTCAATAAATTGTATGTATTTTCAATATTGAAAAACAAAACTTATCATACCGAATACAAAATTATTTTCAGGATATTCGATTTCCGATAAACAGGCAATAAAAAAATTAGTTAAGGGGGAATTTAAATTGCCTGTGGTTTTATTAGTACATACATTCATAGTTATCCTTTAAAAACCTTCAGTCAGTTTAATTTTGTACATAAAGGGCGGAATCTACAGTCTAGAGTCGACTCCGAACTATTTTGAAAAACCTTTAATGGCAATTATTTACTCTCTGAATTTTTGCCAAAAAATCTGGCGAGAGATAGTTGCCGTTTTATTGAAGATATCTGAGCTAGGGTTTGACTACGCTGACTTCAACACACCCTCATATCGTTGAAATTAACTCCCAACAGCAGGCACTATTGGCCGATAATACTCAACTTCTTATGGCCTGAATTGTGGGTAGAGGTAGATCGACCATATTGATTCCATTAAATACTTTCTGGTGGGGTTTCTTAAGTTCTACATTTATGGAAATAAGTCATAAACTACAGCGGCCTTCAAGACTAAAATGACCTATAAAATACGCCAAAGTCATGAAGAATGAGACAGACATTTCGGATTTCCGACATTTGAACGACGTTACATTATGGCTTCAAATTTTTTTGCCATTACTCCTCTTGCAAAGCATTATCCAGTTGGCAGCTATTATTTTTCCCTTTTCACATATAAGATTGCACTGTCCTAGATCTTGGGGTATCGAACGTCTCCAGGTTTTTTTAGGCTGGCCACGGCTTCTTGAAATTTGTGGTTTCCCATGATAGTATAAGCGATCATTCCCATTTCTTACGTTTTACTTGCGTTATTATGGGTTTCTCGTTTGTAAGGTTCCAGTGATTCTTGCTGATAAAAATTTAAAGATTTTGCATGATGGTATTCGATACTAAACAAGTTTCATTTCCGTACAACAAAGTCGATTTTACACAAGCATAGAATATTCTGAGCTTTCGTTTGCCTGGACATTTGTGAGCTTCCCTAAATTGGCTGTAATCGTGCGAATGCCTCTCGATTATTTGAGTCTGTTGACTACGTCTGAATGGATACAAATTTTCGATTTTGTCTCACACAAAATTTGTTTTATTTATATCGGGTTATCCATTTCGTGGTTTCAAAAGTAAACGTAAATAAAACACATATAAAATATTTTTTTCGTGATATTTCTTTTTTAATGTAAAGTTTGAATGTTGACATTATGTGTGAAACACTACATCATTTAAATGACCTCCACGCGAAGTGTTGCAAGCATTGATTCTTTTGAGGTAATTTTCGACCACTTTTTGACACATATTGGGCGGTATATCAGCCATAACTTGACGTATGTTGGTTTTTAAGTGCTCAAGAGTTGAAGGTTTATCTGCATAAACACGGTCTTTCGCGTAGCCCCACAAAAAAGTCTAATGGTGTCATCGCATGATCTTGGTGGCCAATTGATATCGACACGACCAGAAATTACGCAGCCAGGAAATGTCTCTTGCAATAAATCCATATTCGCTCGAGTTGTGTGGCATGTGGCACCGTCTTGTTGAAACCACATATTCTCCAAGTCGTATTCTTCTATAGCAGGCAAAAAAAAGTCGGTTATCATATGACCATAATGCTCCGAATTGACGGTGACAGTCGTTCCATCGTCGTTTTCGAAGAAGTAAGGTCCAATCGCAACTTCGGACCAAAGAGCGCACCAAACAGTGACTTTTTCTGGATGTAATGGCTTCTCTTAAATTACTTGAGGATTCTCAGAATCCCAAATACGACAATTTTGTTTATTAACATACCCACCGAGTGTGAAATGTGCTTCGTCGCTGAAGAAAATTTTGTTTGAAAAATTTCCGTCCACCGCCTGTTGTTCAAGCACCCATTCCACGTATCTACGACGTTGTGAATGGTCAGCTAGCTTCAGTTTTTTGCGTAAAACACATTCGGGTCTTCTGCAACACTTTCATTTACAATAGCGATATTTTCAGCGGAACGAGCGAAACGATGATGCACAGGCCTTTCACTATTTGTAACCACACCAGCCTCTTAAAATTTTTTCACAATTTTGCCAATTGCTTGCGTAGTTGGACGATTATGTAAACCATAATCTCCTCTTAAAGCACGACATATGGCTGTGGCAGAATCACCATTTTTGTAGTAGGTTTTGATAATTATTATGCGTTGTGTGATAGTTAAGCGATCCATTTTCGTCAATGTCAGACTTTGAACTGAAAAGAAAAAAATTGGTTTCACAACTTAGTTTGACAGATGTCGAATTCCAACCCCATACTTTTGAAACCTCTAAATGGATAGCCCTTTATTTTAAAATAGGAAGCACGTAAAGAAGACCATGTATTTTATTTCTCTTCTCGTTCATGTGTATTAAAAGAAGCAGTATGTTCTGTCTGCAATGAATTTTATAATTTTTTATAAAAATGATACTTCGACGTTTTTTCGATTGTTAGATTTGATGGAGTTATTTTCCAATCAGCATACTGTACCATAAAATATAGCCTCCCTGACTTAATTGAGTATTCGGGAATACGACTGTAATGTGTCATATAAAAGATAGAATTTATTACAACTATATTAAATAGTCGCCGTAGCTGGTAGGTAGCGCGTTAGCTTGTCAGAAGTTAGGCCTCGATTCAAACTCAACTAAACGAAACATAAAAAAAAATATATATCCAGCGACATCCTCTCAGCAGATTTCTGGCAAAAATCTCTGAGAGTAAATATAATTGCCTTGAAAATTTTTCTCAAAAATCTGTCATTCGTAGTCGACTGTAAACTGTACATTCCGCCACTCATGTATAAAATTAACACACACAAATTAAGGGATGTAAGAAAATAGGGCGCAATCCTGACTACAGAGTTGTAATGACCAATTACATAGGTATGTATATATATTGAGTAAATATGTAATTATTTTCGAGGGTATTTCTTTAAAAAAAATTCATGACCTCATAAAATCACATTTCGTTAAACTTATTATCATATGCTGATGATAATCTTTACAAATGATGAAAATTCAATAAAAATCAATAAAATTTTAATGTCGTTATCAGGCAGTTGGTTATTTATTATAGGCTGGCGAAAACGTGTAAGTCTACAATAAATAACTTAAACCTTTAATATTTTGTATGCGAAAAGGACATTTTTCAAGGGAAATTTAATTTTGCTGTCATACATAAATAAGTTTACAGCATTATGGTGGGGGCTGCTGCTTCTTGACTTACTTGTTGATGTGTGTAAACCTCACAACAGACCAACATTATAAGCAGAACATCAATATGTAAATTACATATGCGTTGTATAGTAATTTATTATAATTTTTTTTTTCAGAGCACAGAAACCCACATATTGCGTATAACGGACAATTATCGGACGGACAAAGAGTACATTACGTACGTGGTCTGTTTGGCTTGTACGTTTTCCAGAACCCAAACCACTAGATGTTGTCAACAGCATTTTATTTCAAATGCGTTTGTGCTGTCGTCAGCCACAGCAGCGTTTTAGCAAAATAAAAAAGGAATAATAACTTCGTCTGGTTAATTTTTGGAAAGAATGTATGCAACAAAGGGTTGACCATTAGCATTAAATTTAATTTTTGAATTATGAGTCGTGCTTAAATGTTTTCAATTTCACATTTCTCACAAAAATTAGAAAATTTAAACAGCACTCTGTGAGCTTATAGTACACTCGGCCAGCCACCATGAAATTGGAAGGCTTAGTGCAGTCCAAAAGTTTTATAACTACACACATATATCGAAACTTAAGCTAATGAGGGCACAAAGTTATACAAATATATGTAGCAGATGATTTATGAAGCGTCTAGAAATTTTCCAAAGTAAATGAAATACTTGTTTGTGCGATATTTGATTATTCAATGAAAATATTGCTCTTGGTTTCACTGCAAGTGCCGTATCCGTATCAGAGACCTCTCTCGTACGACGAAACCGATACTGTACAAGATGCTCATCCTCCCCGTGTTTTTTTATGGCGCAGAGGCATGGACCCTATTAAACACTGATGCAGCAGCCTTGAGAGTATTCGAGAGGAAAGTCCTACGTAAGTATATTCAGCTCCTGCTGAAGATAATAATGTTTTTCAAAAAGATAACAGGTTTGGACAAGTACATTCTTACTTACTTAATTGGCCATTAACAACTCGTTTGGCGGATTTTTGCTTGCTTTAAGACATCCTTCCAAGCGCCTCAGCTTCTTGCTCGATTTCGCCAGTTGGTCACACCAATCGAAGACAGGACTTTGATCTTTCCAACGTAGATAAGGCCTTCCACTTCGCCGACTTCCGTTAATCATCAAATCGAATACACGTTTCGCCGGAGCATTCACTGCCAACCGAATGAGATGGCCGAGCCGCTGCATGTTAGTGCTCTGCATAACGTCCAAGACGTTTTTATATTGAATGCTTAATCATCGCCAACACTCACTAGACCGAAGATCTTACGTAGGACTTCTCTCTCGAAAACCCTCAAGGCTGCTGCATCAGTGCTTACTAGTGCCCATGCTTCCGCGCCGTAAAGAAGCACAGGAAGAATTAGCGACTTGTAAAGTATACGTTTCGTTGTACGAGAGAGGTCTTTGCTACTCAATTACCTATTGAGACCATAATAGCAGCTGTTACCAAAAATGATCCTACGCATGAGCCAAGACAAATAAATTCGTAGACAAATCTAAAGTATAATCTGCGATCCGATAAGCCGTAGGTCAATACTTGTCGACAATATATACTTCGTTTTGATCTCAATGACTGCCAGATGCATCTTGATTGTGGTGTGGAATGTTTTTATTTTCCCCAAAAATATGTCTTTGTGTCAGTCTTTATGGGTGGACATTAATAAAACATGTCGAAAACTATTATTAATACATTTACTTGGTATCTTAGCCCAATTAATAATCAATAATATAAATCTTCAAAAGATTTATGTGTCTATATGACTATACATTTGGGTGATCTGTTCTTGGTTGTAGTATCATCATAATTCTTTCCAAATTTCAGGATAGTATTTGATGCACAAGATGTGCAAGCCTTAAAAATAAAGAAAAGTAGTCTCACTTCCCTTGAGCGTTAAGGTCAACTCTAATCTTGCTAGAGAGTAACGCAATTTTTGCGACATTCTCTACGGACACTCCCCCGTCTGGATTCCTAGGCACAGGGACATTCCGGGCAACTGCAAGACTGATGAGTTTGCTAGAGAAGGTATATATATGTATATATGACCTTTCTCGATTAAATTCTGTTCTCGATTAATATCTTGGGTCAATGAGCCCCACGATGGATAGAAGGCGTATAAACCAACTATTCAAAATTGATGGAAGTCTCATCTCTATCACAGTTGTCATGTTTACAGGTCTTTGCATTATGGAAAGGCACGAGGAAAGACTACAGTTCCCATCGAACGACTTCTGCCGAATGTGTGGGTTTGCTCAACAGGAGGAAACAGTTATAAACCCATCTCTTATTATGTTATTTGGCCCTCCATTCCTTGTCAGCTTAATACCATTAAAACTTTCAGGCTAGTTCTCATCGTCCTTTAATGTGCAGCCGCTGATAAGTTTTTCGATTGATTTATGGAAATTCGGTTTGTACAGGGACTGTGCTTATCAGTGGCGTAACAACGGGCCGCTATTTGTACTAAAGTGAGCTTTGGTTATCAAAGCTACCACTTCAACCTAACCTATAGAATTTTGTTATATTAACCGTTTGACTGCTACGCGGCGCATATGCGCTGCGTTCATTTGTTACGAAAATCTTTTTATAAATTTTAATTTTCAAAGAAAAAATAATTTAATGTTTATTTTTCTTATTCACATTCACAATTAATATTGTTTCTTTATAATACGAAAAGAATTATTAAAATTGATTGACATTTGTCTAAATTAGAGTGTTTTATTTGACAATATCGAACGTTCTCATCAGAATCGCTTAGCAGTCAAACGGTTAAAGTATTGTTTTAAAACTATTTGCTACTGAAATTATCTCTCAACAAAAATGCTTTATAATCTTCTCTTTTATAAGAATTATTTAATTACGTATATCTTAGACTATCTAAGCAATCTGTCATACCAAATTGTTTCATAATATTTGTCTCTTATCTCCATGTGTTATACTCTAGTTTGTGGCATATCTTATGTTATTTCCTCTTACATCACAATCTTGCCACAGATTATTTCCGTGACATATGCTATACGCACATATTGTAGTATAACTTGATGCACTTTTGCTTTAACATTTGCTTGAATTTGTATTTCTTCCGTTAAAAGTTCTTCTGTACTCTTTGCAAATATTTACAGTCATCTATTGCTGTGTTCACTATGACGACAAATGAACAAGAAATTTAATGTGTCGTCGTACTATACAAATCTAGAATAAGTTAATAAACGAAACGACTAAATGAAGTGAAAAGAAAAAAATTGTAGAAATGAACCGAATATATTATAATTAAGCGATTTGCTTCGTACGTGATGTACGTACAAATTTCTTTATAAGTATGTTTTAAGTTGCAAACATTGTAATAAAATAACAAAAAAGGCTAATGTGATAAAGATATTCAAAATTAGAGAAAAATAATGAAAACTTAATATTTAACCAAAGCATTGTGTCGACATAATTATCACTTTACTTTACTGCATTCCATACAATGATTTCTTAAGAAAATGGATCTTCAGCCTTACAATTTTATTCATCAGAAATATTGCTACACTTTCAAGTCTTCGAACAAAGTATTTTCCGTGTATTAGTATATTTACGTATATAAAGGGTCCCCTAAATAACTTTGTTTTTGAAAATGCGGTAAAAAAAAATTCCGAATATTTTCTCAAATTTCTTTTTTTGTTTGAAAGTACAATCCTTCCGGTTAATAATAGAAAATAATTTCATTCAAATGGCTGCCTCGGCTGGCCATGCAGTAGCCTACACGATCGGTCCAATTTTTAAGCACATTATCGATTGTGTACAGCTGTATTTCACCAATGGCTTCACGAATATTGTCCTTTAAAGCGTCAATTGTCTCTGGCTTATCGGCGTAACAGTTATCTTTGACGGCACCCCACAAATAATAGTCCAACGGTGTCAAATCGCAGCTCCGTAAATACTGTTACGTTTTTATCTTTTAAAAACGTTAAAAATATGAGCTCGTAGATTACAAATAAAATAAAAATAAATCTGTACTTAGTTTTAATTAAAATTCTTTATTATTCGCACAATTCTATGTGGCACTGTTCATAATCTTATGTAAACAGCAACAATTGCTTTGTTTGTTATTCTTCTCTTTACACCCTTTGCATAAACAATAACAATCAGTAAGGAATTAAACGACTGATCTTTGTAACGGAGATCTTCAAACCACAATTACTCTCTTCAAACTTACCGCATCTTCACACAAGACTGACTGAACTTCACTGACTCACTCGCCTGCTATATCTTGCTTTTTATATGGTAACGTAAACGGTCTGATGAATGTTATTGAAGTCGAATGTGGCTTCGCCTTCTTGAGATGTCTATAAGTGTAAACATCGTTGTTTTATTATTGTTGTTTGTGTATTTTGCTTACATTTATTCTTTTTACTGTAGTTGTATTTCTGTTTACTTGTTTAGCATTTTTTATGCTGGTGTTTGTTGGTACATTTTTTTTATTAAGGATGAAGGAATATAGAATAAAAATAAGTATTTTTGATGAAAATCTTCATTTTTAAACATCCTTAAATTTGGGAAAAACAGATAATGATTTTTAAATTGGGGAACAATTTTGATATGAGTACATACTTAAGTTACTCGCATCCAATATTCAATGAATTCCGAAAAATTCACTGTTTGGTGTGGATTTTGATTACCAACTACTGGCTAGAATCGGAAGATCTGAACACCAACGATATGTGGTTTCAACTGAACGATTTACGTGATATATTTGGTATTCTATGCACTGTATTTTTAATTTTTAATAACATGTGGGCATTGTTATTGGTGTGGTTGGCCAGTTTCTTAAATGATGTGCGCATGTGTTTTACAGGACCTGAAATAAGAGAGAGTGTTATTGTTAGAGAGTGTTAGTGTAATCGATACATGCATGTGATGTGCTATATATTCGCCTGTATCGTCAATGCACTTATAGACGTATGAGTAATATCTAAATGTAATACGAGTTTTAATCACTCATACGCCAGAGTATAAAATAAAGGAATTAAGTGTGGTGCACTAAAAGGAAACAATTCAATATGTGGTTTTAGAAATCTTATGTAATAATAAATGGATGTTAAAGTTTTTACTGAAAACTAATTTTACTGCTTTATGATCGGTTGTTTTATTCTATTCTAATCAAAATCTAATTGAAAATTTGTGAATAATTTCTATTTCATATACCAAAAAGAGAAACTAGAAATCGAAAGTAATATAAAGCCTTCCTATGTTTGTTATCTACTAACTCAAGAAAACCAATCAACTGATTTACGAAGCCATAAATGCATTGGCAGGCTTTTTATATGATATTTATCCTATCATCCACCAATTCAACGTTACTGATAATGAATAGCAAAGGAAATCTGTTACATGTACGAATGTAATAACAAATTGTTGGAAATAAAGTTGGTACTTTTGATTTCAAATTGCCTTGCAGCGTATGTTTCTTATGTCGTTTTGTTTTTTGTATTGCAGGGTTTAATATGTTTGAAAACCTAGTAACAAAAATTAATTACTTTCCTCCTTAATGAGTTTAGTAAGTGATAGCCTTTTAATTGAATTTTAGCATTAAAATTAAATACAGTAATTGGATGATAATTTTTTGCTCCTTTTGCGTAATATCACCTGTTTTTTTACTTACAACAGTTAGTGGAAAAGAAAGTGTGGTTTGTGCAAAAAAATTACATAAAAAGGTTTTACTTTTCCCCGAAGGAAAATGTAGATAAAAATGAGGTGTGCTTTTGGGTTTTGAAGAAAATTTCATTTACAATAAAATTTCATTCAATTAAGGGATTAATTTTTTTTTTAATTTTTACATTTAGAACTCACAAGTGTTCATAAAGATTTAAACGAATTTCTCTAAAAACGAATAAAATAAAAATCCATTAATTCTTTACTTTTCCAAGCAGAAAGAGCCAAGAGCAAATGAAAGAAGCGATTACTGACTTGTGTCAACAAAACTTTTTATTGGTCATTACACCCTTCAGTCAGGATATCGACCTAGCTTCTCACACCACTTATGTTGTCTGTATTCTATTAAAGACCACTACGGACAACCATTTTTTTTTTTTTGTAGAATATTTTCCTTTGCAATTTTTATTTATTCACACAGTTGAGAAGGAAGTCGCCTTAGAAATATTTGTTTGCATATTTCGGAGATGTCTGACTTATGTCTAACCTAGGGTTTGAACCGTTGCCTTTTGTCTGATGTGCCAACACACTGCCTATTAGACAACGGCGATTTTGTGTTTATTAATCTTCTTGAAAATTTCGCTTTATTTCTTTTGTACAATAGCTTAACGGAATGGCGTTCTATAGGATGCAGTAAACAGCAAGGTAATAGCTATGTAAACTATTGTTCTCATACGCGAACATTTTACAGGTGCAAAATGTAGCCTAAGATATAAAGGAGAAGAATGTGCACCTCTCGAGACATTTCTCACACGATATTTACACTGATCCAACAAACAATCGCTTGTATACCACATGGCCTAAGCATAACAAAATATATAAATGATGTTAGTCTTTCCTCTCATCGGTTTGAGGATATCTGAACTTCAAGTTTTCTCAAAAAACTCCAAAAGATTCCTACTAATAAACAATATGAGAAAAAATCTAAATCAAATGCATTCGAACTAGCATCTGACTTACTTCATTAATCATTACAACCCTTCAGTCAGGATTACAACCTAGTTTCTCAGTTGTGAGTGTCCTTTTTATTCATGAGTGGTGGTTGCCAAAGAAATATTTTTTTTTTTTCATATTTCGTTTTGATGTCTGACCTCGAGCCTTCCGTCTAATAAGGCAGCACCCTACCCACTACACTACGGCGAGTGCCATAGCATATTACATACTGCATTAATCCTTACAAACCTGCAGTCAGGATTACAACCTAGCTTTTCACAACACTAATATTGTGTGTGCCCTTTTTGTCCATGAGTGTTGGGACCTATGTACAGTCTAATGTCGACTCAGAACAACAGATTTTTGTGAAACTTTCGTTAGTAACTTTTATTTTACAAATAAGTTCATAGATGTAGCTTTTGCAGACGGCTGCTATGAAAGTTCTGAAGTCCCCTGTAGTTATTTGTAACCATAACTGGTTACGTTTAAGTAACTTCCTTAGTTTTAAATTGGAATTATAAATTTAAATGTTCTTTTATATACGGTTCTTATAAATATAACCACGTCGATAAACCTGAAATCCTTGCCTGTTATCCTAATCTACTTATTTCTTTGCAACAATAGTCTACAAAATTCGAAGAACTTAAAGTTGATGTCAACATTTCTTGAAACAATATTTTCTTTTTCATACTTTAGTCAAACAATTTATTCTACAAATTTTTTACAGTAAAGTACCTAAAACACCACCATATCCTTGTGAGTATAACTGACGATTGCATTTGTAGTCAAAGTGAGTGTATTTTTGTAATAAGGATTTAGCAAAAAGACAATAAAAAATAAATTTAAAAAAAGTTATGTTCTGCAGTTGATAACGAAAACATTTTTAACATGCAGTCAAAATTTATTTCCTACTGAAACTTTCAATATTGTTTGAAAATTCTGTTGTTTTCTCTGCTTTTACGTTTCTCAGATTTAAATAAATCTTGTATTGTTTTTTTTAATCTATTTCAATAAAAATAAAATTATGGGAGATTTAAAATGCTTTAAGGAAAAAAAACAATGAAAATAAAAGTTAAAAATAAAATAAATTTCATCGACTTTTATTTGAATGCATGTTAAAGACATGTTTGAACACATGTTAATACCAGAACACTGAAACATGATGTGAAAGATAGCCTCTTCCTCCTTTTTAGACTCACAGCTCCTGCTCAAGGATGCCATAATTTTCAGCATGCCTATAAAAAAGTCAGTGGCTCCTGAGATTCGCTTTTATGCGAAGGGTAATCATGTAAGAATAGGTGCTGTAAACGGCATGGAGCCTTCAACTGAGGCAAACAGTGGCCAGTGTTCTCTTACATGTCCAAGTTTGCGAGCTTCTTGAAGTTATCCCTGTATCTTAAAATTTATATAACAGTTGCCTTTAAATGATTCGAAATTTCCATAAGAAATCCCTGCCATTTATTGACCGACGTTGAAATTACGTGCGTTAGGAATTTAATCGCAGTCTAACATGACCAGTAAATTAATGTTTGTACGTGCCATTATGCTACCAAATAATTTATGCCTCTTGATACCAAATCATACCACATTTAACTGAGAGAATCCAAACATCTCGGTCGACTTGGATAATTTCGCACTAACGGAATTTCCGAATATATCCTTATGTCCCAGAACAAATATAAATTTCACCATTGAATAATTTTGATTTTACATTAATAATATTTTGCCCAGAATTTTGGGTAGACCGCATATTGTAGGGAACTTTCGGATTGTCAGATCAAAATCATAAACTCAAATTGCTTACACAAGAAATCAAAAAGAATCATGTAGGCGACTTCTTAATGGCTTAACAGTCATGGTTTCTCAGGCCGCTACTTTAATTGATGGTTGAAGCGGATCCAACTGAACATGGTAATTAAGGCATTAATTTGAGCGGTACAGGGGTACTGGTGATCGGAACATACTTTCTATCACCCCAAAACGATACTGACTTTTGCATAAATTCCGAAAATCGTAAACAACTTAAAGATATGTAGGCTCCACCAAGGTCTCATAGGATCAGTGTTGGAAAATGGCACGATATAAGCCCACCAATGATGTCATAACCATTCTAGAGATGTGAAGTAGCTTTTTCTACTCTATCATTTTGGTATACGTACTAGTTCTTAAAACTTCCTACAACCTTATCTCATGCCAAAAAATACGTATTTTTTTCATATTGTATTAGAAAGTCGTGCTAACTTTTTTTACCTTTTCATTCGTGCAGGGGTTTATGGATTCTATTTATAGCACGCAAAATCCGAAAGAAAATTTCATAAAATTGTTTTCTTAAGAAAACTTATATACTGGCGGTGAAATTTAAGAAAAATTGACCCAATTTCTTTCACGTATAAACGCGTTTGTCTCCAAGTATATGTAAGAGTCTTTGTGGCAGCAATTATAGTGAAAGCGTTACAACACTGCAATTTCGAAATGAAAACCGCAAAAATATTTTCGCCACCGCAATTATTTTGTGGGAGTTCTAGATTTGCGAATACAGATTGGTGAACAGGAATACATGTGTACATAAGTATGTAAGTGTATGAATGAATATCTATGAATACTTTGCTCTATTCTTAGAATAATGCAAAACTCTGTAGAAAGTTGTTGAATCATACAGATGAAAGTGTTATTTTAGAATGTTTGAAAATTTTCAAAGCCGTAGTCCACTAGGTAGTGTGTTGCCTTAGCAGATAAGAGCCCTTGGTTTTACACTTGGCTCAGATATCTCGAGCGTAGCGAAATATGAAAGAAATATTTCTTGGGCGATTTCCTTTTAATAGTCCTTTGGCAAAAAGAAAAGATAATAAAATCACCACATCATTTAGGAACTAAGGGTGGGAAATTTAAAGATGCAATCAAAACAAAAGCGTTTTTGAAAGTTTGCCAAATTTATTTTCTTTTTCTCTTTTTATTTCATTCATATGACTCACAGTACTTCATTCGGTAGGACCAATTTTCATGCACTTTTTCATGCTGATAGATATAAGTATAGTTTAAGTGTACAAACCATCCCAGTATTTACGTTTTAATTATTGTGATTTGGTACCCAAAGGTACGTTTGTTGTCCAAAATAAATAATATTTGATTGTTTAAAAAACTAATTATCTCTGTTTATATATACCCCGTATTCTAGCGAAATATTTCATTTTATTACTTCCCCGCTCACCCCCACAAAGCGTATGCGGTCTCTTTCGGTAATGGCATGCTTTGAACGGCTCAATAGTCTTTGGTTTGTGGGCTTAACACTTTCCTGTAACGGCGTCTTACATAAAATAGTCCAATGGTGTCAAATCGTATCTTCTTGTCTGCCAAAAGACATCGCAATTTCGGCTAATTAAAAAGCCATCAAACGTTTGACGCAATTAATCGATTACTGCATGAGATATGTGGCAAGTAAATATTGTTCTCATCAATACCAAGAAGAACGGGAACTAAAAATATCGGTTATCATGGTCCGTATTGGTTCTGCCGTCCTCATTTTTAAAAGAATATGGGCCAATGATGCCTCCGCTCCACAAGCCGCTCCAAACAAAACCTTAGAAAATAACATTCGATATCAGCGGTATATCCGAACCAAAAAAGAATGTAACGCAATAATTTAAAAAAGGTTCTGAACTTCAAGCTTGTTTAATTTTAAGGAAAAAAATTGTACTTGTTATTGGTTTGTACGAATATTCTAAATGTTTAAAAATCCAATAGAAATCAATGGTTATACAGCTAACCCTCCTACAACGCGGGGAATAGGTTCCCAAAAAATGCCGCGTTGTAAGAAATCGTGTTGTAGGAGATATGAACTCCATACAAAAATCAGAGTTTGGTTCCAAAGTAAAAAATTTTTCAATAAAATATTGGAATTTGTATAGTAAAAATATGGGCTTAATATATTTTTGTGTACTTATTTGTTGAGTCATAAGAACATACATATTATGTAATTTAATAACACTTCATTTATTTAACACGTTGACGTAAATGACGTCTATAGACGTCATATATGAGTGCACGTAAATGCAAACGACGTCTATAACCGTCGAAAAAATTTAGAGTTATAAAACAAAAATTTAGTTGTAATTCAGTTTGATTTCGATTTCTACCAATTCACTCAATAATACTCCAAAAGGAAAATGTTATACTTATATTTCTTGATTTATTTTTAGATTCATGATTTTGTTGCTATAAGAATGCATGTAGATTTTAACGACGTGTATAGCCGTCTCTTTCAGTCTGACTTAATTTGAATCAATGTAAGCGTTTGTTTTTGGTTTTATTGGGAATTATAGCTGCAAATTTTTTTTCAATGATATGTTCAGTTTTTACATACTTTGCTTTAATTGCATTTTAAATTATATTGTGCAAGGTTTAATATTTTGTGGAAAATTTCTGTATATTTGTATTTTGAACTATCGTTTTTATCAATATGATCTCCAGTGGGGGAAATCGTTGTGAAAGTCTTTCTTCTTCAGATAGTGATGAAAGTGATGATATATTTGTTTCCCGTCGTCGAAAAATTATTCCTATTGTTTATTTATCCGATATTGATAATGATGAACTGAATTATGGTAATGAAACTGAATGGCGTGAGGACACAGCCCCAATTAGAGAATTTGACTTTAATGACGTAGAATGTGGAGTAAAACTCAACATTAACCTCAAATCAAGTCCAAGGTATATGTATAAAAAATTCCACAAAAATGTAAAGTTCCTCGAGTTTCGGGAGTCTCCTATTAGATCGCTAATAAGGTTACCCAAAGATATTTCTAATGGCAACCAACTAATATCTAAAGTGACATATGGCAGACCACAAAAAACATCTAAGACATCTTTTGTAAGTTTACGTGAACAACATTATATTGAGAAGATTCCTACACCGGAAAACTGTAAAAGAGATTCTTCATATCGCCGCTGCAGAAATTGCACAAAACATAAATTTCGAAAATAAACAAAATATAGATGTAAAACGTGTCCTGAAAAGCCAGCTCTATGGCCCGAATGCTTTGAGCCGTACCACTTATTTTGTTGTTAGTACATACATATGTGAATAATATTCGATTTTTTACTTTATTTAAGCTTTATAAAAATGAATTTTTTTTATTTTTGTTATGAATTTGTGTAAAAATGAATTTAAGTTAATAAAAGTTAATATAAATCATGATTTTCTAAATTATTTTCAAAAAATATCTTTCGGTATCCGGACGTCTAATGCCGTCATTTGCACATCAATGGAACGAATATTATGAAAAGCAAATGACGGCTATAGACGTCCACCTTTACTTTAAAAAATTTTATAGAAAAAACCATAATTTTAATCTATAAGTATTAAATCTCCGTCAAACTCGTCAAAATTTGAATAACTAAACAAAAAAAAGGAAGTGTGTTTCTGAGTGCCTTCGTCAATTTCGTGGTGAGCGTCAACGTGTTAAACAAAAACAAAACAAAATAAAATTTCAATTCTACGTAAAATATTCAAGTTGGAAGATTTAATAAATTAAAGCCAAAATAGAACGATAACTTTGTACTCCTCCTCATCACTTAGTATGATTTGTCTTGAACGTGTTGTTCGTACTAGTTCAAAATTTGAGCTTGATTCACTATCAGATTCGGGCATCCTTTCGACGATTATTGGTTTGAAAAAATCGTCCATTGAAGTTTCTTTGCTCTTATTTCGCAAATCTTTATAAATTTCTTGATAGGGTGATAAATTGTTTTGAAGATTTCGTTTAAATATTTATGCTCTATCACTTAAAGGGTCGTTCTCCAAAATGCATTCTTCCAAGTGCTTTGCCATATTTAAAGCTTTCTCGATATTTTTTAGTGAAAGGTTTTTATTTTCAACATCGGATAGATCGTCAGAGCTATCTCCAATTGATTCTTCATTTGTTATTGCCACTAAATCTGCTTCTTTTATTTCGTCGTCCGCAATTAATTCTTAAATATCAGCCATTGTTATTTTATCAAATCCATCACCTTCTGCTGCATGCGCCAATCTCACTATGTTCTTTTTTTAGAAACATTAGATATTTTCGTAAAAATCGCGTTGTAAGAGTAGCGTTGTAAGAAAATGTCAGCATTTTATGAACCGCGTTGTAGCGGAAACGCGTTATAGAAACCCGCGTTGTAGGAGGGTTAACTGTACTTTCTATTTAATTGAATTTGAAATATATAACTCATACGCATCATATTACACGTACTGATACAGTTACACTGAAAAGTATGCAATAAAAATTCTTTGACTTGGTCATGTATGAAACTAATGGTATTAAATATCACTCATACGTCACATATGTACTTGCCATTATGAATTTCACATGTTAAATATGATAAATAATGGGTGGGCGATTTAAAAGTTCAAATTTAAAAATGCAATAAAACAAGAACCGTTTGAAATTTTGCCAAATTTATTTTTTTGTTGGCAAGTACTACAATTGTTCTGTTTAGAAATGGAAAATTATTTTATTCATATGGCTGTCTGCAGTAATCGTACGATTTAGTTGTGCTTCATTCAGTTTACCACACACGAAATTGATTTTTCATGGACTAACTGTGCAACTTTAAGCACTTACTTGATAGCTAGCTAGATCAAGTCTAACATGGAATTCATTAGGGTATTTTGTGAACTGAGGAATCAATGCTTATTCAACTCTTAATGGTCCTCCGTATAGAACCAGTATGATTTCAGAAAAGGCTTTGCGTCGGATTTAGCGACGATAACGAATGGAATAATTATTTTGTAGTATACACATGAGAGAAGTATGGACCTTAGAACAGGAGTAGGAGTTTCTGGTTCCAAACTGAAATATACCGACCCCGTGCGAAAAAACAGTAGTAGGTACAAAAGCCATGATTTAGCAGCACTATTTAAAAGTCAACTCGACATTCGATCACTCGACTCCTATGAGGTTAAGTCGAAGAGAGTATGGAACTGTCTGGGGAAACTGAATAGGAAAATAAGGTTACGCTATGCTGGGTTGTACGTCATTAGGGGAATAATCGGCAATGTGTAAGCAAATGAGTTTGGGAGGAGGAGGTTTGGAGCTTCCTTGCAGTTGATGGCATCAGAACCTTTCTGCTAAGTGGGCGCGAATGTTTAGAAAGGAAAAATAAAAAAGCAAAGATTCTTCAGAAACCAAGTAGATTTGAGGTAATCAAAACTTTTTTATGAAATTACAATAAGAGGAGATCCGAGATACACTATCCAGGAATAAACCTGTAGTTGATAACCGTAGTTGTACAAGGCACTGTAGACTCAGCATATATTTATTTAGAATGGGGGTTATATCGAGTTCGGCATGTAAATTTTGTGACGGTGAAAATGAAGCATTAGAACACATTATTGAAATCAGTGAGGCAGGATAGAACTGACAACAAACATATCAGGTACTATATGACATCATATCATATCAGAAGCAGCATCCTGAAATTTGTCAGAGTCATAGGCTTGAAGCAGACATTAAAGGGATACCCTACAATAAATCATATATTCGCAATTTTAAACACCTCTTTACGGCATTAATAATAACAATAGTTGACTCTCGATTGGATTTTTGAAATAATACGATCAGATTCTGATTCAGAATATAAAACAATCCTTAGAAGAGCGTGGCCTGGTTCCTATGCTGTTGACCTTCTAAAATTTTGTCGGCCTATGTAATTAAAACTTTTAATTTAATTTTAATGACTTTGATATGTTTTAAATGCTTACAATGGTTATGAAATAGTCCAATATGTAATACCGTAGCAATCTTACACAGAAAAAAATTTTCAATAATGGCTACAATTGAAGAAGTTTAATTAAAATTTTTATTGAAAAAACAAAGAAATGAAAATATTTTTTTTATTGTTAAAAGGACAATTGATGAGCTTTTCTTCGTTATATGATGCGCTGCCACCAATATCATGCACGCATTACAGCAAATATCATTTAATTTCGAACAATACGTTGAGAAGTTTTCCCATAAGGAAAATTATAATACGGTACCAATGACAATGCTGGAAAGGTTTTATTATTATTCTTTGTATGAAATATAAGGCTTTTTTCTATAAATAGGATTTACGAAACGTCAGAACGATTTTCGAACGATGGTAATCTACCAATACAAGACAAACATCAACTTTCCCTCCATTGTTTGTAAATCGCATACGGTAGCTATGTATTGGCAAGCAAACAAAATGGACAAACACATGACCGTAGAAAGACAATAAAGTTTGGAAAATCTGTTGCATCAGCAGCATAAGTTATCTTTCAATCGCATTTTTAACTCTTTTTTTCTGCCGGCGATGTTAATAAAGAATTTCCAATGAAATGAAAATTTTAAGGTAAGACTTTACCTCCAGATCGTATTGTTGGAAAGAGATTGTACGAAAAATGAAAGTAAAGCGAAAGAAGGAAAATATTAAAAGAGAAAAGAGATCCGAAATGTAGGTCATGTGTGAGTGCTGGATTTGCAGCACAGAGGAATACCGTATTCACAAAAGGTTTACGCAATTGAATTAAATGCGAAAAACATTTTAATTTAAATTTTTTTATTATTCTTTTCGAAAATTGAAAATATTATGAAGATCTTTGATGAGATTATATGAAAAAAAGTCTAAGTTCAAATGCTGGTATTTTCTCAGACATTTCTTTTATGACCATCAATATTTGTAACAATAATTGTAAGGTTAATCGCTTTACTTGAAAAAAAAAGGAAAAAAACAACAAACGAAGTCTATAGCACAATAACACATAAAGCCCAATTTCACCCGTAGAAATTTATAATTCTTACCAGCAAAAAAGCAATTTGACGTGAAAAAACGTTGTTGAAAATAATTTCAGGTAATAGCAGTGAAAATATTAAATTTTTTCCTCATTGAACTTCTGACAACGAACGTTGTTTGTAAGACGCCATGCCACTCAAACAGGTAGTTGCTAACTAACACCGGATATCTTTTTCATTGCTGTGTAGTGATTTTTCTTTGAGATGGAAGCACAGACTCATGTTCCCCCATGCTGACACGATCAGCAAAGGCCTAAAATAGACAAATAGAACATACTTACTTAATTGTCCATTAACAACCCAATTAACGGATTTCGTCCTACCGCAACATCCTTCCTGGAGCCTCTGCTTCTTGCGCGCCTACGCCAGATGGTCACACTAATCGATGACAGGGCTTCCTCGACATGGCCGAACAAGTGCAGCCGCTGGATATTAATACGCTGCACAACGTCTATGTCGTTGAAGAGCTCATACAGCTCACTGTTGGATCGGATGCGAAAATCATCGCCAACTCGTACTGGACCGTACCAACTCGGTATCCACTGGAACGTATCTACCGTGTAAAAAAAGGTTTGGGTGTATAGTTATAGCACGTCTCTACTTGTCGATAACATATACTTTGTTTTGCCCTCATTTACTGCCAAATCTTAGTAGAATGGCATTCTAGTACCCGCTAGATGTTAAATAATGCGTGCAGCGAAGTCCAATCCCCTGGACGTTAAATTTGGGTTGTGCACAGGACTTGGAACACACCACGTAAAACCAAAAATTCAATAAGAACCAATACACAAAATTGAGCATAGAATAGCCAAACAATTATTAGTAAGATCCTGGCATAAATTGAATCGAGCCCGTCGACTTCACAATTTTTGAAATTGTATCGTTGATCGAAAAAAGAGTAGAATAGGTCAAGAGACACGGCATTGTAATTTTGAAACATGATAATGCACCTGCACACAAAACATAACAGGCTCAGAATGCAATCAAAGTATTGTACTGGGAACTGCTACCCCATACGATCTATGCACCAGATTTGGTTCTTATTTGTTTTCATCGATGGCACACACATTGGCTGAGCAGCACTACGATTTATGCGAGGAAGTCAAAAGTGGTTGAATAACTGGTTTTCTTGAAAAAACAACAATTTTTTTTTTTTGCCATCGAGTCTACGAATTGTCTGAAAGATGATAATAATGAGCAAATATGCTCATTTCGGACCGGTACATCTTGTAAGCACACTGTCCCAGTAGTGAAATAAAACTCTGATGGACTACTAAGAATTGCATTATGCTCCCCAGATTCAAACTGTATTGAGCGTTTCTGAGAGTATTTTTATCGTTAAGTTCGAAAAAAATCAATAACTAAATGGAACATGATGAAATCCATTTAATCATAGAAGTGATCGAAAATCTCAAATGAATTTACATGAAAGTATTTAAATTCTCTTAAAACTCTTCACTTGTACACGCTTTTTGACGCGTAAATCTTTAGTACCTCTTCTGGCGCATACTTTATTATGACGTTCACAGTATATTCGGCATTGCTGTCAAGTAAATAACGGTAAAAAGGAACATTTAATCTATGCACGAACACTTTCGTGGCTATGTTTCCACTTTGCATTACATTAACTTGATTGTAAAATATGAAAACAACATACGGAAGTAAATGTAAAATATAAAATGAAGTTCTTTAATTTTTCTTCATCTTACCTTCGTTTTATGCCAACAAGAAAAAGAATGGGCATAAATATTATTATAAGAAAAAAAAAATATAAAAAGGCGTCACAAGAAAATCTGGAGTACGAAAAGCTGACTAATTGAGGTAATGAAATTATTCAAAAATATTTTCGGTGTAAATAAAAGGAGGAGTGATGTCATGATGAATGTGATAAAATTAGGAGCTTGACAGGCAAAGAGTTGATGGTGAGTTATTAAAATGAAAAAGGATTTAAAAATTTACGGGAAACTTTATTAAAAAAAACTGCAATAAATAGAAAAAATAAAATAAAAAAAAAATATATTTGCAGTAACCATGCTCTTTTCTGAACATTAATTTTTGCTGACATTTTAAGAAACAAAATGAAAAGAATATTTAAATAAAACCAAATTGTGTGCTCGTTATTTTATTTACTTACTTAATTTGCCATTACAATCGCTTAATCAATATTTAGACGACCTCGCTTCTCACACAATCCATTTGTGTGTTAATTTTTTTAACACGAGTAAACCACTGTTTAATGTCGACTCCGAAAGACAGATTTGGTAAACTTTTCATGGCAAATTTGTGTTGGCGAGAAGAGTGCACAGAGCAAATCACCGAAAGATATATTTTATCACTTTCCGTTTTGCTCGAGCCTGAGATTAAACCACTGATGCTCATCTAAGTAGCCAACACACTACCTACTGGACTATGGTGTGAGATATCGCGGATTTTTTTGTTTTTATTTGTTGGAATCCCTCTCTAACTAGAACATATAAATCAGAGGTAATATGATTCGCTTTGAAAACTGCTGTGATTAGTGACACCCCCAATTTAGGAAAGCTCCACAAAAAAAAAACAAAAAAGGTCAAATAGCAAACACTTGCAAAATATGAAATGTGACATGAGCAGTGACTTTTTGGGATACTTTGGAAGCTCTTGAATCTCAAAGGAATTTATATTGTCATAAAGTCGACAATTTTGTTTGCCTTCATACCCACTCCTCCATACTTCATACTCACCCAGAAATGGGCCTCATTTTGGACGATGATTTTTCTATGAAAATTAGGGCCAATTGCCAACTACTACAGAGGCCCATAGTGAAGTCACGAAGTTTCTATACCTCAAACAAAAGTCGATTGAAAAGCATGTTTATGAGCGAATGTAAACAGAAAACACTATAAAAAACTGGTACAATCAATGCCAAATAAGTTAAATGTACCTTAAGGGATATCCTACTAAATATAAGGAATAACATTTATTATATATTGGGCCTTTGAAATTTAAATTTACTATGAGTTCTTCTTGGCAGCACCTACACTTATGCAATGCAAAAGTATGGAGCAACCAGCTACTCTTCCTTATTTTTCTTATAGTTTATTTACAGTAGAATGGAATTATTTGTACATAGTATTGCTTAAAAATCATGAAATTTTTAAAAATATATTGGGGTGCCTAGATTTTTGCTGTATTCAGTGTATATCAACATATTGAACTATTTTATTCAAAAGTGGAAATTAATCTTTTAAATACAAATTTTTACGTTCTATTTTTGCAAGCTATTTTTTGTAGAAAATATATCCTGTAAAAAATAATACTAATAAATTACAGAAAAAATATGTTAACAACAAATATAAACATTCATTAATATGGTGAAAAAAGTATTTTTAATAAAAGTTTGCAAAATATTCTACCTGACATTTATTGTGTTGTAATACATAAAATTATTATTAAAAGAGAAGAAAAATAATGTTTTTTAAAATATAAAACATATAAGAAAAACATTTCACTGTCAAAACTAGAAAAAAGAATATTGTTACGATAACGTTACACTTTTAATGTCACTGCTGCGCTTATATTTTACCACACGCTGTGCTGAATGTTGTAACTATGGTATGCACACGTCAACAGTGTCTTACTGAAGTAAATGACCTAAAGCTGTGAAGGTAATGAAAATCAATATGAATATTATGTGGGGCAAAATAATGAATGTCCAAAAAAATTAAGGAATACAAACATTCAGATGAGACAAATAAAAAGGAGTTATTTAAGGTTTATTTTTTAAATAAAATCTTTAAGTTCACACTTAAAAATTTGTAAAAATAAGTAAAACACGATCTTTAACTACACTATGCGACAAAATGAAATGTAGCTGAGAAGCACTACATAATCAAAATGTATATTTGCTTTGATATAATAAGAGAGTCATGCTTTCATGTAAAGCAGAGCGGTCGATCTTGTCACTATCCTTTTGTATATTTCTAGACATTCAGAAACATATACATACTTACTTTTATGCTGTGATCTTAAATAACAAATTAATTTTTATTTTTATAAAATGTATTTATTTTTATTTGTTTTTATCTACCATAGTATTTGCAATACTATTTAAGCAGTAGAGTACAATTGGTTTACAAGATTTTAGTTTTCTTAATTCTTACTTCTTTTAATTTTATTTCAAATAATTTTGAGTACTGGAATTAAATTTACTTCACGGTTTGTTATTGCTGGGTCATTGGCTGGTATTTGTTATGGTGTTTGTAGAGATGAAATCTTTTGGTTCTGTTGGGCTTCAGCCCAATCCATTGCTCGTTCGATATTGTCTGCAATCATAAAAAAAATTTATAGAATTAAATAGTTTATCAGGTATTTAATTTTATATTTTTTGGGTGCCCTGGTAGTCTAGTGGGTAGTGTGCTAGACTATTAGTGTGAGGGTCGTGGGTTCGATTCCCACCAGAGACTCTGGTCTGTGACACTACACCGAGCATATGGTCAAGTTACTCCGCTCGTATAAAATTAGAATATAATTTGTAATTGTATTGTAATTAATAAATAAATAATTTTATATTTTATGTTATCAAACAGAAATAGAAATTGAAAACCACAATTTTCTTAAATAAAGTTTTCCCTGCAATGGGAAGAACGTTTTATTAGTTTTTTTTATAATAACACTACTCAGGAGATGGCCTCTAATTATGCAGTGAAAAGTGCTGGAATTATAGGGAGAAGCAGAGAAAGAGTAGTATTTTTGGACATTAATTTACATTTTTTGAAAGGCGGCAGGAAAGACCTCTGCAGGTAAGAATTTCTATAATGAATTGTCTCTATAATGCAGTGTTCGACCCACTCGACGACAAACGGATGTGACCTGCGAGAAAGACGGGTGCTACATAAGAATAGACGTATTAGCAGCGTTAGAAAAGTGAAACGCAAGTCAAATTGCGACAATGCTTCATTACATCAATATAGTTGGTTACCCTACCCTACCTTCATTAATGAGCTCCTTAGTTCTCTCCTATACGCGGTAGAGAAGCCTCAAAATAGAGTTTGAGGTACCAGCAACAACAACTAAGACTGTAGATTTTGCTGAATGAATCGAATCACTCGAATCATTTAAGAGTATAATAATTTTTCTAAATTGATGAATCTAAATGAGTACATACAAACATATTTCGAATGTTATGAGTTTGATGTCAACGTTGTAGTCGTACTCATTGCAACCTGTACTTATAAATCAATTTTGTAGTGAGTACGAATGAATCAGAGTAGTTGAATTTCAATACTGTTGACTCACTCATACTCAAAATTTCATGAGTACTTATGAGTAGCCAAAAATGATTCAACGCTTATGTTGTGTGTGTTAATTTATTATACATGAATGGCGGCTCCGAAAGTTCCGCATCAAAAATTTCCCAAAAGCGTTTTATACACTTTTTTCTTTTGAGTATATACTAATTTTCAAAGATGAAAGTAGCAATATATCTTACCAATTTAAGAAAGTAACAAACAAAATTATACTCTTCTAACACCAGTGCTAAAACTAATTGGTTACGTTTACGAGCAGGCGCAGATGCAGCAAGAACTAGTGCATCAATTTCACTGCCTTGACTATAAGAGATTTCTAATGCAAATCGTCTTTTTGTTCACTCAGATTTTTGGCAAAAAGTTAATTGCGAAAGTCCACGCCTTTAAACCACAAAATATGATAATTTTATTTCATACTTTCATACTTTCCATACATATTTTAACAAATATAGTTCTAACTAGTTCTAGGATCGTACTAGCCACTTAATGCCTTGGCTTTCATTTCTACAAATGAAATACTTCCAGCAATAGAAACTTTGAATTTATTTTCAATTCTCGCAATTAAAATTGTATTTTCATAATGCATATTACTTTTTTATGGCAACTTTAATGAGAAGTAAATTAATTCAAAAATTCATAAGAAACTTCAGGCCTTTGAGCTATAAAATATAAAAGTTTGAATTCTGCTCTTAATTATTGTTGAGTAATTGAGTGTAAATTTTGAGCTAATCAAGATAAAAAAGAAAAAAAAAACTGAGAAAACTTTTCCATTCAAATTCTGTCAAATTCAGATACAATTTTTTATAGCAGAAGAAGTAGAAATTTGTGCAAATTGATAACAAAAAAATGATTAATTACCAAACAAAAAATAATAAATATTGAAAAAATACTCTTCCAGAGATAAGCTGTAGAGAGGCAAAGTATTTTCTTAAGCCAGACTAGTTTGGCACAATTTATACTTTTGCTTAGTAATTATGCTGAGCAGATATTCGTTCCTTGCATTAGGCTACCCAGAAAAATATTGTCGAACATTAGACAACATAACAACTTTCGAAATAGAAATCAGCTTTATTTTGTTACGCAAATCAATCGATGTATAAAAATAATCAATTTTCGATACCCAACACTCAATTGAAGCGTATTTCAACGATAGCATTCTGAATGGATCAAAACAAGTGATAGCCAGCAGTACCAAGGTCTAAGCTATTAGGTGGTGCAGGTAAAACTTTCCATCCAGTTTTACCAAATATTTTTTGACAGACGCCGCAATATATAGCCAAGCCTTACATGATGGCAAATTACGGCCTTGAGTCTTGTTGCATCATAAGAGCGTTTTCTAACCAAAGCTTCCTTCAAACGAAGTATAATCGTTGTCTATATAAGACTCCCGTGATAATTTTCACTGGTTTTAGCAGCTCATAATGGATTACACTCTTCTGATTCTATCAATTAAATAACATTAACATTTTTGGGGAAACCTACTTTTAAAAGCTTTGAAATGCTTGCTTCAATCACACCTAATGATTATGCCCGCTGTTCTGTTGCCTGCTATTAAATTCGATCGGGTAACGTCTCCAATTTATGGTCATCAAAACATAATATTTTAGATAGACTTTGTTCATAACTCTACAAAATTTCCCACAAATGGTGAATTTTCGAATAGATTGAAATATTTCCTATCGTGGAAAAAAAGCAAACAAAGAATTGCTCTCTCAATTCTGTGTGAAAAATTATCAATTGCTATAAAATAACGTTATTATGTACTTAATTTCATTTAATTAATTAATTAAGTTAATAATTAACTCATTAATTAATTAATAGCAATAACAGGATTATGAATTATTATGGCGGGCATTCGTGACCAGGGTTTTATAGATTAATCTAGAGAACATAATTAGACATACATATTTGTTAACTTTTTTTTTATCTTTCAGCTAAAATACTGCGCGTTCTGGTTTTAATGTCATGATTCAGTGAGATATACAACGACTCCTGCAGTCCAGTTTGTAACGAATATTAATAAAATGACGATTGTTGTATCAGGCATTGTCACGAAATATTTGTTAAATAAATGGTTTGAGTTTAGAACGTCCTACCATTAATCAAAATTTCATAAAAATATTCCTAAAAAATTCCGAAGAACAGCATGAATGTGTATGGCGACGTATTAAATGTGAATTTAGAATAATGGAAGTGATTATTTTAAAGGTAGCAGGACAACATGCAATGATTCCGTTGCTTTGCTAATTTCATTCGAAGCAATGATAGAATTAGTTCTCACAGTGCATATCAACAACATGCATGAAATGAAGGTTTTAAAAATGCGATGTATGTATGTAATATAATGCGGAAATACATTTTAGTGGCATCATAGATAAAGATTTAATGAACTGTTTTTTTCCTATTTATTTTGCTTATGCTTTTCTGTTCTTCTTATAATTAATGCATATGCTACGAACCTTAGACTGCAATTGAAAATTGCAGCAGTTGCTGCATAGCGTTTATTGTGTGACGTCTAATACATATGCACATGGACCATAGAGGAGCCTCACAAGCACTTACTTTTTTGTTTTCGTGATATGAAGACAGCATGTAGACACTATATGACTATGTACGTTTAGAGGCTGCCCAATATAAAGCTTCAAAAGATAATCCACAGCACGAAAGCTTCATGCGACAAATAGAGGAAGGAAGTTGCCACATCTGTAGCGTATAAGTCGGCCTTATCTCAAGCTCACTAGCCTGCTCACTGCCGTTTGACCTGGTGTCCAGCAGATAGTTCCATTTACCGACGTCGAACTGACTGCCAAATACTGTTGCAATATCCCGTCTAAGTTAAATTAAGAGCAGCTTTCGATGGCATTAAATTCTGCTTTGAAGGTATCTGCAAATTTTCCTAAGGGCTCTGCTCGGCTCCTGTTCCAATATCTGTTCGCGACCCAACCGTACTCCATAGAATGGTTAATCTTTGTAAAGAGTATGTAGCCCCTAGATTATTCCATTCTCTTTTGATACTAAGTTTCCAAAAACCATAAAGTTTATTACCTGCCAGCCACTTATGTTATGTTAGGTTAGGCTATCTGGTAGCTTGCCGTCCGCAGGCAAGTTCACTCGGTGGCCCATGTGGACCATTGTGTTACCCAGTGTGTGGTAAGCTCCGTTTGTCTTGTGGTGGGCTTGAACCAGCCCGAGCTCCGGTTAAACCGGCCAGTTGCCTTAGTGACCAGATCTTCAAACGATCTGTTTCGAAGTGAATAGCACCCACATAAAACAGTCTGATGCATAGCTCAATTCATGTCTAATATATTTATGCCAACATAAACTCGTGCTAATACCCTAATATGCACCGATAATACAAATATTTTAGGAATTAATGAGAACCAGGAGGTAGCTACGCGGTACCTGCTGGAATTTTTATTGATTTAAAAATGATAATTCTAGCAATGAGATTTTATTTATAATTCTTTTTCACATTCTAAATAGGATTCAATTATACATAAAATACCAAAAAATATTTGCTTTCCTAGGTTTATGAAATTTATTATAGAATTTATATTGAAAAACTGTTTCCACTGCAAAATTTTAATGTTCCCACAATTTTCCAGATAAGATTACCAAAAACAACAAAAACAATTAATTGTCTTTCATCGATAAGGAAATGTTTCAATTCAAAACCATTTCAAAATGGTTTTTTACCAAAGACTTGAATTCCTTTATTAAACGTCACGTCTACTGTGAAACTGTATTACAATGCATATACGAGTGGAACACCCATACGTATGAGTTATAAAAATATAACGTATACGTCTTATCATGTCTTACTTAAGGCATTTTTTAAGCTCTTCCTATCTTTAAATTCCAATAAAATAAAATAAAGTGTGTCTGAGACGTCATCGACATTTTTTTGTTCTCTTGAAAGGCTTACATGTGGATTACGACATAGCTTCCTACATCACTTATGTTGTGTGTGTTAATTTTATACATGAGTGGCGGACCCTACAGTTTAAGGTCGACTCCAAACTTTTCATGGCATGTTTATTTACTTTCAGAGATTTTGTCAGAAATCTGCTGAGAGGAAGTCGTCGGAGAAATATTTTACATATATAGGGGTACCTAGACTTTTTCTGTCCACTGTATGGTTCCTATGTTTAAATCATAAGAAGAATTTTTTAAACACATTAAAATTAATTTTCTTTGTTTTTGGATTTGTTTTAAAAATTTTTTTTGTTCTTAATATCTCATAAAGTGGTTGCTTTAAACTCACTTGGCGCAATTCAGTGATAATAATTGAAGTACCCACGCACAGTTTTTATTGTAAACATTTAAAAAGAAAACCATTTGAGGTTGCAGTGATGCTTTAAAAAAAGATTTATTTTTTGGTTTGCTGTTGGTGTTGATAAATTATTCTGTTTGTGTAGTTACTGATTATGTGGGTTTCTTTCGTACTTTAGCAGTGTGAATTTATTTAATATTTTCAGCTACGTAGCGAGTAAAAAAATAGCGAGCAAAAATTGCAACGCTGAACCATATCATCTTTGTATCAAAATAACGGTAACTAATTCGTTTCTTTTTTGTCTGTTTATTCGCTGGACTCGGGATATTTAAACAGAGTAATTTCCCGTTTTGTTTATTTAACAAATAGGTAAATATTTAACATTAAAAAAAAATAGTGTGGAAAGAAAGTCTGGCAGCGGTTGCCAAAGAAAATCTACCCAGCGCTAAAATCGCCACATTTTTACACTGGTTAAAGCTGATCCAAGAATGAGAGCTGTGGGCGTTACTAAATTGGCTGTTGAGCAAATAGGTATTTCCATTGGATTGCATACTGTTCGCCGCAGATTGAATGATACCAATTTATTTGTCAGACGTCCCGCAAAGAAACCGCTAATAACTAAGGCCAATAAAATCAAGCGCTTTGATTTTGCCAAGCTTTATCATAATTGGTTAAGTGAACAGCAGGAGCAATGAGAGTAAATTTAATCCTTTTGGTTCTGATGGGATAAAATATATTCGAGGACCACCTAAGCAGAGATATTCTCCCAGATATGCGCTACCAACAGTAAAAGAAAGAGGCGTACATAAAGATCAATCGGCTTAGTATTGATTTTTTTTTGTTTTTGCTCAGTACTGTATATACATATATACTCCCTTAATTTTGCATATCCTTATCCACTGTTGTTCTGTCTATATACCACATTGTAGAACATACATGTATACATCGACTTAGTGTTTCTATTGTTAACATTTGTTTGCTTCCAAATTAACAATAATTTGAATAGGTATTGTAGTGATAATTTTTTATTGCTGCTGCTGCAGTTTGTTTCTCTGGCTATTGTTTAAGGAAAAAATGCGATATAATGTCCTATACTTCATTTCATATTTCATTGTAGTCTTTTAAACAGATTCAAAATGTTTTGCATTTATTTGAAAGTCTTTTTTTTTTATCAACCATGTAAACACAGAAAATCTTTCGGATGAATTTTACTCTCATACTTATAATACAGATGATAATCTATATTGCCAAGTAAGCTAGCTTTTGAATCAGATCGGGAAATCTATACCACTAAACGAATAACACGATATAAAGACTACTTGAAACTGTGCGGGTTAGACAGGCCGACTGGGTTTTTAACCCACAAGCCAGTCTATTTTTCTTCAAAAGTTTTTGGTTCTCTGAATTTAAATACAACCTTAGAATTTATTCATTTCCCTAGGTTTCCCAGATGTGCTAATCAAAAAGTGCAAAAATTCGGTTTTTTTGGTGATGGTCGGAACAAAATTTTTGTAAAAGTATCGCCCGGTTCCTGGGTTATTTATTTTTGTGAAAATTTGTCGGTCTCTCTTATTGAATGTTACGTTCGCATTCCATTCCATCTACCAATGCATCCAGAAAAAGTCACAGTTTGGTGCGGTTTATGGGCTGGTGACATCATTGGACCGTACTTCTTTAAAGATGCTGCGAATCGTAACGTAACTGTGAATGGTGAGCGCTACCGACAACTTTTTTTGCCCAAAATGCAAGAGCTTGACTTGCATGGCATGTGGTATCAACAAGACGGTGCCACATGTCACACAGCACGCGTAACAATGGACTTATTGAGAGGCGAGTTCGGTGAACATTTTATTTCACGTTCGGGTTCGGTCAATTGGCCGCCTAGATCGTGCGATTTAACGCCTTTAAACTATTTTTTGTGGGACTATGTTAAAGCTCATGTCTATACAGACAAGCCCGCTTCAATTGACGCATTGGAAGACAACATTGAAGCATTTGTTCGTGAGGTACCGGCCGAAATGTTGGAAAGAGTATGCCAAAATTGGACTAATCCGATGTACCATTTGAGGCGCAGTCGCGGTCAACATTTGCATGAAATAATCTTCAAACATTAAATTATATGGACCGTACTCGATTCAAATAAAGATTTCATGCATTTTTCTGAATTTTATGTTTTTTTTTTTTAAATTTTCCTATAGCTCTTAAAAAATCACCCCTTACAGCAGATTTTGAGGAACTTTTTAATGACAGCTTTATTTGCTCTCATATTGTTTTCATATTTCGTTTTGGTGTCTGGCTCGTACACGGGCTTTACGTCTAATAAGCGAACACACCATCTACTAGGCTACGGCGATTACCATTTCTTTTCTTATACATTAGCAGAAAATGTTTATTAAAAACTCACAAAGTAACCCATTTGTAAATATATCTTAGTTCACTACCTTCACTTTTTTTCCTCTGTTATTACTTTAAGTAAGTTTAACTTTATTGAAGGTTTCAAATTGTAATCTCGTTACAATTTTAGGACATTTACCCAAATATACTTATTTAAATACAATTTTTTCTGAGGTTTCTTGAACAACTCACTACTTATACATTCACATTTATTCGCGTAAACACTCAACAATATTGACAACACTTGCATTTGTTTTCGTGTAAACATTTAACAACATTGCTGCTCACTATTACATGTGCAAGAGAGTTTGAGAGCAAGTATATTAACATTATTGCTGTATATACAGTGTTTGTGTAATTTTTCTCTTTCACTGTTCGTCCATTAAGCTTTTGCTTCTTTCACTCATATTTATTTTTCTCAGCATTACTGTAAGAAAGGACCAGAATATTTACATCTGTGTACGGCTTACTTTTTCTTTTTTTTAACCAGTATGTGTGCGGCTGTATACTTTATAAGCAATTATTATACATTTATTGCCTTGTACATCTCTCACCAAGTGGTATTCAACCATTTTTTATACCAAAAAAATTTAAGTTTTAAAACCGTAAATTTTCTACGATTCATTTTTTTTTAGTTCTTCTCAATATTTAATTTTTTTCATATTTTTTCTTAATATTTTTCTTCAGTTTTTCTGTCAGTTCTTGTTGCTTTAACTCTCGGTGATTTCAGTTACGTGTTATAATTTCTTATGATTTACTATTTGCGTTATTATATTATCCAACCGAACCGTAAGCGACCATGTCGTCTGTAACACTAATTCTACTGTTTCATTGAAAACGTAGAATAAGTTACTGTTATGGTTTTATCATTTGTGCTGTTTTATCGACCCGAAGCTTATAGTAAATGTATCGTGCTCTGAAAAATGTATCCACTGCTCTCTTATTAAAAATGTTATGCTCTATGTCATAAGGGTGGATTGTATTTTCATATTCTTTCTTTATTTTCACCACATTTTTACATGAACAAAACTGTGAGGAAGAAAATTACAGTTATTGAACCCAACAATACGAAACATTTTTGGAATAAGAAAAGTGTAATTTCAAACTGATTTGTTTTACAGTTGTATGCTGTAGTAAAACATAATACAAATAATACATAATTGGCCATTACAACCCTTCAGTCAGGATTACGGCCTAGCTTCTCACACCACTCATGTTGTGTGTGTTAATTTCATACATGAATGGCGGATCCTAGTTTAAAGTCGATCCCGAACGACCGATTTTTGAGAAATTTTCGTGGCAATTTTATTTACTCTCAGAATTTTTGCCAGAAATCTGCTGAGGCGAAGTCGCCTAAGAAATATTTTTTTATATTCCGTTTTGATGTTTAATAAGCCAACACACCACCTACTAGACTACGGCGACTTCATAAAACATAATACAGATGAAACAAAACTGAAGAAGTTTTAGTTTGAATATGAAATAAATAGAAAAGAATATAATTTGCATATGTACAGGCTTAAATAATTGGTAATTACAACCCTTCAGTCAGGATTATAACCTAACTTCTCATACCACTTACATTGTGTTATTTTTATCCATGAGTGGCTAGACCTACAGCTTAGAGTGGACAGAAGACTGCTGGGAAGAAGTCTACGAAGGTATTTTAAATATTTCTTCCTTTTCCAAAATATTTGAACTGTGCGTTGCAGCTCGACTTGCTCGTGTACATGCGGCATTTAAGTACACTACCTAATCTGCTACCAAATTCATCGTTAGACAGTCAAACTTCTAAACTAAACCTTTGCTTTTATCATTGCTTTTATTGATGCTTCAGGGCATTGAAAACTTGAGGTTTTAACGAAATTTTGAAATTATGCTACTCAACTAACTTGTTCACTTCTTATTCCTTTCTTGAACTGCTTCACTCTTTTCAGCGTGGATTTATAGAGCTTCCGGTTTCACGCTAAGATCTTTGATGGGACTTATGTAGTTTTACCTAAAGCAACGGCCATTATAATCCAATTTAAATGTACAGTACCCGGAGGTCGAATTGACCCATTGTACAACGTCCTAGCTTCTCACACCACTCGTGTTGTGTGCGTTAATTTTATACATGAGTAGCGCGACCTACACGGTAGATACGTTCCAGAAAAAACAGTGCAAAAAAAACCGTGTAAAAAAGACATGAAGTACATAGAAAAGAAGGGGATTTTTTCCATATCCTTCAACTTTGAAAAAACAAAAGTAAAAGCAAAATAATTCGTAAAAAAAAACTGATACGAGAGCCTTTATAAAAAACTAAATAAAAATTTTATAAATATTAATGCATATTTGATTTCATAAAACGAAAAGCAAACCAAATCTTAAAAAAAGTAACATAAATTTAAAATTATTGTAGTTCAGGACGTTAGAAAAATAATATAAGTTGATAAACAAATCATACAATCACCAATTCTTAAAGGTAATTTAAACAAACTAAAAATCATTAAAAGTTCATAAATAGAAAATTAAAAGCAGTCATTGAATGTTATGATGAAAATATCAGAATTCTATTCGTTATCATCTCTCTTACGTAAGGCTGGTTCAGAATGGCTGTCAACTCCAACAAGATTAGCCTTTTCAGTATCCGATTGCACAACACTGCGTTTAACAACAAAATCGGTTATTAGCCGTTGTGATTTACATAGTTTTGGACAGCTCATAGTAACGAGTCATACAAGATTTCAGATCACGTTGGAACTGTGTAGCTCTTTCACCATTATGATCGTTTGTGAGAAAATGTCAGCTTGTATAAGAACACATCCAGTTTTATTCAAATTAAACAAAAGTCTAGAATATATACGTATGTACTTATGTACACACATGCATACCTAAACTACCATGAAAATGAATTAAAAGGGAAATTTCCTAATTATTTTATGAACAACTTTTTTCCAGACCGTGTTATTACAAAACCGTGTCAAAAGACCATGTAAAAACAGAATTGGGTGTATTTACTTCCATTCACAAAATTTAATACGATATCTTCATAATGACAAACATGTGACGTATGAGTGATATTTAATTATGTTAGTTTCATATATCATAAAATTTAAGTTTTTATGTTGCATAGTTTTCAGGGTAACTCTTATAGAGCTAGTAATATGATGCGTATGAGTAATACATTTGACTAAATATATATAAAGTATATCATTAATTTCAACATTAATGTACAAGCTAAGCTGATAATTTTAGTGCAGTTTTTAAAATTTAAAAGCTTTAAGTTTTAATATTTCATGTTACAGTTATCGAAACCTGCAGCATAAGAGGACTTATGTACATGCGACTCAGAAAGGAATTACTAGACCCTTAAAGTTGTTAGAATTGTTTGATAGAATCAAAGGTAATTTTGAACAAAATCTTGAGAGCAAATAAAATTGCCATGAAAACATCTATCGCTCGAAGTCGACTTTAAATTGTAGGTCCCATCAGATATGTAAAAAATTTAACACACACAACTTATGTAGTGTGAAAAACTAGGTGGTAATCAGAGATCAGCAATGCCTATACAAAAATATGAGTAGAATCGAATCATACTCATAATTTCTGATAATTATACCCATTCATACTTATTTTAATATCATACTCATACCACTCATATGCAACGTTTGAAATACTAATCGTACTCATACTTAACATTAATGTTAACTTCGAGTCTCCTTTACACAGCATTTACAAGATTCACAAAATAAGTATGATTCGCTTACGAACACTATATTATTCACTAGAAGGTTATGTGTTTGATTTGCTTGCTATCTTTGTCTTATTCTTTCTTCTTTTTTTGTAAATGCAACAGCAGCTAAGACTGTAAATTTTGATAAATGGTTCGAATCACTCGAATCATTTATAAGTATTATAAGTACTTTTCTATCAAACATATTTCAAATGTTATGAGTTTGATGTCAATGTTGTACTCATTCTTATTGCAACCTGTACTTATACATCAATGTTGTAGTGAGTACGAATGAATCAGAGTATGTAGATGAATTTCAATACTGTTGACTCACTCATAATTATAATTTCATGATCTCTGGTCGTAATCCTGACGGAAGGGTTGTGTTTGGTTGTAAGTAAATCACTAAAAACTTGTAGGGCAAAAACTGAATAATAAAAGAAAACAAAAACAGTACGATGTTTCGTTTGATGTTGTATGTAACAAAAAGAACAACTTGATTTATTTGTACACTTGCTTTTATATAGATCAGAAGAAGATTAAAACTGGTTCTATGTAATAAACAATAGAAATATTTTTGGAAGTAAACCGTTTAATATTACTTAACGAATGTTTTTTAAGTAGAAACAAAGGCGTAGGAAATTAGTTATTAATGTTAAATGGGGGCGTAAATTTAAATGAAATATGAATACAAATTTGTTTATCTGAATTTAACAATTGATTATTATAATCAATAATATAATATATTAATATCAATATAAGCAATCGTATCAGATATCTACTTCATGTATATAAATAATTGATATTTTATATTTAAAGTAATAAAATTTAATCGTTTGAATTAGAATAGGCTCCAACATTCCGGGGGCATTGAAAGAATCGTCTTTCAAGGATTTAATAATAACGCAAGTTTATGAACAGGCCGTCGAAATAGTCCTTTCGTAGTTTTTACATCCGCTACCCTTATCTTCCCATCATTGCCGGGATATGTAGATACAACTCGGCCTAGTGCCCATTTTAATGGTGCTACGTTGTCTTCATGGATAAGCACTAAAGAGTTGATATGCAAATTGGGCTGTTCTTGTGACCAACGATTTTTTTGTATTAAATCATTTAAATATTCGGTGGACCATTTCTTCCAAAATTGTTGTTTCGCTGCCGTGATGCGCTTCCACCGTTCTAGACAACTAATGTCTTTACATTCAATGCTTTTTTCAGGTAGGGAATTAAGAGGACCGCCAATCAGTAAGTGCCCAGGTGTTAAGGCTTCGAAATCATTGGGATCGCTGGACATAGCGGTAATCGGCCGTGAATTCATAATAGCCTCGATTTCAATTAAACTGGTTGCTAGTTCTTCATATGTCATCTTTGCGTTTGCCAATGTTCGATAGAGGTGACCTTTTGCCGACTTTACTGCCGCTTCCCAAAGACCTCCAAAGTGGGGCGCTCTAGGTGGAATAAAGTTGAATTTAATAAAATGTTTATTACAAAAGTCAAATATGTTATTTTGGAAAGTTTTAGCAGTGAATAGTTTTTTGAGATCATTTAGCTGTGCGCTGGCGCCTACAAAATTTGTGGCATTGTCACAATAAATATTTGCCGGCATTCCACGTCGACCAATTAACCTTTTTAAAGCTGCGATAAAGGCTTCAGATGAGAGATCAGATACAGCCTCAATGTGGACTGCTTTAGTCGAAAAGCACACAAAAATAGCGACGTAACACTTGTAAGGCTGCTTTCCACGTATCTTCAAGTATGTATGTATTGGGCCACAGAAGTCCACTCCGCAGTTTTCAAACGGCTTCGAAATTGTAACACGGCTTTTAGGTAAAGGACCCATGACTTGCTGTATTAACCTAGGCTTGTAACGAACACAACTGGGACACGAACGAACAAATTTTCTTGCTATTGATCTAGCGCCAATTATCCAAAAATTTTGTCGAATGAAAGCCATAAGGGCTTTTGGACCAGCATGGTAATTGATGATGTGAAGATGACGAACTAATATATTTACGAAATTACAATTTTTCGGCAGCAAAAATGGATGTTTACGGCTTTCGGGAATGTCTGCGTTCTCTAAACGACCTCCAACTCGAATTAACGAAAAATTGTTAATTGTTTGAATGAATAAACTTAATGATTTTAAGGCGCTCTTAATAGGTAAATTTTTCCGCAATAACGTATACTCTTGACTAAAATGATGCTTCTGAATATTCCAAATAATACAATACAACGATCGACGAAGCTCTTCTGGTGTCATCTCAATATTATTTTTAATTTTGTCTTTAAATCTAAACATGGTGCATACGATTCTTAACAGAGCATTATAGTTACTTGTGCGATTTATCAACTTGATTATAGGATTTTCAGTAATTTGACAATTTAATACAGTTTTTCTTACCGCTGATTCTACCATAGTATTATTTGCTGCTGGAGTGATTTGTGGCCAATTTTCTATTGATTTTCGAAGGAAAGGAGGTCCTTGCAACCAAATCGATTCAGCTAACGCGTGTACTGTGCATCCTCTAGAAATAATGTCTGCTGGATTAATTGACGTTGGAACATGTCGCCAAGTGCAGTCTCTTGTTTCCTCTTGAATTTCTGAAATACGATTTCCAACAAAAGTTATAAGTGTAGATGAATGTTTTTGTAGCCATTGTAGCACCACCGTCGAATCCGTCCATAAGAAGGTTTCCGGATTTAAGTTTTCAAATATAGGACGAATTTTGCTGTACAGTTTCGCAAGCAGATGAACTCCACACAATTCTAATTGCGGCATAGTTTTCTTTTTTGTTGGTGCGATTCTACATTTAGCGGTAAGGAGTTGAACGTAAACATTGCCACTTTTATCTGTTGTTCTAGCGTAAAAGCAGCAACCGTATGCACGAATTGAGGCATCGCTGAATCCATGCAACTGTACCGTCGCAAAATTCGTCTGAAAAACAAAACGAGATATTTTAATTAAATGTAAGTTATTAAGATCTGTTATAAACGATAAAAACAAATCCTTTGCTTGCTGTGACACTTCTGAATCCCAGTCAATCTTTGATATCCACAGATCTTGCAACAATATTCTTGGCTGAATTATAATTGGGCAAACTAAACCCATTGGATCGAAAATTGATGATATTAATGATAAAATTGATCTCTTTGTGATTGTAGAAAATATCTTTTTTGGCTGAAACGAAAATAGAAATTGATCTGTACCTGAGTCCCAGGTGATTCCAAGTGCACTCGTAATTTTCGGTTCATTAATGTTGATAATTTTAGCTTCGGTCTTCTCGGATCTAAAAAGTGGGTTATTAGAATTAAATTTTGTCAGTTGGAATCCACCTTTGCTTAATAAATTTGTAGTTTCTTCTTTAATACGTGTTAAACTTGTCAAGTCATTTGCTCCGCTGAGTAAATCATCAACATAGAATTGAGTTTTGATGACATTAGAACCAATTTTATATTGATCTTTATAATGGTCAGCGAGATAATGCAAACTTCGAATTGCTAAATATGGAGAAGAAGACATACCATATGTGACTGTATTTAATTGGTATGTAGTAGTTGGATGGCCGTCATCCTCTCGCCAAAGTATTTGTTGAAATTTTCTATGACTAGGATGAAGTAATATCATACGGTACATTTTTGAAATGTCAGCAGTTAAAGCGTATTTCCAAAGACGAAATTTTAATAACAATAAAAATAGATCATCTTGTATGGTCGGGCCCACACACAATATATCGTTAAGTGATTTTGTTGATGAGGTTTTTGCTGAGGCATCGAAGACTGCACGTAATTTGGTACTAACACTGTTTGGCTTTAAAACATACTGGTGAGGTAAATAAAAATGTGGTTCTTTTAAATTCGGTTCTACTGCGGTCATATGACCTAATTGGATATATTCTCTCATAAAATCGACGTATTGCTGCTTTATGGTGTTATCACGAGCTAATCGTTTCTCTAACAACAAAAATCTTTTCAAGGCAAGATCGTATGATGAACCTAATACTGTAGGGTTCTCTTTGAATGGTAACATAACCTGTATTCGACCATTATTAACTATTTCAACATGATTTTGAAAATGAGATTCACACATTTGATGTTCCAAACTGAGCTTTTCTGATTGTGAGGAAATTTTTTCCATTGACCATAAATGAGTGAGTTGATGATTTAAATCCTCATCGTACGTATTAATTGTTGCTGTAGTATATGCGTGAGTATGCGAGAAATTGGAAAAGGTTTTGTAACTGCCTGAAACTATATATCCAAAGCAGGTCTCTTGTAAATATGGAAGGTTCGAACCAAGTTTTATTTTGTCTTTTCCAATGCTTTCGAAAAAGGTATCCGCACCGAGTAATATATCAATTGGTTGTGACTTATTAAAGCTTTCATCTGCCATATTAATGTGTACAGGTATGTTCCAATTTTTAGTGTCGAAGTTCATATTTGGTTGATATCCGGAAATATGATTAGTTATGCAAAATTTTACAAGAAATTCAGAAGTATTGTACCGTGAACGAACTGTTGCAGTTGTTTCATGTTTCGTTTTCATTGCTGTATTACCAACACCAAGTATATTAAGCGATGTTTTATGTTTTGGTAAATTTAATAATCTAGCAAATTCCTCTGAAATTAAGTTTACCTGTGAACAAGAATCCAATAGTGCGCGACAAAATTTCCACTCTCCTTCGTTATTTTTAATTAGAATTACAGCTGTTGCTAAAATAATTACATCTGATGATTTTTCGCAGTGGACGTTTACGATAGCTGAAGTGGTTGATGCCTGTACCGGCGACAATAATGGCATGTTTTGCGACGACGTGTCTGATGATGAACGATGAAGTAGCGTGTGGTGTGACTTTTTACAAATTTTGCACTTATTTTTAGATTTACATTTGTTGACTGTGTGGCCTTCACTCAAACAATTTATACAAAGTCCTAACCTTTTTACTGCGCTGAAACGATTTTCAAATGTGAGAGCCTGAAGATTGGTGCAGTCATTTATCCAATGCTCGACTGACTTACAATAACCACAAGACTTCTGTTGCTGAGTATGAAATGATGAACGATTGCTTGCACGCTGTGGGTGCCGATTAATACGATTTTGGTAACTAGTATTGTTGCTTGAACTAAACGACAAATGTGATTCTGACGATTCTAAAAATTGACATCTTCGTTCTAGATGCTTGCAATAATCAACCCATGATGGTAATTTCGAGAAATCTAAAGTTTCTTTCCACTTAATTTGTGAAGTGACATCTGTTTTTTGAGTAATTATGTGTATAATTAATGCACTGCAAATTTCTTCCTCACTTCCCAATGATTTAAGGGAACTATAAATGGCAGACGCACTATCTACTAAACTACGCAATTGAATTCCATTTGCTTTTTGTACACTTGGAAGATCACAAAGATTTTGGATATGTTCCATAAAAATTAATGTTTTATTATTATACCTCTCCTCCAGTCTTTTTAAGGCTTTCTCATAGTTTTCAACCGAAACTTCAAATGCGCGTACAGTGTCTAAAGCTGGTCCAGACAGACAATGCAATAGGTGGTTAAACTTTTCAATCTTAGATAATGAGGTTTCTCTGTCAACAAATTGCGTAAATGATGATATGAAATTTTTGTAATTGGAATATTTTCCATCGAATTTGGGCAAATCTGTATTCGGCAATTTACTTGTTGTTACAAATGGTACGGAGATTGATTGATCTAATGATGATCGCTTATAGTTATCACCCAATAATTCTATAATTTTTGCCTTTGTTGTAATGCACATATCTTCAATCTCTGCTCTTGCACTGTCTGCAGGATTCTTTTGTTCAATGTCACATTGGATTTTCAACAATTGTTTGAAATATGCCTCTACCAATGCAAGACGGCACTCCAATTCTGCTATTGACATTGTCGAAGAGACTAGGTTTTTGATCCTTGTTATGTTGCCTTTTGCTGCCTGCCGTTGCTTCTGGAGGGATTCTAATTCAGTCATAATTAATAAATTCGATGCCACTCGTTATACACCTTATTAATTATCAATTAAGTTTTAAATAATTAATCGACAAATGACACTAAGTTTAATATTATGTGCAAATGTAATAAAATTAAAGACGAATTTTTAATATTTGAATTTTACACTAGCACTTTTAATTTGTTATTTTGTTGAAAGGTAGTATTTTATTTATTTTATTATCGAAAGATTTCAATTGAATATTTGCCCCACGTTGGGCGCCAAAAAATGTTTGATTGTAAGTAAATCACTAAAAACTTGTAGGGCAAAAACTGAATAATAAAAGAAAACAAAAACACTACGATGTTTCGTTTGATGTTGTATGTAACAAAAAGAACAACTTGATTTATTTGTACACTTGCTTTTATATAGATCAGAAGAAGATTAAAACTGGTTCTATGTAATAAACAATAGAAATATTTTTGGAAGTAAACCGTTTAATATTACTTAACGAATGTTTTTTAAGTAGAAACAAAGGCGTAGGAAATTAGTTATTAATGTTAAATGGGGGCGTAAATTTAAATGAAATATGAATACAAATTTGTTTATCTGAATTTAACAATTGATTATTATAATCAATAATATAATATATTAATATCAATATAAGCAATCGTATCAGATATCTACTTCATGTATATAAATAATTGATATTTTATATTTAAAGTAATAAAATTTAATCGTTTGAATTAGAATAGGCTCCAACAGGTTGTAATGACCAATTATGTATGTATGCATGTATGCAAATGATTTATCAATGCTATATATTCTGCTTAAGCGTTGCATTCATTCCAAGAAAACTGCAGAGAGTAGAGGAAGAAATCGTAATATAGGCCTTCCTTCCAATAAGCTTTGATATCAGACTTTAGTCAAGTTAGTCCCAAAAAAAGAAACTAACTTCAGACAACGTTCAGTTGTTTGACAATACAAAATTTAATTTATTTATATAAGGTGGAGAAGAAGATGGGGAGCGCTTGCCATTGTCTGGTAGGTAGCCTATTTGCTTATTAGATGTGGGTCCACGGTTCAAACCCCTTGTGATACATCTTCAATAAACCGAAATTTGAAAAAAATATTCCTTCTGCGATTTCCGCTCAGCAGCTTTCAGACAAAAAATCTGTGAGTAAATAAAATTCCCATGAAAAGTTTCTTAAAAAACTCTGTCATTAGCAGTCGACTTTAAACTGTAGTTCTAGTTAGTTATGGATAAAAAAATTAACACACACAACATTGGTGGTGTAAGAAGCTGGGTTGTAATCCTGACAGAAGGCTTGTAATGAACAATTGTGAATTTCACCACACTTCGAATTAAAATTTTGTATACAAACTAAAGTAACTGCTGCTGTTTCTTTTTAAATTTATTTCTTAATGGATTTTTCTTTTTAATTTATCCACATTTCAAGAGATTTCTATGGATATTCTTGACACGTAGACTACATTGACACATAAGTGACAGGCAATTAACAGAAACAATAAAAAGAAAATAAAATAAATAAACGAAAAAATTCAATCAAACCTACACACACATATGGATTCTATGTAAAATTAATAATATTTCACCAATTTTGTTTCTTTTTTGCAAATGTTTAGACGTTTTTCGTAAAAAAATGTTGTGAAAAGTATTTTAAAAGATTAATTTTTGTTTTATAAGAGATATTATATAAAGGATTAATAAAAATAAAGCGAAATACAGAAAAAACTGCAAATATTTGATTGAAGTGCTATCTTAAACCTAGAATCATTGGCCCTGAAATCACTGTCAGGTATAAAGTATTTACTCCTCTCACTTTCGGTTCCTTAGGGACCATGCGACTATCACAAAACGTATCCACCACCCACCTTTTCATTAATTCTTTGCATTATTTCAATTTCTTCATCACGTTGCTGCCTGTAAATAGGGAATGGTATTACTGAAGTAGGTCCTCTATGACTAGAAACAACGATATCCCTAAAAACTTTTACATGTACATAGTTATAAGAAATTTGAGTACAGGGTCCTAACTCACATGGAAATGTTGTAAACTGGTTCCCATTAGACTTTTTCTATTTTAAATTTCTGGTGTACGCTAATGCACAAACTTCTATGATTCTCGAAGTCATCATAGGCGCTCTATTCTGAGAAGTCAAAGCGAACATTTGAACCATATTATATTCCACATATAATGACATCAATAGGTATTGTTTAATTCAAAATTAAGATATACGAAACGTTTTAGAGAAGATCCCATATATATGTAGTAGATAGCATAAAAACTTTAATTATGCTTAGCTTTTACTATTTTTGGAAACAATTCTGTACATGTTAACTATCCAGCAAGGTTCAAGCAACCAGAAACATACATGCATACAAACAATACAGAAACTGTAAAAGGACAGTTTATATGGCAAATAAAATTTTTACAACCACCAGAAATGCAAGGACAAAAAAGGTGTAATAAAAATGCTTTAAAATAAATGTCAATTCCACACTATGCAGAACGAGAACAATACGCCACTTATAAAATTTAATAAAACATCAAAATAGAGCAGGTAGATCAGGGCGTCGTATTTGGGGATGGACAAACACGATATAAAAAATAGCAACAGATATATTTTTTGCTATTGAATTTTGTTATGTTTTTTTCTGGTGAAAAAATCCTTGGGAAGAAAAGTAAAAATTCGATGTCGGTTTTGGTCATTCCTTTAGTAAACCAGTGAATTCACCACATTGCTAATAGTTCTATCTATAGTACCACTATGTTGATCGGTACTTTGCTAATGAGTTGAATCTAACAGCTCTCCACTCACTCACTGTTTGTAATGAAGCGAATTTTGTGGCTTTTTTGCTTTTATTGTCATTTTTATTGTCACATAACGCAAAATGAAAAAAGAAGAAGTAGTCTTGTAGGTAGAGTTGACTTACCAGACGTTAAGCCATTGTCTATACTCCAAGACAGACATTTCCGCTAAAACGAAAACATATTTCTTTGGTGAGTTCATCTCAGGAGATTTCTGGCAAAAATTCTGAGAATGAATATATGTGCCATAAAAAGTTTCTCAAAAACCTTTCGGTAGGAGTCAAATTTAAACTTTAGTTCTCGTCACTCATGTACGAAATTAACACACTCAACATAAGTCGTGTGAAAAGCTAAGTTGCAATTCTGATTATAATAACCAATTATGTATGTATGTAAGCAATTCAATGTCTGTGAAGGGCTTTCTTTCATTCAACTTCTCCGGATGGACACACTTAGACCACATATGGCCTTTTGTCATACCACAGTTTTCCACTACCTTCGAAACCATTCGGAACTTCTAATGAAGTGACTCAGATTGCTGATGTCAATGCGAAACAGTTCTTCCAGATCATATATATAAGGCACTAAGGTGCCCTTTTCTTCTATAAAATAGTGCCGTATCGACAACCTCATTGAAAGCATTATAATGTTGTATATTTTCAGAGTGATTCCAAATGTCGAGAATTCATTGGTTATTTAAAAGGTTATTCCACAAATGGCTTGTTCCTGTGATCTGCATTGACCTGGTATGTATCTGTGTCCTGATACCCATATGACATGGACATCCTTTGGCTGTGCTACCTCATTCTAATTTCTGTCTCCGAAAGAGGGTGAAATTCAGTGCTTTGATAGCCGCTTGGCTATCGCAATGTTTTGGAGGTTGGCTATCGAAATTGAGCTAATATCTCGCTTTGAGTTTTCATACCTCCGCCTGAAAGACGCTGCAATCATTCGGTAGCTTTATATATTGCGTTATTCTGATCGATTTCGAAAAAATTATACTTCCAACGGCGGAGGCATCAGCGAAAATTTATGCAAGACGCGAAGCCCGAAAGTCTACTGAAAATTTTGCTCTTGAGTGAAATAAAAATTCTTTTCATAAGCGTTTTGAGATTAAAACATAGAAGTCCATATAATACTCAGTGACAAAAAAAATATGCTGCTGTAATTACAATTTTTATTGTGAAAACAGTGCCTAAAAAGAACAACTTTTTTAATTGTTTTGTTTTCCTAAGTTTTCTCTGGAAGATTGTGTTAAGATTCTAATTATTTTTCTTCATTTTTGACCATATGCGATATTATTCTTTCAAAACGTTGTCAAAGTTTTGTTTCTTATTTGTTAGTACAGAATTTGTTTTAAGTTCTAATTGATAGAGAAAGTTCTATCATTATCACCATTCTTTACATCCTGTACAGACAACAGCCTGCATCCATACAGCATTAACTCAAATACAAATATGAATGCGTAATGTTTGGTAAGCAAGTGCTAAAGTACATAATGCATAAATGTATTTTTGAACAAAGAAATTTGTGTTTTTCCTAAAATCCTTAAAGAAGATAGAAGTAGAAACCATTATCACGATTTAGGTAGACATTACATAAATGCAGTATAATAAGAGCGAATGATAGTCCCGTAGAGTTGATTACAAAGGTGTACAGTCAGTACACATTTTTAGGGTTAATACCCCAGTCCAGTCGTATCGCTCTCTTGCAGCAATAACGAACAATTGCCGATTGAACTTTTTTTTTATTCCAGTTTAGTTTGCTATCCAACATGACGCCAAGATATTTGGGTAGAGTGAAAACTATTCCTTTAATTCAAACGGAAGAAATGTGCCATCTTTTTATTTCTTTATGAATAGTAGTCATTATATTTTGGTTTGGTTTACTCCCAGTTCAAACTTCGCAGTGTAGATACCAGTTTTCTGAAAGTAATTTTGGATCTCTGCCGGTATTTACTACTACCACATCATCTGTATAGGCCAGGGGTCGGCAAACTGCGGCTCGCGAGCCAAATGCGGCTCTTTGGATGTGAAGCTGTGGCTCTTTTTTTTTTTTGTATCAAAAAGAATCGATTAACAAGAAGTGTATGAAAATTAACAAATTATTTCGTAGACGTTTCCATAATGTACACACATACATACATAATTGGCCATTACAACCCTTCGTCAGGATTACGGCCTAGCTTCTCAACACCACTCATGTTGTGTGCGTTAATTTTATACATGAGTGGCGGGACCTACAGTTTAAAGTCGACTCCGAACGACAGAGTTTTTGAGAAGCTTTTCATGGCAATTTTTACTCTCAGAGTTTTTGCCAGAAATCTGCCATAATGTACACAGCTTTTAATATTTTCAATCGTTCCGTACATGAGCAAAACCAATCAATTTTTATCATTTTTGTTGTGAAAAAAATGTATGGCTCTTTTAAACCTTAAGTTTTGCAAATTGCAATATTTGGCTCTTCCGTCCCAAAAGTTTGCCGACCCCTGGTATAGGCGATAGTCTTAAAGAATGCACCTTCCATGGTCCATTAGGATAAAAATGTCTCTAAGAGCTCAGGGGGAAGTTTTTATCAAGAAATATTAAAAAATGCATGCCCGACTGATGATTTTGTCCATTTAAACAATGAACTTTTTGCTTTTACAATTTAAAGTGTCATTTTTTTATTAAATTGTTTTGTTTAAATGTCCTTTACTCTATACGTAGTTTTAACTATATCACAAGATACCATAATACCATACCAAATAAAAAAAATTGATTGCATGATTGTGCTAATTACAAGACCACTACTGTTATTTCTTTTTTCTCTTCTTGCTTTTCAGTAATACTTATGGCTTTATATTTTGAAAATTTTTCTGAATATTTTTCCAGTGATTTCACATTTCTTTCTTCAAGGCAAAATTGATAAAATTTCCTTGTAATGCCAAACATGTTTTATAAAGAAAAAACTCAGGAAAATATTCAGCTATTCCAGTTGTTGATTGATATGTACGCCAATATTTCTTACCTTGCATATCTTCAGATAATATTTATGTTGCTTGTAAGGAAAATAAATATTAAATTAAATAAATATAATAATAAAAACAAATAAATTACATAAATAATTGGTCACTATAACTCTTCAGGTATCGATTACGAACGTCTGATTTTTGAGAAGCTATTCTTGATAATTTTTTTTTACTCTTACAGTGTTTGCCAGAAGACAGCTGAAAGGAGCCAATGTTTGGATCACGGCCCTCATCTTATAATCGAGCACATTGCCCACTAGACTAAGGCAATTTTACAATTCTGGGTCCTTAACATGTACGAGATACAATGTTATTTAAATGAAAATACCACTTCTTGGCACATTTGGTCATTGCTACCCTTTAGTTTGGATTACGACATAGTTTCTCACACCACCCATTTTGTGTTTGTTTGTGTGCGGAACCTATACACTCCGAACGACAGATTTTTGAGAAACTTTTCATGGCAATTATTATTTACTCCCAGAGTTTTTGCCTCAAATAACCTGAGAGGATGTCGCGAAGAAATTTTGTTCCATATTTCGTTTTGTTAGAGATGTTTGACCTGGGATTTGAACAGTGCGCTAATGTCTAATAAACCAACACACTACCTACAAGACTATCCCCGACAATATTCTGACGAAAGCAGTTCTGCAAATCCGTAAACTTTAGGCAACTATCCAAATACACGTGTTCTTTTATGTAGTCGCACCAAAATAACCACATAAACTTTGGAATATATGTATAGCGTCTTCTAACAAGAATTTTCACATATGTACTCCATACATAATTGGCAATAACAACTCTCCAGTCAGGATTACGGCCTAGCCTTTCACACCACACGTGTTGTGTGCCTTAATTATATACTTGAATGGCGGGACCTACAGTTTAACGTTGACTCCGAACGATAGATTTTTGAGAAACTTTTTCATGGCCGGTTTATATACTCTAAAAATTTGCCAGAAATCTGCTGAGAGGAAGTCGCTGAAGAAATATTTTTTTTTTTCATATTTCATTTCGCTAGAGATGTCTGACCTGGGATACGAACCTGGGCTTTACGTATAATAAGTGAACACACTACCTACTAGACTACGGCGACTTCGTTCTCGGCCTTATGGCTAAGATCAACGTGTAAGAAGAATTTTGGAACTTTAAAATTGGTAATGGCCATTTTATTGAAATTACATCCACCAGGTTAGTTATCATTTAATCCGTCTACTTTGCCAAATCAGCCTGTATGATCATAAACAATGATGAGTGACCACTGTACTGACTTTAATTTTCAACAAAAATTATCTTTAACAATGAGGGACGTTTCTGGGTAATTGAAATGAACAAACAGAATTGTTGAATTTGGGACGATAGCTATCCACGTGTGTTCCAAGAACATACAATGTATGCCGAAAAAGTCATTGTTTGGTATATATTTTGAGCTGATCGATGACGCCGGTTCATATTTATTTGGGAACGCTGTTGGACAGGTCAACGACTGTCAACGGCGAGCACTATCCGTCCATGATTATGAAGTTCTTTTGGACGACGTTATGGACACTAACTATATGTGGTTTCAACAGGACGTGCCATAGCAATTTGAAAGGATGAACATCTTACGTAGAGGGAGATGATGTGAACCTGCAACCCAGGTTGTGCGATTTGACACCGTTGGATGTTTTTTAAGGGATTTTCTTATTTTATATGGCTAATACGGTGTTCAGATATGCACCTTTATTGCGTAAATTGTAATAAATACCATTATAGGGCTAATATTTCATATAAAGTTTCAATTATTTATTGTTTTAATATTGAGTAAAACTTAAAATGCAGCACTGTCATAAGTATGTTAAGTGCGCATATTACAATTATCCAAACACTTTCTGTTGATATTTGACAACTCAAATATCAACCACGACAAAAAAAAAAACTACAAAAAAACAAAATAAAAACAATGTTGTTGAAACAACCAGGCGTTTTGTTTACCACAGTCAACTGAATACTGAATAAGCAGCTGAACTGTGTATCTTATTATATCTGAACACTTAAAATATTGTACTCAATAAACGGAATATTGACTCAATAAAAGTGCATATCTGAACATAGTATAGTGCCAGTGAAAGATATTTGAGATATTTGATATTGAAGTTACTTTCTACAAATAAATTTAAATTTATATTAAAAATTCTGTGAGTATGATAGCATTGAAAGTTTCGATTTGTTTTGAAAGTCTATGCGATTATGTGTATAATATATGGTAGGATCATTCAAATGTCCTAGAAGGATTCTCTGGATGAATCGCAACCAAAATAATAAATTTTCCATGAATCGGAACAAAAGAATACCTATTTTGATAGAAACAATTCCATTCCTCTTGACTTTGCAAAACAGATTGATTGAATGGCAACTAATATGTGTAATACAGCTGCAATAAAATTTTCGTTAGCGACTGTTACAGTTCGAAAGTCTCGGTATTTGTTACAAACCTATCGTTATGAAATTAATTTGCATAGTAATAATAATCTCACTTGATCCTTTAATTAAATTTTCAAATAATGTTTATCGATAATAAATGAAGTTTTTTATTTGATGTAATGCATCTAATTTAAGTTGAAAAAAAAAATAAATTTTTTGTTTTTTTTCATTAAGTAAACATGTTTAATGCCATTTATTTATTCAAATGATTATATTTTCGATAATATTAGCAATTTTATTTTATATATATTGACACAGTAGCAATAAATATATGCATCCAATTAATAATATTTGAAAAGTAATCAGCATACAATTAAAAATCTTTTTTTTTTCTTTTTTATTGAATGGAAGCATCAACACACATTCAAAGATTTGAGTTAGTAAAACATTTTAGCGAATGTAGATGCTGTTAATCATATCTGGGAATTATAATATACGATATTTTTGAATTGGTCATTACAACCCTACAGTCAGACTTGTGTTGCTTTAATTTTTGTTGTGTGCTTTAATTATTATACTTGAGTGACGGGACCTACAGTTTAACATCGACATATTTTGAGAAATTTTTTCATGGCTGGTTTATTTACTCTCAGAGCTTTTGCCAGAAATCTGCTGAGAGGAATTTGCCGAAGAAATATTTTTTTTTCATATTTTGTTTTGATGTATGGCCTGGGGCTCGAACCCGAGCTTTACGCCTAATAAGCGAACACACTACCTACCAGACTACGGTGACTTCCTATCTCTAAATTTAAATAAACCCGAACATTGAAATTTTTTATTCGTTTGAAAGACCTATTGGTGTTCAAATGTCCGTCACAGCTTCTCTGATTAGAGTGCAGGCGAAATGTCCGTCGTGGTTATTGTTTTATTCACATAAACCTGTGTCTTAGGAAAACCAGTCATGTCGATAAATATGGAAGAACAGAGTTTCCTCTCCTCGTATGTTTTGATATCTGCACTAGTCCGCTAATTTTTTAATTGTCATATATTTCCTTCGTAGGTCACCGTAGTCTAGAAGGTGTTGACTTATTAGGTAAAAGGCCTTGGTTCAAACATCTCCAACAACAGCAGACATCGCCAAGAACAGCAGATTTCTGGCGAAAACTCTGAGAGTATATAAAATTGCCATGAAAAAGTTTCTCAAAAAATCTATCGTTTGGAGTCGACTTTAAACTGTACAACTCATGTATGAAATTAACACACACCTATAGTTTCTATTTAAATGTATAAATATACAGTACAATTTTCCCATCCCTGTATTTGTAAATGCGATGTTCAGCAATCGATTATACGATTTATTATATTTAAATTGCGAACATAAAATGGAGTTGAGAAATCAATTTAAAAACTTTCTCTCTGCATTAGAATTGTTGTAACTTTATGATGGTTTTGAATATTCAATGACACGTTGTGAATTTTAATGACTGTTCCGCTCTTACTTCTCGAATTCATTTGTATCTGAATATTGTTTTGTACACTGGTAGATACAAAAACACATACACTTTTAAAAAGCCATTATTAAAGAGTAAAATATCACGTGCTGTAAACAAAGTTTGTGGCAATTTCGCTCATTTCCTTTCCCTTTTACTAACTTTGCCCCACATTTAAGGCATCCAATTGTCCTTTTCTTTTTGCCGCTTTCTCTCGAGTTTTTTACGGAAATGTATGCTGATGATATCCACCAGTCTCTTTTGTGGTAAACCGTAATTTTTGTGTGTGTTAGTTTTATTATTTCTTTGTTTACCCACACAAGTAAATGTTGCGGTTTTAACTGTATTAATGGCTAATTTTTGTTGTCTTTAGATGGTGCCAGTATCACGTAGGAAATATGTATTTATTTCAGGGTTATTAAACAACACAGTTTATTCCCTTTAAGGATTTTTTCATTGTATTAAATAAATTATAGGAGTAAAACTTTGCTTAAAAAGACAATTATTGTTTAAATCAAGGGAATCATTATCTGGAAAAATTCTGAGATGAATCTAGTAAACGAAGTGCTGCCCAAAATCGGAATAATTGAAATTTTGTTTACTCTCAGAGTTTTTGCCAAAAATCTGTTGAGAGGCAGTCGCCGAAGAAATATTTTTTTATATTTCGTTGTGTTGGAGAAGTCCAACGTAGGGGCTTGATTCACGATCTGACGTCCAAAATGCCAACACACTATCTACTAGACTACGGTGACTAATTTAACGTGGATAGTCTGTGATAAATGCATAGTTTTCTAGCAACGTCCAAGCTGCTTATGCGCCGCGTTTCCTCAGCTTTTTATTTTTCATGCTGTCATAAATTTTTCTAATGCTTGGTCTACAAGCGCAATGTGTACCTTTAACATCAAAATTATCAGAAGAAGATCAATCATAAAATTTTACTGAAATTTTGTCTTCGTAAACTGCACAAATTTTTTCGCCATCCTGCGATACCTTTCCTAACTTTTTTATATGTTCTACTGTTCCAAATCCAAAAGAAGTGGCCATTGTCTAGTAGGTAGTGTGTTGACTTATTAGACGTAAAGCCCGGGTTCGTATCCCATGTCAGACATCAAAACGAAATATGAAAAAAAAATATATTTCTTCCACGACTTCCTCTCAGCAGATTTCTGGCAAAAATTCTGAGAGTAAATAAAACTGTCATGAAAACGTTTCTCAAAAATCAGTCGTTCGGAGTCGACGTTAAACTGTAGGTCCCGCCACACACGTATAAAATTAACGCACACAACATGAGTGGTCTGAGAAGCTAGGCCGTAGTCCTTTTCATTTTTTTTTTTGTATATATTTTCACTTATATTTCAACGTAAAGTACTTTTGCATTAACTGATGGTATTAAGATTATGAGAGATATTATGCCCATATCCCGACGTTAAAGTGTAAGAAATTAATTTAAATAATGTTAAAAATTTTGGCTCATAATAGCACATTAAATAGACCAGTGCACCTGCTTTCCTTTGCAAATATTTTTATATCTTTTAGAGAGTTGATGTTTCTATACGAATGTGTCATTCTGAAGATAAAACATTATTGTTACGCCTTGTATGCATTGTTTTTGAATGTAAAACTAGTGAGCCTGTAAAAGAGGAAATAAAAACTCGTCCATATAAATTTTAATATACGTATGTAAACACCTGGTGTAGGAAAAAAAACACTGTCAGTATAATGACTCACCGCATATTTTCAAGTCTGACAAAGTACAAAAATTTGCGTATTATTATTGTTTGTTTATTCAAAAAGACGTTATTATTACACATTTCGTATGTATAGAAATATATTGTTAAGTGTTTACTCTTTTAAAAACGTTTAAAATATGAGTTCGTTGATTGCAAATAAAACAAAAATAAATTTGTGTTTAGTTTTAAATCAATTCTTTATTATTCGCACAATTCCCTGTGCCACCTTTCACGTCTTGACTTAAACAACAACAATTTGCTTTAATTGTTATTATTCTTTACACTCATTCGCGTACACAATAAAAATTGTTCAATAGATCTTTATAACAGAGCTCTTTAAACCACAATTATTCTTTTCACACTCAAAGTGTTTTCACACAAAACTGACTGAATTCCTTCTCGAGTCCTTGCCTGTTTTGTCTTGCCTTTTATATCGCTGGGTAAATAGTCTGATGAATACTCTAGAAGGAAAATGACTGTCTTCGCGAAATATCTATAAATGTAAACATGTTGTTTACGTTATTGTTGTTTGTTTATTTTGTACACGTTTGTCCTTGCAGTGTTGTTGTTGCCTGTTTGTTTACTTTGTTTATCCCCTTTTTTTATACTGATGCTGTTGCTATATTTCTGCTAATTCGTTGATCATGTAAACAAGTCCATTGTTTTGTTTTTGGGACTTTTGTTTATCATTCTTATAACACCATTTCCACTTTCGCAACAATATGTACAGTGACTACCACAACTATTCATAAAAATTAATTACTTTCATACAAATTAAATTTTTGCTATTTGTTTAATTTACTATCAAGTAAGAAATATAACTCTTGAAAAATACATCACTTTTATTAACCACATTATGTGAACCGTTCAGTGCACAAAGTGACTAACTCCACTCTTTGAAAAATCTTAAATTTAAGTGTCAAAGCACTTGGGATAGTCATAACTTTCTATATGTATTATAACTTTCCTGAATAGTAAAGGTTAACACCATTAAACGACAAAATTTTTTTGTGGGCCATTGAATAATAAGTAATTTATTTCAGAAGACAGTCATTTCAATAACGCAATTATTGTAGTCTGATTCATGTACCGGGCAAAATAGAAAAATTAAAACTGTCTTAAGTTTATTGAAACTTGTTAAAAGTACGGAAGTAAGAGCTGAGTCAATTGAAATTAAGTTTTTGGTATGTGGTCACAGCTATTTACCTAATGACTCAGATTTTGCCATTATTGAGTCACATGCAAAAAAAAATCAAAAGCACCATTTAATGTAATCCATATGACCCACCAAGATTTTTTTTCAACAAAATCTTTAGAAAACTCAATTAAATAGAAAAGCAACCGTTACACGGTTTCAGTAAATTGATTTAAAATATGCTGCATAAAGTTAGAAAGGTCAAAACCCCATCTCATACAATTCAAATATGACTATAATGAATATTTAGAATTTAATGAAATTAACATAAGGAAATCTGTAGCAGGTAGGCCCCAAAGTATGAAAAATTTATAACAGTCTTTATTATATCCTAAAGGCAGAACAGGGACAAGGAAAAAAGAGAAACATGATGGATCTGCTTAAATTCTTTCCTACTGTTAACCATAATTACTTTAAACACTTGAGAACAAATCGAAATGACGTGCCCTTACATACATACATCTGATGAAGAACACATTATTTATACTGCTGATAAATTAATCACAAATAATATATTATAGCAGCTCTGTAAACACTAATTTTTATGGAACATTTGTAATAAAAATATATAATAACTAACCTTTTCTGTAATAAAAAACTTTAATAAAACTAACCTAATTTAACTTTATTACTTTTTTTAGTTGCCAAATCGGTTAATTCCACCAGTCACATGAAATTCATAACATTACTGACATTATTCTGTTTGCTATTCTTTCGTATTAATTTTATATACCATTAGATGAAAGCTATATATGTATTTATGTATTCTATGATATATATTTGAATTTATATTGTAAAGGGAATTTTAAAAACCAATTTACATTATTTCACCGCCTTGCTCAACTTTTTGTTATGAAATAATATCATAGTTTATATGAATAGTTGTGGAAGTCATTGTATATATCTGTAAAGTTGCACTAAATTTGTAAATTTATAGACTGAGAGATTGTGTGTATTATGTTTTAATACAGGAATACACCGGTGTATGAGATTATTGTCTGCTAAACATGTTAAATTCACGTCAGAATATTAGTACACTTAGAAAAGGTTTAAATAAAGTCATAAAGACTAATTCAACATTATTAAAAGTCTGAGAATTCATTCAGCATACAAAAATTTTCAAAAGAATGGACGTCCACATAGACTTTATAACCGAAAATTGCTGATGATGTTACAAAGCAAAGCACACAAAAGCAAAACAAAAAAAAAAAAAATAGAAAACCAATTTTATATGATTTTTTTAATGTGTACGTAGTTGGTTCATTACACGTGAGGCCGCTGCTCAAACCTTGGGACAGACATCTCTAACAAAACGAATTATGAACAATAATCATCAGTTTTCTGGCGAAAACTCTGAGAGTGAATTAATTGCCAAGAAAAATTTGTCAAAAATCTTTCGTTTGGAATCGACATTAAACTAAAAGTCCCGGCACTCATGTATGAAATTAAGACACACAACATAAGCGGTGTGAGAAAGTAGGTCATAGTCCTGATTGAAAGTTTGAGATGAGCAATGTAGAGGTAGTAAAGGAATAAAAGAAAAATATGATAAAGGCTCATTTTGATCTTGGCGGGTATGTAAACAAGCAAAATTGCCGCATTTGGGCACAGAAAACCCGCACGCATACATTGAAAAGCCGACGCACCCAAAACGAGTCACTGTTTGGTGCGGATTTTGGTCCAGAGGCATAATTCGAAAATGTGCAAGGAGTGGCCGTTACAGTCAATGGCGATCGTTATCGAGCCATGTTGAACGAATTTTTGTGCACAAAAATTGAAGAGGAGAATATTGGCAACATTTGGTTTCAACAGGACAGCGCCACGTGCCACACAGCCGAAGCTACACTCCATGTTCTGCGTCCTGTTTTTGAATATCGCATTATCAGCCGCAGAGCTGATGTCGTTTCGCCACCTCGGAGCTGCGATTTGACACCGTTGGTCTATTATTTGTGGGGTGCCGTCAAAGATAAGTGTTACGCCGACAAACCAGAGACAATTGACGATTTAAAGGACAATATTCGTGAAGCCATTGGTGAAATACAGCTGCACACAATCGGTGATGTGCTTAAAAATTGGACCGATCGTAAAGGCTTCTACATTTTACAGCATTTTCAAAAAAAAAGTTATTTGGCGGACCCTTTATTAAGCTTAAAATAAAGCTATTAAAAAAAAAGTGTTTGCAACCTATATGCCTTCCTGTGGCATCATAAAATTTTATGAAAACTATCTTGAGGAAGTACTTACGTCGATATCTTCACAAAAATTAAAAAGAAAAAAAATTATAAATATTTTACACCATTCAGTACAATATACGAGAGTATATCAGAGCAACGCAATTCAACATACTCAGACACCCAGATCAACTTCTATGTCAATCAGTGACTCCAACCTTAACTACTTACAAAGCTCAGAATGCTGCTTAGTTTCAAATCTGCGACATCAAATAGGTCCCTGACAAAAGTGTATTCAATTTTTGTTACCATCTCCGCAGCTGTGACTGTAGTCGTAATACTTTACCTCTACCGTCATCTATAGACGTCATGACTGATTAGCTACCCTGCAGTTACCACCAACCGACTACCCACTTTTGGCAGACTATATAATATCACCGCAGTAACAGATACATCTTCGTCTTCGATATTCAGTTGTATACATGAAATGATGCCATGACATTTACCCTCCATTCTTTCATATGCTTTTATTTGTTAGGAGATAATAAGTATTTTAACATTATTCTCTACTTTTTCTGCTCTTGTAGAACCAATAAAATTTAATTTGATTTCCATTTCAGCAAAAAATTAACCCTGAAACAGTATTTCATTCTTCGCGCGGTTATTTCAACAACAAGGCAATTATATTGATGGTTTAAACTTTTTTGCAAACGAAAAAGTAAAAAATATAAATTTACAACAATTTATCCACAGATAAAACCCGCAAATTGCTTATTTCCAACATCAGTTGAATGAGGAAAATTACCGTAAATACAAGTGTTAATCGTTTACTTTCAGCGCACATTAAGGAATTTCATACGATCCGAATGAGTGAATGAATAAGTGATTTTTCAATTCACGGACTTTGAGAAAATCTGAGGAAAACCACTTTTCCGTTACAAAAAAAAAAAGAAAAGAGTTGAAAACGAAGGAAATCATTTATTGCAAGTAAGCGGCTTAAAATAAAATTAAAGTGATTGAAGGTAAAAAAATTAAGAAACAGAACAAAAAGAAAAAATAGTTATTGATTCTTATATACAAACAGTGGTTGCCATATAATAATAATATTCATAATAACAGTAAATAATTAGTTTTATTCTGAGTTGGTTCCCAATTAGCCTGAGGCTATGTTCGCACGGCAGCAATTTTTCGTAATTCGCTCTCTCATTCGTAATTCAACATCCAATAATGTGCTAAATTACATAATTCGTCATACAAAATTTTGTGAGCGAATTACCCAAATTGTATGTAATTCAATTTCTATTACCCTGTGAATTACTTAAAAACCAATGTAATCGCTAAATTTTATCGTATTTTTGCCAACACCAGCTGTCAAAGCACAAAAAATATAAATAAAAAATATTGTAAACAATAAACAATAATGGCATCCAAAAATAATATTTTAAAAAAGTATTATTTATAAGAAAGTTATTCGCGAAATTGGCGGAGGAAGCCACTACGTGTGTAAAAAACCTTTTGAAAAGTATTTGCAGCTTTTGAAGAAGCTGTATGCAAAATATTAGTAATAAAAAGAAGAAGAACTGTAAAAAAGAATTACAAAACTACCGTGTGAACATGATAATTCAAATAAGTAATTCAAACAGCGAGCGAAGTAATTCGAAGGCTCGTGCGAACATAGCATTAAAGAGTGCTTTGTGTCATCGTCGTGAATGAAGTGCCACATTCGCGGTATATTTTTTTTGCGTATGGTATTGTTATGTTTTTAGCTTTTAAGAACATTTAAAATATGAGTTCGTAGATTACAAATAAAAGTAAAAATAAATTTGTGTTTAGTTTTAATTAAATTCTTTATTGTTCGCACAATTCTGTATGCCACTGCTCACAACTTGATGTAAACAACAACAATTGCTTTGATCGTTATTGTTCTTTACACTCTTTTATGTAAACAATAACAATTGTTCGACAGATCTTTATAACGGAGATCCAAACCACAATTATTCTTTTCAGACACCGCGCGTCTTCACACAAGACTGACTGAATTTTTACTGACTCCGCTGCTTGCTTTGTCTTGCCTTTTATATGGCAACATAAACAGTCTGATGAATGATCTTAAAGTCGAATGTTCATGGGTTCTCGAGATTGTTATAAATGTAAACATCGTTGTTTCATTATTGTTGTTTGTGTATTTTTGTTTACCATAATTCTTGCAGTGTTTTTGTTGCTACATTTTTGTTTACTTGTTTATCACGTAAACAAGTCAAAACAGCAATGACTTTTTTAATATCCGTTTTATATACAGGATGACTATGTATTTTACTTTTACCAACAAAAATGTTGCAGCTAATAGATCATTCTGTAATTTTAAGCGATTATGGCTTTCAAATGAACCCTGGTGGAATTGCAAGTTACCAAAAACGATTCACAATATTCTAACAGATAGGTAACTGACAACCAAAAATTTAAATTAAATTTTGCTTGTAAAGGAAACAATTTTTGAAAACCAAATATATTGTTGTCAGACGGCAACACTAATGAATCTCGGTTGCCAAACATAATCGATGGATTACTATTTCAACGTATCTTCATTTATTTCATAGTTTCTTAGCTGTGCTTTTTTCGTATACACTTGCAACTTAAGAAAATATAAAAAAGTTTAACAGTACTGAATATCTAGATTTCGGTGGCCAGTTCACAGCACCGCTACGTGAGATGATCGTATCCATAAATGGATGGTACAATGTGGCGAGTTGCCATGTTGTTGTTATCCAGATCTTTTAATTCAAACCAAAAGAAGTCGACAGTCATGGGTCAATGGCGTCGCCAGCCTAACGTTCACATGAAACAGTGACCTTACCGCGGAAGATGAGTTTTTAATGAAAGAAGGATCAGTTGGCAATTGTTCCATGTTCCATTTGGCAAACACACATTGTTGTTTATGGTCTTTTACCCTCAGTCAGTTGAATTTTGTACGGAAACTAGTCCTTGAAGTAAAATTTGCCAAGTTCTGATGAGCAACAGGACGAGTTCTTGTGAATGACACCTCATTGCTAAGAAGTGAGTGGATAGGACTATTAAGACGATTGCAAAACAGGCGAAGCACGCGGACCAAAATTCTAAATTTAATAATGCAAAGTCTGTCCATAATGATTTGGCAAAAGTGAAGATTGAATAGCTGAAAACTAATTTGATAGATGTAGCTATTATAATCTTTTTAAATTCTAAAGTTCCTATTGGATACTAATTTATTCTCAAATTTGTAGTTAGAGAGGCATGCTTACTAGCCAAATCTTGCTTTTATCATTGCTTTTATTGATACTTCAGTTATGCTATTCCACTCACTTCATAGTCCGTCCTTAAACTGAATTAACCTTTTTGGAGTGAATTTATAGAGTTTCCGGTTTCACACTAAGATCTTTGATAAGATATATGTAGTTCTGCTTAATGCAACGGCCAATATCAAAAATTTATATGTCTTCCAGGAATTAAAAATATCAAAATATAATAAACATTCTATATATGGATTTTTTTCGAATAATTAAATTTTAAGTATGTATTGACCAACTCCCATTCACTTTTAATATGACATCTTCATAATGATAAACGTAGGTCGTATAAGTGATATTTAATTCTGTTAGTTTCATACACAACAAAATCCAAGCTTTTTTATTGTATACTTTTTAGGGTAACTACTACAGTATGTACTTATGTACAAATAATATGATGCGTATACGTAATATATATCAAATTCAATTAAATATAAAATTGGAATTAAACTTTAAATTTACAACATACATAATTGGCTCATTACAACCCTTCAGTCAGGATTACGGCCTAGCTTCTCAACACCACTCATGTTGTGTGCGTTAATTTTATACATGAGTGGCGGGACCTACAGTTTAAAGTCGACTCCGAACGACAGATTTTTTGAGAAACTTTTCATGGCAATTTTTACTCTCAGAGTTCTTGCCAGAAATCTGCTGAGAGGAAGTCGCCGAAGAAATACTTTTTGTATTTTGTTTTTGATGTCTGGCCTGGGATTCGAACTCGGGCCTTTCGTCTAATAAGCCACCACACTACCTACTAGACCACGGCGACTTCAATTTAAATTTAAATTTACAAACTAAGCTGAAAATTTAAAATTTTTAAGTTTTAATTAACTTTAAGGAATTACATGTGATTCAGAATGAAATTATTAGACCGTTAGAATTGTTAGTACTTTTTGTTAGATTATGTTTCGTCATTATTTTAAAGTCTAAGTAAATATTTGTTTACAACAACAAGTTTCTTATGAAAATTATTTTGAATTCCGGCCCCAGATTTTAAGTTTCGTCAAAGTTTGGACTTTTCTCGCGTAAAACTCTTTGCTGGTATTTTTGAGATCGATATACCTAGGCACTGTGAAGATCTGAAGATTTTTTGATTCTATTCTTCGCTATAGTTTTCGCACCATGATTTACGCATAAGTAACTACGAGTAACTTTTTAATGTCTTCAATATCGGCTTGTCTAGCGTTTATTGCATCAATCTGATTTAATATTCTAAGAGTTTTTAGGCAGGCAATTAGTTCCAAAACAAACAAACGAAATGGAAATCCAGATGAATATATCATCTTCAACATTTCTCTGTCACCTTTCAGAAAATTATTTAACAAAATGAAAATTATTAAGTTCTGTTGTGCTTAAAACTCGCAAGTTTGCATAAAGTACTTTAGAACCGCTTACGTATAAGCTGCAATCCTTATATATCGGGTGGGCCATCTGTCGGTTTACATTTGAACCATCGGTTATTTCGAATGTGATTTTATTATGTCATTTTATTCAGTCACCAAATTCAGTATATTATCTCCACTGAACGCCGAGAATCGATTCATGCTTGAGCAACGTTGGAATTTATTGGGCCAACGAGAAACTGCACGACGATGTACACTTTGCCAAAAAAAAATATTTTTTAGGGATGAATCACATTTTCATCTCGGTCGGTATGTTGACAAGTAAATTTGCCATATTTGGGGCTCACTGAACCCATACGTGCTCTTACAGAACCCAATGCACCCATTACGGGTAACTGTTTGCTGCGGCTTGTGAAGCGGAGGTATTATTGGATCAAAAAGCTACGATTTAACACCGTTGTACTGTTTTCTGTGCAGAGCCGTTGAAGAAACGTGTCTTGCCGACAAACTAGAGACAATTGAACATTTTAAGGCCAAACGTTCGCAATGCCATTGACGAGATACGAACCCAAACACTCAAAATAGTGCACAAAAATTGGTAGATCGAATGAATGAAGTAATTTTTCATTTCTAAACGGAACAATTGTACGTTACTGCAAAAACAAAAATCTGGAAAAATTTTCCCTCATCGTTAGTAAAAAAGTATTTTGAAATAAAAAAATTTAAATTTTGATTTTTCTTCAATTATAACAATATAATGACAACATGTACAATACCACCAAATTTATAGAAAATAATGAAAAATATTAAACTACCTGCGAGATATTTTACAAAATTGTCAGTCAATATTGTCATTGCAAGTTTGACTACCACCAATCAAAAGGATTTGGTAACGTTGTCCTCCACGATTTTAATTTTTCGCAAACAATTTCCTTCACTTCTTTAGTTTGTCCTCCACATTACTGTAGTTCTTAGCTTACTTTACACTTCGACTTTGCTAAAATGAATGGTAATGAATGCTGAGGTAGGCTGTTTAAAGCACAATCAACTCCAACCCCACATTTTTTGCTCTTCTCGTTGACTATTACGAATGAAAGAAGTCATAACAGTGGAAGTAAAAGGCAATTTGCAAAAAGAGGTTAAATCACCAATGAAACTTTTCTCTCTCTCTCTCTGTCCTTTCCATATTTGTACACTTGCTTTTAAAGGTGTTGCAGAATTTGTCCTTAAATTCAATTATAAAACAAAAGCTTTACGTCAACATTTTTTCTTCAACTGGGCTCTCGAAAGGATAAGAAAAATAAAAACAAGAACAAAAAATGAAAAGACTTGAAACAAAGAAAAAAGAAAAAGACAAGTGAGTCCAAAATAAATCATGCTATTACAGGTACGTTTGTAAAAAAATGTCTGTTTCTTTTTGCACACAAAAAAGAAAAATAAAAATAATATCCTTGTTTCCTATATTAATTAAATTATTAAACTGTAATTAAACGACTTATAGAAGAAATTTTAGTTTTACTCCTACCATATTTATCTCAATTTTATATTCCAAACTAAATGCTGAGTCACATTGTTCGTGGCGCCCTACTTATACATCTTTACTAAAGGAGAATTTATTAAAAGAAACAAGAAAATAGCAATGCAAACTAATAGAAACATAAGTAAAGCACTCTCCATAATCTCTTTACAATTTTCATTTTCAGAATTTCCATTTAAATACAGAATTAATAAAAAAAACTTCCTATTATGAACAAAAAACAAAATTAAAAGTGCATAGTGCATCGTCTTGGGGTTCAGGCCATTTTAACGACCTTATTTCCGTTTTTTCAATGGAAGGTAAATCTAAAGAGGAAGAAACCTTAAGTGCCTGACTACTATCTAAAGAAACTGCTTAATTTTCTACCACACCTATAGTTCTCTTCGGTGTCCTTCTGCTAGTTCTTTTTTGTCTGCAATATTCAAGTGTTTATTCATATTTATTAAATCCTGTACCAAGTATGCAACTCATTAAGTAAAATGCAGAGTATATTTGAAGTAATTAAAATTTAAAGAATTTTTTTAATTTTTCTTATGAACATCATTAAAAAATCAATATCAGCTGAGGCAGTACTCATCATGCTCTCCTTTTAAGTGACATTTTGCAACTCAGAATTTTTTTATGATTTTACTTTAATTTTTTCTTTATTCTTGATTTAATAGACGTCCATTTATAGTTTATGTTTACTTTGTTGTCCTTTTTTTTTTTTGACTGAAATATAGAAGATTCAAAACGAAATAAAAATGTATGTGACAGTGTCATAATTAGCAATATGCCAAAAACGGCTTTTTGCGAAAAAGAACTTTTTTATTATTGAGAATGACTTTTTAGGGCTTCAGTAGCAACTTTTGTTCTGGGACTTTTTCATAATTCCGTTATTTACAAAATTACCGTTATTTTTATGTTATTGAAGAAAATAAAAATTTTGACCCATAAATTTCCAAAATTCGAACAAATGATGTTTGCAACTTTGTACAAAACCCTTTGACGAGTATATTTGCTGAATACATGAACTCATAATATTTGCAAATACAGGGTGTTTCGATACATTTGTCAATAAAAACGAATTTTTCGCCATCTAGCGGCAATAATTTGTAATACCTATATTCAACAATTAGACAGATAATTTGAATACCTTTCGAACAAAAAACAAATTTTGAAAATCGGTTGAAAAATGACCAATTGAGAAAGAAAAGAGCTATAAAATAATAAAATAGTTTCAAATTTTTAAAAAAAATATATACATACATATGTAACTTAAATTCATCATTAAAGTTTTTTAATTGCTTACATTTTTAGTTTCGCGAATAAGATTGCCGGCTACCATATCTACAGCCGTACAGTGCGTTGACCCATAGAAAGGACAATTTTTAAAGGTTTTGCAAGAATTTTATGAAAAAGGATATATGGTAGGACCCATAGTCCTCGCTTTGATTTTATTAAAAATTTACATGTATCTTAACTGCAACTTTTCATAACTTTCCATACATTTTTGTGTAAAATGTGAAGATTTTAGTTTAAAGGACATATGGGAGGTGGGCGTGTCCTTGAGCCGATTCTTTTCTAAATCCAAATTTTTCTTAATTAAGGGCGTTCACGATAGTACACCAAATTTCAGAACCCTATTTTTCATTCCTTCTATTTCTGTCCCTTCGTTTTAAGTGATCAATGCACTATGTGCCGTCTTATCACGATAGTAAATGAAATATAAGCTTATTTACTTAACCCATGGAGAGGAGCTTTGTTTCCCAATATAAAAACAGTATCTATAGTCTTAATTACTGACGTATAATTCATTTAAGTAGCATAAATTTTAGTTTTTTACAATATGCTCTCTATTTTTAAAATTAGTTAATAAAATTTGCCGAAAATAGGTTTTATTGTTTTTTAAACGGCACAAATTGAGCTGAATATTTTGGCTTGAAAATCAGCATAGTTGTTGACGACTATAATGTGTAAAATTCTGCGAAGTTGCTTAAAGATTACATTCCTACTTCAAAAGTTATATGTGAATGAAGGTGAAAAAGGGCATTTTTTTAATTTTTTCGTATTTTTTTTAACATTTTCCACATTTTTTTGTAAACGAAAAGTGCGATCGTCAAGCAATTTCGCAAAATTTTAAATTTTGAAGTCGTTAACACCTGTGTTGAATGGCAAGACATAATATTCAGCCCAATTTGTGCCGCGTTAAATGTTAGCAGTAGTATTTTCTTACTTTCAAGTTTTGTTGTTGTAATTTTTTTTCTCTCATTGTATTATCACAACAATACCAGAAAATGGAAGATTAATAGCCAAACTAACTACCCAATAAAAAAAAACATTGATTTTGTAGCTGTTAACATAAATAATGCGTTAAATTCACGAAAAGTTAAAAAGCCCAAGTTTGAAAGGCAACCCTATATTTCCGTTTTAGGGCAAGTGAGGGACAATCTAATTAGCAATTACGGTAGCTGACTCTACCCCCCAAGCATTAAAAATAATTCGGCATTCATAGCTTGAAAATGAAAAAGTACATTTTTTTGGCATATTGCTAGTCATAATACTTTTTAATTAAATATTTTTTTTTTGTTTAACAATAAAAAATCTTACAAATGAATATAATACTATGTTCAGATATGCACTTTTATTGAGTCAATATTTGGATTATTTAGTACAATGTTTTAAGTGTTCAGACATAACAATGTACGCAGTTCAGCTGCTTATTGAATATTCATTTGACAGCTGGTAAACAAAACAGCTGGTTTCAACAGCATTGTTTTTATTTTGTTTTCTTCTTTTTTTTGCTTTTTTTTCTGTCGTTGTTGACATTTGAGTTGTCAAATATCAAGAGAAAGTCTTCTGATAATTGTAATGTGCGCACTGAACATATTTATGACTGTGCTGCATTTTAAGTTTTACTCAATATTATAACAATTTGCGTATTTAGTGCACAATAATTAATTGAAACTTTATATGAAATATTGAGCTCAATAATGGCGTTTATTGCGATTTACGAAATAAAGGTGCATATCTGAAGACCGTATAAAACATTATTGCAATTTAAATTAACCGTTGTTTTGGAAAAATACGAGTTTTGCTTTATTGAAAATGTATAAAACACTTATGATGTTTCGCAAAGTCAAAGGTAGTCTAGTAGGTAGTGTGTTGTCTTAATAGACGTCAGGCTACCATTTAAGCCCCAGGTCAGACATATCGAACAAAATAAGAATGAAAAAATATTTCTATGACGTCTTCCTCTCAACAGATTTCTCGCAAAAACTCTGAGAGTAAGTAAAATTACCATGAAAAGCTTTTTAAAAATCTGTCGTTCGAAGTCGATTATAATTTTGAGTCTGTTAAAATAGATTGTATTTCAAGTTTTCTGCAGCTTATAATACTATTCATTCCAGTTCAAACAAACTTTTCAATATTCATATAACTAAGGGTTCAGAACGACGAATATTTTTTTGATCAAGTTTCTAGGCATTGAAATGACTTTACGGTTCGAATTCTTCAAAATAATTCATTTTCTCAGAGTTAAAATGTGTTTCATGAAAATAAACTGGATTCCATTTTTTATTATTTATTTTTGAATAATAGAATACAATATACAAATAACAATAGAAGATACTAAATTAGAATATTATCATACCAATCATATAATTTTATAGCTTCTGCTATTTTATTATGCCTTCGTCTTATGAAATATTTTAGTTCATTTCCATTTAAGACATAAAAAGGCAATAAAATAAATAAAAAAAAACAAAATGATTTGTTATGAATATTATTGGAACTAAGTGATCTACAGAGACGGTACATAACAGAACGTTGAACGATTTCTGGAGCAATTGGCAATTGGAAAAATTATCGTAAACGATGTTACGCTAAATGAAAGGGTACTTGAACAAACGTCCAATGCATGAAGAAAGAGTCATTGTTTGGATAAGATTTTGGACTGGTGGTCTCTATTTTTTTCAAACGACGTTGGACAAGTCAATACTGGCAAAATTGAGCGCTATAGATGACTTGGATTTGAAGATCTGTATACCAATGAAATGTGATTTCAAAAGGACAGCCCTACGAGTCACACTGCTTATGTCACATTTGATACCGTGCCCGATTGGAGGTGACTTTTTCTTGCGGAATTTTTTCAAGTTGCAGGTGGTCAAAGCAAGTCCCATGCAATCCGTTAAATTTAAAAATCTGTATCATTTGGGAGTTCCTACAACTAGAGTATTCTATATTCGTTCCTACAACTAGATTATTCTATATATGTATTCTACGATTGCTGGCAGCAATCCATATTTTAAACGAATTAAAAGTTTTGGATGATATTTTAAACACATACATGCATACATACATAATTAGTCATTATAAGCCTTCAGTCTGGATTACGATCTAGCTTCTTACACCACTTATGTTGTGTTTGTTAATTTTTACACTTAAGTGGAGGGATCTACGAACGAAAGCCAACATACGAACGTCAAATAAGCCAACATACTACCCACTCCACTACTTTATAGTTCTTATTATATCTTCCTTAATTTAATCACTACAATAATTTCAATAATCACTACACATATAATTTGATAAAAAATATTTTCATAAAAACCCTTTTACTTTTCATTTGTTTTTCTTATTAAATTGTTTGCTAATTTTTATTTATTTCTTTCTTTTTTTTTTTTGTTGGAAAATATTACTTAAATTCTGTGGCTTTATACCCTTTATGTCAGAATAAATAATTTCAAATGCTTTGCTCTTGTTTTCCAAAATGGTGATTTTAAAATTATTTCTTCATTTTGTTTTCGTTTTTCTCTATTTAGTTGTGGTCGCTGTCACGTATTATACATTTTCCGCTTAACTAAGAAGGTTAATTACTTAAAGGCAATTTTCCTTGCATAAATAAACAAATTGGTTTAATATAAACCAATTGACGAATAAATTTAAGAATTGCCGAAACTTTAGTTTCTAAAAAAGAAGAATAAAAAAATGTTAAAGACTTCACATGAATATGGATTATGAAATAACATTTACGTAATTATTCTCAAAGCGCCTAGCTTCCAGCGATCTACAATAGTCAGCTTATCCGATTACCAATGCGCTTTGTCCCGCCCAAATCAAGGCAGTATTTGCCATACTTAATTGGCTACCCTCTGACATCCTATTAGTTGGTGGCAGCAAGACTCAATGCTGTTAAATCATGGACCAATCTACACTATGGATGTGCAGCTGATGTGGGAAGACACAGATAAGTTCACTGTCGACTGACAGGCAGAGTACGCAGGCAGTCAGCTTATTCGATTACCAATGCGCATTGTCCCACTCAAATCAAGACATTATTCGACATACTTAATTGGCTACCCTCTGACCTCCTGGTGGCAGCAAGACTCAATGCTGTTACATCATGGACCAATCTACACTATGCAGTTGATGTGGGAAGACACAGATACACTATGGTTGATTATATGATGCCTTACAATTTTCTGAATGGGAAATTTGATTTTAGAATTCCATCTAGGGAGTTCCAGTTTGAAGAAAGGGAAGTTCCTATATCATATTTGAAGTTTACACTGATGGGTCAAAGATGAGCTGTGGGCTGTGATATATTTATTAAGGCTTCCGACATTCAACTTTCTTATAAGTTGCCTCAACAGTGGGGCATTTTCCCTGAAAATATTTTGATTTACTAAAACAGCAAGACTGCGATTCAATCCCTAACCAACATAGTTTTAATGTTCGTCCTTGCCCATGATTGCCGAGGATTTCTTAGGATTTCGTATCCACCAAAGCTAATTTTCTTACATGGGGTTTCTCTAGGGAACCACCGGGGTAGTAATAATTGTGGTATCAAAATGATCCTAAATGCAGGTATAAGTGGGTCCGCCACCTAAGCTAACCTAATCTAACGGCAAAAAATTATATTCTCTTTAATCCCTTCCTCGGACTATATAATTATTACATGAAACTGCTACTTATTGTTCTATTGCATGATTAGGCAAACGGTTGAACAAGTTGGACTCCAAAATAATGACTTCAATAAGAGCCTCTAAGCTCATATGGCCTTCGAGTTTTGTATCTAGAATGTCACAACATAGGGTATGTTTGGGGATCTCCTAATTAAAATTTTAAATGGCCTTTCAGAAGTGCTATTTAGCTTCGCATAACACATAAACGACAACAGGGCTATAGATTGTTAAAGCTGGTTTCGATTGATGGTGTTCAGACCAATAGTGACCTATAGGGCTACTGTCTGAGCATATAAAATAAAACTGAAAATAGCTCAAATGGAGTTGAACAAGATACAGAGTGTGTGTTAGCATAACAAGAACAATCGGAATTGTCTCACAGCGTCATTGGAATCTCTGTTGGATCTTAGTCCGCTGCACATAGTAGCGAAGTTTATGGCTAGATTATCTCGTCTAAAATAAAATCAATTAGGGGAATTGGTTTGCTTTTGGCAACGAGACTTAGTAACGAAAATGAATGTAGAAATCTGGAAACCGCACATTTGAAATTAGAAATACTATAGGCCAGTCAGGCCACTATTTGACTACTCGGCTCTTATGAGGTTAAATCAGAGATGGTGTGGGACTGTCTGCAGAAGTTTAATTGATTGGGTAGATTTGATTTTTTTCTCATACTTTTAATATAATAGTCCTTCTGATGTATCTGATGGTAAACCGAAATAATAATAAGAATAATGGAAAGTAATTTAATTTAAGATTTAGAAAGAAGTAATTTTAATTTAAGTTTTTTTTTTTTTTTGTTTGTTTAAATAATCTTAAATTTTAGTTTAATGCATAATGATTTACAGTTTTTTTCAGTTTTCTTAAGTTTCCATACCAACTAGTATTTATTTTCTTTTAAAAATCTGCTGCCTGGCGTTTGTAGCCACGAAAGAATTTCGCAACATTTCACTTTGGTAAGATTTTTGGTAAGGCAATGGGAAAAAGAAAACAAAATCAACATTTCTAGGGCAACATAATCATTTACTGCCTTTTCGGTATTCAAATTCGTAAGCGTTATAGAACATAGGGATGGAAAGAGAATATAAATCTCAAAAGTTTCTTCTTTTTTTGCTTTATTTTTAGCAATTGTTTCTGTAGCTTAAAGTAAGTTAATCTGTTCCTGTTTCTAACATGGCTTTTACATTTTTTTTGTTTAACTACCAAATGCATCAATTTAAAAAACGCGTGTATTGTAACTGTTGCATGGCAAAATCTACTATAAATCTTGAATAACAACGCAACAGTGATTTTTCTGTTTTAAGAATATTTTGGCCACAATGTTGACGCACAAACATTTATTATGTTGTTACGAAAGCAATTAAAATTTGAAGAGGAATTTATAAGTGCCGTTATATTATTGTTATAAATTACATCATAGGTGACGCAATAAAACTGCTCGAGTTCTACTTGTCATCACACTCTTTCCAAGCAAATTGAACGGGAGAGGGTGCTTATTATCAAATAGTGAATGCAGAAACTCAGAAGCGATCAGTTGTTAGCATTTAAAATATACATAAGATTCATTGTTCTCAGCAAGCTATTTTACTTGTTTTATGACAAAGTTAGCGTAGTCTAGTAGGTAGTGTGTTGGTTTATTATCAAATAAAAAACATTTTATTTCGGCCACTTCGTCTCAGCAGAGTATTGGCAAAATCTGCGAGAGTAAATAAAATTGGCATGAAAAGTTTCTTAAAAATCTGTCGTTCGGTATCGATTTTACTCGTCACTCATGTATAAAATAAACACACACAACATACGTGGTTTAAGCAACTAGGTCGTAAGGTTGTAATGACCAATTATGTATGTTATGAGTATCATAAATAGTTGTTGAGTACACTCTAATGCAAGGAAGTTTAAGATCAACTCATAAAGCGGTACACAGAAACAAGACATATTGAATCAACCCTTTTAAGAGAATAACACTTAAAATCAACAGCAAACAATACAGAAGGGACTTTAGTCGTTATATCAATAGAATTTAAGACCTACACAAATGATATTTGTTACTCGAACATGTATTCATATTCAGTGCACATCAAATCAGTCAACAAACAAAGTCATATTTTTCATTGTTTTAGAGGTGGAGAATTTTCTATCAGAAGTTAACGTTTTGCGAATAACATTAAATTTTTGTTTTCATTACAGTCAGAAACAAATGGCAAAATAAATGTTTAAAAGCTATGGGAAAGCTCCAAAAGTTTGGAAAAAAGCTGCCACTTGAATTAAATGACTAACGGATAGAAAACCGAAAGGAGAAATTTTTCTTCAAAGACGTGAAAGAAAATCAGTATTCTATCGAATTTTTACTGGCGATCAAAAACATCAGTACCCTAGATGCAAAAAATCATGAGTAAATATGGCACAATCATTAACTTCAAAAAGCAAAAGCAACTCAATGCGAAATGGAGACAACGCTGATTGTCAGATGGGATCAGAATGGTTTGGTGTACCATGAGCCCTTAAAATCTGATTAAACCGTCAATACAGATCGCCACAAATGATCAGTTTGACGCATGCATTGATCGAAACACAAAGCAAAACCCGTTGAGGATATTATCAAACCGTTCGGCTTGAAACTGCTACCCCGCCCGCCGTATTCACCAGATTCCTACCGTCAATACTTGGAATAAAATGTTTTCTATTTTTCAATTTGGTATATACAAGAGATCAGCAATTAATCGTTTTCTCACTACTCATAAAAAATTTTCTCATGAAATTTTGAGTATGAGTGTGTCAACAGTATTGAAATTCAACTACTCTGATTCGTTCGTACTCATTTCAAGTTGAAATTTTCAACATTGATTTATATTGATTTGATTCGAATCAAAAATTTGAAGGCTTGGTTGTTGTTGCATTTACAAAAAAAAAAAAAACAAGAAAAAACAAAGACAGCAAGCAAGCGGTAAGTTAACTAGGAGTGCCATGAGTAATTAAAATTTTCAATATGAATGCTCATAATTATCAGAAATTATGAGTATAATTCTAATCTACTCATCTGTTTGAATACTCAATGTTGATCTCTGGTATATATGTACATATTTAACTGGACATTACAATCCTTCAGTCATTTCAATAAAATTTTCATGGCAGAAATTTGCTGAGAGTAAGTCGCTGAAGAAATATTTTTTCATGTTTTGCTTTGTTGTCGCTCCACAACTTGACGAATTTTGGGTCGTGACGTAAATCAAGTAAACGATGGTTAATATTTCGTTAAGGACAACGTTGACCAGGCAATCAGCGTCAGTACGGAGAGCATTTTAAGTCGAAGATTATCAACTTTTTTTTTTTTTACTGTGTACAAAGACACGCAATTTCAATAGGATGGCAAAATTGATAAGCTTTCGCTGGACGAATATGGGGTTTGAAAAATATTTCAGTTATTTTTAACGCACTGGATGACGAAAAGGCTTTTACTTCTCTTATAAAAATTTTTATACCCGAGTCTAGTAGAGTCGTCGTCTCTGTGACAAAGTTTTATATGTAGCTTATTATGCATATTTTCTGCAACTATCATGATTTCCGAATATTAATTGATGATTACTTTCATATTTTCGCTTTTGAACTAACTCTAGTAACAACTGAGTCTCCTTCGCAGATAAGCTTATTAGCCAATATATACATTCAATGGTACTTTATTCGTATGCAGTATTTTGCATCATTATAAACCATAGAAATCTATGTCAAAATATGTTAATAATATGGAGATCATCTCCTATAGAAGTGTAGTCGTAAATTCGCCAACATCAAGAATGAATCGAGACAAAATCATAATAATCGTATCATAAAATTTATTACAATGATTATTATATCAATATTAAATTGCTTTAAACAAATGGTTCGTTTATGTGTAATTAACTTTTAAGATAAAATTAAATTAAAATTTTACTCCGTCATGAAGAAATAAATGATTTACGTATGTATATAATTTGTGTAGAAATACTCAAACTTTAATGTAAACATAAACCTTCTTAATTAGCAATTACATATGCTAATTTGTTGCCTGTATATAAGTAATATAAACACCCATTGAAGTGTACATATGTATAAATAGATTTGTTTACATATACTCACATCATTTCAATAAATTTGTAATTAAAAAGTTTATCTGTTCTTTAATACCTATATAAACCTCAGATACATTTTATAACCCCTCAGACCAAATCACTTTACAGGGTACACAAGGAATATGAAATTAAAAATGTATATGTATATACACATTTTAATTTTAAAACAACTGCATTAAGAGTGTATGAGATATCATCGCAATTGTTTATTTCTTTAAATTATATTCGAATGCCATTATATCGGGCGGGCAATCAGTCGGTTTAAAATTAAACCATCGGTTATTTCGAATCTGGCAATACTTACGTCATTTTATTGTGAACGTAATGAATCTTTTTACGATTGCGAAACGTTGGGATTTATTGGGTGAACGAAAAACTGCACGATGATGTCGATTTTGCCAAAAAATCGCCTTTTCAGACGAAGCTCAGAAAACCCACGCGTGGTCTTAAAGAAGCCAATGCACCCATCAGGAGTGACTGTTTGTTGCGGCTTGTGGAACGGCGGAATCATGTTTCGTTAAAAATGAGGGCTACGTAACTATTACGATCAATGGAGACACCTGTGGCAACATGATAACCATTTTTCTTGTATCTGGTCTTCATGATGTCTATGTTAACGATATTTAGTTTTAACAGCATGGTGCAACTTGCCACATATCTCATGCCACAATCGATTTATTACGTCAAACGTTTAATGACCGTTGGACTTTTTTCTGTGTGGCGCCGTTAAAAGAAAGTGTTATGCCGAAAAAACAGAGATAATTGAAAACCAACTTTTGTGACGTTATTTTCATTGTGCAAAAAAAACGCATTTTGTATAGTAACACCCTTAAAGTATACATTAAACAGACAGTATCACAATACGTATACTTAATATATAACACTTTCAAACTTTACAGAATCAAATATTAATCATACGCCGTGTTATGAATTCATTTAATGAAATTGTGTTTTTAGAACTTATTGATTTTTCTTGGACGACCCCAAACACTCGAAAAAGTGCACAAAAATTGGTCCGATCGAACGGGGTACTGTGAGGTCAGCCGAATAGCCCTTGAAATGCAAATTTATTTCTAACCGAAACAATTGTAATTCACAACAAAAAAACAATATATTTACCAAAATTCCAAACCATTTTTGTTTTATTGCATTTCTAGATTTACTTTTAAATACATATATACATACATAATTGGCCATTACAACCCTTCAGTCAGGATTACGGCCTAGCTTCTCAATACCACTCATGTTGTGTGCGTTAATTTTATACATGAGTGGCGGGACCTACAGTTTAAAGTTGACTCCGAACGACAGATTTTTTGAGAAGCTTTTTCATGGCTTTTAAATAACCCATCCTTTATATAGGTCTCTATATTTATGTATGTTATATTAAATAAACAAAAATATATGTAAAGAGTGTGTGGGATATCGTCGAAATTGTTTATTCTTTTGACATATCTTTGACTACCAATATTTGGAATATAAGGTCCTTTAAATTTCATCACGACTTCTCTGAGAGAATTATATCCCAAATGTCCTATTTTCCATGACACTCTCATATAAACCGCACAAGAAAACTATAAAAACTTAAATAAAAGCAGGGTAACAGGCCACCATGTGTCGTCGTTGGCGAAATTATCTAATTCACACAAAAGACAATTGATTATCATGCACCTATAGAACTCGATCGTGACTGTCGTGGCATGGTCTATGCCGTTCTCAAAGAAATATTTAACGATGACGCTGCCAGCTCGAAATCCATATCAAACAATGATTTTTTCGAAATGCATTATACGTTCTTAGATATCATGTGGGTTGGTATCGTCCCAAATTCGACAAATTTTTTTGTACATGTATCCATTCTTCCAGAAATAGGCTTAATCACGGTACCTTGCCTGGACAAAACACCTATTTTGTTAAAAAAAAATCTTATTATTTCTAGGTGATAAAGTTATTAAACTTTCGGGCTGATTTTTCAGCGTGGGGTAGTCGTGCTTTAAATGTGCAGCCCTTGTGCTGACCAAATCCTTCTTCCCTGGTTTGGAAGAACTTGGTCAGTACAGAAACTGCGTTCACCTGAGGCGTCACAATGGGCCGCTATGCGTGCTCAAAGCTACCACTCCAACCTACCTACCTGCCTAGGTGATGTTGGATGCTATTTTCGTCCAGACTGAATAAATAACAACTACTTTGATAGGTGTCGCTCCAACAAGATGCCGCTATGATCTTTTAAAGTTAAAAGTTCCTTTTGGAAGACCCTATATGTTGTTAAGCAGAAAAAAAAAACCAAAAAGAAAAGCAATTTTGTTTATGTCATATATTTTCCAAAACTTCCTAGATGTTAAGATTTGACCACCAAAGAGTCTTCTTTTTTCATTTCATCTTGAATAATGGAAGATGATGTTTTGCAGACCATTTGTGTTCTCTAAGAAGTTATGAAGTTTTCCCTACTAATGCAAGTTCCACGATGATGGGTTATCAATTTGTGTTCGCCTACAAATAACACCCCTTGTGAACGTGTATTGGTTTCTAGCGATGTGTTTTGATGATTGAGGTGGTGATGTCTGTAATGTTCCTCTTTGTGGGAAGTATCAAAATTTCAAAAAGTAACAATGGAAAATTTATAGCCTTCCTTGTAACTACCCCATTTGTCATTGTTATTGTCAAAAATTTCCACATGACGTATGTAGCTTGTCCAATGAACCCCATAGGAAACAAATTCTCAGATGACTTCCTGACTATTAGATATCATTGCTGTGTGGAGAACTCTCTATTTTCTGTCCGAATTGAAATGAGGATATCCTTCAGTGATATATTTATCGACTTGGAAAGTACATACTAGTTTTCACATGGGTTTATTAGAAGTACCGCCTCTGTATCATTACCAGTATTAGCGGAATATATAGCTTTCAGATTGCAATATTTAAGCTAGCTGCTCAGTCTCGTTAAAAAAACTCAACTAAAGTTGATTAAGTTCTAAGGTTAAATTTTCCATAAATTCCTTTAGGTTGGGGCGCCTGCCTACTCTACAATTAAAAACAGCATGTGTTGTGCTACAGTTTCATAATAGCTGGATGAGAGTGTAAATAAAAACAGTGCTGTTGCCATACAATTTAGTACTTTTGTAATAATTCTGCGTGTATAAAAAACGGATAATTTAGGGATACACGCATACTGCATACATATTAAAAAACTTAAAGAACCGTAAAAAAAAAATCAATAAACAGTTTTGTATCCAAAGCAGCTGAAATATGCCATAAAACAGCCATAAAGATGTGAATATATAAAAAATTTTTGCAATAACTCAACAACTGCACATGAAATCAGTACTGATACAACCTTTGTATGGTATTGCGTATTAATAAAGTCCGTAATTTGTATCTTTGTGTGCTTTTTTAATTTTACAGACATAATGTAACTCAATGGCTATGTAAAATTAACATAATTAAATTGAATACAGTAGTCGTTCGATTTACGTCGCCTCGATTAACGTTGTTTCGATTTACGTCATCAAATTAATATTTCCTCTAACTTCAATATGCGTCGTCATTCGATTTACGTCGTATTTTTTGTTTGAACCAACTGCGACATAAGTCGAGGGACTACTGCAACTTTTTTAAGTTCCTCTTTAAAAACATACTACTTTGTAGTATTAGCAATATCAAATTCGAATTAATTCACCTATTTTTGGAACCAACTGCAACGTAAATCGAGGGATTACTGTACATTTATTTCTGTGTGTGCATTTTTATGCATTGTATTTAACAACAAAGAAAAACAAATTAAAAATAGTAATAATTACGTCACAATTGCTCATAAGTGATTCATAAAATACGCTACTAAAATAAACAAAAGCTTGAAACTAGCTACGGAACATATTAACTATTCTTTATGCCTTGAACTATGCATGTTGTAAGCCCTTATGATATAGTCTGAATATGTAGTTGTCTTACCGCCAGACTCTAATTTAAAATATCATCGACAAATTATTCAAAATTGTTATGATTGTGCATCAAAAAAGGACAAATAAACCATAAATCTGACAATCAGAGAGGTCTATACTAGCAAACAGATCTTTTCGAATAGCATATCGTGAAGAGGTGCCTTAGCACTGTGACCATACAATCTATTGTACTCCCGTCAAAATTTGTACTGTTTTCTCTTGCAAGCCTATTGCTTACAATTACAATTTTCTGTTCTGAACCTAGGTGTTTCTTTCTGGGATGCATTATTTCTCCACAGTTTTCAAGAATGTTTAATTCTCATAGTCACAGAATCTACATATTTTGAAATAAACAAAATGCAAAAGACGGTATAAGTCATAAAAATTAATAAAATATTCGTACAACACTTTGGTAGGTATCTATAGTGTTGTTCAACTACAATATGCACAGGAATTTTCGTAGATAATTCACCTAATCGTAGTCCAGTCGACCTGAGGCCATGGTTTAAACCCCAGGTCAGACGTCTCCAACAAAACGAAATATGAAATCATATTTCTTCAGCGACTTCCTCTCAGCAGATTTTTGTCAAAAACTCGGAAAGTAAATAAAATTGCCATTATAAGTTTCTCAAAAATATGTTGTACGGATTCGACTTTAAATTGTAGATCCCGCAAGTTATGGATAAAATTTGTGAGTTAAATGTTAATGTAAACATAAGTGGTATGAGAAGCTAAGTCGTAATCCTGACTGAAGGGTTGTACTGACCTATTATGTATGTATGTTTAAAGTATGAGGAATTTCAGTTCCTTTTAAAACCTAATATGTAAATTCGATTCAAATCGAAATCTTTAAAGGATGACGTGAATTTATTCTAGCCACACTCAATCATACCTATTCGTATACAGTCAACCCTCCTATAACGCGGTAGGTGCGTACCGCGTTGTATGGAAACCGCGCTATAAGAAACTCGGATTTAACCGTACAAACCAGGCAAATTCGTAGCGCGTTCTATATAAACCGGCTACCGCGTTGTATGGAAACCGCGCTATAAGAACTCGGATTTAACCGTACAAATCACAGCACCGCGTTATATGGAGACCAAGACAAGATAAATTATAAATTATTTATGTATAATTAAATTAATAAAAAAAAATTAAATGAAACAAAAACTAAACTAAAATACATTTTCCAACAAAAATAAGAAAGAATAGCAAAATCATGTAATTTTTCAACAATCATTCTGACTGTCAGATATGAGTTCCAGAAAAACTTTTAGAATGTCGTATACGGCTATGAGATAAGCTGGGCTTTTTATATAAAAATGTGTTTGTATATCTAGGCTGTGCGTCGAAAATAAAAGTGATATTAAACCCTCTTACAACATCTAGTTACAAGATTCATTCAGATGCTGTGCGGAAGGAACTTATGGCATGTTGTTGAACGTAAACCGCTCTGTACGAGTACCGCGTTATAGGAGGGCTGTCGCAATTTCAGCTCCGCGTTATGTGAAAACCGCGTTATATGGAAATCATGTTTTGAGTTATATGGAAACCGCGTTCTGAGAGTATAGGAGGGTTGACTGTACATATTTATTTTTATTTTGATCTTCATTGAAAGGCAGACATAAAATGCATACATAAATAAAATAGGATAAAATAGGATTGAGAAATCAAGTTTGTAACTTTATTTCCTTTTTTAGAATTGTAGAAATTTTATGATGTTTAGAATTTTTTGAAGGCACGTATCTTTTGAAATTTTCTGATTGTTTCGCTGACTCAGCAACAACAGCCTTATTGCTGGTGGTAAAACGGAAGATATAGTATTGTTTGTTTGTTTTTATTTAAAAAACTTTTGTTCATCAAAACAAAATAATTTTTCTTTTTATAACCACTAGGAAAGGGTGAATGTCACGCTCAGGAAATAAAATCTGTGTCAATGTTACTCATTTCCTGTCTCTCTTTAGAGCATTCCCTTTTTTTTATTGTTGCTTACATTTTATAATGTAACATACCGATAACATGCAACAATAAATTTTATTTTTGCTTTATTCAGTCCCACAAACACAAACTGCGGTTTTACCAATACAAATGACCGTGCCTCATGTTTTTGTTTGTGGTCATGTCAGTGTCACTTTGTAAATATTTATTTCCGGTATATTAAACAAATTTTTTTCCTCTAAAAACAAAAAAAAAACTGTTGTCCTGTTAGAAGAAAAATAAAACGAGTTTCAATGAAAAAATTGTGCAGTATTGTTGATTTAAAAGATTAGCCAGTCTTCGGAAGTATTCAATTGAAATATGTTCCCCGCCACTTAGACACAGAGAAGGTTGGCCAATTTCCATTGCTGGAAAAGTTCCATTTAAAGAAGAATAGAAGTTATTTAAGACGTCCCTATGTTTCTAAAACTAATTAAAAAACCCAGAATGAATTAAAAAGTGCAACCAGTGTTTGGGTTTTTATGTTTTATGTTGCTTTTCGTAAAATACTGATAACTTAAATTAATAAGACTTAACCTTCTAACATCTGGACATTTGCAAAGGAAGAGTTAGGTGGCTTCCAACTCCTCCTCATCGCAACATAACGTTTAATAGTCCGACTGGGATGTGTTCTAGATCCTTGTCAGCGATCTAATCTCGCAGTGCCCTTTAATGAAACAAATAACTAACCTCAGATTGGCATTATCTAAACGCAGCAGCAAATTTAATCTATCACTGTCAATAGCAGGCCATAGACACCTAGATACGTTACATTTCGATCCACCCCCAACGCCTCTGCTTTTATCCCTGACTAATCCAGTGATGAGACCGTAGAAGTGGCAGATTAAGGGATCAGGAAAAACTATCAAATCGCCCTCAAAAAGTGTATATAATCTAGCGAGAGTATTCGCCACCTCATTAGCGAGTATACCGCTATGTCTAGGAATCCCACATAGACGTATTCGATAAAGTCCAAAGGTCCTTAACTATTCTTTGCACTCACGAACAAGCCGTGATTTGCACCAGACCGACGCAATGTCCTTTGGGGCAGCCTAACTGCCAAAGAAGATCATAAAAGATTACGAATCTAAGAAGGACCTACTAGGTACGGCTTCAGTAGCCTTCTCTGCCTGACCAAGACCCTTACCGAAAACTTCAGCATCTGTGCCTACAACTAAATTCGACCCATCTGTCAAGATAAGTATTCCTCTCTGCCTCAGGAATACCCCAATATTCCATAGCGCCCTATCCGGTATGAGGCACAATATAATCGGTACTTAAATTCATTGTGACACCACAATCAATTCTCAGAATCAAACATTACCTAAAGGAAACAAACCCGACTCCAGAATAAATCCCGCCACCACAGCAATTTTCGTATCAAAGAGCTCGAAGCTCTGAAAGTTTTTCCTATTTCAGATGTATTCCTTTCAAGTATTCTTTTTAACTGTAAAATTTGATATCTTGATACAAGAAATAATAGACACATACATACATAATTGGTCATTACAACCCTTCAGTCAGGATTACGACCTATTTCCTCACACCACTTATGTTGTGTGTGTTAATTTTGTACATGAGTGGCGAGACCTACAGTTTAAAGTCGACTCCGAACGACAGATTCTTGAGAAACTTTTCATGGCAATTTTTTATTTACCCTTAGAGTTTTTGCCAGGAAATCTGCTGAAAGAAATCCGCCGAAGAAATACTTTTTGTATATTGTTTTGAAGTCTGACCTGGGGTTCTAATCCTGGCTTTACATCTGATAAGCCAGCACACTAACTACTAGGCTACGGCGACTTACTAGAAGTATTAAAAAAATTAATTCGATAATCTGTTAAAAATGGTCGAGAATTCCTTATGGGTTGTCATATTTTGCCGTAATTTAGGAATATGGAGTAACTTGTATTTTAAACGTTACGTAGAAACACAACGTAGGTGTTTAAAATGCTTTTAGCAAACAACAATCTTTTTATGAGCACATGATAAAATTTAAATTAACTTTATATTTCCTGTAGTATTAAAATCTAATTGTTGACAGAAGTTTTCCCACTTGTAGATTTTATTCTCTAACAAGTTGAGGTTACGGCACACAATTAAGGGATGTGAAGACCAACCTTTTCATTGATCATAGACATTTGGACAAATGACACAAATGTTATTGATACTGTTTACCTATTTGAATTCGATTTGTATACAGATGAAAAAATCCTTGGGACTTCACTGAAATTTTAAATTTACATTACTATATTGTGGGAAATACTTTTTTTATTAATAAATAAATCTTAGTGCCTCAAATACTGGAAGCAATTACTTTTCTCTTAATTTTATATAAATTGTATCCTTATATGATCATAGGGACATATATGTCCCAAGAAAAAACGGACAAGCCACCAAAATATATCTTTTGGATTTCTAATGAATCATCCGATAGAGACTAAATGATAACATTGCCTTTCATAACGTAATGGTCGTGAAAGGGTTAAATGCAGCAATATGTCTACATACACACTTCGTCTTTAGACATTACAACTATTTCACAAATTGATTCCACTTTTTTAATTTGATATGAATTTGTCGATAAAAGTTAATTTATGTATCGATAAGATAAGGTTAAGGACAAAGGCTATTATTCTATTTTATTGTTTTTTTTTTATTTCTTCATTATGATTCTATCATTATTACTATTATTTATTCAGTAGTTTAAGCTTAGAAACAACTGAACATGTTTCAATAATCGTTATAAAGCCATTCCTTTACCCAAGTTACTGTATTTGGTTTGCTACTTTCTGTTACTCATTTACTCATTAATTATTCGTATCAGGAAATTGAATTCAGCCTTTCTCTTACTAACGGAAGTTGTAAGTTTAACACACAATTGACTTTTACATCTGTGGCCAACATGTTGAATCATGACGAATAATAAACAGTAATGGGATTATCATGTCAGCGTTCATACATTATTCCTTCAACCGGTGTCTCTACCACAGCATCAACGGCATGGTTGGGGGGAATAATTAATCGATTTTTCATAGCGAATGCATAGTGAAAATGATGCAATATTTCCGATACTGTACAGAGTAAGCATAAAGTTTTTAAAAGTGAGCATTTAATCTTCGTTTTCATTTCTTAAATTAAATGTTTTAAAGCAAAAGCATATAAGCGTAGGTCATGACCATGTAAATATGGATAATTTTCGATTTTCAACCATGAGAAGAAATATCAACGATTGTAGTTTTTAACATTGAATATGGGAGTCAGTTACGTGTACTAATAAATGCACCGAAACATTCTGATTTTTTTTTAAATGAAAACTAAAGGGTTGAAAAAATTAGAAAAATAATACGGTAAAATTACCAGGATTTCTTTATGGAAACTACAAAAAAAAGAAGAACTTTCGCTCTAAATTCAAAATTAAAATTTTACCAATGCCAACAACAGAGATATTGTATTAAGAACACGTTTTGTTTAAAATTTGAGATATACATTCCAATCTTGCATACTTACGTATGTATGTAAGCTATAAATACTATTTTCAGACATGCACGTTTATTGAGTCAATATTCGGTTTATTGAGTACAATATTTTAAGTGTTCAGACATAACAATATACGCAGTTCAGTGGCTTATTCAATATTCATTTGACAGCTGGTAAATAAAACAGCTGGTTGTTTCAACAAAATTGTTTTTCTTTTGTTGTTTTTTTTTCGTTATTAACATTTGAGTTGTCAAATATCAACAGAAAGTGTTGAGATAATTTTAATATGCGCACTGAACATACTTATGACAGTGCTGCATTTTAAGTTTCACTCAATATTATAACAATTTGCGGATTTATTGCGCAATAATTAATTGAAACTTTATATGAAATATTGAACTCAATAATGGCGTTTATTGCGATTTACGCAATTAAGGTGCATACTTTAACACCATCTTAGATTATATTTACGTCCAGTCAAGATTACGATCAGCAGCTTTCTCGCAAAAACTTTACGAGTAAATGAAATTTCCATTCAAAGCTTCTCAAAAATCTACCGTTTGGAGTCGGCTTTAAACTGCAGGTCCCGCCACTCAAGGATAAAATTAACGTACATAACATAAATGGTGTGAGAAGCTAGGTTTCGTAACCCTAGCCAAAACGTTGTAATCACCAATTACGTATGTATATATGTATGTGTGTATGTACAATCCATTCTAGTAGCAATATAACAGTGAAATACTGCAACATTGCTCCAGTGAACCAATAGAGTTGAATACCCTAAAATAATTAATAAGCTATTTGCGCTTTTCCTGTCAGTCAGGATATAAGTAGCATTTACGATAAGGGTACCTAATGGAGTGAAGGCACTGGAATACTTTCTTCGACACTTGAAAAATTTATTGACTTGGACATGAACTTTCATACCCAGAACATGAGGAGTTTTTGACTCCCTAGAATTTACACTAGCCACAGTTACAAATGACGTAATACTATTGTTGTTTGATAGAACAATATTAGGTCTTTCGGCTATTAAAATCGTCCATATTCGACCCGTTTGGAATAAGACTGTAGGTCGAATGATATACATATTGTTACGAAAACGATAAACAAAAAGTTACACAAACAAATAGAACGAACTTGTTTCTAGTAAACCAACAACGTCAGTATAAAAGAAAAGGGGCAACAAGCAATGTGAACGAAATACACAAACAACAATGAAGTCGCAATAGAGTTCTCGAGAAAGCGAAACCTCGAACGTTCTACTTCCAAAACTTTCATCGGACTGTTTACGCGAGCATAAAAAAAGGCAAGACAAAGCCGGCAACCAGTAGTAAATATTCAGTCAGTCTTCTATGAAGACGCGTTGCGTGTGAAGAGAACAGTCGTGGTTTGAAGATCGCCGTTGAAAACATCTGCGTTGTAAGCAATTGTTGTTGTATCGTCAAGTTGTAAATAGTGACACACTAAGCAACAATGAAGCATTTAATTGAAACTAAGCACATACTTGTTTTTATTTTGTTTGCAATTAACGAAGTAAATCCTCTTTGTTTGTTTTTGGTTTTTTTTTTAATTATTCACAATCAATTTAAATTATAAAAACACAAATTAAACAATTTGAATGTTATTTGAATAAAAATAGAAAACAAGAATTGATGTATTTTTTCTGAAATTTAATTACATTTTCAATGTTTTTCATTCGTTTCTTTTCCATTTAGAAACTGTAGCTTATTTTAATTGTAATTTTCGAGCTGTGTTTAAATAAATTGTATGTATTTCGTATGCTTTTGTCTGCTTTCTATCAAACTTCTTTATTTATTTTCGAAATAATAGTCAAACGAAAATAAACAAAATAAAAAAATTCAGTGCATTTTTTAAATTGCAATTTCGTGGTGTTTTTAATGATATCTAGTGCTCATAGATTTCTAAAGAGTTGAATGGAATATTGATTTATTAGAAATTGAAAATGTCAATACTGACACTAATTAAAACTGTTGTCAAGTTTAATACGTTTATTGTAAAGGGCTATCCATTTCGTGGTTTCAAAAGTATGGGACTGGAATTCCACATCTGTCAAACTAAGTTATGAAACCAATTTTTTTCTTTTCAGTTGAAAGTCTGACATTGACGAAAATGGATCGATTAACTATCACACAACGCATACAGCCACAGCCACGTATCGGCAATTTTTCCAACAAAATTTTCTTCAGCGATGAAGCACATTTCACATTTGGTGGGTGTGTTAATAAACAAAAGTGTCGTATTTGGGGTTCTGAGAATCCTCAAGTAATTGAAGACAGGCCATTACATCCAGAAAAAGTCTCTGTTTGGTGCGCTCTTTGGTCCGAAGGTGTGATTGGACCTTACTTCTTCCAAAACGACGATGGAACGACTGTCACCGTCAATTCGGAGCGTTGTGGTCATGTGATAACCGACTTTTTTTTGCCTGCTATTGAAGCATACTTGGAGAATATGTGGTTTCAACAAGACAAGACAAGACATTTCCTGGCCGCGTAATTTCTCGTCGTGGCGATATCAACTGGCCACCAAGATTCTGCGATTTGACACCATTAGACTGTTTTGTGGGGCTACGCGAAAGACCGTGTTTATGCAGATAAACCTTCAACTCTTGAGCACTTAAAAGCCAACATTCGTCAAGTTATGGCTGAGATACCGCCCAATATGTGTCAAAAAGTGGTCGAAAATTACCTCAAAAGAATCAATGCTTGCAACACTTCGCGTGGAGGTCATTTAAATGATGTAGTGTTTCACACATAATGTCAACGTTCAAACTTTACAATAAAAAAGAAATATCGTGAAAAAAATATTTTATATGTGTTTTATTTACGTTTACTGTTGAAACCACGAAATGGATAACCCTATTTATTTTTTTGTGCGTATTTATTTATTGCACTTCTTTAGAATAATTTGCTCAAACCACTTACAGTTCGATTTCGAAAGACAGCTTTTTGAGAAACTTAACATGGCATATCTAATAAACCAACGCACTACCTATTTGACTACAGCGAATACTCCTAGTATACTCCATTTTAAAGCAGAATTTTGTTTTTGGATTTTTAATTAAAATGTCATAAAGTTGCCATAAAAAGTAGCACGATTTCATTTCAGAACATTTTATTTTCTTGTTAATTAAACGTATCAGGTTTCATGTCGGGAGCTTTAATCAAAGGAAATTATAGAAATGTTCTCTCCTGCAATTCTTATATATTTTTTTTTTGTTATATTTTCTCCTTGCTTACATATGTACGTATTATATGTGTTTGGAGGGATTGAAAGGATAATTTGTTTTAATATCTATAAGTGAAGAATATTAAAATTACATACGATTTGTGTGCTTTATATTTGAAGGGATTGAAGTATAAGTGAAAAAAAGTTGACTAAGTTTTACTGTAAACTGTACTTCAGTATAATCAATACTTGTAAATTTTTTTTTCTATGCTTGACTTTTTGAATGAATCACAGGTTTTTATCACTTGTTTTTCATTTCTCCAATTCTGTTAATTACTTCAAAACAGAAATTAGGTTGATGTAATCAATATTTGTTTGTAAAATGAATTCTTTGTTGGCGAGCCATATGTTTACATTCAGCAAAGGATTACAAAGTCCATTTATTTCCATTTTCTTCTCAAATCGCAAACAAGTTTTCCATGAATGGCCAACTAAATGACGCCGTTTTTTTCAAATTTTAACAGGACTCCATTAATAAATTTTGGGGCACTGTTATCGCTAACCTAACCTGATTACATTAAATAACACGTTGAATGACGTCTATAGTGCAGTTGATATAATTAAGCATTTGAAGTCTGGCAAGTGTATCGGATTAGCAACTGGAAAACGATTTAAGATTAGGTTAGGTTAGTGTGGTAGCTTCATACCAAAAGCTCACTTAAGCACGCATAGCGGCTCGTTGTGATGCCACAGGTGAACACAGTCTCTGTACTGACCAAGATCCTCCGAACTAGGGCTGGAGAAGTTGGTCAACGCAAGGGCTGCACATTCAAAGCACGACGACCCTACCCTGGAAAATCAGCCAGACAGCTTGATAAACGAGGCTATATCCTTGACATCAATGGACGATAGCTAAATAACCTATATATGCACCTCGAAAGAGATGGCCATTGACAAAGAACAGATACCTCTTCCTCAGCGGATCTGCAACCCCGGCAGAAATCGTTAAATGGGAGCCGCATTCTTTCCGCGTGTCTACCAATAACACAGTGGCCTGTAAGCATGGCCACTCTGATCGAGATGATCAAGTTCAAGTAACTGCTTGGTGCGCCTTCTATCTAAAGAGGGCCAAGTGAGCCTAGCGGTGAAGCAGGTTGGCATCTCGGAAGAATATCCGTGCGATGGCCACTTTGAACGAGGTAAGTGGCATTCCTAAGTTGATTGAATAAAATTCCGGAAGTAGTGCGCCGGTGTTCAAGTCCAATTTCTCATAGTAGATTGCGCTATTCCCCCCCTCCCCCCACCGTCGAGTTTGAAGCCGTCGGTATACACATCCAGGAGTTGGATTAGATTTTGGATTAGATTTTGGATTAGATGACTGCAGACGATTTAAGATAATAGAAAAGAAAATTTAATAGAAACGTTAACATAAGGTAAACATTTTTAATAGCATGGTAAATTATATCTTAAATTTAAGATTAAATCGGTTATATCAATATCAGTAGCTATAATATAATCTATTCAATCTCATCCTCATGGATCGTAATAGTGCTTTTGCACATTCCGGCTCCTTTCATTATCTTATTATTAGCGTTGTCAAGTCAATAATAATATACAGAAGTGAACAACGATTTCCTAACATTATCCCCATTATCACATTCATTTATTCTGTTCAAAAGGCATTAAGTTCTCACCTATTTGTTACTTTCTCTTACTCATGATAAAAGCACATAATAAGTTTTTTATTAGAGCATTTATATGTATACATTACATATGTTATTTAGGTTTTCTATTCGTAGGTGAGAGATATTTATCACAAATACAAAAATGGGCAATAATGTCATTGGTTTTTATTGTTCTAATAATTTCCCACAACAAATGTATAGGAAAACAAGCTCCTAGAAAGGAAACAGAATTTTTTTTGCCCTTTATCTATTTTGTTTTTATAGAAGAAAAACAACAACAATAATAATTGAAAAAGAAAATAGTACGAGAATAAGGTTATAAGTGTAGTTAGTGTACAGTGTACACCCTTCCATTCAAACAAACATGAACACTCATAGCACAATAATACTTAGTAAAGAAAAGAAAAAATATTCATTCTCTTCTTGCAATATAGTTGATGTCTTTACGACTTCCAGTTTTGTCGTCAGACATTGTAAATTTTTCTTACTCTTTTACTTTCTTTGATCTTTCCTCGGTCGTTCTCTTTTGCGCTTTCCCTCGCATATATATTCGCAAAATGTTTTCGCTGGAGCATATTCACTCAAACGCACGACATGTCCAAGTCAACGTAAGCATTTTAATTTTTTATATGTTTAACGGTGTCGATGTCTCATGTAAATCTCATACAGCTCATGATTCTTCTGATGTCTACACTTGTCCTCAACGCAAACGGGTCATAAATTTTCCGCTGAAGGACTCTTCATCGGCCAGTGCAAGTACTTATGCCACTTCGTCATAAAAAACGTAAAACTTAATTAAACTTTTAGTTAGGTTAGGTTAGATAGCCGACCACCTCGACGGAAGAGGCCAGCATTTAGGCTCATTATTATACCATAATTAATTTTATCAGGGGGAGGACATATGTTCCCTAGAGAAAACCATTCCGAGTCCAAAATAAATCATGCAATTGCAGCAATCTTTATATTAGAGAGCTGGGTCAACGATGTCAGAAAGTGTGAGGTGAGAAATAGGGGTGCAAAACAATCTCATCCTGCTTTTCCTCAGACCCACAGACCAATAAAAGTCATTAGTTGAAATGCCAACAATGGCCCATTAGGATCGCCATTGTATGATAGAGCGCTATACGATTTAAGGAACGAAGTGACTCACTCCTCTTCTTGTCCATACATGTCCAACAGAGTCTGGCAATATTGCACGTAGATTTTGCTGCCGACAATATTGAGTCTAATTGTAAAACGAGTGGAATATTCCGAATTAACCGATGCCTTGTAACATGATGGAGATTACTCAACAGCAACGCAATTTCCAACGATATTCTTGTATCCCGGAATACAAACGTTAAGAGTTAGTTTTGAATGATCCGAAATTTCTCCAAGAAATCCTCGACATTCATGGACAAGGCCGGACGGCGAAACTACGTTCGCCTGGCTATCCGAGTAAATCAGAAGATTTTCAGCGACAATCCTTGTCACTTTGAGCCATGAGTGTAAACTTCAAGCGTCCCATTAGGAATCTCTGGTTCTTAAGATCAAAATTCCTTAGTCGGAATTCTAAAATCGAAAATTATAAGAAATCATATAATCGATCCTAGTGTGTCTATATCTCCACAACACAGCAGCATATTCATATACCAGACTGGGTGAGTATTTGACCGCAATGAGTCTTATTGCCAATAACTCTGCACTCTGTAGCAGTATGAGATGGGAGGCGAGTCAATTAAGTACAGCAAATAAAGCTTTGGTTGGAGTGGAACAGACAGCACTAGTAAACAGACCAACAAACTGTCTGTGTACTCTAACCATCAGTCAACAGTGGCATTGGTGTCTGTGTACCGTCCATTAAACCTGTACCACTGCCCCCGATAGAGCCATTATGCGATGGTTGGTCTGACACCACAGATCTTACTTACGGGATCACGAATGATCCGCAGATATGCAATGTTAAGAAAGTAAGTTAAAAAAATTGTTGCCGTAGTCTAGTATGTAGTATGTTTGCTTATTAGACGTAAAGCCCGGACTCGAGCCACAGGCCAGAAAAAAGATTTCTTCGGCGACTTCCTGTCAGCAGACTTCTGGCAAAAACTCTGAGAGTAAATAAACCTGCCATACAAAAGTATCTCAAAAACTGTCGTTCGGAGTCGACGATAAACTGTAGGTCCCACTACTCAAGTATAAAATTAAGGCGCACAACATGACATGAGTGGTGTGAGAAGCTAGGCCGTAATCCTGACTGAAGGGTTGTAATGGCCAATTATATATGTTTGTATGTATGTAAGTTAAAAATATGTATTCCATATCGCTTGGTAAAAAGCATCAATTCCGTTTTGGGACATGTATTGACGATTAAGCCACAGGATAAATAATAATTACAACATATAAAACTTCTATGTATAACCTTTTAAGTAAAACAATAGGATTGTCTTTAAATGAATTGAATTTGAACTGAATTGCATGAATATTTCAAAATTTCTTTCGTCCTCTTTCTTGTGTTTACCCTTTAGGAGCAGATCTTCTTTCAGTATCAGAGAGTACTGCTGTCAAATTCAGATTAGTTTGTATGCAAATTTCAAAGGCAAAACAGATTAAGAAAATTTTAAGACCAAAACTGAAATTTAATACTTCTTTCAGCATAAATTAAATGTACGCCTCAAAGTGCGATGCAAATAATGAAACATTAAGATTCAGTGAATAACCATAAAATCTGCTTTTAAATAAGAATTTAAAATTTTAAGCAAAGATTCCAAACAGCTCAACAAAAAAGAAATCGAATACAAATGGAAAGTATTGTACCTCCGGTATTTAAAAATCTGTAACAGATATAATTAAAGCTGATAGTCCGAAACCTTAAGTCACTAAGTGAATGGTTTTTTAAATTTTATTCAATAGAATAATTTTTCCAAAAATTTACAATTTTTAAAGCAACGAAAACAACTTTTCGTAACAATGAATCTAGCAATAAGCATCATTCGTTGAATATTTATAATGTTTTTACCTTTTTTAAACACGTTTAGAATATAAGTTCGTTGATTGTAAAAAAAATAAAGTGTTCTCACTACTTTTGTGTTACTGTTCACACTTGACGGATATAACAATAATTTGCTTGTTCGTTATTCTTCTCTGCTCACTACCTTTGCGTAAGCAACACTTGTAAGTTAGATCTGTATAGCGGAGATCTTCGAACCGCGACTACTATCTTCGCACGCACACGCCTGTTCTTTTCACACACAAGACTGACTGAATTATTACTACTCGTTACCTGCTTTGTCTTGCCTTTTTATATGCCCACTTAAACAGTCTGATGAAGGTCTTGAAGTAGAAGGTTCGTGTGTTCCCCTTTTCGAGATTTCTATCACGATTTCATTGTTGTTTGGGTATTTCTTTCACATTGCTTGTTGTTGCGTTCGCTTACTTGTCTATCCGCTTTTCTTCGTATTTGTTTGTAAAGCTTTTTGTTTATCGTTTTAGTAACAATATTTTCCACACATTGTCAATAAGAATGATAAGCCTTACTTACTTACTTACTTAATTGGCCATAACAACCCGTTTAACGGATTTCGGCCTGCCGCAACACATCCTTCCAGGCGCCTCTGCTTCTTGCGCGCCTACGCCAGTTGGTCACACCAATCGATGACAGGGCTTCCTCGATTTGGTCCTTCCAACGGATACAAGGTCGTCCTCTTCGCCGACTTCCGCAGATACCCGCATCAAATACTCGTCTCGCCGGAGCATCCTCATCCATTCGAACGACATGGCCGAGCCAGCGCAGCCGCTGGATGTTAATACGCTGTACAACGTCAATGTCGTTGAGGAGCTCATACAGCTCACTGTTGAATCGGATACGGAAATCATCGCCAACACGCACTGGACCGAAGATCTTACGTAGGACTTTTCTCTCGAACACTCTCAAGGCCGCTGCATCAGTACTTAATAGGGTCCATGCCTCAGCGCCATAAAGAAGCACGGGTAGGATGAGTGTCTTGTAGAGTGTTAGTTTTGTCGCACGAGAGAGGTCTCTGCTACTCAATTGCCTATTGAGACCATAGTAGCACCTGTTGGCAAGAGTGATCCTACGCTTGATCTCCAGACTGACATCATTTCTGGTGGTAACGGCGGAGCCAAGATAAATAAATTCCTTGACTGTTTCAAAAGTATAGTTATCGGCCGTAATCTGAGAATCAATACGCCGCACGTCTCTACTTGTCGATAACATATACTTTGTTTTGCCCTCATTTACTGCCATACCCATCTTGGTAGACTCCCGTTCAATAGCACTAAAGGCAGCAGTAACATCTCGCTTGGTACGCCCTATGATGTCAATGTCGTCAGCGTACGCAAGCAGCTGGACACTCTTTTGAAAAATAGTGCCATTGCGATGCACTCCCGCCTTTCGCAGAACACTCTCCATGACGAAGTTGAAGAGGTCGCATGCTAAGGGATCGCCTTGTCTGAAACCTCGCACGGTATCAAAAGGTTCGGAGAGGTCCATTCCTACCTTGACGGAGCTGCAGGAATTGCTCAACGTCATTCTGCATAGCCTTATCAGCTTCGCAGGTATACCGAGCTCAGACATTGCGGCAAAAACACGATCCCTTATGGGGCTATCAAAGGCTGCCTTATAGTCGACAAAAAGATGGTGTGTGTCGACTTGTTGTTCATGGGTCTTTTCCAGGATTTGGCGTAGTGTGAAGATCTGGTCGATGGTGGACTTGCCAGGTCTGAAGCCGCACTGATAAGGTCCAATCAGTGTTTTGACGAGTGGCTTCAGTCGTTCACACAATACGCCTGTAAGAACCTTATAAGAATGATAAGCCCACTATAAAATTAATTTCATAATATTTTTAGAAGATTTGGAAACAGACAGATATTCGTTTCATAAGGAGTATAAACTCGTTTCCTTCCATACATACAAAAATACATAATTGATCATTACAATCCTTTAGTCAATATCACACCACTTATGCTGTGGATCTTAATTTTATACGGATAGTTTAAAGTCGATTTTGAACGACAGATTTTAGAGAAACTTTTCCTTGGCAATTATATCTTGCCCGAAATCGGATGAGAGGAAGTTGCCGAAGAATTATTTTTTCAACTCCATTTTGCTGAAGATGGCTGACCTGGTCATTGAACCGTGGTCTCTAGACTACTATGACTTCTAATTTCATTCATTCAATTTCTTCATAACTAAAACTAATCGTGGAATTTGATACGATATCGATTTGCATGAGATACTAGACTTATTTGCATGCCGAAAAAGTCACCGTTTGCTGCATATTATGGGCTGGCAGCGTCATCGTTCAATAGTCGTTCTCAAAGAACTTTAGTCAAGCAGTCACTAACTTCCTTTGGCTTGAATTGGATTATCTGGACACCAGTTACAAGTTTCAGCAGGGCGACGTTATGTGCCACACAGCATATGCTACATTGGGCATGGTTATCTCTCGTAGAGATGATATGAACTAGACCCCGGGATTATGTTTTCTTATGTCGCAAGTGTATGCGAATAAATCACAAAGCCAACACAATCCAAGCCTTCGGTCGAATTTACATATATGTAATTGGCCATTACGATTCATTAGTCAGAATTACGACCTAGCTTTCCACACCTTTTTATACGTTAGTGGCAGGACCTACAATTTAATGTCGACTCCGAATGACAGATTTTTGAGAAACTTTTTCATGGCAGGTTTATTTACTCTCAGAATTTTTGCCAGAAATCTACTGAGAGGAAGTCACCGAGAAAATATTTTTTCATATTTCGTTTTGATGTCTGACCTGGGCTTTGAAGCCTAATAAGCGAACACACACTACCTACTAGACTACGGCGAATTTAGTCTTTTTTATGCACTGAAAGTTTGATACATCGGATGCGGTCCACCCAGAGAAGTCATGGTGTATATTTGAAGGATGTAATGTTCCAAACATAATGACATTAATCTTTGTGTCAATAGCAGAAAACTTATACCTACGTCAGCAGTAAGCATACCAGGGTATACGAATACAATATTTGCGAATTCCCATGTTTCTAAATATGTTTCGATTTTGTTCTCATTTGTATTGTGTTTGTGCCTACCCTGATTTATTTTTATGTAAGTACATATACTTAATATAGTAGGAGTTTTATCAAAGATTTATGCATTTTGCCTTTACTTTTGTGAATCAATATTAACAATAATAGGGGATTTTAAGCGAACCATTGTTAGTCGCTTGTCGTTGATTGAACTGAGCCTCAGAGAAAATTTAACATCAAAGTTCTGTTCAATTCAATCTTCCTGGGAACGGCTACTGTACACTAGTCACCCTGATTGATAGAACTGAAACTAAGCAAAGAAAGCATAAGAAGATCAAACCCTATTTTGACACCTCTGTGATCCTTGAAGTAAACGTAAAAAATGTCTTCTTTTCAAGTCTGAGACTGTTCCATTATTTCAAAGAATTAAACATGTTTATGTTTCGAAGCGTTAAAAAATGTTTTTTCTACTCCCTTTACTTTAAACACCTCATTTTATTTTATTTTATTATTACAATTTTTGTTTTTAATTAAAAAAGCGTCAAACCAATTAATACTCGTGTCAAAACCTGATGATCCCATAAAATTTTAATTTGCTGACCAAAACGTATAAACTTTTATCGTTGAAACTCTGTGCATGAATTTATTATTAAGACCATAGAAAACATGCAATTGCGAACAGAATAATCAAATTTTTGATGCGAAATTGTTAATATTCCTTTTGTTTTTTAAATTCCATTTTGATGAAACAATAAAATTTAAAATTTTAAAATTCATTTTTATTTCATTTGTTTATTTTATTCACATTGTCTATTGGCATACAAATCAAAAAAAAATTTTTTGCCGGAAGTACATATAGTTATTTAAAAATTATAAATTTTGTTTTAAAGTATTTATAATTTGCGAAGAATTATTTATTTTTCTTGAGAAGAAAAAGCCTTAACATGTCTGTCGTGTAATATGGAAAATTTGGATAGTTAGGTAGGTTAGGCTAGCGCGTAACTTGCCATTCACAGATAAGCTTACTTGGTGGCCATTGTGTAGCCATTGTGTAGCAATTGTGTAACCCCAAAAATTTAGGTAATAAAATAAAAAAAAAAAATTAAAATTTTATAAAAAATATCAATAAAGTTTTTGAGATTATCTCAACTCGAAAAAAATCCACCTCCTTTTTTCTCCCATATACCATTCGAAATTCCCATTTGACCAATAGGTTCATACCTTAACACCGCCGTTCTGAATAGGTGTACTCTGATCCTACAGCGTCCTCTGAAAAGATTGATGACCAGTCTTGGAATATTTGGTTTTTTTTTTTTTTTTAGACCTGTTGTTATATATTGTGTTGTAGTATGCGACAGTATTTCTTTCTTTTTTATATAATGAGCACTGAATAACTTTGTAATAATTCTCACTTCCTTTTTTTTCTATGGTAGTTAATCATATACAATCTGATTACAAACAACGAGAAAACCACCAACACCCAAAATCTCATGTGGGACCCACACCCGCGGCCTCGACAATTGAAGTCCTGCACGCTACCAACTAGACCGGTGGGGCATCCATGACTCCATTCATGACTCAGTTCTTCTATTTCGCTTAAAGAAGCTACTTATTATGGAAGATGCCATTGTACGTAAAAATAACAGCATGATGACTGCAATTAAAAAAACTCTCTGATAGATCCTCAGCTTATGTTGCCTTCACTCGCACAATGTAGACAATTATGATCATGATAATGAGTGAAAAAATAATTATCTTCATAAGGTTGCATGTACATATTTGAAAAATTTTTAATTAAATTTTAATTACTTAACGAATCATACGAGCTTACGTACTTATCTATTCAAATATTTTCATATGAATTTGCCATTTCAGCAAATAGAACTCAAGCGTTAAATCCAAAAAACAAATACAAAACGTATAAGAAGGATATAAAAAGAAAAACGGAGAAAAGTAAAATCTTATTCAGTTTCTCTTTAGTGCAGTCAGGTACTTATGTACAACTTAAATGGCAAGTGCCTTTCGTCCAGTTTAAGTTCTTACTCTTATTCGGAAGACAGTATTAAGGTCATAAGATTAACTTTAAATATGTGTCTCCTTTTCGTTATTTCTATGCTAGAGCAAGCTGACAGAGCGGCATAATTGGTACGTTTCTGTTTTCTTTTTTTTTTGTTAATTTCGTTATTAAAATGAAAATTATGGAAAGAAAATTGGAAAGGAAAAATTACGGAGTAGTTTGTAGGTAAAAAATTTTATGTTCTTGTTGCTATTTTATTTACTTTCTTTTTAATTCCTTCTTAATTTCTTTCTAACGTAGTATTTTTGTATATGTGTAAGTGTGTATGTGAGTACAAGAAGGTACCAGAGCATCATGTCTACATAATGTACCTTATGTCGTCTATAGAAAACATATCTAAAACGCAAAAACGTTGACGGACTGCAGCACTTATTTGTGATTAAATTTAAATAAATTCAATGGGAAGAGAAAACATAACTTCCATTTGAATTATTGTTAAACGTCTAAGGATTCTTTAATAAACTGGATTATTTTTATAAAATCATATTTAGAAACTTTGTGATAAAATATGTTTAAATTCAGGTATATTTAAATAATATTGACATTAAATATTCAATGTTTACTTATGCCAATTTTATATAGTAAATGTTCTCTAAAATTTTCCAAAGCCAGACACACAAGTCGTTATTGCTACGATTTCAAAGTTTTATATTCCTTTCCCTAATCCTTTCTCCTCTCTGCTCAAATTCACATGTATTCTATTTTATTAAATCAAATATATGGAAATGCTTAAAATGTTACCTTTTACTAGAATACGAGGGTATGTCTTTATGCAAGTTTATGAAGCCTTAAATAATTTTTATAATTTTTCCTGTAACTTTAAGAAATGAAATCAAAAAAATTATGATAGAAATTCATGATAAACGAAAAATTTATTTATACATAAGTACATCATTGGCCATTACAGTCCTTCAGTAAGGATTACGGCACAGCTTTTCATACTATTCATGTTGTGTGCGTTAATTTTATACATGCGTGGCGGGGACCTACAGTTTAATGTCGACTTGCAACGACAGATTTTTGAAAAGATTACGCTCAGAGCTTTTGCCAGAAATTTTGATGTCTGACCTGGCGTTTGAACCGAAGCCTTGCGTCTAATAAGCCAACACACTACCTACTAGACTACGGCGACTTCTTATTTATATTACAATTAAATTAAAAGAAAGTAAGCAAAATGAGGTTAGGAATGTATTCCAAAAATATAGAAGAAGGATATATGGTTTGGTATGACTACAGTTCAATTAATTCTTGTACTTATAATACTGTTACGAAAATGGAATGGAAATTATTAAAATAATAAGTAAAAGCTACAAAAACTAAAACAATGGACTTGTTTACATGATCAACGAATAAACAAAAATATAGCAACAACATCAGTATAAAAAAAATTGGATAAACCAGTAAACAAGAAGCAACAATAAACATTACCAGAATAAATGTATATAAAATACGCAAACAACAATGAAACAACGATGTTTACATTTATAGGGATTCCGAGAACGCGAAGTCATTCTCCTTCAAGAGCATCCATCAGACTGTTTACCCTGAGATGTAGAATGCAAGACAAAGCAGTCAACGGCGTCAGTAAAAATTCAGTCAGTCTTGTGTGAAGACGCTTTGCGTTGTTGTTTACATCAAGTTGTGAACAGTGGCACATACATACTTACATACATAATTGGCCATTACAACCCTTCAGTCAGGATTACGGCCTAGCTTCTCACACCACTCAAGTTGTGTTCCTTAATTTTGTACTTGAGTGGCGGGACCTACAGTTTAACGTCGACTCCGAACGACAGATTCTGAGAAACTTTTTCATGGCAGGTTTATTTACTCTCAGAGTTTTTGCCAGAAAACTGCTGAGAGTTAGTCGCCGAAGAAATATTTTTTTTTTCATATTACTTTTTGATGTCTGGCCTGGGGCTCAAACCCGGGCTTTTACGACTAATAAGCGAACACACTACCTACTAGACTACGGCGTGCTGTGTCTCATCAGCACAGGGAAATGACTCCAAGTTATTGCTTCATGCTGCTTCAATTGCAGCTCATTCATCAAAAGAAACTGATTTGAACTTTGTTTTGAAAAAAGCAGTTTCATCTCCCTCACGGCCAACTAAAATTAGACAAATGCTTAGTTGTGATGACAAGAAGCCGTTAGTGCTGAAGAAGCCTTTGTGTTTTTGATAGAAAATAATTTGACAAAACGACAATATGTTAATATGAGGGAATTCAATCGTTCCTCTTGGATGTGCTGGTGAAAATGCTTCTGAGGCGAGAAACAAATTCTATAAAAAGGACAGAATTGAACATGCTCGAAAGGATTCTAGAGTACATAATATAGCAGATGTTTTTAACAGGGCTATGGATTCATCTGACCCGTTATTATCTAGTATTTATCTAAAGAACCGTCATTCTTGCAAAAAAAAGTTACAGCTTCCAAGAGAAGTGATTTCACTTTTAAAGATGCCAGAGGTTCCTGAATCTCAGTTGCCATCTTCTTCAACTGCTATCGAAAAAGATACTTTTTCTGATTCTGAAGATGAGCAGGTTCTTCCTGAAATTAATTTGAAATTAGAAATTGATGTACCGTTTGAAGATTTGAGGTAAGATTTTATTATGAGTTACATATTTTTATTAAATTTGATTAATGTTTTTTAACTTTAGTTGGATTAAATCTGGAAGACGCTTTGAACCAATTCAATTTTTTAAGTCATACAACTAAATATTTTTACTTATTTACTGAATATAATAGAAAATGATGTTAAAAATCTTTATTTTTGTAAAGTATTAATAATGAAAATAAAAAATGATCTCTATCAAAATTACTTGTCGATAATGGCCCGCCCACTTTTAGGTGGGCATGGTAGTAAGTGGAGTAGCTTTTCATTCTTACTAAAGTTTTAAAATTCGCTATTAAAAGCAATCTTAATAATTAAACTTCAAATTATTTCAAGTAATATTTTTTTACTTATATGCATTGGCACATTCCTTTAAAAGTGGGCGCGGCAGTTGCCGATCGTCATGAATTTTTTACTGTACTTTTTGATTGACCTAATAGTCAAGCGTCTAGCTGCTTCGGGTGATTTATTGCCACAAAAAATTGTCATTCCGCCCATAGTGCAATGTATTAAATAACAAATGGTTTGAACGAACCGACTGAAACTAAATTATTGTAAAAATATAAATTGTAGTTAAGGTTACCATATGATTCTTTTTCAAACTGAAATAAAAATTCAGCAAACTGCATAAGCAAAGCTTTTTAAAACCCGCCCCTCGTAATGCATTTTATACAAAGCCTACATATGTATGTGTATGTAAATACATGAATGATAAATTGTCATACGACCTAAATGTTAAACTCGAGCAAATAATAATAAAAACTTATCACTAACACACCGCTATGCATGGTTAATATTACCTCGATTGCTTCTTCTCAAAGTGTAGCTAATAGATTGATTTTCCAACTTATGGTGTTTTCTTTTCTACCAAAAAATGTGCACTTTATTTTAAAAAATGCAATTTTGTGTTTGTTTCTTAAAAATGTTTCTCCCTCTAAAAGGGTGGTATGTTTTATTCTAAATAATTCGCACTTGAAAATGGTGGAGGGCATTGCATTTTACGCCCTGCATAAATCGAGAGTGCTGATAATGCCCTGTAAAGCAAATGACTTTTGTTTATTTATAGGGCTACCAGATGAAATTTAAAAAAAGTCGCCCAGTATCGTTATCCAATTTTGAAGTTAATTTTTTAATTGTTTTGTGGGGTAACCTTAAGAGAACATTGCATTATTAAAGCTACATGGTCAGTAATATAAAAAATTGCATCCAGTGCTAGAACTGTGTTAAAAAAATTTTATTTGGTTATAAAATAAAGCTCTAAAAGAATGATATCGAAAAATTAGCGATCTGGCAACACCTTTTTTATGTTTACATATTTTATTAAAAACAAACCAAAAAATTAAACATATTTTTAAGGGCACGGGGCATACCCTTTTTTCATATTTGTGTTATGTTCATCTCAAATAAAAATTACATTATAACAGGGTTGGTCAGCAATTTTTTTAATGCACCTTGTAAGAGGGTGACATTTTCTTTGTAGAAAAGAAAACACCATTAAATTGCTTCTACAACGGCACATGTACTCCAACGTATATTTGTTATAATATGTACGGGTAAATATACAAACATTTCCAGACTTCAATAACAGGCGAACAGAAATAGAAAAAGGTTTTTCAATTCATTGCAGACCAAAAACATTTTATGAACTTCAACATTTTAAATTGCAATTTATAAGAGTATGTGCGTGTGTGCGCCAAAGGTTTGTTTGTATACAAGCACATGAATACTAGATTGTGTCTATTGCAAGTATGAAAAGAGGTTATATTATACGATGTACTCTATTCGAGATAGAGAGTCTATTGTTAAATTGTATTTTTAACTGTCACGTTTGCCTTTTTAGTTCAGATACCAAGTCAGCATATCATCAAGGTCGCCGTCGTCTATCTGTGTGTAGATATCTGCGTACTTGACAAGTATAACAAGGCTTTTTAATAATCACAAACAGCAGGGGTGTTATTCAATAGCAAGTTTGAAATTGAAAGAAAAAAATTAAAAATGATGAAACAATTTAAAAGGAAAACTTTTTTCCTTTCAATTTTTTTTTCTTTTCAACAAACTTAAAGCCATGCAAAAAAGAAACACACAAGCATTAGTAAGTCAAGGTTGAAAGTATGTGTATATTCCAAGAAAAAGATGTGTTCGTATTAAAATTCTTCGGCGACTTCCTTTCAGCAGATTTATGGCAAAAACTCTGAGAGTAAAATAAAATTGCAATGAAGAGTTTCTCAAAAATCTGTCGTTCGGAATCGACTTTAAACTGTAGGCCCCGTCACTCATGTATAAATCTAACACACACAACATGAGTGGTGTTGAGAAGCTAGGCCGTAATAATGACCGAAGGGTTGTAATGGGTAATTATGTTTGTATGAACTTAAGTTGGAAATTAATTTAAGTCCTTCTCGTTAATGTATTCCTATAGCTTGTAAAGTGGTTATTTTTAACACCGCGTAAAGCGTTCTTATGGATCCCAACATAAACAAAACTTTTGAGCCGGATAGTACATCAGTTTACTGATGCTGAAGTAGTATTTTCAATTCATTCTTTCATTATTAACAGTTGAGTAGGTTGATGAAACAAAGTCTGTAGAACCCTTCTACGATATCTGAGGCTGAAATACACCGGTCTTCTTGGATATAAATTTTGCGATCAGGTAGTCATCGTAGTCTAGTAGGTTGTGTGTTGGCTTATTAGACATGAGGCCGAGGTGCAAACCCCAGGTTAGACATCTCCAACAAATCGAAACGTGAAAAAATATTTCTTCGACGACTTCTTCTCAACAAACTAACATGAACACTTTATCAAAAATCTGTCGTTTGCCTCGTCTCGCCACTTATGGATCAAACTAACACACACAACATAAGTAGTGTGAGAAGCAAGACCATAATCCTTACTGAAAGGTTGTATTGACCAGTTATATTATGTGCAGCGCTGCCAAAACTGCAGATTTTGCAGTTTTTCTGAGCATTGTGCAGTTTTGAAGTTTTTTGTTTAACAAAGTAAGTTTTTCTGTAAATTATGCAGATTTTGCAGCTTTTACATTTAAATTTTAAGAACTAAAGATTTTATTAAAAAAAAAAATAACAGTAATTACAGCAATTTCGTGTATTCAAAAGAAATGGCAATCAAATTTACCAAAGAAATGTACAAATCAAATTAGTATTAAGTGCGAGGAGAAATTAACTCAATTTACGAAAATGCATGTTATTTCAAATACTTTTTATAAAACTGAATTATATCAAAGAATATGGATATAAAGAATGCGCATTATGTAGAAGTAAAATTTCTTATGGCGGGTTGTAACATTACGACCCGCTCTCACAAAAATCTTTTTAAAAAATCATTTCTGGAAAATAAACACAAACAAAGAGCGTAACAATGTGTTGCTCTCATCATGAGAGCGTAAAAATGCATTCTGTTGCTTTGCTTGTCAGCTTCTAAAGAAGAATGTTCATGTCGCTGTTTTCAGACTTCAATTTTACACCCAAAGAAATATTACAGTATGAGTCACTAATATCAATGAGAAATGATTTCGATTTTTGGAAGAATACTTGCCAAGTTAAATACGGTATTTTTAGGTTTTTAGCGCAGTACAATTTTTCTATACTTTTCGCTCACATATACATATTATTGGGTTAATAAGTAGACTTGAAAATATTACTAACAATTTTTCTCTGGGTTAACACTTGTCTCTCATAATTTTTATCATGTTCTCTTTGTGTCGGCGTCTGAGAATAAGTGATTTTTGATCAATGTGTAGATGCGTAGATTTTTTTGGTTTTGGTTATTTTTTTTTTTTTCTTATAAAAAAAAGCAATTTTTTGTTTCTTTTTTTATGAATTATAATTTAAACTTAAAAAAAATAAAACAAAAGTTTACAAATTTAATTTTGGTTATATTTTTTCTTATTTGGTGATTTTTTTCACAAATGTTGGTCACAAAATTTTTTTTCGTGGCAACACTGTTTCAGAAATATAAATAAAAAATTAGTTAGACAACAAAAACGCACGATGAGAACAACGCATTGTTACGCTCTTGGTTTCTGTATCCTTCCCTTCTATCTTTCCCCCCGCGTCATGAAATATTTTTGAAAAATATTCCAAAATATTCCAAAATGCACATTCTTTATACTTTATTTTCCTTGATTATATTTATATTTTTTATTATAACGACGCCTCCATTCTATAACGTTCTAGGGGTACTTAGAACGTTTTTAATGTTCTTACATTTTTAAATTCAGATGTGCCGATCCGTTCCGAAGTTATAGGGAAACTAGCTGTACCCTGCGCACGTTGCCGCGCCACCAACTAAAATAAATTTGAAGGAAAGACATTACATAAATATCCAATTTATTTTTAATCGTTTTATTAATTTTGTTTCCCGTTGTCCAGATGATTCAGACGAACAGGTCTGAGTAGTACGCATTCGATCAGTTTCTAATCTCCCTTCTCGTTGTTCAAGTGATTCATGCGAATGGGTCGCAGAGGCATGTCCGCGAAGATTATCCAGTCTCAATGCTCGTTGCTCGTTTGATTCTGAGGCTCGTAATGCTCTTTTTTCCGTGCTTGAGGTGTAGGTCGACCAATTGCTTATCAATCATTTTGAACAATTTTCAGTGGCGCCATCTATCGGAAATTAATCGCACCAACTTTGAGACCTCCGTCGACTCATGCGCAACAACTTTGCTAAAGATCATAGCATGATCAATTGCATAGTTTACGATTTAAATCATTTTTAGTAATTTTCAGTGGCGCCACCTGTAGGAAATAGGTCATACCAACTTAGAAACCTTCCCGGCTCATGCGCAACAACAAACACACATTCATTTTTATATTCACATTCTTTACACTTTATTTTCTTTGGTTTTATACATCAGGAATCATAGATAGCATACTTTAGGGGTAACTACTATGCGTATGAGTAATATATTTCAAATGCAATTAAATATTAAGTATGTAGTATGTAGTATACATGGGCATGGCCCCTCGCTCATTTGGAATATCAACATAAAAAGTAGCCTATAACTCCTTCCAGACATACAGGAAGATACTGTGAAAATTTCAAGAAAATCGGTTCAGCCGTTTAGTCGTCTATAAACTTCAAACATACAAACATACAAACATACAATCAAACACACATTCATTTTTATATATAAGATATCTACTTTGAATATACATATAATCGTATGTCGCGTGAAAACTTTGAGAGCTCATAACTCAAAACACACTTTTTCGACTTAGAATGTTATAGAACGGAGGCGTCGATATGTATTTAATTCAATTTGTTTTGTTATGTTTTAATAAAAAAAATATATGAACTGAATTATAAATTTTTTGGCGGTTTTATGTGCAGTTTTTTCAGTTGAAAATCAGTTTTTTTTTCTAAATTTGAAGTTTTTGAAAAAAAAAATTATGGCAACGCTGCTAGCACGCTTCTTTTTATTCTGCCTTATTTTCCTTCTTAGCATAAAAGACGCGCATGCTGAACCTTTATATTTAAGTGTTGGCTGCACCTGTTACATAGTCGTTTATAATGTAGTGTATTCTATCTAATAAAGTTACATAGTCGGTTAAATGTAGTGTATTCTATCTAATAAGATTACAATTGAGAGGGTCTTACATCTTACAATTAATTATTAAAGTAAACTTTACATAAAATATATCAATAAATACAACTAGTGAAAGTAACACAAACTAATAGTGTATATATTACAACTCGGCAATCCTGACCGTTGATTGTCCTCAATCAAATTTTCAATTCATCCATTTTCGTAATCATGAAGCTTCTATTACTCCATCGTATGGCAGCTGGCTAATTTGGCAGTTTTTGACGACCCTAATAACATATCGATCGACCGACCCTATAAGATTTTATAGGTCTGCTCCTATTCAAAAAGTACCTTAAATTGTCATCCTGAGACATTTGAATGGCCACACCCGCATCCGTTCGACGTTGCATACCTACCTGAGGTCCTTTTCTCCAAGTATTCCCTTAAAAAATTTATAATTGCACCAATCTATTCAACACCAAATAATAATTTACTAGGGGGTTGTCGAGTAGAAGAATGAGTTGTATTAGGTTAGGTTAGGTCGGAGTGGTAGCTCTGATATCACAAAGCTCACTTGAGCACGCATAGCGGCCCGTTGTGATGCCACGGGTGAACGCAGTCCCTGTACTAACCAAGTTCCACCAAAATCAGGGAAAAGGAGGAAGTTGGTCAGCGCAAGGTCTGCACAAATTCAACCTTTGTTAACATCCGCGACCAGTCAGTATGGTTCAAACGGCTCGTTACCTTACTTAGCATAACCTATTACTGATAATTCGTCTAGGCCTAGAGTAATTTATGAAATACTTATCTAAGCAAGCAATGATCTCCTTTGTGCTCATCGATTTTACCGCAAAAATTCTAACAAATTTAGTAAAAGCATTAATTACAACCAATATGTGCTTCCGTTGAGAATTTATTGAGGGAAGTGAACAAACATGGTCGATGTGCAACGTATCGAATTGTATAGGATTCTTAGGTATACTGTACAAGTTCTGTTCATGTATTCTAACGGGAGGCGAGCACATAATACACGCAATATGCAATTCCTTATAAAATGTTCAATCTTGCATTTCATATTCCTAAATCAGTAGTTTCTTCTGTCTGACCCGTTCGTATGTCTTTTCGATCCCCATGTGACATATTTTCTCATGTACCAATCTAATGACGTTCTCCTCTAACTCGCCAGGGACATATAACAGTAAATCTTCCTTGTTGTCCTTCCTGAACACTATGCCGTCTACTAATCTCAATCCTACCAAATTTTCCTTTTCCAATCATGCCCTTATCGACGCAATTTCAGTATCCCTAGTCTGTGTGGCATGTATCATAAAGTTAAGCTCGCCGTCATCAGAAACATTAACAGTCCTACAGGGTACAACATTCGGTTTTTCAAGCGTCTTTGTCACCCCAAGGTGTCCTCCGCTAGCTCCAATATGGAACTCATTTAAGACTTCCTTCATTTTAGAGGAAGGCACTACTATTAGTTTGGATGAGGTCTTGCCATCAGCGCATTCCCAATGACGATGCAAGCACCGGTTTATCAATTTTAAACTATCCCAATATGCTTCCTTAAGAGGACCTTCTGCGGATATCTCACTTCTGGTATGTAGTTTGTGCCCTTCCTTAGCTGCTACAAACTTTGACAATATTGGGTCATTTCTTTGTGCTTCGTACCGCTCTTCGTTGGCTTCGATCTGCTTTAGCCGGATATCAATGATGTATTCCTTCTTCTCGGCGTTCACGCAATGTTTACACTCCAAATTACAAGATCGGCGTGGTGAGCATCAGCCTTCTCAAATTTATGCCTCTTCGTTCTGTTATTGGCAATATGTAGTTGGGGACCATCGCACAATGGGGTTTTTGATGCCTAAAATGGCAATTAAATCGTGGGAGCTTTCCTGTTTGCTTTTTTTAACTTTTTTTGGTTTATTTCGCTTAAAGAAGATAAATCCATAATAAAAAAAAAAAAAAATCGTGACCTGAAATGCATAAGGGCCTAACAACCAAAAAATTCAAAATTGTTTTTTTGATTGATTCTGATGTATTGCATCAAAATATATGTTCTGACAAAATTTTATAATTCTACTGTTAAAGATTATCTACCAACCAGATATAATTAGAATTGAACATAGAAACGTTAATACAAATTATGATCAATCATTTTGAGTATTTCGGGCTTCTTGCGCTTCATTAATTAACTGCCCTATTGGTATTAAAGAGTAGTTTATTACTTCTAGTCCGCACCAGCAAAGATGAAGAATTTTCTTTCCTTTACTCTTCTGGTTTTTGCGTCTTTTTTCACTGCAATCGTCGAAATCAACTTTCGATCTACTACGCTTAACACCAGATTGGCGCGGGAAACCGATTGACGAATCTAACCAGTACTTGTTGTCCTGAAGAAAACGCTCAGAAACTCTATAAGATGCATTCCAGCGATTCTTCAGTTGGGAAATTAAATTTTTCAATGTATCGCTAAAAATTTTAATATTTTTTTATTGTTTGGGAATAAACGTGTAAACATTTTTTCTTTAAGAAATGCGATTTTTTCAGTCAAGGTTTCAAATCCAGAACTTGCAATTAGTTCATAAAGTTCTCTTAGAGAAATAGAAATTATATTCACGTTTGTACCTATGATTGAATAAATATGGTCTTATAATTTTATACCAAAAATTTAATAGATAAAAATTTTATAGGTGCAAAACTATATCTTCTTTTTTTTAATCAGGTGCAAGAAAGTGCAAAAAAATTTTTTTCTATTATTTCACATTGTATCTTAGCTTTAAGAAAAGAACAATTTTTTTGCTTAACTTTGCTTACCTCACAACTATTTTTCTAAATAACTAAATTTATAGACCTTCAAAAAAAATTTTTTAAAAATAACAAAACTATATAAACTTAAAAAACAACGAAGCAAATATAATCTCAATCGTCTGTTGTTGAAGCCTCCATATTTTTTTAATACTTTTACTTAAACACATGCCGAGAACTAATTTTGCAAACACTGAAAATTTAGTCTTTTCAAGAAAGATAAAAAAATATCAAAAAACTCACAATTCAGAAAGGCGTAGTAATGTAACGGTACTTGCTAGAGACACGTTTTTTAAGAAAGTGATGCAGAATTTTGTGCACTTTCACTTCATGTAAAAAAATATTTGGTACTCAAGAATTTCATTTTCCAATTAATTACCATTTTAGGCATCAAAAACCCCAATGTGCATCGTCCTGAACTTTCTTGCGTCCTCTTCTAGTTCTTCTGTCTGTAGTCTTTTCTTCAGTCGTGTAAGTTTCCGGAGACTGTTCGGTTTCAAGATAAGCCTCTGTTTTGTGTACATGATGATCATCGCTATTCTCATGTTTTCTTTGCCTTCTCTTGGAACTACTCGTTTCTACAGAGTGTTCATCAGAAGCCTTACGTCTAGCAATGGTTCGTCGTCTTATTGGTGAGACGGGTCTTGATATTTTGCGTGATGCTTTGCAATTTCTTTGGAAATGGCCGCCCTTTCCACAATTAAAACATTTTGGTTTAGCGTTCTGTCGCTTTTTCCTCCAAAACTTGCTCCAACATTTCTTTAGATTTATGTAAAAGACATTCCTCTTCCTCCACGAATATGACTCGGTTTTAAAGTTGTCTATCAATGGGTGGTTTTCTCTTCGGTATGTAAGCTGCACTAATCTCTCGACCTCCATTGCAAAGGCATGTATGATATCCAACTTTTTTTTGCCCAAAATGCAAGAGGTTGACTTGCATGACATGTGGTTTCAATAAGACGCATTGGAGGACAACATTGAAGCATTTATTCGTGAGATACCGGCCGAAATGTTGGAAAGAGTATGCCAAAATTGGACTAAGCGGATGGACCATTTGAGGCGCAGTAGCGGTTAACATTTGCATGAAATAATCTTCAAACATTAAATTATATGGACCGTACTATCGATTCCAATAAAGATTTTATGCATTTTTCTGAATTGTATGTGTTTTTTTTTTAATTTTCCTATAAGTCTTAAAAAATCACCCTTTAGTATTTCACCCTGTTTATATCCACTTTATATTATATTCAATCCCAATAATTCCAGAAATAGTGTTTTTTATAGCAACTAAAAGTCTACAAGACGGCTTATGAGATCTTAATTGACACATTATTTAATATTTAAAGTACTATTCTTCAAGAGGTCGGACATCAAAATGAAAACATAAAAAATTATTTCTTAATGCGATTTCCTCTCAGCAGATTTCTGGCAAAAACTCTGTGAAGAAATAAAATTTCCCCGAAAAGTTTCTCAAAAATCTGACTTTCTGAGTCGACTTTAATTTGTACAATCCGCCACTCGAGTATAAAATTAACTTACACAACATAAGTGGTGGGAGAAGCTAGGTGGTAATCCTGATTGAAGCATTGCAATGAGCAATTATGTTATGTTATGTGTGTATGTTCTTTAAGGGGTAATATTTAGTATTTCGCAACGTTTATAAAATTTTCAACATCGATGCAATTTATCGCAATGACTCTAGAGATACCAATACTACCAAAACGTATTAAGGTTTCTTATATTATGTAAGGCTTAAGAGATCTAGAACCTAGGAAATGTTTGTTTTGGTACTTTCATGAATTATAATTTTCGTCAACCAAATCGTGTTGCTAAAGGGTGCGCCAAATAACTTTTTTTTTTTTTTGAAAATGCTGTAAAAAAAACAAAACTACTGAATATTTTCTCAAATTTCTTGCAATCCTTCCGGTTAATAATGGATTAATAATGGATTTCATTCAAATGGCTGCCTCGGCTGGCCATGCAGTAGCCTACACGATCGGTCCAATTTTTAAGCACATTATCGATTGTCGTGCAGCTTTATTTTACCAATGGCTTCACGAATATTGTCCCTTAAAGCGTCAATTGTCTCTGGCTTGTCGGCGTAACACTTATCTTTGACGGCACCCCACAAATAATAGTCCAACGGTGTCAAATCGCAGCTCCGAGGTGGCCAAACGACATCAGCTCAACGGCTGATAATGCGATCTTCAAAAACAGAGCGCAAAACATCGAGTGTAGCTTCGGCTATGTGGCACGTAGCGCCGTCCTGTTGAAACCAAATGTTGCCAATATCCTCCTCTTCAATTTTTGTGAACAAAAATTCGTTCAACATGGACCGATAACGATCGCCATTGACTGTAACGGCCACTCCTTGCTCATTTTCGAAGAAAAATGGCCCAATTATGCCTTTGGACCAAAATCCGCACCAAACAGTGACTCGTTTTGGGTGCTTTGGCTTTTCAATGTATGCATGGGGGTTTTCTGTGCCCAAAATGCGGCAATTTTGCTTGTTTACATACCCGCCAAAATCAAAATGAACTTCATCTGAAAAGATGATTTTTTTTTTTGCCAAAATCGACATCTTCTGTGGGCTACTGCATGGCCAGCCGAGGCAGCCATTTGAATGAACCGCAAGGATTGTACTTTCAAATAAAAAAAGAAATTTGAGAAAATATTCAGTAGTTTTGTTTTTTTTTTTACAGCATTTTCAAAAAAAAAAAAGTTATTTGGAGGACCCTTTAAATATAGTTCGGAGTCAATTCGTTGCGAGTTGTTATCTGTTGCTGTGTGTGTGTTAGGCAAAAATTCCGAAGTCATAGCCATTAAACGGTCAAGAACTCTTAAAGGGTTTTTTTTGTTCTCTTTCTTTCTTCTTCTTCTTTTTTAATGACATTGATGTTCGTTGGTACATTTTTTTTTGTTTGTTTTCAAAATCAATAAAGGGTACTCTTTTTCAACATTCTTAAGTACGTATTTGTAAAGTGTAACTGTTGCTTGCTGCTAGACAGGTAGCAAGACAAATAGAAACCTATCCAGCCAGGTTGTCAAACTGTAATTATTCTAAGAATTGAAAAATTTCTACGCACGACGGCAATAGAGAAGAAATGGTAAAACAGAAACGATTTTATTTTTGGCCGTATTGAAGGTCTACCTGGCTAAGAGTTAAGAAACGAAATGAAAATTCTACGAATTTAAAACAGTCTATTGAACTATATTATGGTCAATAAAATATTTATGTTTTCCACGATCATTACTTCTTTCCTGAATGAACAAAGAACAAAATGTGTGTGTGGTTTTTTGCATATTATTGAATGAAAATTTATCATTAACGATCATAAACGAGAATCTCTTTCTCTCTCTCTCTCTCTCTCTATCACTCTCTTAATATATATAAATACGGGATTTATGATTTTGTGCGAAAGTAAATTATTCCGAAGTATCCTTCATACAATATCTTTAAATTCATATCATTTCGCTGACAGCTCTCGTCGGTTTAAGCAACAAAGTTTCATTAAAATCGTGTTATTTAAAAACGAAAAAAAATAATAGAAAAACAAATAATTAAATACGTAAACAAGTATGGAAAGTTTTGAAAAAATTATCAACAACTGTGATGTTTTAGAGGTGATATTTCGTTATCTCGATTTCAAGGAACATTTGAAATTGATCAAAATCTGTCCACAATTCGAGTATGCTATACTCCACGGAGTATGGCGCTTCAAGTGTAAAAACCTTTATATTCTGCCAGACGGGGTCAAAACTTTTCTTCTGAAGTATAATTCAGTAAATAATGCCATGGCAGAATACTCACTAACATCTAAAGCAATTCATACAATTTTACATCATTCTTCAATGTACATTCACAAATTGGAATTGAACTTTATCCGCTGTTTAAAGAATATAATTTCATTAAAATATCGAAATCTAACAGAATTAGAATTCTACGGTACTGTTGTAGAAAACACTCACCTACAACAAGTGGCTGAAAATTGTTTAAATTTGCAAAGTTTGAGTCTGATGAACTTCAAGAGTTCTAAACGCGAAGCTAATATCCGCGCAAATGTTTTTGGTGAAATGAAAGCGCTCAATAAACTGGAAATTGACGACAGGAACTTTACCGCTTGGAACTCTTTCGATGTACAGCAGTTGTTTTGTCTCGCCCATCTAAAGACCCTCCTGATCAATATAGACATAAGCGATAGCGAAGGTAACAAAGAAAGCAATAACAACAGCACAGATCGTGTATATAATATTGAAAATCTAACAATTGGACCATTGTGTGAACTGCCAGAAGATCTAATATGTTTCAAAAATTTAACAAAATTATCAATAATATTGTGCGCAGTGTCAATCGATGAAATTGTTCTGACACAAATAGACCATGCATGTCCCAAGCTGTGTGAATTGTCATTCGCTGGATGTGCTTTTGAATTTGAAGAATTTCCGCGTATGAACAATTTGATGCATTTGACATTCAGACCATATGCGGATATAAATCTTAAACATTTTGATGAAATTTTTCGAAAACTTAAAATCAAATCCTTAAGTCTTGGGGATGTTCTAGTGAGAGATATCGAGGATATTACCGATTACAACTATATATCGAATACACTGGAAACTCTTACAATACAAGTTACATTTGATGGAGAATTTGTAAGAACGTTTTTTAATCAGCAACATAAATTTGAAAATGTTTCCAGGATTAGTCTTCTTAATAGTAGGTCACAATCAATAGGATTATATTTCTCACATAACTTTCCCAATCTCCGAGAGTTAATAACGAATTCATTCAGCATTTCATCGGAAGATATTTTACATTTGAAACATTTAAAAGTACTACAATTCAGTCTATTCGATGATATGTCCTGGTCGTATTTGGAAATATTATTCAAGCATCCTACACTCACACATATTACCATAACGCCTTCTCTTTTGACAAATTTCAAAATGCACTACGAACGTTTGCCCATATGCTGTGAAGGCCTTACTACCACACTGGAATATTTGAGTTTGCCCTTTGTAGTGTATACAAGCGTTTCTTACTTTTGGCCATCTTTTCGGCAGAGGAATAAACTGTTGAAATTGGAGATCGCTGACCGTTTTATACGAAGTATGTTGTCATGACACATTTCACAATTAATTTTTTAGAAATAATTTTTTTTTTTGATTTTAGCAGGGCCGGCATCAATGACTCCCCCTATACAATACTATTATTGGCGCCTTTGGAGTAAATTTGTTAACTGAAAATCTCGTGCGATGGTATAATTTGAAATATTTTAAACTGTTTACCCTACAATAAGTGTACAATAAAGAGAATTCAAAAATGCAAAATAAATTTGAGTGTGATGATATTTATTTAAACTCTGCGTTAAGAATCGAAATGTATTTTTAATTCCACTAAATGTAGTGTAATAATGTAACCTCTTACTACGCGTTGTCACTAGCACGCAGCGTTGCCAAATGTCCAGATTTATCTGCAGATTTTGCAGTTTTTCTGAGCATTGTGCAGTTTTGAAGTTTTTTGTTTAACAAAGTAAGTTTTTCTGTAAATTATGCAGATTTTGCAGCTTTTACATTTAAATTTTAAGAACTAAAGATTTTATTAAAAAAAAAATAACAGTAATTACAGCAATTTCGTGCATTCAAAAGAAATGGCAATCAAATTTACCAAAGAAATGTACAAATCAAATTAGTATTAAGTGCGAGGAGAAATTAACTCAATTTACGAAAATGCATGTTATTTCAAATACTTTTTATAAAACTGAATTATATCAAAGAATATGGATATAAAGAATGCGCATTATGTAGAAGTAAAATTTCTTATGGCGGGTTGTAACATTACGACCCGCTCTCACAAAAATCTTTTTAAAAAATCATTTCTGGAAAATAAACACAAACAAAGAGCGTAACAATGTGTTGCTCTCATCATGAGAGCGTAAAAATGCATTCTGTTGCTTTGCTTGTCAGCTTCTAAAGAAGAATGTTCATGTCGCTGTTTTCAGACTTCAATTTTACACCCAAAGAAATATTACAGTATGATTCACTAGGGCCGACGAAAATCCTCTACCAAACCCTCCACGTGGATGTCGGCTGGTAATGGTGGTTGCCCGATAGGGTGTCCATCAGCTAAGGCGGGAGACCACACTCACTTGATCGCAGGATCGGATGAATTGTGGCTCTCACCATAGGATAGAGGTATGGGCTTTACTAAGATGTTATACGACCCGTGCCGATAGTCAGCCTGGCTGGGGGCCCATCAAAAATATCCCAGTCGCTAACGGAGTATCCTGGATACCGGGCGACCTCCAGGATTAACCAACCTTACCTGGGCACAGAGGATCCCTGCTCAGGCGGACCTTCCCCTTATCCGCAACTCGTGGGACCAAAAATGAGTGAAAATATATATAAAAAGGGAAATCTGAAAAACGAGAACGTAACTCGTAAAAATCCGCGTACGGGTGTTAAGCCGACGCCCGTCTCTACAAAAGAGGTAAAAGGCTTGGTTGATGCTAAAGCAGACCAAGAACCCAGTACCTCAAAAGACAGCACGCAAGAACAAGCCAAAAGTGTCGGCCTTTCAAAAAGCGAGGTTGCTCCAAAAGCCGGACCTTCGTCCAGCAAGAGTGGCCTTGGCAATACAAAGGTTGACACGGCTCCAAGACTGAAAGAATCGAAGCAGCGGTACAGGGAGCGATTGAGCGCAAAGCGGGTTCTGGACAGGATCTCCAAGATCCCAATAGATAACCGCACGTAGCGCTAAGTACAATCACTAGCCTGGGCCAAAGAAAAGCTCGAAGATCTTGAAAAAACGTCGGACAAGGAGACGGCTGTCAAAAGACAGCGATCTTCTGAAGCCGACGTACGAGGAGCTAAAAACCCACGCAGCTCGCAACGCACCAACATCTTATACAGTGAGGTGCTAAAAGACAGCATTGAGATGGCGGTTGTAGATCGCTCAGATCCAGACGGCAGTATTACACCGTCGAACTGGAGACTTGTAGCAGACGCCCTTGCGGACGTCTTTCTAGAAGTAATGGAGGAGAATCCGGGACCAGTTCCAGTTTACCAAATGTGTGGCTGGCACCAAGGACACGTGAAATTAGTAACGTGCGCCGATAAGAGAGCCCTGGATCTCTTCTCCATCGCCATAAAGAGGGTAGGTGAAATCTGGAAGGTCGCTAAACTCGAAATAGTACCCAAGGATGACATCCCTAATAGACCCAGAACACGCTCTTGGATACCCTTAACTCCAAAGGAGCCAGAAAAAGTACTTAGGATAATAAAAATGTGCAATCCGAAGTTACCAACACACAATTGGAAGATTGCAAAACTAGAGGAGCGCCATGGACCTCGCTGTGCGACTATCATAGTCAATCAGGAATCCCTGGAGCACCTAGCAAAATCCAATGGTGTGGTGGCCTTCGGATTTGAACATATTATCCTTAAAGTATACAAAAAGGATAATCGCCCCATGGAGTCGAGTGACAACGCCCCTCAGGGGGATAAGCCACAAGACGAACACATGGGCGAATCGGATGAAGAAGTAAAGGAGGGTGACAACCTTACGGCATCCTCGACACAGATCCATATCCGATCCAGAGTTAGCTCTTTCTCTTCCACTGGATCGGATATAGCATCTGTCTTTGATATGCTGCTGAGGGAATCTCACCTCCTAGACGAGGCTGATCATGAAGATGATGGCCTGGATACAACGATGGTGGAGAGGAAAGAGGATGAAACAGACCATGGTCCGAGTAATCCAAATAAATCTCCATCACTCTAAGGCAGCATCGGCTGCACTGCTTCTCCGGCTGGCGAACAGAGGAGAAGACATCGCCCTAATTCAAGAACCATGGTCTGTGGCCAACAAGGTTTGTGGATTAAGGCTCAAAGATTACAGGCTGGTACATGCCAAACTTATAGGTAGGCCCAGATCCTGTATACTAATTAAGAATAACTTAATAGCATATTTGCTCCCTTCTTTCAGTAATGAAGACCTAACTACGGTTGCGACGGAAATAAATGGAAGGCAGTATTGGATCTCCTCCAGTTACATGCCACATCCAGCAGAAGATCCTCCACCAGATCCAGTTAGAAGACTGGTCACCGAAGCCAAGCGCGCTAAAGTTGGCCTACTCATTGGATGCGACGCCAACTCTCACCACACCATATGGGGCAGCACGGACGTCAATGAACGGGGTGAGTCACTATTTGATTTTATAATCTCAAATGATTTAATGATATGCAACGTGGGTAGCACGCCCACGTTTGTAACCAAAAGCAGAAAAGAGGTATTGGACATAACCATTGCCTCGAGAAGTAGTTTTGAAGTGGTCAAAGATTGGAGGGTCTCTGAGGAGCACTCCTTCTCTGACCACAGATACATAGAATTCTCTCTAGACAGGGAGATTAGAAGTATGAGGACGGTTAGGAATCCCAGAAACACGAATTGGGATGTCTACGATCGTCTTGTCGATCTGGGCATGGGTCCACTTACGCGCAGTAGAATTGATAGTGTTTCGGAACTGGAAGCTACTTTCAAGAAAGCATGTCCAAAGAGGGTCATCAGAGAGGGGCACAAACCTCCCTGGTGGAACCGAGACCTGGACAGGCTCAGGAAAGAGTCACGTAGACTTTTTAACGCAGCAAGGAAATCCGGTAATGCGGAACATTGGGTGCTATATAAGGTGTCCCTAGGCGACTACAAGAGAGCCTTGAGACGCGCCAAGAGAGATTCGTGGAGAAGCAATATGGAAACTATCAACGAAACCTCCAGGCTAAGGAAGATTCTTGCGACAACGGCCTTCGTGCCGAGTGTACTGCAAAAGGCGGATGGTTCATGGACCAACTGGGAAAAGGAGACTTTGGAGCTCCTCGTGAACACGCACTTTCCAACGGGACAAAACCTGGATATGCAGGTTAGGGTCGTGGAAAGCGGTTCACAGGAACACCACTATTCCATCATGTCTGTAAGGGCAATCAAATGGGCAATAGATGGATTTAAACCGTTTAAATCTCCGGGTCCAGACGGAATATATCCGGCCCTACTACAACGTCCAAAACTGGAACACATCGTGATACTTAGAGAGATGTTTTCTGCCAGTTTTCGGCTAAATCACATACCATCGGAGTGGTGCAAAGTGGGAGTTGTCTTCATACCGAAGGCAGGGAAAAACTCTCACACCTCACCTAAAGCTTTCAGACCTATAAGTCTCTCTTCTTTCCTGCTGAAAACCATGGAGAGACTCATTGATGTTAAACTACGCCAGGCCTTAGACGGGAATCTGCTATATAGGCAACAGCATGCGTACAATAAGGGAAGGTCTGTTGACACTGCCCTACCCAGCCTGACGTGTTCAATAGAAAAATCGCTTGCACGAAAGGAGTATACCCTGGCTGTTTTTCTGGACATAGAAGGAGCCTTCAATAACGTGGAACTGGATGCTATTTCCGGCGCACTAAGAAGACTGAATGTACAGGACACTCTGGTGAACTGGATATCCAGACTACTATGTGGAAGAACAATCTACCCGACACTGGGGTGCTCGCTCATCACCAGAGAAGTGGGAAGGGGAACTCCACAGGGTGGAGTACTCTCCCCTCTCCTATGGAACCTTGTGATGAATGAGCTGCTAGTGTTGTTAGAAAACGTGGGATGCGGGGCGATTGCCTATGCGGATGACGTAGTTCTCACGGTTTCGGGCTGATTTGTCGACACTATCAGAGACAGGATGCAACTTGCCCTAGGAAGGGTTAGAGAGTGGGCATCTAGTCGTGGCTTGGGTGTAAATCCCGGAAAAACGGAGGTCGTACTCTTCACGAGAAAATACAAGCCTCCATCTTTCCGTCCACTGAGATTGTATGGGGCGGAACTTGAACTCAAGGATGAAGCAAAAATCTTGGGCCTTATCCTGGATAGAAAGCTATCGTGGAAACCAAACATCACTAACAGACTGAAAAAAGCCTCCATTGCCCTCTACGCCTGCAACAAGGTGTTGGGGAAAAAATGGGGCCTGAGACCTAGGATGACTCACTGGATCTACACAGCGGTGGTCAGACCTATCCTGACCTACGGATGCCTGGTGTGGTGGAAATCCCTGAATAGGACAACGAATTTAAACCTGATACGCAGGTTACAACGATCTGCGTGTATGATTATAAGTGGTGCCCTGCGCACTGCTCCGACGATCGCTCTGGAGATGATCCTATACCTTCTACCACTAGACCTTTACTGCAGGGGTGTGGCGGCTAGGGTAAGTAGGCGTCTTTGGGCGACTGGACAATGGCATGCATCGAGCATTGGTCATACAAGGATACTTAAGGAAACTGATATTGCCGGGAGCATTGACTATATGGCACCGCGATATGACTTCTCAATAAACTATAGGACTTCCATCCCGAAAAGGGAGGACTGGAGGAAAGGTGCGGTGCATCCCGCGGGGAATGCCGTACAAATCTACATCGATGGCTCCAAATTGGAGGGAGCCGTTGGAATTGGCATCTATTCGAAATCAATTGGAATATCCAAGTCTATAAGGCTACCAGATCACTGCAGCGTATTTCAGGCGGAAGTGTCGGCAATTCAGGCTGCGGTGAAAATTATTGTCGACAAAAATGTTCACAGGCGAGAAACACCATACTTTCCGATAGCCAAGCGGCCATCAAGGCACTGGATTCTAGTGTAATAAACTCAAAGACGGTGAACGATTGTCGCAGATGTCTCAATGAGATGGCGAGCCGATATGATGTCTGTATTACATGGGTACCGGGACATAGAGATATTCCCGGCAACTGCAGAGCAGACGAACTGGCCAGAAAGGGTACGACCATCGAACCCTCTGATGAATTCTCTACATTAGGGATCCCTTTGGATACCTGCAAGCTTATAATTGACAATGCAATCGTGGACCTTGTCAACAGAAGGTGGGCGGCTTCGAATAAGGGGAGAACAACGCAAAAAATCTGGCCAAGGCTGGATAGGAGGCGCACGGCGGCTCTGCTTAAACTCCAAAGAAGCAGGCTCAGCGCTGTTGTCGGGGTTATTACGGGGCATTGCATTATAGGAACGCATGCGAGGCGTCTTGGACTTGGACACCTCGCGAATGATTTCTGCAGAAGCTGTGGAGATGAGGAAGAGGAAGAAACTGTTCTTCATCTACTGTGCACATGCCCGGCACTTGGTCAAAGGAGAAAAAGGCACCTGGGTGCCTACTACATGGAGGGCCTAGCTGAACTGTCATGCATGGATATTGGCAGTCTGGATCGCTTCATCGGAAGCTCCAAGTGGTTCCTGGAATAGGGGAAATGTGGCACTGTGGTATCACAATGGGCCCGGTTTGCGGCCTAAGTGTGTCCGCTCATGATTCCATCTAGAGGACTGCCACTTCTACCTACCTAACTACCAATGATTCACTAATATCAATGAGAAATGATTTCGATTTTTGGAAGAATACTTGCCAAGTTAAATACGGTATTTTTAGGTTTTTAGCGCAGTACAATTTTTCTATACTTTTCGCTCACATATACATATTATTGGGTTAATAAGTAGACTTGAAAATATTACTAACAATTTTTCTCTGGGTTAACACTTGTCTCTCATAATTTTTATCATGTTCTCTTTGTGTCGACGTCTGAGAATAAGTGATTTTTGATCAATGTGTAGATGCGTAGATTTTTTTGGTTTTGGTTATTTTTTTTTTCTTATAAAAAAAAGCAATTTTTTGTTTCTTTTTTTATGAATTATAATTTAAACTTGAAAAAATAAAACAAAAGTTTACAAATTTAATTTTGGTTATATTTTTTCTTATTTGGTGATTTTTTTCACAAATGTTGGTCACAAAATTTTTTTTCGTGGCAACACTGTTTCAGAAATATAAATAAAAAATTAGTCAGACAACAAAAACGCACGATGTGAACAACGCATTGTTACGGTCTTGGTTTCTGTATCCTTCCCTTCTATCTTACCCCCCGCGTCATGAAATATTTTTGAAAAATATTCCAAAATATGCCAAAATGCACATTCTTTATACTTTATTTTCCTTGATTATATTTATATTTTTTATTATAACGACGCCTCCATTCTATAACGTTCTAGGTGTACTTAGAACGTTTTTAATGTTCTTACATTTTTAAATTCAGATGCGCCGATCCGTTCCGAAGTTTTAGGGAAATATCTACTTAGAATACACATATAATCGTATGTCGCGTGAAAACTTTGAGAGCTCATAACTCAAAACACACTTTTTCGACTTAGAATGTTATAGAACAGAGGCGTCGATATGTATTTAATTCAATTTGTTTTGTTATGTTTTAATAAAAAAAAATATATGAACTGAATTATAAATTTTTTGGCGGTTTTATGTGCAGTTTTTTTAGTTGAAAATCAGTTTTTTTTTCTAAATTTGAAGTTTTTGAAAAAAAAAATTATGGCAACGCTGATTATGTGTCACATTTCATGAGAATGATATGAATTAGGTGTGGTCAACACATCACTGCTTAAGATCGTAGAATATTTAATCTTTTCAGGTTTTGGGTGAAGACCATGGGTAATCTTGCTAGTACTCCAAACCTGGGTTGGTAGTCTTTTGTTCAAGTTACAACACGTATAGAGATCCCTATTGAGACCGAGGGTTCTGGGTAATATTCTATGCGGATGACATAGTTATTATAGGCGGAGTGCCCCATAACTTTCGGACAAATTTGTGAATTCTATTGGCGAAAGAATGCAACTTTATTTAAGAAGTATTATAACGTAGGCGTGTTATCACGATTTTGTAGTAAAAACCAAGGAACACTATTGAATAATAAGTACAAGGCACAATATTATCGGCCATTAATGCTTTATGCAGCGGATTTATTTAATGGAGTGCATTTTCTTGTATTTATTGTGGGTAGAAACCTAGAAACCCAATGGTATTCAGACCAATGTTGAACTCTGGATGCTTCATATTGTAGAAATCACATGGCAAATTAACTAACCCAATCATTATTTTTAATGCAATGCCTACTACACCAAAGTCAGTGACATAGGTGGTCTCAGCATGTTTACGTATTCCCTTTCAGTACTCGAGTTTGATCAAATGGACATCATCTCAAAATGTATACAAACTTTGAGCGACTACTTTAGATATCAAACGTGTTTAAAGCATTTTGAGTGAAAGTAAATTTAACTTATTTCTACCCAGACGTAGGCCAGGGAATTACTGTCAACGGCGACTACAATAAGTCCATGATTACAATATCTTGAATCGTACTAATAGTACAGCTCATTATCCACTAGACAACGAGGGAATCCGAAGGTCTTGGATTGTTGTATTGTTCAACAAGGCGCACTTGGTTTCTCTAGTTAATTTATAAATAAATTTCAACATTTTGTAAAAATGTTTTAATATCACGAATATAATGAGTGTCCTAATTACGTTTTATTGTTTATTTCAATGTTATTCTATTCAAAACTAATTACTCGAGTCGAGTCGTATACCTTCCTAATGATAATTACAGCTTTTTTGTATTTACACTGCTCGGTGCCTGGTGAGCGTTTTATATTATAATATATGTATACTTAAATGGTATAGATTTATATGTATACATCGTATTAATTAGGTGAATCTATTGGTTTACAGATACCATTTATTTGCACAGCATTTTGTGCAACTGTAGCCTTAGTTTATTTATTTTAATAAAAAATCTTTTTTATTTCCATCAACAATTTATTATTCAAATTATTTATGGCAGTTTTTTCCTTTCTTATCCTTGATTATATTAAAAAAAATTTTCTATCTGTTTCAAGTATATTTAGTTAACGATTTATTTGCATCGGTTTAAATACGTCGCAATTCGAATTATTCATTTGACAGATTTAATAATCAAAAATGTTAATATAAATTATTACAGTTTATTTATTTTAAAATTATTTAAGAACACAAAAATTATTTCTTTTTATTATTCATTAACATTATTTCTTTTTATTATTCATTAACACTATTTTATTTAATAAATTGTAATACTTAACCCTGTATTCAGAGAAAAACCATCTGAAATCAATAAATATCAGCTATAAAAACTAATTAACGTAGAAAATTACAAAAGTTATACTGTTCAACATAAAAAATATTTGAATGTTTAATGAAGTTTGAAGTGACTTCACAGTGTGCTTTTATCACGAGGTGGCATGAAACACTACTAGCGCTTGTTATATGTAATCTCTATACTTCACTTGAACTGAGTAGCTAAAAAACTTAATTTTTTTTCTTCTACACAAATACATTTTTTTAACAAAGTCTGCATCTTTAAAATTATCGTCTGAGAAAAAAACTGCTTTCGAAAACATTTTCAGTCATTTCAACATCTTAAATTAAAATGTTATTTATTAGAAACTTCAACAACCAAATAATAAAACATATTAGTAATAGAGTAGAAACTGTAACACAAATTGAAACAACTCCGAACAATTTTTAAAATATCTTAAAAAAAAATATTTTGAAAGAAATGACAATTACTGAAAAATTCAAATAGAATTCAAAATTACTTTTGATTCTTTTTGAATATCTTGTACTAGTCGCCAGTAATCCTGATTTTTTTCAAATTATTTTTAATCGTAATCAATTAGTAATTCGAAAATAAATATTGTTCAAAGAATTATATAATCATTGTGATTCTTTTTTAAAATTAATGTAATAATTTTTTATCGTAATTGAAATTTAACATGTATTATTTATTATTTACTTACATCACGGTTCATTTTTAATATGTAAAATTCATTCATGACAATTACGTATGTGACGTATGAGTGATATCGAACTCTATTAGTTTCATACATTACAAAATCAAAGATTTTTTATTGCATACTTTTCAGAGTAATTATTGTAGTTCATACAAGTAATATGATGCGTATGAGTGATATGTTCGAAATTCAATTAAATACGAAGTAAGCCATAATTTCTAGTGGATTTTTAAACATTAAAGTTTAAACCTACACACAGAGACAAAAAACAACATATATCAACAAAAAGCAGCCATGAAAACCAATGATATATTGACATTAGCAGCCGAATGATTGGGTTCATTGTCTAGTTGTTGCTAAATTTTGTTTTAGAATGTTTAAATACTCTCTCATATTCATTATTTCCTACATAAATTCCAAACTGACCGCACCTCGTAATACATACATATTATTTATATGTTTTACGTTTGATTTTATTAATGAATACTGCGTAAGTAATATTTCATATATTTTTTATTCTTACATACCTTGAACTCAATGCAATATTTTCAAAAAACATATCAAGCGTAATTTTCCTTTATAATGCTTTCAATTTAAAACATAATACTCACAATGAATAAATAAAAGACCAATTTATCATAATTTATTTTAGAAAATGAAAATTACTTCTCCATGAAATGAAGCCACAAATTCATTTCATTCATAGAGTACGTTAAGGACGTCGATGTAAACAACAATATAAATGCTATGATTAATATTTGACTTTAAAAAATTACGATTTATTTTGGTTATTTAATACAATTTGTTAAACAATTATTTGATTCTACCCACTATCTCCTCGGGTTTAGTTTTCACATGCAATTTATATTTATTTTCATTTGGTATTTATTTAACATAAATTTTTATATACTAGGTAGACTTTCAAATGCTTTTAGTTTGATATTATCAACATAGTATAGTAGGTAGATATACAAACCAAGAACATGTGATTTTAATAAAGCGGCTCCACAAAACACACAGCTCATACCACGTTGGATATTCTAAACGAGGCAATTGAGGGCTTGATCATTCCACGTGGATGTGATGTGAACCGGTCCATCGAAAACTGGAGATTTCGTTCGGTTAGATATTTTCTTAAGTCGCAAGTGTACAGGGATAACCAGCAAACCATGGTGGTTTTCACAGTCAACAATACCAATGCTATCGGTTAAGTTTAATTTGGTATATGCGACAGTATCATGCAAATTACCATTGCGTTCCACCCAGAGAAACAGTGGCTAACATTTGATTTGAACATTTGTTATATTCTGTAAATAATGGTGTCAGTACATCTTTCAAACGAATTAAAATATCAATTGCATAGCACTAACACTTTGTTTTATTTATACTTAAAGATAGGCCAGATATTCGTCTACCATATGTACTTTTTATCTCATTTGTTTTCGGAAAATTTATGATTTAGAAAACATAACATTAAATTGTGCATGGTTGGTTTTTAGATAATATTACTCTAATATGTGTGTATGTATGTTGGTATTTTTAATGTTATGTACAATGTCACATGTTGACAATCATATTTATGATGCGATTGCAGATAGCATCATCACGATATCACTGTAATAAGTGTGGTACATCACATGAACATTTTATATTGCCAACTAGACACTTTGAAATTTATATCATATTTACCTGCTATGTCATGTTCCAAAGTACATTTAAAACTGCATGAGAATGTAAGTTCATTTATGTACATGTAATATAAAATTACATCTACAATTACACCCATATGGTACATCAATAGGTTTTAAAAATCACATGTGTTAAGGCAGCAAAATTTACGATGATATTCAGGTTTATAAATCACCGATGTCTGAAAATGGAATGTGGAACTGGATTTGGGGTCTATGAACAGGTCTTACAGATTACCTAGCCAGGCCAGCGTATTTTAGGCGGAAGCGTATGCACATATGATTGAAACCGAGGACCTATCTCTATCGAACTTTATAATATGTATGGACAGTCAAGCAACAATCAAAGCACTGAGATCCCACGTCGTCAAATAAAAGAGCGTTAGGATTTGCCCAACAACAACGACTCTCTACATTGCATACGTCGACACAACACCCGCCTCTACTGCGGTCGAAATGGCACCGAAGGGATCGAAGATGTCTAAGGAAGAAATAATGGAGCGGACATATGCGCCTCTAAAGGACTACTTTTGCAAATTCGAAAAAGAAACATGGAATTCAAGAAACCGTGGGTGGACCGACATAACTGATTGCTGATGTCCAGCAGTGAACAGCATGAGAACCCGGGAACTACTTGAGTTCGACAAGACAATGGTTCGCATTCTGATAAGAATTTTAACGGTACACTGCGCTATTGGCAGTTTCTCAGACAAGATCACTGCAGCTGCCAGGATGTGGAGGTTAGGGTCATCGGCTTTTGGGTGATAGAAAGTTTGCAGATCTGGGTATGGTGACGAAGGTGCCACTTACTCAGTTATATTACTCAATATAATATATTGTTACGTTTTTACCTTTCTAAAAACGTTTAAAATATAAGTTCGTATATTGCAGATAAAAATAAAATTGTGTTTAGTTTTATTGTTATCATAATTCCGTGTGATTTAAACAACAACAATTTGCTTTATTTGTTATTCTTCTTTACACTCTTCGGCGTACACACTATCAATTGTTCGTTAGATCTTTACAACGGAGATTCTCAAACCACGATTATTCCCTTCTTACGCAACGCTTCTTCACACAAGACTGACTGAATTCTTTCTGATCCCGTAGCTTGCTTCGTCTTGCCTTTTATATCGCAGGGTAAACTGTCTGATGAATGCTCTCGAAGGAGAATGACTTTGCCTTCGCGAAATCTCTATAAATGTAAACATATTGTTTGTGTATTTTGTTTACGTTTGTCCTTGCAGTGTTGTTGTTGCCTGTTTGTTTACTTTGTTTAAATCATTTTTTATACTGATGTTGTTGCTATAATTTTTGTTTATTTGTTGATAATGTAAACAAGATTGTTGTTTTGTTTTTGTAGCTTTTGTTTATCATTTTAATAACGCCATTTCCATTTTCGAAACAATCTTATATTGTCTCTAAATAAAAAGTTTGTTTAATAGAAAATGTTTCCAAGAATTTACATATCAAGGTTAGCACTTAGTAAAGTATACACTGAATGAAAAATATGTTCAATATTTGAAGTGTATTTATTTATATTTTACACTCATATACACATTAAAAGTTGATTTATTTTATGAAATTATATTTGTGACACGAAACATCAAAATTGCATTCATTTCCTGTAATGTTGAACATTTGATTGATGTCTCCACTCCATACTAATTTGCTTAGTTCGATAGCGACGCTTTCAAAGTGTGTGATATTCAGGTTGTATTGCCATTTGCTTTCCTCTGGCTGTCATTTGGTGGTAATGCTACAATTTTACTGATTTTTGACTTGATTTTCAGGTATTTTTGTATAGAAATTCTATTTAGATTCAAATTTATGGCATTTTTATTAAATAACTTTTATGAACTGACTTTAATGAAAAAGAATCATATAAAATAAATTTTGGTTTATCTATTTCATATACAATAAAAGGAATCTGGGGTACTTAGGCCCATAGTATATAAGGCTCAATTATTTATTTATTTTCATACTATAATTATTAAGAGCTGAGGAGCTTAGATCTTATGCTCGGAGTAGACCAGAAAATATGGTGGGAATCGAACTCACAACCCACTAAGCTACCAATGCACTCATTATTGCTTTTAATATTTTATTTATGCTTTGTGTGTAACTGAACATAGTCTTATACAGAAACTGCAATCTACACTCTGGCAGACCTAAGCACTACCTAGACAGCCAGTATATATAAATTAGAACATATTTCGTTCACTTTTCAAAGTAGCAGAATTTTTTTATTTTCTACACGCGAACTATTGATATCGATAACTATGGTTTGTATTGTGTGAGAAACTAGATCGTAATTCTGACTAAAGGGTTGTAATGAACAACTATGTATGTATATATGTACTATACACATTGTCAATGATAGCAGCACTGCTTTCAAAAGAGCGACCGATACGTTGTCACAAAAATACTTACTGTCCATAACCAACTTATGTTCTTTAAATTTTTGGACCAATCTTCAAATACCGGACACATTAGTTACACTTTCTCAACTGAAAATTCTTCAAAGCTTGCGGACAATTTCAACATAATTTTTCAAATTAATTTTCGCAATTATAACGTGCAATTCTTTCGTAAACATCTGTATTTTAAATAATTTTCGATTTCCCAATGTACACAAATTTATGACACTAAAATTAAAAAAATACCTCCTACTGAGACACCCTTTATGGTATATTTATTTCAACATTTCATGAGTATGAGTGTATTCCATGAATTTGTATTTATTTATTACACGTCTCAAGTCTTCATCAAGAAACTCCTTTACTTTTAACGTAATCTGTTATAAACACTTCACATTCATGCCATTAAATACTGTCGACAAGGCGTTGCATGTTGTATGGGAATAATTTCTTAAAAGTTGTGTAAATAAGTACTTATTGTTTGAAAAGCAATATTTTCTAACCCACCATATGTTAAAATAAAATTAAAATAAAATTCAACCCAACCCAAGCCAATGTCTTGCAGTGAATAGATACTTTTTTGCTTAAAACACTTCTTTTCATGTTTGTTTATTGGCTATAACAAGGCAGACAATAGTCCTGTACATGGTTCATAACAGAGTATAAAATTTAAAAGCAGGAGACGAATAGTAAAATATCAAACTGAAGTACACATGAGGGGATTGAAGTTTTTACATCTGTTTGCAGAATTATTTATTATACAAAGGTGATTGAAAATCCTTTTTTAAGAAGGGTATTTTTCATAATCAGTCACACTTTAACTTAGACACACACATCAAATAAACAAAATAAGTATCTTTAAAGAAATTAATATAATATTTACATATGTATTTAACATATGTATTAAGCATACACATGGAAGTAGATTTATGACTTACAAATAATTAAAGAAAGTTTTAATTACAAAGCATCAAAGACCTCAGAAGATCACCTGCATTTGAAGCTGATACGTGCATACATAATTGATATTACAAGCCTTCAGACAAGATTACGACCTAGCTTCTCACATCAATAATGTAGTGTGTGTTAATTTTATACCTAAATTACAGAAACTATTGTTTAATGTTGAACCCGAACGACAGATTTTTTGAGAAACATTTGATAGCAATTTTATTTACTCCCAGAGTTTTTGCTGGTGAGACGAAGACGCCAAAGAAATATTTTTTTATAATTCAATTTGTTAAAGATGTCTGAACTGTGATTTAAATCGCGGCCTTACATGTCAAAAGCCAACACACTACCTCCTATAATGCGGCGACTTTTAGCTGATACTGATGCAATTTCAGTTTGGGCAGAGGCAAATCTACAAAGGAGCGTCAGTGTACGTAATTATATCTTCGAATAGTTAAACCACTATCAGAACACTGTCGTTCTACTACACTGTCGTTCCACTATTCTATGAAATCGTAGCTGGTTGGGACACTAGACGAAGTTCTGTCCTGCTGGTGCTGTACCAATGTGGAATCGCAATAAAATTGCTACTATTAACCTCGTAGTAGTCAGGACAAAGGTTTATTATAGAGAACAGTATCCCAGGGACGCACGAAATGAGGGCAGCTGGCACAGGCTATAGCCAGTGGAGAAAATCTTTATAATCGTAGCAGGTAAGCACTTGTATAATAGTAGTCTATCTATCGGGATACTTCTACCGGTGATAAGATCGTATATCTTCAGGTCTCTGTCAGCAAATAGATCAAACAATGGAGCATATTTTCTGCATTTGTAATGCGATAATTATGTCCAGATTTCACGTTTTCAAGCAATATCAACTAAATTCGGATCAACTGAGTAAAAATTTCAGTTCCTATTGCAGAATTACTGGAGTGTATCTGAAGAGTGGAAAATTTACAATTTAGGGAAATAATACCGGTGGACCCGTAACTCCGATTAACCCTGATGGCCAAATATCAGTTTATTCTTTTTTGTTTGCAATGTTTTGTAATTGTTTGCTTCTATTAACCGTGATGGCAGAATTTTTTTATTACCTTCAAATTCATACATATAATATAATAAATATGAAAACTGGGAATTCCCTTGTTTGCATACGATGTGAAGATGAGAAGCATTTACAAGTGATTAGTTTAATTTTGAAATGTATAAAATTATGTATAAAACAAAATTATATGTTGAAAAATATTAGACAAACAACATTATACGACTTTTTTTAAGAAGTTGTATTCTTTTCTTCCTTAATGTCCTTTTCTTGCGTCATGTTTTCAGTAGAAAATTTAATGCATACATATTAATAATGAACGTAAACGTCTTGAATTAATTTTTTTAATGTAAGTATGTACATATGTATGTACACCAGTGTTCACTTGTTAAATAATAAAAATTAAAGCAAAAAATGTATATGTTTACAGTACGCAAAGAACTCTATAATTCCAACTCCACTCGTCTTCATACGTCATTACGCTGTAACACTATCGCCTGCGAACTTCACTGCTCACAAAATGCCATCAAAAGCTTAGCCTTGATTTCACTCAAGTGGTTCAAATTGGCAATGGGGAGATAATAGAAGATGGTTACATTTTCAGACGAAACCCTATTAATCTAATGAAATCAGATGGTAGAGTAGATTCATGACATATTATGTCCAACTAGAACTTTGGAAGAGGTATAAAGCGAATAGTTGGCAAGATGACAGCGAATAATTGGCAAAATGATCGCCAACGATTAGGCCGACAATTTGTCAACGAATCTCCCTGCCACTTGCAAAAACCCCATGTGCAATCTTCACATATTGTATTCCAACATGACAATGATCTCGAACACACCGCCATAGTAACTCGTAAGTGGCTTGACGATAACGGGTATAAAGTAATGTCATGGCTACTACTGTCACCTGATCCCAATTCGATTGATGACTTCTGGGGAGAGCTGAAAAGAAGTATGGTGAGGAGTACCAACATCTTTAAATGAATTGTGTTGGTATATTGTTCAAGTGGAGAAACGACACCTATTGTTTGTGTATGTAGTCGAAAGCATGCCACGAAGTACTGAAACTGTTATAACTAGCAACAATGAGTAGAAAACGGTTTCACACCATGCTTCCTAAATGTACTAATTTAAAACAATACAAAACAACAGCAGAGTCAAGTGCTTCACAAAAGAGATCACATAAGCAGTTTGGTCACTCATGACGAATGCGGTATATGTTGATAGTCATGAGATCCTGACCTCCGTGATTGGTCTCTCCTTCTTTAACCTACCTTACGAGTATTATGTTTTTAGGCCCATTAATGTGCCATATCAGACGATTATTTCATTACAACCCTTCAGTCAGGATTACAACCTAGCTTTTCACACCACCCATGTTGTGTATTAATTTTATGCATGAGTGGATGGCAATATTATTTACTCTCACAGTTGTTGCTAGAAATGAACACTTACAGATTGTTTGTCTGAATTACACATCTGTTATGAGTCTGGAAACAAGGAAATTTTTATATCTCAACAACATGATAAATTAATAAAAATAAAATAAAAGAAATCAATTTTAAATTGTTAAAGTACAAGTCAACTAATCCAAGGAAAATGTATACATACTCGTACATACATATATGTATATGTACTCCACCATTTGAATAATTTTGAAACTGAAGCAGTTTTTTTATTCATATTCCGAACTTTTTTCCATACAGTTTTACCTTCAAAATCATTGATTTTCACAAGCAAATGAAACTTTTTTAATAGTATTTTCAGCTGTCATTTAACTATCAAACTTGCAAAAATAAAAAAAATAAAAATTCTCATGATGGAGCTATATTCAACAGCCAATGAAAATAAAAATCGGTAAACCATAGGACTATACTTTAACCCATAACTCATGTTTTATATTTATTGCCCTACAATGTCGCAACATGTAACTAAACAAACAAATTTTGTCAGCTCATATTTCATATCACAGAAAATGCTTTTTTAGCTTCGATCAAAATGTTAAAAATTTTATAAAACTCTTTACAATCAATTTTTGTTTTTTTTTACTTTCTCAGCCAAATATTTTCAAATATTCAATTTGCGATTTGAAAGTGAAAGTAACTATATTAGTATATGATGTAAAAAAGTATGTTTGCGCGTAATTGAAACAAATTGTATGTGTGCGTTGGATTTGATAAAATATTATGGTCTAATATTTCAACATTGTGGTTTAAAGCATTGTAAGTACTGTTGGCATTGATGGATGTGGTTTTTATTTTGTTAACATAATGAAACCAGCACGAGAATGATTTTACCAACTAAATTACTTTATATTTTTCTTTATTAGTCCATTAAATAGATTGATTCATTCCGTTCACTGCCTTTGATTCATGGTACTTTTTGTCCCAAGCCTTCAATGACCTTAAATGATGTAAAAGAGATTATAGAGAGTACACTGCGGTAATAGAGTTGTAAAATTAACATATTGTTACGTTTTTACCTTTTTAAAAACGTTTACAATATGAGTTCGTTGATTGCAAACAAAATAAAAATAAATTTTTGTTTCGTTTCACTATTTACAACTTGATATATTCAATAATAATTTGCTTGTTCGTTATTTTTCTTTACACTTCTGTTCGGTAGATCTTTACAACGGCGATCTTCAAACCACGACTGTTTTCTTCACACGCAACGCGTCTTCACACAAGGCTGACTGAATTCTTACAGCTCGTTGCCTGCTTTGTCTTGCCTTTTTATATGTCCACGCAAACAGTCTGATGAAGGTCTATACCGTTTCCATTTTGGCAACCATGTTATCGCTTACTCCCGGATTCGAATATTAAATTTTTTATTTTTTTTTTGTTTTATCCAACTGGATGAGGTCGTTGTAATATAGACGAGAAAACAAATTTCAATATATGGAACCCACATGTAAGAAATATATTTCATCTGTATACATACATACATAAAAATTCATGTTAATTTTATACATGAGTGGTGGGACTAGGGGTGCCAGACGTACTGTTTTTAACAGTACATGTACTGATTTTTTTCAATTGTACTGCTTTATTCACAACACCCAAATCAGTGCGCAAATGTACATACCTCTATTTTAATATTTTAGAACAAAAAAATTTGTTCTGAGCTAACGAGGAATCCAATGCCAAATGGAAATGGCGATATTACTGATATTGAACGCCATATGAAGACAGCAAAACATATGCGGAATTTAGAAAAGCCTGTAAGTCGTTTTTTTAACAATAGTTCGAATAAAGAAACAAAAGGAACAAGAGAGTCAAGTTTAATGGCAGAAACAGCTCTCGTCTATCATACCATCATACATAGCCACAGCTACGAATCCGCAGACTGCAGTAGTAAGCTTTTTAATTTTACATGCTTCTAATTTTACATGTGGTAATACAAAGTTATCGAAGATCGCTACTAATATTTTGGCGAAGTATTCTATTGAAACTATGCTAAAGGACTTGAATGATGATCACCCTTTTTCTATATCAACCGATGCGTCAAACAAAGGAAATACTAAAAGCTTTCCAATTGTCCTCCGATACTTTTCTAAGCATATGGGAGTAAATACAAAACTTTTGAACTTTTATGAGTCAAATTCCGAAATGTCAAAAGATATTGCTGATTCGTTGAAGTCTAAATTGGAAGGCAAAAATTTAAACTTGGCCAACGCCACCACCTTTTGTGCAGATAATGAAAATGTTAATTTCGGATGGAAACAAAGTGTTTTTTGTTGAGCTTAAGGAAAATAATCCAGATATCATCGGTATGGGACGTTTGTGTCGTATCGTTAATAATGCATTTAAGAATGGATTGAAACTTTTAAAACTCGATATAGAGAATATTGTAATAAAAGTTTTTAATAAATTTAGCTCATCAACAAAGAAGATTTCAAGTCTAAAAGAAATGTTCGAGTTCTGTGAACTAGAATGGAGTGAAATGCTTCGTCACCTTCCGACACGATGTGAATTAATTTTAAAAATAAACTATGAATACAATTGTAATGAATTTTAAATTTTTTTAAAAACAGAATATGGGTAAAATGGCATTTTAAAACATATAAAAACAGTGATAAATATCTTTAAAAAGTAATACACAAAACTATTTTGTACTTTGAATAGAAAAAATATAATATTGTAACTTTATATATACATATTTGTTAAAAAAAGCATATACTTATGCATATTTGAAATTAATTTACTATATGATCTCAAATTTTAATTGTTTTTTAATTCATACTTTAAAATGTTATGAATTGAATAAATTGTTATGTTTTTTTAAAGCGTACTGTTTTTTCATTAATTGTACTGGTTTTTTATACTCAGTGTACTGTTTTTCCGAATTCCAAATCTGGCTACCCTAGGTGGGACCTACAGTTTAAAGTAGACTCCTACAGATTTTTGAGAAACTTTTTCATGGTAATGAATATGTCTGACATGGTCCAACATACTACCTACTAAACTATTACAACTTGATACATATTCGTTAATACCCGCGGTTTAAGAAAACACCAGTTTACACTATTTCACCCACGCCCTTGTGCAGAATATCCAAGATTCACCACATGTTTTGTTTAAGTTATTGGTCATTGGTGTCATGCTTATCCAACTCAGACCACAAGTCAATTTTGTTTTCAAAGATATATGGGGGATAACGTCACCAGTCTAAATTGCGTTCTAAACAGTGACTTATTCGGGATGCATCTAATGTTCTTGGATCTCGCATAGGTTGGTATCGTCCCAAACTCGAGAAATTGGTTTGTTAACATTGTGTTACGTTTTTACCTTTTAAAAACCTTTAAAATATGAGCTCATAGATTGAAAATAAAATAAAAAAAATCTGTGTTTAGTTTTAATTAAAATTCTTTATTATTCGCACAATTGTGTGTGATATGGTTTACAACTTGATGTAAACAACAACAATTGCTATTCTTCGTCATTCCACTCATTACACCCTTTGCATAAACAATAACAAACACTAAGGAATTATACGACAGATCTTTGTAACGGAGATCTTCAAACCACGATTACTCTCTTCAAACGCAATGCGTCTTCACACAAGAATGACTGAACTTCACTAACTCAGTCGCCTGCTTTGCCTTTCCTTTTATATGACATGGTAAACAGCCTGATGAATGTTCTTAAAGGTGAATGTTCTTGGCTTCGCCTTCTCGAAATCTCTATAAATGTGAACATCATTGTTTCATTATTGTTGTTTGTGTATTTGGTTTATATTTATTCCTGTAGGGTTCGTTGTTGTATTTTTGTTTACTTGTTTACCATTTTCTACGATGGCGTTTGTTGCTGTATTTTTGTTTACCATTTTTTTTATTCTGGTGTTTGTTATTGTATTTTTGTTTATAATGTTGATGTTAGATTCTTCATTTTCGTAACAATTTCTATTCCTTTCAAATATTTGCCACACACAATGGTCTTTCAATTGATTGTGAAAGTTTGATGATATCTCACGCACTTTGTTCTCTTTAAATTTAAAAAAAGAACACGTTTAAAAAAGTGAACGCGGCATAAAGTTAAACAGTTTGTATGAATTTCTGTAATAAATTTTCAATATTTCCACAATTTTTTCCTTTCGATTTATATCTTCCTTTATTGCCCTTTTATATTGTTTTGAACTGTTATCGTAATGTTTAAACTCTTTAAAAAAAGTTCTGATTTATTGGCATTTTGCCAATCGATGATTATTGCATTTTCATCCTTTGCCACCCGAACTCTGATGGCACGTTGTAACATTTCCAATTGATTTCATTACTTGTGGTCGTAGTGTGAGAAAATTCATTGCAGGAGGAAATGCACAGAGCTAAACAGTTGAAAATTTCATTTTCCGTTTAAAGTCTTTCATTTTCGTTGAGAGCTCCTCTTTGTGTATCTATTTTTGGGAGAGCTATCAGTTTTCCATTAATTTTCAGTTATGTGTATGTAAATGCTTGAATGAAATATAAGACTAGAGTTCGACTTTTTTGTAGACTAATGGCACATTTTAGGATTTCGCTTGGCGCTCATTTCGAATGCAAGTTGAAGCGTCAAATTAAATGCCAATAATTGGTTGTCGGAAAACTTTCTAGTGGTCAATAAATGAAACATTTCATACTATAAACTTATGTTTTCATTGAATTGTTATACAAAATAGAATTCAATATAAATTCAGTGTGATATTGTACGATGTTTAGATCCTTAAATTCGAAGCATTGCTTATATAGTTGCTTTGTGATTAACAAATTTACGTCAAAAGATATTTTCCATTAGAGAATTTTTTTGTTATCAAATTAAACGTTCTATTTATTAACTTAGAGGGCAATGCAGTCATAGACATTCGTTTGGCCGCATTAGATTTTCATTTAATATAGATTTCATATTTTTATTGACCAAATGGTTTGCTGATTAGTTATTTATTAAAACAAGCTAAATACTATTTTACATCGTTATTAAATAATTCAAAAAAAAAAAAAACTGAAATATTAAATGAAAATCGTTTGAACGCAATTTAATTTAAATTTACTACTAGTTATTGAAAATACATATTCCATTTGGCATAAAGCTTCGAAAATTTTGAATTTCAATATACAACCAGCATTTCTTAATTATCGTTTTTAATTACATTTTAAGACTGTCTTGCTCTTTCTGTAAAATTTAATTGCAAGGATTATGCATTAGTTTTCGGTGGGGTTGCAATGAGCACTATATATGCCTGCGTTTGAAGAAGATCAATATATTTGCGAAAAATCTTAGCATACTCCTATGCGAAACATATACAACTGCGTTGAGACATCTTCATAAGGTTGCAAATATAGTTTTAAATTGACTTTGATGGTAAAGAAGCTATCAGGAAGCTTAAAGTTATAAGAGAATACAAACCACTGCATAATGATTCCTTCATAAAAATTTCGCGTAAATCGTACAAAGCTTTCTTGGTCCATATCAGGTTAATACCGATTACAGTAGTCTGGACCATCAAAATTATGCTTCATCTGAAACAGTAACATTTTCTATTAATATCCATAACATTTGTTTTCGACTGTTTTCAAGACATTTTTCACTGTTAAATCTCACAGATAGACGTGGCTTTTTTTATTTCGTCCATGGTCTAGCATTTAAAACGAGGCGAAAATTATCGTAGTAACTGGAAGATCAAGCTTTTGTAATTCTCGTATAGATAAACGCTTCATATGGACGTTTTTTTTTTTAATTACACTTTCATTGGAATTTTGATTCTAATTTTTGTCAAGTCTTAGGCAATTTCTTATCATTCTTTCATACATACATAATTGGCCATTACAACCCTTCAGTCAGTCTCACACCAGTTATGTTGTGTGCGTTTATTTCATACATGAGTGGTGGGACCTACAGTTTAAAGTCGATTCCGAACTAAAAATTTTGAGGTAGTTTTCGTGGCAATTTTATTTATTCTCAGAGTTTTTGCCAGAAATCTGCTGGGAGGAAGTCGCGAAGAAATATTTTTTAAATTTCGTTTTGATGGTTAATCTGGGGTATGAACCGCGGCCTTACGTCTAATACGCCAACACACAACCTACCTACTAGACTACGGAGACTTCATCACTCCATCAGAACACATTATTATTTCTGTAGTTTTCCTGTTAGAACATCACTTCCTTTTGCTTTAAATAATCGGTTAAGCTCTTTTAAGTACCATTTAGTCGCATTCCTAGTTTGTTTTTCACTAATTTGCAAATTTTTTGCATTAAACTTTCAATTCAAATGAAAAAGTTCCGTTCAATAACGCAGGTTTAACTAGAAAACTTTTTAAAAAAAGTGAAACTGGGATTTTTTTTCCCAGATAGATATACGATATAGAAGTAACAAAAAAGAGAAGAAAACTTTCAAGTATGAAGTTTTAATAATACTAACTTTAGATTCCAGAAGAATATCTAAGCATTCGCTTTTGTATGTCAAAGCAGAGATACAGTATTTGCTCGACAGTTCCAGTTCCGACAGTTATGTCCCACATACTAGTTCTTATTGTCACAGCATAATGTAAAGCAATTTTTCTACCCAACTGTCAGACTCATGTTATAAATACAATAAGCGCAACGCAGCTAACGCAGTAATCTCTCAAAAATAAAATATATGTAAAGGGTGTTTTTTTATAGAGGTATAGAACTTTAAGTTGGCATTACTTTTCAAGATGGCGACCGATTTAACAGCTGTCAAGTGATTTATTCTCAGTTTGGTTTGGCAATTCATCATGAATAGACTCACGCCTGAACAACGCTTGCAAATAGTGCAATTTTATTTTGATTTATTGAAAGACAAGTTTGGTGACCGCCTAATTTCACGTTTTGGACCTGTGAATTGGCCTCCAAGATCTTGTGATTTAACACCGCTAGACTACTTTCTGTGGGGCTATGTAAAGTCATTGGTCTATGCGGTAAAGCCACAAACGCTTGACCATTTGGAAGACAACATTCGCCGTGTTATTGCCGATATACGGCCACAAATGTTGGAAAAAGTTATCGAAGATTGGACTACATCCGCGCCAGCCGTGGCGGTCATATGCCAGAAATCATATTTAAAATGTAATGCCACAAGATTATCTTTCGGATAAATAAAATTCATGTCAATCGAATAATCCATCGTTGTTTTATTGCAACTTAAAGTTCTATACCTCTATAAGAAACACCCTATATGTGTGTATATGGAAGAGATTATTTTAAAGGTAACGCGACCTCTAGGAAAGATTCTACTGCTTTGCTTTTGGGCCAAATTCTAATTTTATTCGTAGCAGTGAGAGAATTATTGCTCACCCTGATAGTATTTGTGCTTGCAATGCTAGGATTAATGCTGCCAATACAATGAAGCAAAACAAAGTATATGTTATCAAAAAGTAGAGACGTGCGGCGTATTGATTCTCAGATTACGGCCGATAACTGTACTTTTGATACAGTCAAAAAGCTCCGCCGTTATCACCAAAAATGATGTCAGTGTGGAGATCAATCGTAGGATCACTCTTGGCAATAATTGCTACTATGGTCTCTATAGGCAATTGAGTAGCAGAGACCTCTCTCGTACTACAAAACTATTACTCTACAAGACGCTCATCATCCCCGTGCTTCTTTATGGCGGAGAGGCATGGATCCTATTAAGCACTGATGCAGCAGCCTTGAGAGTATTCGAGAGAAAAGTACTACGTAAGATCTTCGGTCCAGTACGAGTTCGCGATGAGTTCCGCATCCGATCCAACAGTGAGCTGTATGAGGTCCTCAACGACATAGACGTTATGTAGCGTATTAATATCCAGCAGCTGGCTCGGCCATCTAGTTCAAATGGAGGAGAATGCTCCGGCGAGACGGGTACTTGATGCGGCGATCTGCGGAAGTCGGCGAAGAGGACGACTTTGTATCCATTGGAAGGACCAAATCGACGAAGCCCTGTCATCGATTGATGTTACCAACTGGAGTAGCCGTGCAAGAAGCAAAGGCGCCTGGAAGGATGTGTTGCGGCAGGCCGAAATCCGTTAAGCTTGTTGTTATGACCAACTATGTGTGTAAGTAAGTAAGATGTATGAAATACAATGCGTAGGAATGTTTTAGTGACTTCATTGATAAAGAGTTAATGAACTGTTTATATTTTAATTGTTTTGCTTATGCTTTGCTTCCACTGTCCTTATTATAATTAATAAGAATGCAGCTAACCTTAGGCTACAATTGTAAAATTGTTGTGCTTGCTGCGTTGCGTTTATTATGTTTTTGCCATTTACTTTGGAAACTTAATTTTACCACAAGTACAAAATTTCAGGAATTCTGTAATATATTGCATTAATTGAGATTTGAATTGGAATTTAAAGCAAACATCCTGTGCATTTTTTAATAAAAAAAAAGTACTACAATTGATAAAAAAGTTAAATAAAAAAATATTTTTATATTTATTTATAATTACTTGTTATGAAAATTTTTTAAAAAGAATAATTATTATTAACTCTTCGAATATCCAATTTCAATTTAAAATCCCATTAACTTTCAATGCTTTATTCGATTATTTTTCGTTTTTTATTTTAAAAATCGATTAAAGCAAACTGAATAATTCAAGGAAAATATAGCCCCTGGTTAAGAGTATAAATAATGAATTCAATGAATACAATATAAATGAAACACACGAAATAATCTGCCAATATCTTCTATCAATTTCTAACGCATTTATTTTCCACTTGAATTACCATGTAAATGTAACGAAGATAAAGAAGTCTGTGGGGTCTTCTCTTATTTTTAAATTCATCGATTTTTACTTCCTTTTATTATTAAACATTGTATGTATTTTATTTCATTTGTTTTTCTCTTTACAATTTACATTCATCTCCAGCTACCATGTGTTGGTTTCATATAACGTTGGTTTCAGTCTGACCCCACTCAGAGTGTATTTGTATAGGAGTTCATTGACCAGAGCAGCTCATTCCTAACATTATTGTTAATGTCGTAGATTAATTTATATTTTATATCTCGACAATTTGACGGATGACTCTCTAATGCTGTTATAATGTAAGGAATACTAAGGAAGTTGTTTATTTTATTTGTTTTTATTTTTCATATTAAATTTTCTTGAATAATTTATCGCCTTTTGTTTTCGAAACGAAAAATATTTCGAAATTTATTACCAGTAGAAACAGACATATCATTTAAATGGATTACAAATATCAAGTCCACCCTACAACTTACAATGCTTATTAATATTCGTGGTTAGATTTCAGTTTTATTTGCTGTATTGTACATGAAGTGCTGATATACTAGGCGAAAATCGTGCAATCATTCCTTTGAAAATAAATGTTTGAGGGTGAAAATGATCAATCGCGATCGATCTAATAATGAGATGCATAAGCTTATTAATGACATGGACGTTATGCAGCACATTAACATCCAGCGATACGGTCATTTCGTTCGAATGGAAGACTATGTTCTGGCGAGACATGTATTCGACGTGGCTATTAGTGGAAGTCGGCGAAGACGACAAGCTTGTCTACGTTGGAAGGGCCATATTGCGGAAGCCCTATATCGATTGGTGCGATCAACTGGCGAAGGCGCTCAAGAAGCAAGGACGCCTCGAAGGATGTGGTGTGTTCGCTTACTAGACGTAAAGTCAGTGTTCAAACCCCAGGTCAGACATCAAAATGAAATATGTATGATTCGACCGATTCTTCCTCTCCTTCGACCGATAACAACATCAGCCCAAAATCCACTCTAATTAGTGATTTTTTTCGGTATGCATAGAACTCTCTTGGATCCCATATGGAATGGTGTCGTCCCAATTTCACCAATTTTAATTGCTTACATGCCTATTCATCGATAAATTGGCCTAATCGCTAAAGATAATTTTGCGATATAAGTTAGGGTCAGTTTCCAACTACTCCAGTACCTACTATTCGTATATTTTGCTGAAACAATGTTTCTTCGGCGACTTTCTCTCAGCAGATTTCTGACAAAAACTCTGAGAGTGAATAAAAAAACCCATGTCAAAAATATGTCGCTCGGAGACGACTTTAATCTGTAGGTCCCTCCACTCATGTTTTTTTTTTTATTTTTTTTACGCTGTGGAGGAGTAAATGTACCTAACCGCACCATAGGGGTAGTCGTCACTATCCCCCACTAAATCTCTCCCTCCTCTTTTGGACTCCTTATGCCCATTTCGGAACTACTGTGGTATTACTTCGAAGTGGAGTCCGTTTGGCCATTTGGCCCCTTCACATCCATATCCGCGTCCGGATTGCGTAACGAATTCCGACAAGGTGTTTAAACGTCCATTCTACTCCTCTCATCTAAGTAAATTTTCTTAGATTTTAGTAAGACTTCAGCGTATCTTACTACACTATTCCAATTCTCCTCACTGTTCAGGATTACTTCGCAGAAGGTCCTGACAGTAAAGACTCCGACTTTGGCTTCAAGACTCCTTCTTTGCAGTCTCCATTTCTCACAATGAAAGAAAGTGTGTTCAGCATCATCTATCGGCGCATCAACATAGATGCAATTTGGTCGTGTCATCTTCCCCATTTTAAATAGGTACTTACAAAAATAACCGTGTCCATATAACAGTTGTGTCAGATAGTATAGAGTGTTTTTATAGAGGTATAGAACTTCAAGTTGCAATAAAACAACGATGGATTATTCGATTGACATGAATTTTATTTATCCGAAAGATAATCTTGTGGCATTACATTTTAAATATGATTTCTGGCATATGACCGCCACGGATCTGGATGTCCAATTTTCGATGACTTTTTCCAACATTTGTGGCCGTATATCGGCAATAACACGGCGAATGTTGTCTTCCAAATGGTCAAGCGTTTGTGGCTTTACCGCATAGACCAATGACTTTACATAGCCCCACAGAAAGTAGTCTAGCGATGTTAAATCACAAGATCTTGGAGGCCATTTCACAGGTCCAAAATGTGAAATTAGGCGGTCACCAAACGTGTCTTTCAATAAATCGAAATAAAATTGCACTATTTGCAAGCGTTGTTCGGGCGTGAGTCTATTCATGATGAATTGCCAAACCAAACTGAGAATAAACCACTTGACAGCTATTAAATCGGTCGCCATCTTGTAAAGTAATGCCAACTGAAAGTTCTATACCTCTATAAAAAACACCCTTTAGTTAACCTCACCAAATTTCCTCTCCATCCAGCTGGTAATATCTGGGAGAAGTTGTGCCGTCCATCTACCACTCGTCCCAGTGTTTCAATCCTCTTGCCATTTACTGCCCCTCAGTGCACGTTTTTAGCCTCCCACACTCTCTTCCGCTCACTTGCCTGTAGAATTATAGGTATTACACCACTGATTACCAGTATTGCTGACTAAGATACAGTCTTATACGCCGATGCCACTCTAACTGCAGCGGTTCATTGTACCGATGATAAGATTTTCCTTCTACAGTCGACCTTCAATGCCCCCGCCCAGACTTCACTGCCGTAAAGCAGAATAGAGGCCGTTATTGCCATCATCAATCTGCGTCTGCTCTGTATAGGACCACCAATATTGGCCATAAGCCCGCTAGCTAAGGAGGTAACCTTAGCTGCCTTGGTTGCAGCGTGTTGTATCTGAGTCCAGAGCGTCAGTCTAGGGTCCAGTTGAATGCTAAGGTAGAATAACTTCAGAAACAATCAGCAATCTCTGTGGATACGTTGAATTAAAAATCTTGTTTTTTTTATTTTTTACTTTGTGTTTAGCTAAATAGTACAAATCAAGATTCCCTATCTTAAAGCAAAAACCTTAAAAAATATAAAAAATTGTTATTTTAAGAATACTGCGGTTCTCAATAATAAATACGTCAACAGAATTTCTATTAATTTTAAGTTTATAAAATACCGTTGTGTGTGGTAAGTTACCAAGTAAAGCAACTCTTAATGCTACAACCAAAAAACCATACAGTTTAAAACATGGCGGGTGTTAAATGCATGAATTAATACAAGTAAACAGGAATTAAACGGTGAAATTTAAAAAAGGGGTTGCGTAACACTATCGAGAGTGCTAAATAATATGAATCATAACAATGAAAGTATTTGCGAAGTTACGAGTGTAATTAACAAGTCATTAATGTTACTTACCACTGATTATAAATATTTACTTATTTTATAGAAGTGTATGGTAGACCACGATGGAGAGAGAATGCAAAGTTAGAATAATTCAAAGGGTTCATTTTATATGTTGTTTACGGATAAGCTGTGCAGTGTGAATACCATCCACATGAACATTACAAACAATACTTTTCACTTAACCGATAGAGATACGCGTTCAGTATGAGACGACTCTTACGACGTACCATTTTCAGGCTTTGGGGAAATAGATCAATCAGAGCAAAAATTGTATTACTAGAGTATTATTGGATCCATGCCAAAAAATTCCAGTAGAGACTTGTCGCTACACGTATGAGTCTAAACAAAAAGATAGGACGAGACTCGACCTCTATATAAAAGAACAAGAAACCAAACTTGGCCGGACACACCAAAATAAACATCTTTATAAAGACACAAATGACATAGAGCCCTATATAGCATCTAGTAATATGGAAGCAAAGAGCGTCTTAGAGTGTAAAAAGGCAATTAAAAGTTACGCCAGGCAAGCTACGGTACCTAGTTGTCATGGAGTGGTTGGAAATGGGAAATATTGAAGCTTGGGTAATCCAGTGCCTTTGAGAGTATTAAAGACCAATCGGTTAAAGTGCGACTATTGTGGAATAATATCATCGTAGGAAGAATAACAAAAATACTTTGGAGGGGAGAACCATGAGCGCTTTAAAACTAAATAAGGGCGACCTGAGCACGTTAATGAACATGGGACACTCCGTTTTACATATACACCTAAAACGTATTAAGATGGTGGAAAATTATGAATATTGGGCATGCGATGAAGACATCGAGATGGTGTAGCATTTTTTGTGTAATTGCCCAGCTTTCGTAAGCTCAAGAACCCAACATTTTGGGGATGACAGTATACCAGACATAACTCGTCTCAGAGCGGTGGACTGGAAGAAGTTGAGGAATTCTGTACAAATACAGACTTTCTACAGAAATTAATGTGGTGAGTCACAAAAAGATTACGTGATGGCTTGTGTGTATGTCGATAGGTAAGAAGACCCTTGGTTGGCTCCTATTCCTGACCCTATTTATAAGATGATGGGAATGTTGAAAAAAGAAAGAATTTGCAGATACCAATACAACTAACAAATTCATAACGAATTTATTAAAATAGCTTTTCATATCTGAAGAATTTTAATGCTTTTAGTCAGGATCATAAGAATTAATGCAAGTCTGGCAAAGTTTCTCCACCACTCATATATAAAATTAATACACACAACATACATAAGTGGTGTGGGAAGCCAGTTTGCAATCCTGAATAAAGGGCAGTGAAGACCAATTATGTTATGTTGGTATGTATTTTAATTTTTCGGGCTTGTAGTGGAGTTTTTCACACTACGCCACGCCTGCTCTTAATCTTAATTTAATTTCGTTTCTTTGAAAATATCAGGTTTCCTATACTCATCACCTTTTAAAATAGTCTTTCAAAACGTTACAAAATATTAAAAACTTTTGAAGCTTAAACCTTAACCAACCACAAAAAAATTCCTTTTCTTTATTGTGGTAAAATAAATAGCAATTTATCGTTTCATTCATTTAAATCCCTTGATTAATCAGACGACCGAAAAAAAAACAAAACAAACAAAACAAACCGTGAACAGAACGAAAATACTAACCCCAAACCATTTTTGATGCGAATTCATTTATTCTCTGTTGCCATTTATTTACAATATTTATAACGACGCGACGCAACGCACATAAAGTTTAATAAAGTTGTTTGAGAATTAAACCAATAAGTTTATACGCAAGTAAATTTTATACGAAGACAACTACCAGATTCAGTTATAAACAGCCAACGCAAGAAAAAAATGTAGAATGATAGAAATGTATACAGTGAACAACAGAAGTATTCACGTCCCAATATATTTTTGTAATTTCCATAGTTTTAAGAAATAATATGTAAAAATAATTGGTAATTTTTATATTTACTTATTTCTCCATTATTATAAAAAAATGTAATTATTTTAATGTTTTCACAGATCAAAAGAAAAAGAAGGAAAAGTATCAGCTTTATGATTTGATTTGCTTTTTTTTTTAATTAAAATAGAGTTTAAACTGCTCATATCAATACTTTTAGTTTTCTCAAAGAAAAGTTTATGCCTAAGTTTTGTCACGCGCACTCCTTAACCGTGAATACTACTCCATTCATTATGCTCTGCATTCACTCACATATGTGTAAGAGAATCATGAGCACACAATGAAATCAAAACAACAATGAACAGCACTCAACACTGTATATCAATCACTGTGTTGCAAGTGTTAAGCCCTAATTTTGTAAGACGAATGATTTCGCACAAAAATAAACAATATTGTTCGTATTTCCCACATAAACAGTCAAACGTGTGAAACCATTTCTTAAGTAGACATAGACTAAGGAAATGAGAAAATAATACATGGGGGTTTTAATGAACGCAGGATTAACTTATTGTATGATTCTATTACTCCGCTGTATCGTGAACAGTTATAAGAGCATTCATGTTTAAATTAAATATTTTTGAATAAGTTTCTCTTTATATGACTCAATGCGTGTACATAGTGTGTGTTGTGCAGCACACGTCATCACAGCATAAGATGAATTAAGTGTGCGTGAATGAAGTGAATACAGTAATGCAGGACTCTAGTATCAATTCTGGTTTTGCCATTGTCTGCGAAACTTCACCTGGCTTAATCCATAGCCTTTTATGCTTTTATTATTGTACGTAGTAGCCATTAATAATAATTTTCTTAATAAACGGATCGCTTTCATTTCAGCACAGATCTCAAATGAAAATCTTTCCAATATAATCCTCACTGTTAATGAATGTGGTATCCAAATATAAAACTTGTTTGCATGTCCGCCTTTCTTTAAATTGTTGAAAATTGTTTGGTGATAGACTCATCAAGACATTCATTTGTTCGATTGTTTCTTTGATTATTTAGTAATTTACCGACCTGAGCGAGTTGAATTATTCTTCTGAAAATTTTTTTCAAAATTATTTTATTTTCACAGAGTAATACAATATCTAATAAGTTCGAGGACATACATAATGTTAAAAAAAAAATCATTTTGTTTTTTTGGCTTCTTCGATTTATTTACAACAGCCTTGAGAAAATTACACAGGAAACCAATGTGTTTAATAAGCCGCATATAAAAGGTACTACGCACACTGTCGCGATTTCATATAACGAGTGGCCAAAAATAGAAGGAGTAACACTAGAGTAATGAAATTTGGCATACCTATATTAATTGGTAAAACATAATCATACTTAAAATTTGGTCATTTAAACTCGAAGGATTCGTGTCCTTCCCATATATCCTGAAATTAAAAATTGCTATAACTTGGAGAAAAAAAAAGATATGTTAATAAAATTTGGTACACTTATTAGCTTTAACATGCTTAATACTTCCTCCAAATTTTGTTCAATTTAGAGCAAGGATACGCCCACCTTAAAAATGTCATTTTACAAAAAGGTATCCAAAAAAATTGAATATACATATATTTTTTCGAATCGCAAATTATGACTTAAATGTTTTACTAACTCATTAAAATTTAATTTTCTCACATTCTTAGACAATTTTAAGGATAAATTTTTACCATAGCTGAAATACTACTTAAACAATATTTTATTAAACAATTTAAAATTTGTTTATATATATTAAAATATTTAAATTTATACATATAAGTGAAAAGACATTTATATTTGGTTCCTAATTGAATTTATTTATGTTTAAATATAAAAAATCGATGATCTAGAAAAATGTACATCACTTCCTCAACTCAGTTTCAAACCTACTTTTTCCACGTCAATATTTTGTCCAATTATTACTAATTTTTAAAAGAATAAATTTTAGTTAGTCCTTCCCTATATCTGCTAGTGATATCTGCAATATCTGCTTTGAATACGACTTTCCACAAATTGTACAATATGATGCAACACATTTGTTGTATTATTTTTCTTAAGCTGCACCCATTTCTCAAAAATATTACAAATCTGAAATGATGTTGACACTAAAAACATTTATAACGCCCACAAAAGCAATCAGAAGCAGCTGAAATTTATGTTAAAGTACATACTTGTGGCAATAAAATATCAAAAAATTTCAAAAGTGATATTGGGTGTTTTTTTTTAATTCACTACTGAAGTTAATAAATGTATGAAAATCTTAATTTTTTGAAGACCTGTACTTTGGCTAAAGATATTTCACATATGATTAATATTTGTACACAATTATAGCATTGTAATTACAATTACATACCTGGCTTACAATTCTATTACAAATAATTTAGTCATTACTAAAAGAATTTTTGAATTTTAACTATGACAAAAATACGTAAAATTTCAAGTTTTCGCACAAATTTTCTATATTGCTTGGGAATTCTTAACTTTGAGATACAATAACTAAAAAACTACGCAAAAGTTTATAAAAAAATTTTACATATCAACTAATAGAAGTGTTTTCTATAAACTAAAGGTAAAAAAATATTGAATTTCCCACATTGACTTTAACCATTTTTGGCCACGGTCGCGACAGTGTGCTACGTGACAGTGACCACATATATTAATACACTTAAAACCACAGGATGTATTTGAGTCGGAAAGCAAATAGAAACACAAATACCACGAAACAATCACATCAAAAGTACGAAAATTATTAAGCAGGACAGATGAATGTCAACAAAATACTACACCATTTGAACAGACGGGTTATAGGGTAGGGTTAGTATAAGGGTAAGAGGGGGTAGGGTGTATAAATGCACAAACCTTTTCTATATTAATTGTATATATAAAGGATGAGTGTTTGGTAATGCTTTATGTATATAAGTATATATTTAAACGTTATAAAACGCACATTTGTTTGTATTTTGTAACATTAATTATTTTTGTTTACAATGTTTTATTTTGTTCCAGTTCACAATCTTTGAGTTTATTAAAGTTCACAATTTTTATAATTTATCAAATATATGTATAATATAAATGTATTTACTGTTCACTTTATTCTTCGCACACGCGTGTAACTAATTGGGTATTTGTTGTATGTTGTTCGGTGATCGATAGTCAACTGTTCAACTGATCAACAAGGATCAAAACAATTATACAGGAGTTGTTGATGAAAGTGTGTATGTTGATGTGTATGGTGAATGTTGATGTGTATGGTGAATGTTGATGTGTATTGTCTGTTAGAGATGTTTGTGTTGTCTTGGAAGTCAGGGTTAGGGTTATTTAATTTGTTCACTCGTGTGAACATCCTCCCGGGCCGGCAACCTGTGAATAAAAACAAATTGTTTTTAATGGTTCAAAGGATGGGTAAGGGTATTAATTTTTTCACTCGGGGTTTTAGGGTTTTTCCATGGGTACAAACTTTCAATTCCGACCTGGAGATCAACCCTAACTTCATGTCGGGTGGGATCTGAAATTAATCTTTGATTGTGTATTAGTTGTGTGTGTTTAAAAAGTGTTCGGGTGAGTAGTGGGTGATTATTGTAGGTGTAAGGGTGTGTAAATTTGATCTTTTCAGACTATAATATTCGCCATTGAAATATTGTGTCTGACAAAGTATCACTAGTCTATCACGGGTAGTTTTGATCCCATGCGCATCAAGTTTAGTACTCGGGTGGGTTAGTAATCTATTGAGTCTTTCGTCAATAGATTGAGGGTTTTTTCGATCCAGAACTATGCTGTCATTTCGAAATTCATTTCTTCGAGTAAATGATACGTGGTCACAAAATCGATAGACATACGACAATATTCTAAAAGCTTTGGACCATTCAGAAAATCTTTCTGAAATGTCCTGGGTAGGGTGGGTGAAGTTCATAGATGGTTTTGGGTTTACAGTTTCAGCTTCAACTTGAGTTTCGGAGGGTAGATGTGTTGTTGGCCATTTTGTCGGTATTTCCTTCAACCAGGTTGGTTCATTCCAGAACTCGTCATCCTTCAGTTCGCCAGCATTGCAACCATGGCTGACAACATAGGCTGGGTTGTCATAAGACGCCACGTGACTCCAGTTCTTGGTTCCTACCGCTTCTGCTATTGTAGACACACGATTCGCCACAAAGGTGTTCCAAGTAGTCGGGGGTTTGTTGAGCTATGCCAAAACTATTGCAGAGCTCGCCCAGAAATGCTTCGGGTATTGGGTTAATATTCGCTGGGTAATTAAATTGTGTGTAATTTTGCCAACAACACTGCACCACAAAGTTTTAATTTCGGATAAGAAATGACTCTGATAGGTGCATCTCTCGTCTCAGAGAAGAGTAGGGTTACGGATATGGGTGTGTTTAGGGGTACAACTCGTGCGTATATAATCGCAGAGTGCCTTTTCAGAAGAATCTGAAAAGTTATGAAACTCAATTCCTGCTGAAGGTGAAAAATGTATCCATCTAGGAACCCGAATATTGTCTTTATCATAAAACTTTTAATAAGGGTGAGTGGGTTAATCAATGCCCGAAATGGGTGGGTGATCAATTTCGGGTGGATACTGGCAGTGGGTTTGGGTAAGTAGTTAGTTAAGTAACGAGGTTAATATTCTGGGTGAGTAATGGGTTATGAAAAAAGGGTGAAACATATAAGATTATCGGATGGAGTTTAATCAATTTGTGGGTAGGACTACGACCTTGTTTATGGGTCGAGTCAATGTTCCGGTTGATGTCTGCAATTCGACTACTCTGGGCAGTCCTTCGGAACCTGGGTGAGCTTTGGTTACTCGTCCGAGTAACCATTCATTTGAGGGTAGGTTGTCCTGCTTAATGACGACAATGTCATTGACTTCCACAGGACGCTTAGAGTTTCTCCATTTATAACGTGTATGGAGCTCTTTCAAATATTTATCCCTCCATCTCTTGCAACACTGATGGTGTTGAATTTCCAACCTTTGCCATCGGTTCGCTAGGGTAATATCCTCGTTACTAAAATAGGGTTCAGCGGGTTTATCAAGCTTGACAGAACTGTAGTAAGAGGCGATTCTTCGGGTAGGGTGAGAATCTTGGACTGGTCCGGTTAAAATCCAACCAAACTCAGTTTCTTGAGCTATTAATGTGCCAAGAATATCTTTCTTAACACCTGCTCTAAGAATGTGTGGGTAAAAATCGCTACCAATTATAATGTCAACTGGACGGCTTTCATAAAATTCAGGATCCGCCAATGGGATTCTGTCTAACTCTTTTATGAAAGTAGGGTTTAAGTTTTGGGTGGGTAAATTGCGGGTGAGGGTTTTGACAACAATTGCTTGAATATTGAGTGAAAATTCCTTATTCGTATTAGAACCAAGATGTATATTACACATCTTGTTCGAACGTGCTGAAACAACCTCATTTAAACCTGAGATTTCAGCAACTATGGGTAGGGTGGGTAAGTGTAATTTGCGCCTTAGCTTATCAGAAATAAATGAAAAATCTGATGCTGGGTCAATGAGCGCTCTAGCAGGGAATTCTTCACCGTGTATTTTAATATTCAAGGCAGCTGTGCCTAATAGTTTAGCTCTGTCATCTAATTGGGTTTTGCTTGATTGGGTTTGGGTAGAGAAAGACTGTATTGCATGTGACGTAGAGGGTTTATCGTCAATTTGTGGGTTAGTGTTTGGGTTGGGTTTGTGTAAGAGGGTGTTATGTCTGCCGCCACAGTATCTGCACGTAAACACACTTCGACACTCCGATACTATATGGCTAATGGCCAGACAATTGTAGCAAATGCCATTCCTTTTTACAAATTCAATTCTTTCATTTACTCCCAGGGAAGTAAATGATGAGCATTCCCTCAAAGTATGGGTATTTTTGCAAAGTTTGCACAATGAACCATCAAGTTACTCTTGGGCTTTTGGGTAATTATGTGTATTTGGGTGGGTTTGGGTAGTATTTGAGGGTTTGGTCTGGAATTGAATTTTATTCGTAGATCGGGTATCTTTCTTATTGTCGTATGTTACATTGTGGAATGTTTTCACTCTTCTGTCGACTCGATTTTTGATGTTCTGGAGATATTTGGGTTCTGGGTGGGTGCTTGGGTTAGGGTTACTTTCCGGAACGTCATTGACAGAAGTGAGTTCTTTGAATGTATTTGTTAAAAATACATCCACATCTGTCCAGGAAGGCATTTCAGCACAATCTTTCAGGGTCTTCTCAAACTCTCTTCGGGTTTCCTTGGGTAATTTTGTCAAACAGAGATATACTATGATAGGATCCCAATTGTCCGTATCTATCTCCAATGTATTTAAGTTTGCAATACAGTAATTTATCTTTCTTTGTAATTTTCTTATTGAAACACTACACATAGTGTTTACCGCTGGTAAATTTAGAAGGGTTTTTATCTGTGCATTAATTTGCATCCTTTTATTCTCATATTGATTTACCAGTTGGGTCCAAGCAATAAGAAAACCATCGTTAGTCAAGGGTGCGTTGTCGACTATTTCTTTAGCCTCGCCGCTGGTCTTATTTTTCAGGTAGAAAAGTTTTTCTACCCCACTTAGGCGGGTGTTATTGCCATAAATAGCCTTAAATAGGTCGCTGAAAGAGGCCCAAGACTTGAAATCCCCACTAAATGTTTGCATATCGCAAGGGGGTACGTTAAATCCAACTGAGTGGGTGGGTTCGGGTGGGGTTGGGTTAGAATTTTTGGGTAAATTGGGTTAATTTTTCTATAGATTCATCTATGGAAATCATAGATGACCTATTGAATTTTTTGGCAGCTCTCACATTCCTGGAGAGGCCATTAAAATTTATAGAATTGGCTACTTCAGGGTCATTGAGTTGTGGCGACTCTCGGATCTGTTTAAATTTTCCATCAATGTTCGACCACAACTCTTCCAATTCATGCCTCATGAATCTCAATGCTGGTAGCGATTGAGAATTCTCAGGACTAGCCTTATAGTCTTCTTCAAAGGCACTTAAATCATGTTGGATATAACGTGTTATATCGGCGGCTAAAGTTTTTAAGTCCGACATATTTAATTCAAAATGTAACACACAGAGGATTGGAAAAAATTCAATAAATTTCGATATTAAGCCGATTTATTGCGTGTAAATTTGGTTTAAAAATATTTATTTCAGAATTGAAATAAATCTACTTAGCAGACAAAATTGCCTATTGGGTAGCCTTTGTGTTTTTATGACACTACACAAAGTGATAGGCAGTATTTGTTACTCACACAATTTGGGAAATATTATCAAAAAATGGGTAAGTATTGGGTGGGTGGGTTTAATGGGTTAATATTCCCTATTGTGAGTTTTTAACAAATTTTAAAATTAGGGATAAAATTATGTGATAATTTTGTAAAAATTGTAAATTGAAAATTTTCAACTTACCTTGTCTGCTGAGGGTAGGGTACAAACCAATTTATTTTTTTCAATTCCTCTTTGTGTGATGTTTGTTGTGTTGTGTTTGTGTTTAATGTTAATAATTTTAATTTGTTAGTATTCACTTATATTTGTAATTGTTTTTGGTTATTGTTAGTGAACAGTAATGGAATGTAATTGTTAGTGCACTTTATATTCTTCAATTTTTTAATTTTTGTCACTGTGTATTTTGTTGCTATTTGTTTTGAACTTTCTTGAACTTTTTATTTTTGTGTTCTTCAATTTTGATATTGTTTATTTATTATTTTGGCAATGTATAATTTTTGTTTCTTTATCTGCTATGTATTTTGTTTCTATTTTTTGTGAACTTTTGTGAACTTTTATGTTTGTTTTCAATTTATATTTGTTTTCAAATTTTATTTTTTACAGTTCTATATGATTTCGCATTATTTTCGTCCTTTTGATATGGGTGATAATTTTAAATATGTGATGTATTATTTGTGGTTTTGGAATGTTCTTATTTTTTTTTTTTTATTGTTTTATATGTTAAATGTAATGTTTTTGTGATGCACTTTTTATTTAGTATATTTATGTCTTGTAATTATTGTTTGTGTTAATTGTTAATTTGTGTTCTTTGATTTATATATTTAGGTATTTTGTTGACTATCGCGTACTTTGTTTGTAGGATATTTTTGTTATGTTTTTTTTTGCATTGGGTGATTTCTGTTTTCTACTGTTTTTGTTAGTGTTTGTGTTTATTTTATTTTGTTTATTTAAACACTTTTATATCACTTTTGCACTGATATTTACTGCACTGAACTTTTGTTTAATTATTTTAGAATTTAGAAAAAATTAGGGTTTTAAGGGGTTATATTGTACAGGGTTGGGTAGAAATGCACAAATAGGGGGTGGTTTTTATGTGGACTGTATCTGTGTTACTGATTCTTTTCCTCGAAGGACCATGAACAGACGGGTTATAGGGTAGGGTTAGTATAAGGGTAAGAGGGGGTAGGGTGTATAAATGCACAAACCTTTTCTATATTAATTGTATATATAAAGGATGAGTGTTTGGTAATGCTTTATGTATATAAGTATATATTTAAACGTTATAAAACGCACATTTGTTTGTATTTTGTAACATTAATTATTTTTGTTTACAATGTTTTATTTTGTTCCAGTTCACAATCTTTGAGTTTATTAAAGTTCACAATTTTTATAATTTATCAAATATATGTATAATATAAATGTATTTACTGTTCACTTTATTCTTCGCACACGCGTGTAACTAATTGGGTATTTGTTGTATGTTGTTCGGTGATCGATAGTCAACTGTTCAACTGATCAACAAGGATCAAAACAATTATACAGGACTTGTTGATGAAAGTGTGTATGTTGATGTGTATGGTGAATGTTGATGTGTATGGTGAATGTTGATGTGTATTGTCTGTTAGAGATGTTTGTGTTGTCTTGGAAGTCAGGGTTAGGGTTATTTAATTTGTTCACTCGTGTGAACACCATTACACATCAACCAAAATGAAAATAACAAAGGAAGCACAGTTTGCAAAAGTAAAAGGAAATGACTTACATTGCCACAAATTTTATATGTTGCACGTGACTTTTTACCCTTTGCTAACAAGTGTTTTTGTTGATCTGCAGGCATCGAACTGTACAGATAGAAATATAAATAAGTTGTTATTTCATCACCGCATTGTGCATGCGTCTGTTGGTTGCTTTCTTGATAGAAACAGCCACAGTATTCCTATCATTTGTAATACCAGTTATAAAATCAAAGACAGCAATTGCTATTACAGTCAAACAGTCATAAAAATTTAGAAGTTACGTGTCATCGAAAATTACAAAACATCATAAAATTGTAATAATTTTAACGCACAAACAGAGTTATAAAATTGATTTCGCAATTCCATTTTATGTCAGTGCTTTCAAAAGGGCAAGGAATACATATTCGAGTATATATGATTGTATACGACGGAGAAGGAAGATCTATTTGCTATAAAATTTAATAACTTAATCGAATTCATTTTAATTCTTGGAAATCTCACATATATTTTTTTTAATATAACCAACGTTTAGGGAATGACCTCTGTATATGCAATGCATTTCTTGAGATTTAGAGAAATCCATGAGATGGTGGAGGATTCGCGCCATTCGATTTCAAGGCGCTGAAAAAAAACTCAGCACAGATCACAGCTTTGCAAATTTAGTGTCGCGACTTCCAACAGTAACCATACAGAATTCAAATGATCCGGAAACTGAAGGTAAACGCCTATAGATGGCAATATGTGTTAGCTGAATCAACTCTCGACGAATGACAATCGACACCAATTTTCTTCGAAAGTCATATTTAGTAATGAGACCCACTTCTGAATAAGTACATACATAATTAGCCATTACAATCCTTCAGTCAAGATTACGGCCTAGCCTCTCACACCACTCATGTTGTGTGCCTTAATTTTATATTTGAGTGGCGGGACCTACAGTTTAACGTCGAGTCCAAATGACAGATTTTTGAGAAACTTTTATGGTAGGTTTATTTACTCTCAGAGTTTTTGCCAGAAATCTGCTGAGAGGAAGTCGCCGAAGAAATATTTTTTTTTTCATATTTCGCTTTGATATCTGGCCTGGGGCTCGAACCCGTCTAATAAGCGAACACATTACCTATTAGACTACGGCGACTACCACGTACTGAATAAGTACGTGAATAAAACAAATTTTCAAATCTGGTACGATATCAATCCACATGCCGTAGATTTTCGGCAGCCGTCAGCATAGTTATTGGTTAATTTTTTTAGTACGATGTGAATAGGCAATCATCGGGATGGTCATGTCACGTGGAGGTGTTATGAAATGGTCACCAAGTTCGTGCGATTTGACCCCCTTAGACTGTTACTTGTGAGGCTTCCTTACAACGGTGTTTATATATGCACTTTTATTGCGTAAATCGCAATAAACGCCATTATTGAGCTCAATATTTCTTATGAAGTTTTAATTAATTATTGCGCAATAAATACGCAAATTGTTATAATATTGAGTAAAACTTAAAATGCAGCGCTGTCATAAGTATGTTCAGTGCGCATGTTACAATTATCCGAACAATTTCTGTTCATATTTGACAACGCAAATGTCAACAACGAAAAAAAAAACAAAACAAAAAACAACAACAAAACAAAATAAAAACAATGTTGTTGAAACAACCAGCTGTTAAATGAATATTAAATAAACAGCTGAACTGCGTATATTGTTATGTCTGAACACTTAAAATATTGTAGTCAATAAACCAAATATTGACTCAATAAAAGTGCATATCTGAACATAGTATCATCAAATCAAATATATGCGAACAAGCCACAAAGCACATTGATCACAGTTAATACAACCTATGCCATCGGCAAAATTTTACCTGATTTTTGCACCAGAGGTATTTGCGATTGATTCTTAGCAGATTTCTGACAAAAATTGTACGAATAACTAAAATTGCTATGAAAAGTTTCTCAATAATCTGTCTTATGTAGTCGACTGTAGGTCCCGCCACTCATGTATAAAATTAATAAACATAACATATATGGTCTGAGAACCAAGGTCGTAAGCCTGACTGAAGGAATGTAATGACCAGTAATTTTTGAAAAATCTCTTCTTAAAAATAGAATTGCATACAATTGTTCTGAAATGAGAATTAAGAATGAACAACAATAATAACAATATTTTTTTAAATTGTTATTTGATTGTCTTTTACGTGCTTATTGCGTGTAAATTCGAATATGTACTTCAATAAAGTCATACGTATTATAATATTGTATATGTTGATTTTATTTGTTTGTTTTTCTTTTGTTAACAAAATGTTATTTTTTATTACCCATTATTAACGTTCAATAAGTGTTGCTTATATACATTTCGCATGCAAACACAAACAAACAACTTTATTATGCCATTGAGTATACATATGTATGTATACAGTGATGTGGAAAATAATAGGGACACCAATGTAACGATGATAATATAAGTAAAAGAAGAAAATTTCTGATAAGTAGCTGTACGTAGTCTTAGCTTATATATCACAAAAACAAATTTTATTGCAGTTCTATAATATTTCTTTTTTTCTTTTTGGTATTTTAAAATTTTTATTAAATTAAAAAAGGAGTTCATCCTGTGAAATAAGTAAGGACACCCCAATTTCCTTTCAAAATAGTTATAAAAGAATAATATGTGTGCCGTAATTTAAGTTCTGTTAATTAATTAAGTGGTTAATCTTCTGTAGAGGTGTCATTTAAAATTAAGTTTTGTTAATTAATTAAGTGGTTAATCTTCTGTAGAGGTGTCATTTAAAATTGCATATGGTCAACCTGATTTTGAAAAAATAAATCGGCTGAACTTGCGAGATGGCATGATTTATGTAGATTGTGATGAGATGGTCTAGTAGGAAGTGTGTTGGCTCATTAGACATGAGGCAATGGTTCAAACTCCAGATATCTCGAACAAAATGAAATATGAAAGAAAATATTTCTTCAGCGGATTCCTGTCGGGCAAAAGCTGTGAGAAAAAAATAAAATTGCCTTGAAAAGGTTTCTGAAGAATATAGCTCGGAGTCGACTTTAAAGTGTATATTCCATCACTCATATATAAAATTAAATGATGTATGAGGCTAGGTCATATTCCTGCCTGAAGTGTTGTAATGACCAATTATGCATGGATCAGACATCAGCAATGAGTATTCATAAAGATGAGTAGATTCGAATTCATACTTATTTTAATATCGTACTCATACTACTCACATTTAAAGTTTGAATTACTCATCGTAAATCGTAAATTTTTCTAAATTTATGAATCTGAATGAGTAGGCGTATGAATCAAACATATTTCGAATATTATGAGTTTGATGTCAACGTTGTACTTCAACCAATGTGGTAGTGAGCACGAATGAATCAGAGTAGTTGAATTTCAATACTGTTGACTCACTCATACTCAAAATTTCATGAGTGATTATGAGTAGCGAAAAAACGATTTATTGCTGATCTCTGGTATGTACGTATATGTGATGATCGATATGGTATGTGATGACCGCTAAGGTTCGTGCATATATGCATACATCTGTGACTTTGGATATGGAATCGAATCGCATGAATCTCGGTGGCCAGATTATATAACCTTCACGTGAAATGACCATGCTTTCAAATCGGTCTTGCAGAATACCTAATGGGGTATAAGCTGTGTGATACAACTTGTCGTTGATGTGCACGTCATCCAATTCTAGTCTAAAGACAGATGTTTTTTGGATGAAAAATTATGATTAGTGGCCAACTACTCCAGAGCAAATTCAAAAAATATATGCCGTTGTCTACGGTCATTCAGTGCGATTTGGCAAAAAAGACTGAATAAACGACAACTAATCGACAACTGATATAACAGATGTACTTTCAACTAAGTGGTTGTTATCAACTATCAAAGTTCTTACAAGCTTCGAGCTTTTGACCCAGAAATAGGTGAACCAACGTTCTCACATTATTAAGAGCCACCCTAATGTACATATGCACTAAAAAAACGATTTCTCTACTTTTAAAAGACATGTGATTAATTAAAGAATAGTTTACCACTGCTATTCTAAAGTTTGGCATAATTTTCTTACTACTTTGAAAGTTGAAGGTGGATATGATGGAGACAAATAAATTTACCAGACAGCAGATGTCAAGTGTAAAGAATATTTGACTGAAAGAAAGTAAATGTCTTGAGATTTGTCTTCTTTCTTTTTTGGGACTTTAATGGCAGATAATTTTCTTTTTTGCTTTATGACATAATGTTTAACTTTTTAATAAGCATCACAATATGGCATAAAAAAGAGTATGAAAGAGCACAAATGACAAAGTTAGGTTTGTATGTTTGTTTGTCTTTTTTCTTGAAAATAGCGGAGGAAGTGAGCAAGTAAATATTCTTGTTACAAAAGGCATGAAGACAAACTTTTAAGAGTTTCATTAAGACACTCATATTAAATCCTTTTTGTTTAATTTTATTTTAATCATTCAACATTTATTGTTTTCTGTAATATTTCGTCAGCTGTCTGTCTGTTCATTATTATGTTTTATGATTGAAGCTTTTATGGAGCCTAACCGCACTTTTACCATGTAGACATGCGAAGTACAACCAAAAATTTGCAACAGTTTATCAGGCTTGGAACCCATATATAGTCACTTAGAATGAAATCTGAGCAAAATAGAGCGTGAAAAATTAATTCCCAACCCATTACTACGCAAGTTTGTTCGCGAAGTACAGTGTTTTTTTATTGATATTTGAATCACTCGGTAGTCAGATGTCTATCACTGACTGCATACATAAATACGTAATTGGTCAGTACAACCCTTCAGTCAGGATTACCACCCAGCTTCTCACGCCGCTTATGTTGTGATTGTTAATTTAACACATGAATCGCAGGACATGAATCGACGATGAACCAGTTTTTGGCAGAAGTCTAATGAGAGGAATTCGCCAAAGAAATAATTTTTTCACATTTCGTTTCGGTGGAGATGTCTGACCTGCAGTTTGAACTGTGACCCCAGGTCTAATACACCCCTAATAGACTATGGTGACTACTACTGACTACTCTTGTTTAAATTTCCCATCATTCAACAGACAGCCTGTAGCAAGAAATTCATGAATTTATTTATTCACCCTCGTATATAAGCCCGTACGTGTGTTGTTATAATAACTTTTAGTACAGACTTTTATTTGTACTTGTATGTGAACAAGTAAAGTTTTTAAATGTTAATTTATGTTCATTTTCATATTTACTGGCAAAAGTTTATTTAAATGAAATATAAAATATTTTATTTATACTTTTATGATAATGTGTTGTAAGAATACTTCATTAAAATGTTGTTTAAATATAATAACAAATTCAAAGCAAGTTGTGTACTTTAAAACAAGGAATACAATTAATCGAAATGACAATCATTTAGGTAAGGTTTTATGGGTTTATAATAAAGATATTCCTAGTGGCTGATGATCACCTTTGGTCAGTATGGCGATATGGGTGATATCACATTCTAATTAACACAGCAGTTGTAACAAGAAATTTCAAACACGCTGTAATGCACAGCACAGTGAAGGGCGCTGAAAAATCTTTGAAAGCAAATTTATCAACAAGAATAACCCAAAGCCCAACTAGGAATGCATCTATTGCAAAACCACAAAAACTATCAGAATGCATAACTACGTGGAAAACTTATTGATCTTGTTCCTCTTGAATATTTTTTTATTCTACAGTGAATCATAAATCACTTTATTTTCATGTTGGACAGTACTACGATTGAATTTTGTTGTTTAGAGAGAACTGCAGTTACATTGAGTCTTTCAAGACAACTAGAGAATTGGAATAAAGCGGATGATACTGTCAGTACTACCACTTACCAGAAACTGTAAAGTTAAGCGAATAAAATTGGACTTACTATACATATCAATTAAATTTGGAGTATAATCATAAACAACTTAAGCAAATAAAGCAAAATTTATAGGCAATATATTATCTTTTATTAAGCGCTTTCCTTCTTTAAATTTAAATAAAGGGTCCGCCATCTAACGTTTTTTTTCAACTAGTGCTTATTTTGTGAATAGTAACACTTAGCTCATATCTGATTTGACAGATAATTAGTTTTATCCTCCAGCTAAACGAATATGATTGTGTATACGCTTGAACAACGCTGGGGAATATTGCGACATTACTTTGAAAATCATGGTAATGTTGCAGACTGTGTGCGAAAATTGCGTACAGATTTTGGAAGAACAGAAGCACCGTCAGCTCCGTATGTTCGTTATCTTGTGAAAAAAGTGAAAGAAACTGACATCCTCATCGATAAACCAAAGCGTGAAAAGCCAAAAACAGTGCGTACAGCCGAGAATATTGCTGCTGTGGCAGAAAGTGTGCGTGAAGCGCCATCAACATCAATTCACCGTCGTCCTCAACAATTGAACATTTCGGAGATATCATTGAGACGAATTTTGCATGAAGGCCTTGGTATGACGCCATACAAAGTCCAATTGGTTCATCCAATGCGTTTTCGCTTCGCTAAGTGGGCCTGCGATCGACTTACAGAAGATGCCGATTTTGGCAAAAAAAATCATCTTTTCAGATGAAGCTCATTTTGATCTTGGCGGGTATGTAAACAAGCAAAATTGTCGCATTTGAGGCAGAGAAAACCTGCACGCATACATTGAAAAGCCGACGCACCCAAACGAGACACTGTTTGGTGCGGATTTTGGTCAAGAGGCATAATTGGGTAATTTTTCTTCGAAAATGAGCAAGGAGTGGCCGTTACAGTCAATGGTGATCGTTATCGGGCCATGTTAAACGAATTATTGTTCACAAAAATTGAAGAGGAGGATATTGGCAACATTTGGTTTTAACAGGACGGCGCTACGTGCCACACAGCCGAAGCTACACTCGATGTTTTGCGCCCTGCTTTTGAAGATCGCATTATCAGCCGCACAGCTGATGTCGTTTGGCCACCTCGGTGCTGCGATTTGACACCGTTGGACTATTATTTGTGGGGTGCCGTCAAAGATAAGCTCCGACAAGCCAGAGACAATTGACGCTTTAAAGGACAATATTCGTGAAGCCATTGGTGAAATACAGCTGCACACAATCGATAATGTGCTTAAAAATTGGACCGATCGTGTAGGCTACTGCATGGCCAGCCGAGGCAGCTATTTGAATGAAATTATTTTCCGTTATTAACCGAAAGGATTGTACTTTCAAATAAAAAAAGAAATATGAGAAAATATTCAGTAGTTTTTTTTAAAGCATTTTCAAAAAAAAAGTTATTTGGCGGACCCTTTATTAATTTCTGCATTTGCGAATATTCGATACAAAGTACTTCATTGCCTTGAAGGTTTAAAAATGGAAAAAAATGGATGAAAAAAGATTATTGAAATATTTTATACAATCATATAAAATATTAAAATTAATTGGACTCGTAGAACATATTACATCTACTTTCAAACTTTTATTATGAAAAACCTTCATCAAATGCAAAGATTTATTTTTAATATTTATTTTTTTAATTATTATTTCCGACTTTCATTATCACTGAGTTGACTGTGTGTAATTATTTATTTATTTTTGTAGAAGCTGCCCAATAATGTTGAGTTTCCAAGCCAATTTTTTTTTATTTCATTTATTTTGTAATACTATTTCATTGTTGTCCTTAATTAAAATAAAATGAAAAAAAGTATTTGCATACAGGATTCAGATTCATAATTAATTAAAATGCATACATACATATATATGTGATATGCATATACATACATACATATTTAAGTAATGCTTTCAAAAAATTTTATTACAAATAGTCATAGCATTTCACTGGCAATTTAAGTTCTCGATAAGTGTCTTAAATTAAATCAACAGCAAATTATTAGCTTATGAAGAAATTATGCAAGAAATTGAGAAGGGCAATGGAGCTATGTTCTCTTTGTATACACTGGGCAGTACGGCAACAGCTTTTTTTATAATGAAAAGTTTTGTTATTTACATCCTCTGGAATTCCAATCACTGTATATGGTGTTCAGACAGTACACTATCGCTCAAATTGATATCGAATATGACTATAAATGAGGCACCCTCAGAAAATTTATATAATATTAGTAGCAGTTCTAGAGTTGTAAGAAACGCTTAATTGCTTATGGAAAGAAAAGAAAAAAATTAATTGAGGCCCTTCTCTTGCCATAAAGGGACGGCAATCTTATATCCTTGAATGAGGTCTCTAATATAAAATTTACTGTAAGAGAGAAAAAAATTTGAGAGAAAATAAAATTGCCACGAAAAGTTTTTCAAAAGATTTTGTTGCTTAGAGTTGACTTTAAGCTGTAGGTCCCGCCACTCATATATGTATATAAAATTATCAGACACAACATACGCGGTATGAGTAGGTAGGTGGTAATTCGGACTGAAGGGTTTATTTATTTATTTATTATTATTTGCCTATGGAAATATTCCTTGCAGGCAATTAGTTAATATTAAAAGATATTAGTTTTAAAAAATATTCTCCTTATTGGATCAGCACCCGCTAAGTTGGATCTAAAAAATTGTATTGATAATGGGGAAAAATGACGTGACAGACGTTGAGGTACATTAAACCTGATATTATGGATAAAAAAACTGGAGCCTACATCACCAGTAATTACATTGAATATGAACGATATATTTAACATAGTTCTGCGGCTTTAAGTATCGAAAGTTTGATTAATGCTAGTCTGGAAGAATAAGAAGGTAAGCTTGTGGGATTAAAATTCAGTCCTCGGAGACAAAACATCAGAAATTGCTTTTGTACAGATTCGATGTCGTCGGAATGTTTTTTATATAGTGGATCCCATATTATGGATCCATACTCGAGTATAGGCCTTACAAGAGATGTAACATAAGGATCGTTAAATTCTTTTGCCCACCGTTTTATAAAACCAAGTACGCTTCTAGCTTTATTTACTGTCATAGTTATGTGCGGAATAAAATTTAGTTTGGGATCGTAGATCCAGGAAGTTATCTACAAGCTCAAGCTCGTATTCATCAAAAGCATAGTTTGCAGGAATCGGATTCTTTCTTACAAATCTCATGTTTTTATATTTTTTTGAGATTAAGCTGCATTAGATTAAAATTACACCATAATTGAAATGAATTTAGGTCATTTTGAAGAAGTTTCTGATTAGAAATTTGGTGATAACTTAGGAAAATTTTTACGTCATCAGCATACATAAGGGTATTGGAATAGTGACTCGTTAATAAACAATGAAAACAGGAGCGGTCCAAGATGGCTACTCTCTGAGGTACACCAGAAAAGACATCAATACTTCTGGAGCAGCAGTTTTTAAAAAGTACGGTTTGTTTTCTGTTAGTTAAATATGAGTAAATCGATTTTAAACTAAGATTAGTAAATCCCATTAAATAAAGTTTCTTCTTCAAAAGGCTAATTATGGCTAATTATGTAAGTAGTATGTATTATCCTCGCCTTAACGAAATCAAACTGCACTTAAACTGAATTTTAGTTTTTCGGTCGTGGTTCAAGTAAAAGCTCTGAGTTTTTTTTTTCATGTAAACAATGATACTTCACCAACAGCAGTGCTGCTAGTCGTATTTTTAGGCTTCTATCTATATGATCACGAAATAAATGCCAACAAATGTATCAGAAACTGTCGTCTATCAGGGTCAAATCTTAATGCATTTTGGTATGTTTTTAATGCAAATTCACTCAGTCGTCTGTCTACAGCATTATGTTAGAGTGAATTTCTGTGAGTGTTTTTTTGATTTCAGAAACTAAAACAGTAAAAAAAACCTTCCGTCATAATATGTAATTCTATTTATAGAACTAAGAAAAAAGTATAAATTATTCTATATTGCTTTCCTCTTCACCAATTTTCAACATTAAATTGAAAATTAAGATTTTCTTCGCTTCTTATTTTTGAAATTTATTCGGAATTGCAAATTTGAAATCACAAGAAAAGATGCAAATATGAAAGCAATTTAAACTCGGAAGAGTAGTGGAAATATGAAGAAAATAATCGAAAATTCATTTAAAACTAAATTTGAATAAAAATTAATTGAGAATGTTAAACTTTGCCAGAGTTGTACACATACAAATCAACAAGAATACTTTCGCTCTCATATAATGTAATGCCGTCGGCCACGTAGAACACTTTTATAATTCGTATAAATTGAAAAAATATTTTTTATAAATAATTTTAGAATTATTCCTTTAACCCCTTCGTGAGCGCAGTCCCTTATAAGGGACACTAGAATTTTCCGAATTTTCATTTCTAAAATTTTAATTTTTAAATAATAACTACGGCATGCTGTTACTGCCATGCCAACGAAGCGAAGCTTATTCCATTGGATTCAAAAACTTCGATTTGTGTTGTATTTATGCAAAATATGGAATATCAATTTGTGAATAAAAGGAAAATTCCGAACTGTGAAAGAAAAACTAAAGGCGAAAGATTTATTCGACATCTGAAGAGAAGCCAGAGCGGAAAGCTGTACCTAAATTTATTTCTCCGACTGCCGGCTTACTGTAGTGTGTTTCAGGCGGAAGTAATGGCCATTTACCGAGCCGCTCAGTGGATCATCGTCAACGCTGCTCCTTTTACCAGCGTCTCGGTCTTCTCTGACAGTCGGGCCGCCATAAGATCTCTATCGGGTGTGTTGAATAACTCCATCATCGTTAGGGAATGTCGGAGCTGTCTCGACTTTCTTTTTGTGCGCTTTATTGGGTCCCCGGACTTCTTTGGGTCCCCGGACACAGTGGCATTCCGGGAAACTGCAGTAACGATGAGCTCGCCAGAGCTGGTGTACTCCTTCCGGATTCTTCAGTGGACTTGGGCATGTCATTCGCCTCGGTCAAGCTCGAAATTGCGGAAATTCTTTCTAGACATCAACCTATCCTGGGTCAATGGGGACGCATGCTCCACTGCTAGACTCACTTGGCGCCTAATGGATAGAAGGACTTGGACTTTGTCGTGGCATCACCTCAATCACAGCGGCCATGCTTACGGGTCACCGTGTTATGGGTAGATACGCGGAAAGAATGCGGCTTCCATTTAACGACTTCTGCCATGGATGCAGAATCGCTGAGGAAGAGGAGACTGTTATCCAGTTTCTTTGTCAGTGCCAATCTCTTGCGAGGTGCAGATATAGGTTATTTGGCATTCCATTTCTTGTCGGCTTGACAGAGCTATCATCCATTGATGTCAAGGGTATAGCTTCGTTTATTAAAGTTGCTGGCTGATTTTCAAGTGTAAGGTAGTCATGCTTTTGATGTGCAGCCCTTGCGCTGACCAACTTCTTCCTCTTCCCTGAAATTTGGTGGAACGTGGTCAGTGCAGGGACTGCGTTCACCTCGTGATATCAGAGCTACCACTCCGACCTAACCTAACCTAAAAAAACTGAAATATTTAAAATATGATGTGAAAATTTGTTATGTTCTATATTTTATAAGTATAATGACTCAATTGATGTAAAAAAGTTGTGGCAAAATGTATTGCCACGCTTATATAGTGACTTTCAATGTAGCGTCCCTTAAAAGGGGCACTGCGTTGGTAGTGCAATTGTTAAACGATAATTGAATACATTTTTTTTCCATATGTAGACTAACAATTTCTGAAATGTTGTTTGAACTGGTAGCCCTTGACGACCATGAGCTCAATGGTGTTGCAATTTATACAATTCCCCAACTGGATGGATCCGATACTGATCATAATAGCGATAAAAGCGATGATCACCATGAAGGAAATCTTATGTGGTGTTTTGTACTGTTACAGGCGAAAGTCTGTTTGAATAGAAAAAGCAAACACCAAAAGTCCATGTAAAACACTTAATCAGTAAATGAACAAATAATAGAAAAAACTAATAATAACTATAATATATAAAAAGGCGGCATAAAAATTGTTAAAATGAGCGGCATTGAATAGGTTTACTCAGCATCAACTCTTAGGACACTTCAGTACTTTTGGAAATATTCACATGAAAAATCATATACGAGTACTCTCAACATGGCTTTATTTATAATATAAATATTCATGTAATGAATTTTTACGTTTACACTTAAACATAACAATTGGCCATTACAACCCTTCAGTCAGGATTACGGCCTAGCTTCTCAACTCCCACCACACCACTCATGTTGTGTGCGTTAATTTTATACATGAGTGGCGGGACCTACAGTTTAAAGTCGACTCCGAACGACAGATTTTTTGAGAAGCTTTTCATGGCAATTTTTACTCTCAGAGTTTTTGCCAGAAATCTGCTGAGAGGAAGTCGCCGAAGAAATATTTTCATATATTCGTTTTGATGTCTGACCTGGGATTCGAAATCGGGCCTTTCGTCTAATAAGCCAACACACTACCTACTAGACCACGGCGACTATATTCATTCTATAGGGTGTGTGTAAAAAAGTAACCTGAAGATTTCTCGAAAAATGGCAGTCCGAGAATATCCTTATAGTAAATCAAATGACAGTTAAGGCAATAACATACAGGAATACTTGATCACAGACCATCCTAAATAATTCAATGAGTGTGGGCTCGGAGTGAAAGCAATCAGAACATAGTTAGTACTCTTCCGGAGGATATGTAAAATCAATTCGCTAGCCCTAGTATAAATAATTGTCAATATACTGTTGCAAGAAGGCGGCAGTCGTAACGACACACTGTTTCCTGGTCGTATTTTTTGTAAGGACGAGAAGGCATAGGAGAAGATTTAGGCCCTTATTTACACCCCCCCTGTACAATATGTATTAATTTATTGAATAAGTACTCGTTCTATACTTCTTGCTCTAATAGCAATAATTTTCATTTGAAATTACTTTGGTTAAAGTATTTTTGCTTTTCTATCTATTTTGGGTTTTTTTTTTGAATGTTTTTCTTTTTTCTTTCGTTTTTTATAGAAAAGTGAAGCTTTTATCGAAAGTCATTTGTCGCTAAGTGACAAACTTGTTAAATATTAATCAAATACATTACACCAGGATACAGACAACATCAACCGCAAAAACCAATCACAATTCTTCAATGCCTTAGTAACGATGCTTTAATAACTTTTTTATACATTTTACAGGAAACCCTTGAAACAAATACATACTCGTACAAGTGACGTACTGGTGAAAGAGATTTTTTACTTTACATGTACAGTAAAAAGATATTTCCTTCATCATATTAAATTCTAGAATGGAAAGAAAGTTACTGAAGATATAAATTCAAATAAATTACTGGAAAGAAAAGCTGAATAAACGTATAAATTCTGGCTGTATTCTATGAGTGTCTCAATGCCAAATTTTTTAGGAAATTTTTTGATTGATTTAAATAGCATCATTACCTTAAATTAATCATTGTGAAATAATCGGTTTTGTCTGGCATCCTTTTTAATTTAAAAAATATTTGACATATTTTTTTAGTATGTATGTATAATTTTAAAAACTGATTTTAAACAATGACTTCCAAACTTTGACTGCCATGTTTTTGAAACTACATCTGTTAGATTAGTTGTCATTTAATTAGTTTTGCTAAATAACAACAAGTATTCTCATGAACCCCAAATTTCATCGAAAAATCCATTTCAGTGATGAGACTTAATTCTGGGTGAGTGGGTAGGTAAACAAACAACTGGTAACGATACTAATCTACATGAGATCTAAGAGCGTCCAATTTATTACGAAAAAGCCTCTCTTTTGTGTAAATTTTTCAGATAATAAGCCTAAACAGGATATTTTTCAAATATCCACTATATCGGGTGGGTCATCTATCGCTTAAAATGTCAACAATCGGTTATTTCGAATCGAGCAATACTTATGTCATTCTATTCTGTCACAAAATTTCATAGATTAACTTCACTGAACGTAATGAATCTATTTACTCTGGAGCAACTTTTAGATTTATTGGGCCGACGCAAAATAGCAGGATGTTGTAGATTTTACAAAAAAAATAAAAGAAAAAAAATCATCTTTCGGATGAATCTCCTTTTCATCGTTGTTTGTACATAAGCAAAATTGCCGTATTTTTTGATCCTACAGAAGCCAATGCACCCATTACGTGGGACATTTGATGCGGCTTGAGCTCCACAGACAATATTGGCCCATATTTCTTTGAAAATGGGGACGGTGTTACCATTACGGTCAATTGAGACCCCTATCGCACCACGCTAACCTATTTCTTTGTATTCGTTCTTCATGTTATTAATGTAAACGATGTTTAGTTTCAACAGGCTGTTGCAACTTGCTGCATATCACATTCCTCAATCGATTTATTGCATCAAAGGTTTAATCGCCGTTTATTTAGCCGAAATGGTGATGTCAATTGGCAAGAGCTGCACCGTTGGACTACTTTCTGTAGTAAGTATGTCGACAAACCATACACTCGAAAAATTGATCGAAAAATGGTCCAATCCGAATGAGGTACTATGAGGCCATCCGCGGCACATGACTGAAATAATATTCTTTTAGTAACCGAAACAATTGTACTTCACAACAAAATAATTTAATAAAGTTTCAAATCGGTTTTGTTTTATTGCATTTTTAAGTTTAAACATTTAAATGGCCCCTCGATTATATTTAGTAAATATAAATAAATAACAAAAATATGTAAATATTATTTACTGACATCACGGCTCATATTTAATAAGTAAAATTCATTCATGACAAGTATATACATATGTGACGTATGAGTGATATCGAATTCCATTAGTTTCATACATGACCAAATCAAAGAGTTTTTAATGCATAATTTTCAGAGTAATTATTCAAGTACATACATGTAATATGATGCGTATGAGTAATATGTTACATATTTAATTAAGTAAGAAGTATACCCATTAATTTCTATTGGATTTTTAAACATTTCGAATTTTCGTACAAACCTACATACATACATATATTATGCAAAATTTTTTTTTTTTTTTTAAATCAAGGAAGCTTTCCATTGTTCACTGATTCTGAAATTCATTTAATTTATGTTAGGAAATCAATTTTTTTGAATCATTGCCTAGTAATTGTGACTTTTAGTAGCCTAATCGACTCTCTCTTACAAACGGAAATTTTTACAGTATTTTATACATTTTATCGATGGTGACATTTTAGCTCTGTTTTCATTAGTTCAGTGCCGAAGTCACACGATTAAAGAAGCCCCTAGTAACAGTATCATTTATTCAAGTCAACGTATTGTCAGATTTCTGGAATAAAACTTTCAAACCTACTGCTAAAAAAATGACGTAGTTTCTTCATGATAAGGTTGCCGAGATAGGTAAAGAACGATTTTTTTTGGCAGAGATTGAAATCCAAACTTGAAAATTATTTTATATCCGCATCTCTTTAGATAACATACTATAAACGCCTACTATATACATACATACGCCCTATAGCCAATAAAGTGTAATAATAAATAAAAATTGTAGAAATAAATTGTTTTATTTTTATTTCATTATTTACTTTTTAATTTTTGTTTTTTGTAGTAAAACAAACAATCATAGAATTCATAACATAATAAAAATGACGATTTATTTGTGATTAGAGGGTTATATTAAACATTTTGTTTGATTTTATTCTTATTTACAAAACAATAGTTATGGGCCTTAGTTTAAAAGCAGTGTTTTTCTTTTTGTTATTCATTTTATAAAATTCAGAGACCGCAATTGTTACAAGTGATATTAATAAAGTTATTATTTAATTCTTATTCTGACAGGTTTTGGGAAAACATACGTACATAATTGGCCATTACAGCCTTTCAGTCAGGATTACGGCCTAGCTTCTCACACCACTCATATAATTTTATACTTGAGTGGCGGGACCTACAGTTTAACGTCGACTCCGAATGACAGATTTTTGTGAAACTTTTTCATGGCTGATTTATTTACTCTCAGAGTTGTTGGCAGAAATCTGATGAGAGGAAGTTGTCGAAGAAATATTTTTTTTCATATTTCGTTTTGATGTCTGGCCTTTGGTTCGAACCCGGGCTTTTACATCTAATAAGCGAAAACACTACCTACTAGACTACGGCGACAGGCATATCGAAAGAAACGAAATATTAACAAAATTTTGCCTCTTTACAAAAAATCTCAGAGTAAATAATATTTCCCTATAAAGTTTCTTAAAAATCTGTCATCCCGAGTCTACTTTAAACTGTAAGTCCCGCCACTCTTGTATGTATAATATTAACGCACAGTTGTGTGCGTTATGTTGATAAGTGATGTGAGCAGTTAGGCTGCAATCCTAACAGAAGGGTTGCAATGACCAATTATGTATGTAAGTAGTTTTTCCTTTTTTAAACAAATTTAGTTTGAATTTAAATAACACAAAAACTGTTGGGACATTGAACATCTGCTATTTTTTAATTAAATTGATGAAAATCAACAGATCATGCCAGACAAAAAAAAATTAAAAATTCTTTCACAACTTTTGTTTTTAAAACACTAAACAAATGAATAATTGAAAAGGGTTTACACGATAGCAATTGTAATTAATAAAAATCATTAAATTTTTTAGCTTTTGAAAGTACACAAAAAATTACTACAAAAAATTAAAAAATAAAACTTTTCTATATGATGGCAGCTGCCAAATCGGTAAATCCTAAAGATGTGCTGTACTAAACTTCATAAAAAATCAACTGCAATAATTCGTATAAGTATAACGAGAAGTAGTCTAATAGGTAGTGTTGTTGGCATATTAGACGTGAGGCCACGTTAAGAAGCCCAGGTCAGACATCTCCAACAGGACGAAATATAATAAAAACTATTTCATCGGGGACTATTTCTAAGCAGATTTTTAGCTTAAACTAAGAGAGTAAATAAAATTACCATGAAAAGTTTCTCAAAAATCTGTCATTCGGAGACGAATTTAAACCGTGGGTCCACTCATTTACAAAATAACACGCACAACTGTGGCAACACTGTTAAAAAATGTATTCAGAAAATGAAATAGGAAAGCGTCCAGTATAGTGATAAGATAGGTTAAGAGAAAGTTGTCAAATAAAATTCAAGGCGACAACATCTAAAGAAACATAGAAAAGAAATAAAAAATATAAAATCTATCTTTATGTGGTTTTAATCCCTTACACAACATAAGTGGTGTGAGGAGCTAGATCGCAATCTAGACTGAAGGTTTCTAATGTCCAATTACGTACGTGTGCAACGAGATGTCTGGAAGCGTGTTTTCCTTCTTTTATCCCGAATTCAATATTTGTATTTGTTCCGAAATATGCGTCAACTTTTTCTTCACAATATTGCTGTGAAGTGTCATTATGTTGACCTATGAATTCTGAATGCTCACGAAAGTTCAGAATACATGCACACCTTTTCTTTACATTTATAGTTTGCCCACCTTAACAAAGTTAACTACTGCTTCAAACTTCATTATCATTATTGAGAAATTGTGTGACATAAAAAATATGTATACATACCAGAGATCAGCAATGAATCGGTTTTTCGCTACTCATAAGTACTCATGAAATTTTGAGTATGAGTGAGTCAACAGTATTGGAATTCAACTACTCTGATCTATTCGTACTCACTGCAACATTGATTTATAAGTATAAAGTTGCAATGAGTATGAGTACAACGTTGACATCAAACTCATAACATTCGAAATATATCTGATTCATATGCCTACTCATTCAGATTCATAAATTTAGAAAAATATTTATAATACTCATAAATGATTAGAATCATTCATCAAAATTTATAATCTTAGTTGTTGTTGCATTTACAAAAAAAAATAAAGAAAGAAAAAGACATCAAGCAAAGCAAACACACAACCTTCTTGTGAGTAATTGTAGTGTTCGTACGCGTATCATACTTATTTTGTGATTCTTGTAATTTTCTTCAGCAACATCAAGCGTATTGTTAAGTATGAGTGCGATGAGTACTTCAAACTTTGAATATGAGTAGTATAAGTATGATATTAAAATAAGTATGAATGCTTATACTTACTTACTTACTTAGTTAATTGGCCATAACAACCCGTTTAACGGATTTCAGCATGTCGCAACACATTTTTCTAGGCACCTCTGCTTCTTGCGCCTCTGCGCCAGTTGGTCACACCAATGGATGACAGGGCTTCCTCGATTTGGTACTTCCAACAGAAACAAGGTCGTCCTCTTCGCCGACTTCCGCAGATCCCCGCATCAAATATCCGCCCCGCCGAAGCATCCTCTTCCATTCGAACGACATGGCCGAGCCAGCGCAACCGCTCGATATTAATACGCTGCACAACGTCTATGTCGTTGAGGAGCTCATACAGCCCACTGTTGGATCGGATGCGGAAATGATCGTCAACTTGTATTGTACCGAAGACGTCGTACTTTTCTCTCGAATACACTCAAGACTGCTGCATCAGTGCTTAATAGTGTCCATGCCTCTGCGCCATAAAGAAGCACTGGGAGGATGAGCGTCTTGTAAAGTATTAGTTTTATCATACGAGAGAGGTCTCTGCTACTCAATTGCCTATTGAGACCATAGTAGCACCTTTTGGCAAGAGTGATCCTACGCTTGATCTCCAAACTGGCAAGACATCATTTTTGGTGGTAACGGCGGAGCCAAGATAAATAAATTCCTTTACTGTATCATATCATATCGATAACATATACTTTGTTTTGCATTCATTTACTGCCATGAATGCGTATAAGTATCAGAAATTATGAGTATGATTCGAATCTACTCACCTTCTTGAACACTCTTTGTTGATCTCTGATACATACCCTATATTACGTCGAGTACATGTGTATATGTACCGACTTTGAAGAGAAGTCAAACTTTCGCTTAATTAAAACCTGCAGCGAGCTTGATGTTGATTTTTAGCTGGTAAAATTTCGAGTTGCGTCCAGATCCTGATTATTTGGTTTATATGGCTCCGATTGAATAAGTGGTATTTCGGGAATACATATACTATAATTTATTTGTTCTCGTAATTGTATGAATCACACAGATTTTTTGAATGTCATTAACTTCACTTGATATGATAGAACATTTAATCCAAATTAACTCATCCGCTTTAGTTACTTTTAATTTGAACAAAAATATCACTCTCGAGTCATTATGAATTCATAGCATTGTCAACATGTGACATGATACACATCAAGTAAAATGTACACAAACAAGTGGTATATTAGAAGGAGGTATACTATATAGTACGTGCATTTGTACCATAATTTACTTGATGCGTATCATGTGACATGCTGACAATAACCTTCATATTCTTGCACAGTTACTATGGCAGGCATCTGATATGAGTGTACATATAACATGAATAGTTTACTCCTATACATATGATATGTATGCCCCATATACAAGCATATTATCTTATAAGGCAGACACATTTATATTAAGGCTCTGTTTATAGTAAATTTCATAACATTTCATATCATGTTCATAAATGTGTCTAAGAGTACATATCTGTTTAGGAATATTTAAGACAATACTACATGTATACCAACAAACATGCATATAAACATATACATATACATACAAACATGTAACACAAATTATCTGTTCTGTGCATTTCATTGCATTGCATTCTCTTTAACTGTTTAAAGAGATTGTTTCGAAAATATTTCGTAAAGGTTTGAACAACGTATTCAACAATATTATAATTTATACACAACTTTTTATAGACGACAATAATTTCAATCAATTCAATTAAATAAAATGATTATAAATTAGCTTCACTTACTTACTATCTTTGGCCAAACGACATCAGCTCTGCGGCTGATAATGCGATCTTAAAGAACAGGGCGCAAAACATCGAGTGTAGCTTCGGCTATGTGGCACGTAGCGCCGTCCTTTTGAAACCGAATGTTGCCCGAACTTCGTTCAACATGGCCCGATAACGTTCGCCATTGACTGTAACGGCAACTTCTTGCTCATTTTCGAAGGAAAATGGCCCAATTATGCCTCTGGACCACCAAACAGTGACTCGTTTTGGGTGCGTCAGCTTTTCAATATATGCGTGCGGGTTTTGTGTGCCCCAAATGCGACAATTTTGCTTGTTTACATACCCGCCAAGATAAAAATGAGCTTCACCTGAAAAGATGATTTTTTTTTTTGGCAAAATCAGCATCTTCTGTAAGTCGATCGCAGGCCCACTTAGCGAAGCGAAAACGCATTGGATGGTCAATTGGATTCAACTACTGAACCAATTGGACTTTGTATGGCGTCATACCAAGGTCTTTATGAAAAATTCGTCTCAATGATGTCTCCGAAATGTTCAATTGTTGAGAACGACGGTGAATTGATGTTGATGGCGCTTCACGCACATTTTCTGCCACAGCAGCAATATTCTCGAGTGTACGCACTGTTTTGGCTTTTCACGCTTTGGTTTACCGATGAGGATGCCAGTTTCTTTCACTTTTTTCACAAGATAACGAACATACGGAGCTGACGGTGCTTCTCTTCTTGCAAAATCCGTACGCAATTTTCGCACATATTCTGCAACATTACCATGATTTTCAAAGTAATGTCGCAATATTTCCCAGCGTTGTTCAAGCGTATACACAACCATATTCGTTCAGCGGAAGGATAAAACTAATTATCTGTCAAATCAGACATGAGCGAAACAAGCACTAGTTGGAAAAAAACGTTAGATGGCGGACCCAGTAGAACTTTAACTCGCAGTATATTATTCTTCGTAGTTGCCGTAGTCTAGTATGTAGTGTGTTCGCTTATTAGACGTAAAGCCCGGGTTCGAGCCCCAGGCCAGACATCTAAACGAAATATGAAAAAAAATATATCTTCGGCAACTTCCTGCCAGCAGATTTCTAACAAAAACTATGAGTGTAAATAAACTTTCCATGAAATATTTTCTCAAAATCTGTTGTTCAGAGTCGACATTAAACTCTAGTTCCCGCCACTCAAGTATAATATTAAGGCACATAACATGAGTGGTGTGAGAAGCTAAGCCGTAATCCTGACTGAAGGATTGTAATGGCCAATTAGGTATTTGTTCTCTAGCCAATATGTTATATTAGGGATGTAGTGAAATGTCCTCTGTCTTGCCTTAGAGACTATTTTTGCCCATGGACATTCGTTTCTATAGCCGCAGCTTGGCCTAGGTCCTCAAGATGGCGTCATCATATATTGTTCCGAATTCACTTATCAATCTAATCGCGGTTCGGCGATCTATCAAGAATATTGCGATCCACAAACTACACCAAGCAGAGGTCTTCTCAGCTTGAATTGCCAGTTTTTAAACGGCCCTTGGCTGTACTTCGCTTCTAATTCTAGTAAGTATTCTGGTGGGGGTATACATGCACCCAAAAAAAAAGATTCGTCGCTGAAGATAAATTTTTTCCCGCCTTCACTGTAGGTGTTTCCAAACATATTTGCCAAACACATTACATTATCGATGTCTGACGCTATGTCAATGTCTGCACTAAGACCTGCAATTGTAGTTCAGTTCGATAATTGTAGTCACTCATAATATTACAGTAATGGCATGTAATGTTATCGCAAGATACCCGGAGTGCGGCATTCCTCACGATGCTCAATGCACGGGTGGAAATAATGCGTCTACCAGCATACCCCCCAAGCACAATTATGCAACCGAATGTTATGCAAAGCATATCATTGACTGCATCATCATACGTGAGTACCATTTCGAAGCCATGCCCTCTTGGTAAGGGAAAGGAGACTATTTAAACTCATTTTTGAGAATGGTTAAGAGCGTAACGCCACACCGAGCTTACGCTCTTTCCGCGACTTTAGTTTAAACCACAGCCACCATGTTGCTCCCACAAGGGCACCATTGTCGAGCAGAGACGAATCTCTGAGGCTCCCGACACCCGTTTTACCAGAATTAAGCCTCCGTCGAGCTTCGCAGTCCAGTTTAACCCCAAACAGTTCGCGACTGGTGACACCCTTTGAACACAACAACCCAGCTTTAGAGTAGAAAAAAAAAACAAAGCTAATAAATTAACAAAAATAACGGGCACACACATCTGCAGGATACCCACGACGAACGGCACCGCAAGGGTAACCTACCATTAGCCCACCCTTGTTCTTCTCCTACTAAACACAAGACAAGCGAACTCGTCAAGTCGTTGCTTAGTCCAATCCGTAGCTAAGGCCCTACTCAAGCCCACCATATTCCCCGTAACGATGATACCCATCGCTTCTAAAACCCTAAGGTCATCGTAGAGCGGAAATGTAGTCAATACATGGATTATAAAGAATCTGATTGGTATCAAAGAACTTATATGGCAGTAGCAACAGACAGATATTTTTCGCATAAGCAGGCTATTAAAAATAAAAACACTAAATACTCGTGTTAATTGGGGAGATCATTAAATATCTACTACTAAATTCAAGAAGTCACCGTAGTCTATTATGTAGTGTTGGTTTATTAGACGCAAGGCCGTGGTAAAATCCTAGCTCAGACATTTCGAAAAAACCAAAATATAAAAAAATATTGCGTCATCTACTTCGTTTCAGTAGACCTTTGGCAAAAACTTTGAGAGTGAATAAAATTACCATTAAAAAGTTTCACAAAAATCTGTCCCTCGAAGTTGACTTTAAAGTGTAGCTTCCACCACTAATGGATAAAATTAACTCATACATGCTTGTTTGGCAGAAAGTTGTGGACGCAGACAATATTTCCATTTGGTAGTGGTTAATTACGATTAAAAACTATAAATTTTAATACATTAATTTAAAAATTGTCCAATTATAGTAAAACTGTTTGCCAAGTACAAGTGCTTCGTATGTATATATAAACATGGGTGAATAATGTACAACATGTTATTAGATGCGACAGATACTTACCTATATAAATATTCTCCACTTGTATAAACACAGTCGCCGTGGTCTAGTAGGTAGTGTGTTGGCTTATTAGACGAAAGGCCCGAGTTCGAATCCCAGGCCAGACATCAAAAACAAAATACAAAAAGTATTTCTTCGGCAACTTCCTCTCAGCAGATTTCTGGCAAAAACTCAGAGAGTAAAAAATTGCCATGAAAAGTTTCTCAAAAAATCTGTCGTTCGGAGTCGACTTTAAACTGTAGGTCCCGCCACTCATGTATAAAATTAACGCACACAACATGAGTGGTGTTGTGAAGCTAGGCCGTAATCCTGACTGAAGGGTTGTAATGAGCCAATTATGTATGTGTATAAACACATAATATGTATACGAGGATATAAATATGAAAGCTTGTTATTATTTGTGAATTGTTGTGTGTGTTATTGAAATCTCTAAATGTAGCATTTAATATTAAAACTGCATTCATTTCCGGTAATGCTAAACATTTGATTGAAATTCACTCTATTTCGTTTTGCCTGGCTCCATTTCGTTTTTCTTTTTTGTCATTTTAGTTGTTTTCTTTAACATAGAAATTGTATGTATGTGTGTTTCAATTTAATGAATTTTAAATTGAATTACTTCTATGCGCTGAATTCCATTTGAATTTCTAAATTCTATTCTCATTAAGATTACTTTAATTTGCAATGTTAATGCTTTTGTGTGAATAATGCTGAACTAGTGATTGTTTGCAGCACAAAAAAGTAAAAGTTTTGTGCGAAATGCCGGAAATTGAATATTGAGTATATAAAATTAAAATTTTGAATCTGTACTCATATGCAACGTTATAGTTGTACTTACTTATACGTATAATAAACAATGAATGATTGCCCATTATCCTAATCGTAGTTGTTTATTTTTGAATAAAAGAAATATGACGAAAGTTCTTGTCATACATACATACATACATAATTGGTCACTACAATCCTTCAATCAGCATTAAAACCAAGCTTCTCACACCACTTGTGCTGTGTGCGTTAATTTTATGAATGAGTAGCGCGATCTGCGGCTTAACGTTGACTCCGCGCGACAGATTTTTGAGAAACTCTTCACGGCAATTTTATTTGCACTCAAAATTTTAAGAATTTTATCTAAACTGCTCCCATTTAAAGTCTGAAAAGATTAAATTAATTTGAAATAAATAAATTAAATTAATCTTAAGAAAGAATGCATTTAATTTTTAAATATTTAACGATTACTATTCACAAATTAGTTATCATCTGTCAACATCAGTTTTTGCATTTCTTTCCGCGTTCGGATTCTGAAACATTTGAGTTGAAAAGTCCATTATTTTTATCGCTCTTTTGTATTGCAAAAACTAAAAACATTGTAATCCATTACATTGAATAAACTGCATTCCAATGGAGACTGAGAAATAAAAAAAAAATTGAATGTTAAAAAGGACAATTAAAAATGGAAGCTAACGAATACTGCAAAGAAATAATAGCAATTTGTAAAAGGAAATTAAATACAAATACATGTATTACATAAGAAAGGGGGATAATAAGTACAAAAAAACAGTTTTATTGCAATTGGGTTGATGCGACATTTTGTTGCACTTGTACTATCTACTTATGTCAGATGTTTTCTTTATCTCCATTCGAGTGGATTATAGGCCGAAAAGATTTTTAACCCAGTATTAGCGATTTTATTCCAGAGTAGGTTTTATTGAAGAAAATTTATTTTTTCACTCCATTTTGTGGTAATGGAAAATGGTAATGAATTCGCCGTAGTCTAGAAAGTATAAGCCGTATTACACGTAAGGCCAAGGTCTCAAACCCCAGGTCAGACACCTCCATCACATCGAAATATGAAAAAAATTCTCCGACGGCTTCTTCTCATCAAATGTTTGGCAAAAACTCCAAAAGTAAATAAAATTGCCTCGAAAAAGTTTCTTAATAAATCTGACGAAATTGACTTTGAACTGTAAGTGGTGTCAGAAGCTGCGTAATCCTGGCTAGAGGATTGTAATGACCAATTATTTTATGTTTGTAGTGGTAATGTATAGAAATCCATTGGCACTATAGAGGAATGCAAATAAAACACTACTGTTTCAGTTCCACTCTCGTCTTCCTATACTATCATACGTATCATGATACTATTATATGTATGTATATGTACATAGCTTAAGTCAATTATAAACGAACACATTATCAGTAAAATCGAATTAAAAACAAATGTATAATGATAATGAAATTTCATGGTAATGTAATATCGTCGCCGTAGTCTAGCAGGTAGTGTGTTCGCTTATTAGACGTAAAGGCCCGGGTTCGAGCCCCAGGCCAGACATCAAAAAGAAATATGAAAAAAACAAAAATATTTCTTCGGCGACTACCTCTCAGCAGATTTCTAGCAAAAACTCTGAGAGTAAATAAACCTGCCATGAAAAAGTTTCTCAAAAATCTGTCGTTCGGAGTCGACGTTAAACTGTAAACTGTAACTCACGTATAAAATTAACGCACACAACATGAGTGGTGTGAGAAGCTAGGTCGTAATCCTGACTAAAGGGTTGTAATGACCAATTATGTACATATGTATGTATGTAATACTAGAAAAATCGCTGTTTGAGTCAGTGGTTAATTATTTTATTGGCCACTAGTGATTGCAGCAATATTGCTGCATTAATGCTAAGCAATGAAATGCATTATGCATGCAATGCAATTAAAACCCAATTCTGTTTCCTTCACATTTTTACATGAGTTTATCACGACCTTCTCGGATGTAGCCAAAAAACGTGCTTTATGTGTATTAAGGCTATAATATCTCGAAGCTGTTCTGAGTTCGGATACGCCGTTAGCGTACGATCACTCTTGCCAATAGGTAGTATTGTAGTCTCAATTGTCAAAAGTGTACCAGTGCGAGTTGACGTAGATTTCCGTATTCGATTCAACGAAGAGCTGTATGAGAAATCAGAAATTCTGCTGTGATTCTATTTACTTCAAATAAATTTACTTTTCCAAAAATATTGTTCTCTCATTCATTGATTTACGATGTTGTCTCATGTAGAGTGAATGAATGTAAAGCTAAAAATAAATCGTTCATAATTTTTCAATTTATATTACAGCAACATTAAATAGATTAAAATCGATGAAGAAATAATCAAAGAAATATCCCCAGGATATTGGAACTGCAGAACAGTAATGCAAATCTCTAAATAGAAGAAAGAAAACTTTTGTTTATAAATAAATGGGGCATCATTAAAATGGAAACATGAAAAATATTCATTTTTATTTACATACATACTTTCATCCTTGTAGTAAAGTAGAATATAAAAATGGAAAGAAAATATTTGAATAGCTTTTACAAACTACCACAAAAGATCAATGTTAAGCAAAGTAATGGAAAACTGATAAAAATTATTGCAAATGTAATGGAATGAATGTTTGTTTTCTTCAAAACAATAAAAATAAAATAAAATATTTCTTTGAACACGTCTAAAGTTGTTTAATACAGATGTATAAGATAGTAACTCACACAGCAAATCTGGTTACTTAATCACTTTGTTAATAGTATTCAGTTTAAATTTGTTGACTTTAGCATTAATAATACATGCATATACATACACACATCATTGATCATTACAACCCTTCAGTCTGGATTCCGCCCTAGCTTCTCATGCTTATTGTTTAAAGTCGACTGCGAACAATAAAAAACGTTGTTTGCTTTGGAGGTGCACATCACATACATACATACGTAATTGGCCATTACAACCCTTCAGTCAGGATTACGGCCTAGCTTCTCAACACCACTCATGTTGAGTGCGTTAATTTTTTACATGAGTGGCGGAACCTACAGTTTAAAGTCGACTCCGCACGACAGATTTTTTGAGAAGCTTTTTCATGACAATTTTTACTCTTAGAGTTTTTGCCAGAAATCTGCTGAGAGGAAGTCGCCGAAGAAACTTTTTTTCATATTTCGATTTGATGTCCGGACTGGGGCTCGTACCCGGGCTTTACGACTAATAAGTGAACACACTACCTACTAGGCTACGGCGACTACAAATCTTATACCAAAGTTAGAATACATAACACACATCTCAGAAATATTACAGAATTTTAAAAATGTTTTTCAAAAATAATTTTTTTTTAGTTCTTATTCCCCTATTTTAATTTATTACGGTTGATAACTAATCTGAGTCATACTTCGTAATGTATTCACTGTCAAGAATTTTATAACAAAAATTAAAATTTAAACAATTAAAAATTCTTAAACTGGAATGGTTTAGTGAGTGGGTCATTCATTGTTTTTGTAGGTGGTATTTTAAATTAAACATGCATTTATTCAAATTCCTAGTTCATGTTGTATGAAGACACAAAACAATTGAAACATGCTTCAGTTAGATTAATGCGTTTTGTGATTAAAACAAAGTCAAAGCGAGCAATATTAAATGTCACCAGGAGCTTATGTCACTCAAAACGAGAATAGCGAAGGTAAAAAATGTTGCAAAAAACTATTTCAGATTGATGTTTCTGATTTTTTGTTTCTTGTACAGACCTTTTCATTGCTAAAATCTCTTAAAATGGTGTGACAACCGATAAAGATTATGCTGGAATTTAACAACTGAACATTGAATTTATTTTTCTCTTTCACTTTTATTTATTTATTTATTGAATCTGTATTGCACTCCATAAAATAGAAAATTGAGTTATAATTTTGCCGTCATTTTTATTCTAAATTCTTATATTCAGATTCGAAATACACCACGGTTGTAGTCGCTTTAGTCTAGTATATAGTGTGTTGGCTTACTAGACATGAGGCCACGGTCTAATCCCAGGTAAGACATCTCTATCAAAACGAAATTTGAATATTTCTTCAGCGATTGTCTCTTATCAAATATCTGCCACAAACTCTGAGAGTAAATAAAAATTGCCATAAAAATTTTCCCAAAAATCATTCGGAGTTGAATTTAAATTGTAAAGAATTAACCCACACAACATAAGTAGTGTGAGAAGTTGGGTCGTAATCCTAGCTGAAGGTTTGTACTGACCAATTCTGTATGTATGTAAGTATGTAACGCGAATTCTATAACAGATGCTGCCAGTTTTATCCAACTATAAACATCACTTTAGATAATGTTTTATTCCCCTGGCGTAATTACAACTGACTCTCGTTATTATTTTTTATTATTGACATTATCAAAATGTTGTGTGGAAGGACAATGAATACTGTACAAAACCTGGATATGTTGCATACATACATACATAATTGAATCCCATAATTGTTGCATACATACATCTATGGAACGTTTGAATCCTGAATTGAATATTGATGAGCTTAAATGTTGGCCTTAGTGAAAACTATTCTTTGGGAATTCAGGGAGTTACGTTGGAATATTTGAAAACCAACACTCCGCTCTATGGTACGTCAATTTTTTCTTGTATTTGTGTGATTTCATGCCAAGTTCTTTTCGGTTTCGCATTCAAACAGATAAATATGCACTCTATTAATGATTATAGGAATCAATTAATAATAAATAAACTCGTTGAACTAATTTAATTAACACAGACTGCTGAAGTTTATTACTCACTAAGCATCAAATTTAATTTATGGCTACTCATATTACCTAATCATTCGACTTTGCTAGTGAAATATATGGTTTAACATACACTATCATATGCTCTTTAATGTCAAGTAATAATTCATTAAACTCGAGGTTCATGTCTAATACGTAACAATACATATATGCAAACTTTTCTTTTCAAACAGTCATGAACGCGTCACAACATATTCCATATCAATGATATCTTGCGGTTATGTACTGTATATGTTTGGCGTAAATACTTGAAAGGTTAAATAAAACACTTTTAATTGTAAACAGTCTTTACTATGGTTTGAATGACATAAATGGGTCAAATAATGAAGACATGTTGTATCAAATACAAACATGACACAACATACATACATACATAATTGGTCATTACAAACCTTCAGTCAGGATTACGACCTAGCTTCTCACAACACTTATGTTGTATGTGTTAATTCTTATACATGACTGGCGGGATCTACAGTTTAAAGTCGACTCCGAACGATAGATTTTTGATAAACTTTTCATGGCAATTTTATTTTACTCTCATATTTTTTTATATTTCATTTTGATGTCTGACCTGGGGTTTGAATGAAGACCTTTCGTCTAATAAGCCAACACACTACCTACTAGACTAAGGTGACTTGCTTGGTTATGTTGCAGGTTATGCAATTTTAGAATTTAATTTTAATATGACTGGTATAATTCAAATAAGGCCTGGAGTATGATAAGTATTTGCGTGATTAAATGCTAAAGAATGTAATCAACGTTATGAAAAACTTCTGCCACAGATATTTCTTATTTTATTTTACCTCCTTGCAACCACTTGTTCAATCTTCCAGCTATTTAAAGTTTTGTGTTGTTGTGTAAATTATAAATTCAAAAGAATGAGCAGGTAGGAAACAAGAAGACGCATAATAAGTAATGTTCATAGAAAATATGCTGAAAAAAGTTTCGATAAGTTTAAAAAAAGGATGAATCATAATGAAAGTTTAGAACAAAACTTAACAAATTCTTAAAAAAAAATCCTCACTTTCTCGCATTTTGCTTTTGATAAAAAATAGTTCTTTTCCTTTGTAACTAACATTGCATAAAGTTTACGTAAAGCTACACAGACAGTCTAAAAATTACGCGAATAAAGCGGTACAAAAGGAGGGAAAGTAGTAGAAGGAAAACTATTTAAAATATTCTGTTTTTCACTAAATTTCTCTTTCTTTCTCTTTCTCTGCGTTGATGTTGTTTTATTTTATGCGGCATACAAATATTTTCCCAAACATGGTTTTGCAATTAATTTTAACAAGTGTTCTCTAAGTATTCCTTTTCAATTACATTTTTTTTGACTCCTCTTTTTCTCTTGATGTAATTAAATTTATTAGAAGTTATTATGACAAGCATTTGCAACTAATTTTAGTGAATTGTATGGTTAAACACTGAATAATAATATGAATACGCAGCGTATGAGTAATATGAAATATAATTTTATTACGTATACGTAAGAGTGTCCGCACAAGTGGTGTAAAGGTAAAATATAAAGAGAAATATCTCAATTAGACGTGTGACAATGCTAATTTCATACAACCATTATATTGGAGATTATTCTCTATCTACGCTGTATCGACAATTATTTCAGTTTATTTCATAAGCTTTTGGATTTTATTGAGTTTTATTTGTTGTGGTAGCACATCAGGCACAAAATATTTATGGTTTGTGGTTTATGGTACAACGAAATATGTTTTCAATAGCATAGTGTATTGTTAATTGTTTGTGTCAGTGTCGGTAGAAAATTAAATTCCTAACCAAAATCTCAACACTTTGGTGTCCAAAAAAAAATTTTGCATCATAATTGAAATATTTGTAAAACGAACTTCAACTTCAAACATCATGTAGATTAAGCAGATGACTGCCCCCTGTTGTTTTGCTGTTTATTTTGGTTAGAAATTTATGCACATGTTAAATGAATGTGATTCATTAAAAAAATCAACATACGGGTGAACATGTGGACATTATGAATGGCAAATATATTTCATCTTAGTCATCATAACAGTACAGACGTGGCGAAATTGAAAATTTTGTTCAAGAAAACCTGAACTTAATATTTTTAATGCTGTTGTCTATTAAAAGAATGAAAACTTACAAGCAAATACTTAACAGTCGCTAAAGTCTAATACATTTGGGTTTGAGCAATTTGAACGGTATCTTTTACTCTACTCGACAATAAGTTGTTTAAAAATATAAATGGAATTTTTATGAGTAATTCTAAATTAACCCACCAAAGGGAAGCATTTACATACATCCATTCGTAGCCTATATCCGCCCATATGTCTATTTATAAAACTTTGTATACTAAAACATTGCTGTCCATTTTAGTTTAAACGTCTGTGTGCCATACATATGTATGTATGTGCATATATTACATTTGTCGGGCTTATGTTTAGTTAATTTATGCATGTGAAGTGCAAATAAAATTTAAACAAAATATTTCCTATTTATGTCATTCACCAGAACAGATTTGAAAGTGGCAGCATTTCAAAATGATTCATATTTTGCTAAAATTTTTCATATTTTTTTTGCAATTTTCAGTGTCTGAGTGTACATATGTATTTTAAAACAAAGTAAACAAATTTGAAAACAAAGTAGAATGTTATATTCGATTCGAGCCGATTATGTTCGCTCCTATAATGCGTGAGCATGAACATGAACTGGTCCAGTCTAAAGGTACCTGTCAGAGCACGGTAGTCGATCATGCATGGTCTATAAAATAAACATTTCAAACTTGTTTTCATATAAAAAACAAAAAACAATAAAAAACATATATCCTAGGAGGGGTACAAAATTGATAGTGTAGAGTAAGTACAGCTAATGTTGTATACCAGGTTGTTTTTAAATCTAAAATTTTTTAGGTTTTGTTCAACAGAGAATTTCAAAAGGCATTATACAATTAGAAAAATTCACATCTAAAAAGTTAACATTATTTTTAAGAAATTTAAGATAGTTTCACTGTAATATTTTAAAAATGTACCTGTATTGTCAAATTTTTCGTGCTCTCTCCTCAATTTCAGTCTGCTGTGTACTTTTGACGCTCAATGTACATGTTATATGTGTGAGAGGATTGCTAGGAACCACTTGCGAAAAAAAACCTACATTTTCAAAGATTTCAAAGAAAATCATTGAAAGTCTCATCAAAAGGAATTGAAAAAAATGTGCGGTTAGTATGGTACACCATGTGGTATAGTGCACCACATTACCAAATCACAGATTTTTTTATCTAATCTTTGTTTAGATTGGAATTCGCCCAGATAAATTTCACGCCTATTTCTAAGCGGGAGCAGCATTCCAAACGCATGTAATGCCGGCAACTGGAAATGATGTCATCGTGTCAACATACTTCATATTTTTTCTAAAGAGTATTTATGCTTGTTGTAAAGACCAGAGATCATCAATACATACATATACATACATACATAATTGGCCATTACAACCATTCAGTCAGGATTACGGCCTAGCTTCTCAAACCACTCATGTTGTGTGCCTTATTTTTATACTTGAATGGCGCGACCTACAGTTTAACGCCGAGTCCGATCGACAGATTTTTGAGAAGCTTTTTCATGGCATGGAAGTCACCGAAGAAATATTTTTTTTCATATTTCGCTTTGATGTCTGGGCTGGAGCTCTAACCCTCTAATAAGCGAACACACTACCTACTAGACTACGGCGACTACATCAATAAGTATTCAGAAAGATGAATAGATTCGAATCATACTCATAATTTCTGATACTTATACGCATTCATACTTATTTTAATATCATACTCATACTACTCATATACAAAGTTTGAAGTACTCATCGTACTCACACTTAACAATACACATGATGTTGTTGATTTCGACTCTCCATGACTCAACATTTACAAGAATCACAAAATAAGTATGATTCGCTTAGGAACACTACAATACTCACTAGAACATTGTGTGTTTGCTTTGTTTGCTGTCTTTGTCTTTTTCTTACTTCATTTTTTGTAAATGCAACAACAACTAAGACTGTAAATTTTGATGAATGATTCGAATCACTCAAATTATTTATGAGTATTATAAGTATTTTTCTCAATTTGTGAATCTAAATGACAAGGCATATGAATCAAACATTTTTCGAATGCTATGAGTTTGAAGCCAACGTTGTAGTCATATTCATTGCACCCTGTACTTACAAATCAATATTGTAGTGAGTACGAATGAATCAGAGTAGTTGAATTTCAATATTGTTGACTCACGCTTATACTAAAAATTTCATAAGTACTTATGAGTAGCGATATCCCTCTTTCGATGACGTCCCAGATACGTTTACGTGGTAATTTATGCTTGGAATACTAACTACCTCTCTTTTCATCTTTTACCCCGATCCTTTTCTTCTTCTGTAACTTTAGGACGACCACAATGAGTCACATGACCTCTGGGTAACATTTACATGGTATACGTTATCAAACCTACATAACTAACTGTCCTTATACAAGCACATTAAAAAAACCGAAACAACATTTTTTTGTACAGAAATCACGAGCAAGCGACATTATAAAATTTACAACGTTTCAAGCGCATTCTTGCAAATCAAAATTTTTGTTCTGAATTTTATTTATTGCGGCAATTTGAAAACATAACGAACCTACCTAACGAACCTTCTAAAGTTAGTCTGTATAGTTCTCCTCATATCGTGTTCTATCCCTTTCCTTATTACATCTGATTTCGATTTTCTACATTCTTTGGATGGTAATTCAGGCTATACAACCAAAGCTGTAATAGCGCTTAATACAGATATGCATATATTTATAGATACCATATCCAGATTTTTTATGCGGCTGACATGTTCCCACATATTTTGATAAAATCAATGCATTAATCGCGGCTAAGTGTTGACAAATGTCACCGTCAACAATCGTGTTTTAATCTATTTCAATAATGTTACGTATAATAGCACGTTTATAACATGCCTTTAAATTATGATAAAATGTTATTTAAAAAGGCAAAGAAAGGGAAATACAATCGAGAAACATATGTCTGAGAACGGAAATATTTTATGTAAAATATAATATGTTTTGGTCAACCAAAGCAAAACAAAATGTATACACCGACATTCCGACTTTTAGCATGAACTCATGCACAAAAATATGTTTATGGACATGCATGTACATACGTGTGTTTAGAAATTCAATCAGACACAGGCACGCATTCATAAGACATTAAAGTGCTGTTCAAAAATTCTGTTAAATGGAAGAAAAAATTTAAAATTTTTTAAAGCATAATGAATTATTATTCTCATGAAATACTTAGGCATTGAAATCGATATTAAATTCTTACTCAAATTGTAATATTGTTGCGCAGATGAAGTAAAAATTTAGTGTTTATTGTAGAAAAAGACAAGAAAAATTACAAGAACAGAATCAGAAAACAGAGGTCAAATTAGAATAACAAAACCCCATAGAAATGATGGAAAAGGTAAGAATATCAATAACTCTTGTATTAAACACTACGAAGTTTTAGTTCTATTAGAAATGTATCTGGTTGTTGTTCATTAAGAAGAAGAAAATTAATAAATAAAAATCAATCGTTTTATTTAAGAACTGCAATCCGTAGTCTAGTAGGAATTAGTAAACGTGAGGGAGGCCCCAGGTCAAACTCTCCAATAGTACAAAATATGCCGCGATTAGAACCTGTGTGATAACACAATTCAATATACATATAACGCAGGGATCCAAAATTCCCTATAGGAAACTATCACGACTGCAAAATAAATCTAGCTATTGCACTAATCCTTCTTCGTGAGAGTTATGATGAAGATTACAGAGAATGATTTAGCGAGAATCTCCGTTTCTTTATAACAACAAATGGGCAATCTTACACCGTGTGCAGAAGTCGATTGAGTGAATGTCATGTCCTTCCTAGAGGACAGTGGTCTGTGAGAATCACAATAGTGCGAGTGGTGTTTATGCTATTTAGAGAGAGAAAAGACATTCAGTTGTTTTATTTTCTCAATTAATATGGCAAACGCCTTCTTGGTGCTAATGAAGTCGAGTATCACTGAAAATCCCGAGACGTCATTTCCAATATTTTAATGTGGTTGAAAATAGTGAATCCTACAATAACGCATAAATAATTTAATCAACGAAAATATAGGTTCAATGTGTGAAGCCGATCGCAAGCTTAGAAATATTTTTAACTATAGTATAGTATAGTAGGTTGATGTGTTGGCAACGAAACGAAATGTGAAAAAAAATATTTTTTCAGTGTCTTTCTCTCACCAGATTTCTGGCAATTACTCTGAGAATAAATAAAATTGTCATCAAAAGTTTTTCAAAATTCTGTCGTTCGTTGTCCCACCACTCATGTATAAAATTAACACGCACAATATAAGTGGTGGGAAAAATAAATTCGTAATTCTGACTTAAGTGTTGTGATGACCAATTGTGTATGTAATCCCTGAACTCAACGGAAGTACTCGTTAACCATAGAAACATAAACATTATTTTGTCGTACGTTAAAGATAACGCAGTCTCTGAGACGCGAGAAAGTAGATAACAAAAAAAACATTTTTTTTTATGTTATTGTGATGATTTATGTAATAACTTATTTCTTTACTTACTTGAAGGTTTTATCAAGTCAACATAATAATAAAAAGAAACAAAGAAATATTAAAAAAAAAAGAATTATAATATAAAAAGTTGTGTTAAAACAGACAGCTCTCTTCAAAGGCCTCAAAAGCAATTTTAAAAAACTAACAAATTTCATTATGTATACTTCAAATATTTTATATCCAATAAGAAACACAATTTCTATACTATTATGTACAATAGTTACAGACTAGCTTTAGATGTTCCCAATTTTTTTGCAAAAAATTTCATGGAATCCTAATACGTAGTTAAATTACAGTTTAATCGAGTAAAAACTAAGAATTTGGTGATTTAGAAACGAATTGTTATACTAATGGGTGATTTTTTCAGAGCTATAGGAAAATTTAAAAAAAAACAGATAAAATTCAGAAAAATTTATAAAATCTTTATTTGAATCGATAGTACGCTCCATATAATTTAATGTTTGAAGATTATTTCATGCAAATGTTGACCGCGACTGCGCCTCAAATGGTCCATCCACTTAGTCCAATTTTGGCATACTCTTTTCAACATTTCGGCCGATATCTCACGAATAAATGCTTCAATGTTGTCTTCCAGTGCGTCAATTGAAGAGGGCTTGTCTGTATAGACATGAGCTTTAACATAGCCCCACAAAAAACATTCTAAAGGCGTTAAATCGCACGATCTAGGGAGACAATTGACCGGTCCCCAACGTGAAATAAAATGTTCACCGAACTCGCCATTCAATAAATCCATTGTTACTCGTGCTGTGTAGCATGTGGCACCGTCTTGTTGAAACCACATGTCATGCAAGTTAAGCACTTGCATTTTGGGCAAAAAAATGTTGGATATCATCTCACGGTAGCGCTCACCATTCACAGTTACGTTACGATTCGCAACATCTTTGAAGAAGTATGGTCCAATGATGCCACCATCCCATAAACCGCACCAGACTGTGACTTTTTCTAGATGCATTGGTGTCTTTTGCAATGCTTCTTGCTGATCTTCACTCTAAAATCGACAATTCTGCTTATTTACGTATCCATTGAGCCAAAAATGAGCTTCGTCGCTGAACACAATTTTTCGATAAAGAAGTGGATCTTCGGCCAACTTTCCAAGAGCCCATTTTGATAATAAAATTCAATGATTTGCAAGCGTTATTCGTTTGTAAAACGATTCATGGTTAAATTATAGACCAAATTGAAGATGTTTGACAGTGAAACAAAACACGAAACGTGCGTGAGCTGTTTAAACCAGTGTTGCCAAAAAGATAATAGCTAAAAAATCACCCGTTACTATACGGTTATTTGTTTTGAATAACAAAGCTTTGACGTATGAGTAATATTAAATTTATTTGATGATTTAACAGTACTCATACGGCTCACTCAATTTTTATACTCAATTGCTATTCAATTATATTCAACATGTTACAGAATAGATTTTTAAATTCTCCAAAAGCAGACTAATCAAATTTTCAGATTTTCTCACGGCATTACCGGCTATATGCTCTCTTTTTTTGACCAACAATATAATGTTTATGTTTCTATGGTTAACGAGTATGTCCGGTGAATTTATGGATTACACACCCTTAATCAGAATTACGAATTTACTTCTCCCACCACATATGTTGTGTATGTTAATTTTATACACGAGTGATGGGACAACGAACGACAGATTTTTGAAAAACTTCTGATGTTGACAGTTTTATTTATTCTCAGAATAATTTCCAGAAGTCTGCTGAAAGCAAGTCACCGAAGATTTAATTTTGAATATTTTGTTTTGTTAAATTGACCTGGGGTTTAAACCGAGGCCTAACGTTTAATAAGCAGTTTAAATCAAAAGTATTGAATTTTTAAAAACACATTGATCTCCATTCTCATTATAACAATTTTTGGTCGCATGTTTGGAATGTTGCCAATTAATGCTGTCGTCATGGAAACAGTTTCAAATACATTGCGTCCAGGCTGTTGTCGTTGACACATATTTATAACCACAATGTTGACCATTCAATGAAATATTGCCGGGGGCATACGCAGGGTTTTCTTCAAACTAATGTTAATGAGAGATTAGATGTCTGAGACTTGAAATTTATTTCGTGAAATGAATACAGTTGTCAAGCACACAAGTGAAACCCTTTCTCCAAGATGTATGGAAATGTAACCAAACTATTGCACGAAAAACCCGTCAACTACAAAATATCATTTAAAAATACTGAGGTAAAGAGCTTTCATTCATAAGGAACGACAATTTAAAAAATTTATACAGTGACGAAATCGAGTGGTGAAGTCGTCTTAGTTTAGTAGGTAGTTTGTTGGCTTATTAGACCTGAGGACATGGTTGAAACTCCAGGGCGGACATCTATAACGAAACAAAATGTGAAAAATATTTCTTCGGCGACTTCCTCTTACCAGATTTCTAACTGAAGGGTTGTAATGATCAATTATATGTATGTAAGTATGTATGCGCAGTCACAGCATATATTCAATAATTTTTTATGGACATTAAACACGATAGCAGCGATTGTTAAACAACTGCATATGTATTTTCAGATCGTCTTAGTAATTCCAATTGAACTCTTGTTTAATTTTCTTCTTTTTAGTTCTGGGTTTTCCATTTCCTGCTTTAAGATTACTTATGTCTGTTTTCTCTGTTTTGTTAAGAGAAAAAAAGGAAAGGAAACAAAACGATAAATCTCATACTTTTGCTACCATAATTGCTTTTAATGGCATATTCAGCAATATTTTCGCAAACAAGAACCTGATCCCCTTAGCCCTCCTTAAAAGTTATTGTTTTTTATTTGCACTTTTATTGCCCGTATATTGTGCGGCATTTCTTTGTTCATTCCTTGCATTCATCAAGAAGAATAACGGCAGATAATTGGTTTTCGCCACTGTAAGCATTAATTACGAACAATTGCAGTAGCTGTTAAAGCATAAACTAGAGAAGAGTAAAGAGGAGTGATGAAATCAAACAAGCAGATTGCTGGAACTTATTTACAATGACGTAAGTTCATATATACTCCGGAGTACCTTACAAAATTTTGACTATAATATTGACATTTATATTTGAGCAGCAGTTCTGCAGTTTTTAAACTGTTTGTTCAAAAAAAAAAAGAAAAAGGATTTAAGTGTTCTCCCTGACTATTTTACTATCAATATTTTAATTTGTAGTATTGTTACTGGACTTCGCGCCTTTTTTGATTGATAGAAGAAAGATATCCGTATTCCATAAATACGATAAAATCCACTTTAAATGTTCTTTATTGGAAGCATTTCATTTCATTTAATTTTTTTCGTTGCAAGGACACTTAGTTTGGTTATTGCCTTGCAGACAATACAAAATTGCAGTTACTGAGCTACAAAAGTGCACAACACTTATAATATTTCTGAGCTACATTTCAACTCTAAATTTTTGATAATGGCAGAAATAAAAACTATGAATAATAGGTGTCACAGCTGTTGTACTTTTAGTAATGCATGAATTATTCGGATACTTTTTATTTTTATCAAATATTCTGTTGTAATCATTGTTGCAAACAGCAGAGTATGTATTTCGTATTTAACAATGTGTTCTCTTTTTCGATACACAAACAATGAAAACAGCTAGAATATGTAAATATGTATGATTTTACTTGGAATAATAATATACACATATAGGTATATGTATATATGTATGCAGTTATTTGAATTATTAATGATGTATTCATTTCAGACTTTTCACTTGAAACAATTTCATGTATTTCATGCAACTACAATAATGACTTGAATTTTTTTTTCCATTATAATTTGTTGCTATTATTTCATAATCTTGTTTCGCTAAATATAGCAGTGCTCGCTTCCTTGATATTAGAAATCCCAACTAGTTAAAGTATTTGAATGTCATCCTTGAAAGAAATCAAAATAGAAACAATGCTTAAAGGATAGGATATAGAAAAAGTCCACAGATACTGTTGAATCTTGGAGTCTGGAACTGGGCCAAATTGTAGTAGTTATAATAGGCAGTTTGTTGACGTAGAATACCTATCCAGGCCAGTATATGTCTGACGAAGAATTTTCTACTCAAAAAACCTGCACGCATGGTTGAAACTGAACGGATGTACCTTCAAGGATCATTATCATATGTGTGTGGACAGTCAAACAGCAATCAAAGTGCTGGAATTCCATCTCCTCAAATCAAAGGGCATAGGAAGTTACATTGATTCTCTACACCGTATACATCCACACAGCATCCGTCTCGAAAAACTAGACAAACTGACACGGAGGAGATCGGCGATGTCTGCTTTCAAATGCTTTAAAAAAAACTTTTGAACATTTTCTCAAATTTCTTTTTTTATTTGAAAGTACAATCCTTCCGGTTAATAATGGAAAATAATTTCATTCAAATGGCTGCCTCGGCTGGCCATGCAGTAGTAGTAGTGGTCCAATTTTTAAGCACATTATCGATTGTGTGCAGCTGTATTTCACCAATGGCTTCACGAATATTGTCCTTTAAAGCGTCAATTGTCTCTGGCTTGTCGGCGTAACACTTTACTTGACGGCACCCAACAAATAATAGTCCAACGGTGTCAAATCGCAGCTCCGAGGTCAAACGACATCAGCTCTGCGGCTGATAATACGATCTTCAAAAACAGGGCGCAAAACATCGAGTGTAGCTTCGGCTGTGTGGCACGTAGCGCCGTCCTGTTGAAACCAAATGTTGCCAATATCCTCCTCTTCAATTTTTGTGAACAAAAATTCGTTCAACATGGCCCGATAACGACTGTAACGGCCACTCCTTGCTCATGTTCGAAGAAAAATGGCCCAATTATGCCTCTGGACCAAAATTCGCACCAAACAGTAACTCGTTTTGGGTGCCTTGGCTTTTCAATGTATGCGTGCGGGGTTTCTGTGCCCCAAATGCGACAATTTTGCTTGTTTTCATACCCGCCAAGATCACAATGAGCTTCACCTGAAAGATGATTATGATTCTGCAATATTACCATGATTTTCAAAGTAATGTCGCAATATTTCCCAGCGTTGTTGTTGTATACACAACCATATTCGTTCAGCGGAAGGATAAAACTAATTATCTGTCAAATCAGACATGAGCTAAGTGTTACCATTCACGAAATAAAAACTAGTTGAAAAAAAAAGTTAGATGGCGGACCCGATACAACATGCCTGGTTGCTGAATTTCAAAACTACTGTGTTCAGCAATGAACAGCACAAAACCCGGAAACCTACTTCACATTCTAGCAGGAATTCTAACGGGACAATGCACTATTTGCAGTTTCGCTGACAAGCTCAGTCTGCTCCACCAGGATTACTGCAGAAGCTGCCACGATGCGTATGTAACGGAATCGGTACAAAACCTTTCATGCGAGTGCCCTGCACTTTAGAACAGACGACATCGGTTTTCACTGTGATACTGAAATCCTCGCAAGAAACGCCATAATTAAACCATTTGAGAATATTACAAGTACTGCTGCAAATTGGAAGCCCTAACATCCAAGGCTTCTATAGAAGATGTAGAAGTAAATAAGGCAGGACAGTGAAGAAGTGATAGAATGGTTTAGAAACACTTTATAGCGTCTCGATATTTTTTTTTTTGGCGTGTGAGGTAGGGTTCAAAATACTTTCGCACTTACAGTGACCGTCGTCAGCTGAGTCGAATGGTGCTTCCACTAAAACAATCCCTCCTCCTCTTCTGGGGATACTCCATTCCCGGCACCGCTTTCTGCATTACTTCGGGAAGGGCCCAGAACGACGTCCCGTAAAGGACCGATATCTACTCTCCCACGTCTGGGTACGCCATATTCGAAGCCAACCTCCAGCTATTGGCTCGCCTTCTCGTGTATCATTTTCTCGTACTGTGTCAAGGCCGACCTTCTTCCTGTGGAGTACAACTCTTAGTGCCGCTGTTCGTTGCACCGTAGCGTAGCGTCTCGATATTCCTAACAATAAATTTGGGGATACTTGTGATATGTTGAGAGAGAAGAGAAATAACACATTCCTAAACCTTTCGTAAATTTTTATAGTTTATTCTCACTTTCAAGTAATACAATTTTTAACAATGCATGCCTCTTTCTCATTTTCTGTTGCCAGGAAAGGTATAGAACATCAGTAGCAAAAGCCAGAATAAGTGCGACATGTGTCTCCCTGTGTATCTGTGGTTTTCTTGGTTAAATTCATATAAAAGGGGTCGTTCCCACATTTTATTTTATTTTAAATTAAACATAAATAAATAAAAAATAATAAAAAACAATTAAAATAAAATGTTTAACTCTTATTGTTTTATGCTTACAACAGAATTAAGTTGTTATTATTTTTGTTGTTGTTCACAAGACGGAGTTATACGTACAATGTATGCAAATACTGAAACATGGTACTTTGAAACTTTATTACAAAAATCCAAAAAATATAGAAACAAAACAATTTAATGACCTATAAGAGTACGGCTGAATGGTATAAGTGTTGCAAGTTTAAATAGAATTTATTTTATTTGAAAACGTTAGGAATATTAAGCACTTTTGTAGAAAGAACACAACGAATTGCCTTTCTAACAGAAAAATAGAAAAAAACAGTTTTAAATGCATTGATACACTCGGATAAAGAATCGGTGAATCCAAGAGAGCATTTAGGAGATTATTTGGAAGAACGATTGGGTAGTCGCTAAACCTTAGACATGAATGAAGGGCGGCAAATATCAAGAGAAAACACTAAACAAAAGACGTTAAGGAATATCCTACTAAATACGACGAATAACATTTAAATAAATGGGGCTTTTGAATTTTAAACTTACTATGAATTTTTCATGGAGGTACCTATACTTTTGTAATTGACAAAATTTTTGTTTTATAATAAAATAGAGATAAATAAATAAAATAAATGTACAAATCATCAATTATTTTTACATATTATTACTCAATCAATCGTAAAATTATCTTGGGGTACCTAGACTTTTGCTGACCACTGTATACGCAAAAACACGTCTTAGAAAATTGTATGAGACATTGTTCTTAAGAATTTTTTTGGAAACTTTTTTATATTTTCTGGTTGCATTTCGTAAGTGTGGGTAAGTTAAAAGTTTAAATTTAAAAATTCAATAATATACTTTCTATTAATTGAATTGAAATACATATATTACTCATACGCAACATATTATATGTACTGGAATATTTTCTCTGAAAAGTATGCAATAAAAAATCTTAAATTTTGTTATGTATGAAACTAATGGAATTAAATATCACTCATACGTCACATATGTACTTGCCATTATGAATGAATTTCACATAGTATTAGATATGAGCATAATGTGAGTAAATATAATGGTTGGGTGATTTGAAAGTATAAATTTAAAAGTGCAATAAAACAGAAACGGTTTGAAATTTTGATAAATTTATTGAACTACAACTGATCCCGTTGGAAATGGATTATTATTTCATATATATGACGGCCGAAGTTGGCCACATAATACCTCATTCGATCGAAACAATTCTTTTGCGCTTTTCGAGTGTATAGAATCATATCTCGGCAATGGCATCACGAATTTTAACTTTCCAATGCTCAATTGTCTCTTGTTTGTTGGCACAATACTTTTTTTTACCAGCGCCCCACAGAGTATAGTTCAAGGGTGTTAAATCGCAGATTCTTGGCGGCCAAATGACATCACCGCTTTGGCTAACTAAAGGGCCATCAAACGTTTGATGCAATAAATCGATTGTGGCATAATATGTGTGGCAAGTTGCAACATACTGTTAAAATCAAACATTCTTCACATTAATACCATGAAGAGCAAGTACAAAAAAATCGGTTATCATGGTGCGATAGGTGAAAGTAATGATTGTGCCGTCGCCATAGTCTAGCGAAAAACGCCGCATACATGAACACGTTGCAGTCAGCGGCTACACGGCTATTGTCGACTACGATAGAGAGAGGGGAAGAGATGAGAGACGTCTTTTCAGACGCAAGAAGAGGGAGCCGGAAAGGCGATAGCATGAGGAAGTCGATATATATAGATGTAGGACTGATTCTCGAAAATTCTAACAAAAGGTTAAGTGTGTAACCGAAGGTTTTAAGCCCGAAGCGTCTTCCTGCAAAGATGAAAATGGAAACTTAGTAACAGATCCGCAGGGGGTGCTGAGGTTGTGAAGGAAACACTTCTCTACTCTGCTACAAGACGATGACGACACCAATGCCGCCTTTAGAGATGAAGCACCGAACATGATCGATGATGACGGAGCCATGAAGAGGTCAAAGTCGCGATTCTGCGTCTTAAAAACAATAAAGCTGCAGGTCCCGATAGCCTCCCCGCTGAATTGCTTAAGACCGGATGCAATAAGTTGGTAGGGCCCATGTACCAGCTTATTTGCACAATATGGCTAAGGGAAAGTATGCCTAACGATTGGAACCTCAGTGTCCTCTGTCGTGTCCTGACCCTACGAAATGCTCCAACTACAGCGGTATAACCCTTCTGCCTATCGCATATAAGGTTCTTATGTCAAAACACTGATTGGACCTTATCAGTGCGGCTTCAGACCTGGCAAGTCCACGATCTACCAAATCTTCACACTACGCCAAATCCTGAAAAACACCCACGAAAAGCAAGTCGACACACACCATCTTTTTGTCGACTATAAGTCAGCCTTCAATAGCCCAATAAGGGATCGTGTCTGAGCTCAGTATATCTGCGAAGCTGATTAGGCTGTGCAGAATGACGTTGAGCAATTCCTGCAGCTCCGTCAAGTTAGGAATGGACCTCTCCGTACCTTTTAATACCGTGCGAGGTTTCAGACAAGCCGACCCCTTATCATGCGACCTCTTAACTTCGCCATGGAGAGTGTTCTGCGAAAGGCGGGAATGCATCGCAATGGCACTAGTTCTCAAAACAGCATCCAGTTGCTTGCATACGCTGGCGACATTGACGTCATAGGGCCTACAAAGCGAGATGTTACTGCTGCCTTTGGTGCTATTGAACGGGAGTCGAATAATATGGGTCTAGCAGTAAATGAGGGCAAAACGGAGTATATGTTATCGACAAGTAGAGACGCGCGTCGTACTGAATCTCAGATTATGGCTGATAACTATACTTTCGATATAGTCAAAAAATGTATTTATCTTGGGTCCGCCGTCACCTCCAAAAATGATGTCAATCTGGAGATCAAGCGCAGGATCACTCTTGCCAACAGGTGCTACTATGGTCTCAAAAGGCAATTGAGTAGCAGAGATCTCTCTCGTACGACAAAACTAATACTCTACAAGACGTTCATCCTCCGCATATTTTTAATGGTGCTGAATCACGCACTATATTAAGCACTGATGAAGTAGTCTTAAGAGTATTCTTAAGAAAAGCCCTACGTAGGATCTTCTCTTCAGTGCGAGTTATCAATGTTTTCCACATTCCACCGATCCAACACTGAGCTCCTCTACTCCTTGGACGTTGTGCAGCGTATTAATGTCCAGCAGCAGCGCTGAATCAGCCATGGTGTTTGAATCTAAATAAATAAGTCCATCACTGTATATACATATATGTATATATACATACATACATACATTACATCGTGAATAGTTTATTGTTCTAACTTTTCATTGTTTGTTTTTTCCCTCTTTCTTTATGTATGCTAGCATTTGGTTATTGTTGTTGTATATTTCATTATTTGCTGTTCTTTTATTTTTTTCTCTTTTTCTATTACTTTTTATTTTTATATGTGTATGTGTGTTTAATTTAGTTTAGTTGGTTTTAACATCAGTTATAAACGTCAGAGTGTGTTTATTTAAAAACTACTCTGTAGAAAATATTATACAGTGTGATCGAAAAGAGTAAAATATCTTGTGATGCTTTAAAAATAAGCGCAAGAAATTAATAAAATAATCTAAGTACAGATGTCTTACAGTTTTAAGACGCTGCACTAAGTAAATAAATATTCCGAAAGAAGAGGACGTACATATGTACACTTTGATAACATTAAGCAAGAAATGGAACTTAATTTGTGACCTTGGATAACTATAGGATGGAGAAAATTAAAGTTTAAAAATCCAGTAAAAGAAAAACGGTTTGAAATTTTGCGAAATTTATTCTTTTGTTTTGAAGTAGAATTATTCAGGTTAGGAATGGAGTATTATTTCATTCAAATGGCTGTAACGACTGGCCTGACAGTATGACAGTACCTCATTCGATAGAACCAATTGTAACTCGGCAATGGCATCACGACTGTTGGCCTTCAAATGATCAATTGTTTCTGGTTTGTCGGCATAACACTTTTCATTAACGACGTCCCACAGAAAATAGTCCAACGGTGCCAAATCGCAGCTTCTTAGTGGCTAATTGACATCACCATATAGGCTAATTAAACGGTCACCAAACGTTTGGTGTAATAAATCGGTTGTGTCATGAAATATGTGCCATCCTGTTGGAACCAAAAATCGCCCAACATCAACATTCATATTCAATTGATAAGTTTCTTTTTTAAAATTGCGAATCAAACACGCCTTTAGCAATTTTTTCAGTAATTTTTGAAAAACAATTGGATTTAAGTTAATTTTTTATTTCTGCATCAGTAAACTTTCAACCACTAGATAGGCTAGGCATATACAAATTCTTTACTTTACATTTTTTACTTCATAATTGAGCAATCCAACACATTGTATATCGTACTCTTATTCAAAAACTGTCCCACATTTGTTCATATTTTACTCAACGAACTTTTGACCTTTAAATATGCTTTAATCGTCTGCATGAACACAATTAATTTTCTTGGAATGTACTCTTATATAAATTTTAGAAATTTTCTCCTGTATGCATGTTTAGTTGGTCATACTGTCTAATGGTTTTATGGACATCAAAATTACTACAACGAGAGTATATGTTTATAAAGCGGAAAATTCAGTTGAATTTCATTCAGAAACTTTACAAGAATTTATGAAGAAAATTTTTTTATCTCAATTTCCCCTAAAAATTGTATAAAAGTTTATTTAAATATTTGTGTTTGTATTTTAGAAAACATATATAATTTTTATACACATGTGTAAAACGAGTTTACCATGGTAAACATAACATTTGTTTGTTATTCGCTTTAACATTGCATTAAAAGGAGTTTCATGTAATAGTTGAACTGAATAGTTCAGAGGATTTCATGCGTTAAAACGCTTTGGTAACGCTATGTAATAGACGGTGTTAATGGTCTTTCTCTTTTCCAAATAATCGTTGAATATGTGAATTCCATGTTTATCTCAAAATACGGATTTCATAATCTTACCGGTCGAATGTCAATCACTCTTGATGTCAATCGTCTGCTAAGCTTTACTCTGTGTTGATCTACTTTTTATCGCCCGTAATAAAGGGTGATTTTTTAACTATTATCTTTTTGGCAATACTGGTTTAAACTGCTCACGCACGTTTCGTGTTTTGTTTCACTGTCAAACATCTTCAGTTTGGTCTATAATTTAACCATGAATCGTCTTACAAACGAACAACGCTTGCAAATCGTTGAATTTTATTATCAAAATGGGCTCTTCGAAAGTTAGCCGAAGATCCACTTCTTTATCGAAAAATTGTGTTCAACGACGAAGCTCATTTTTGGCTCAATGGAATTGTCGATTTTGGAGTGAAGATCAGTCAGAAGCATTGCAAAAGCTACCAATGCATCCAGAAAAAGTCACAGTTTGGTGAGGTTTATGGGCTGGTGGCATCATTGGACCGTACTTCTTCAAAGATGCGGCGAATCGTAACATAACTGTGAATGGTGAGCGCTACCCTGAGATGATATCCAACTTTTTTTGCCCAAAATGCAAGGGCTTGACTTGCATGACATGTGGTTTCAACAAGACGGTGCCACATGCCACACAGCACGCGTAACAATGGACTTTCAATTAGCCGGTCAATTAGCCGCCTGGATCGTGCGATTTAACGCCTTTAGACTATTTTTTGTTGGGCTATGTTAAAGCTCATGTCTATACAGACAAGCCCGCTTCAATTGACGCATTGGAAGACAACATTGAAGCATTTATTCGTGAGATACCAGCCGAAATGTTGGAAAGAGTATGCCAAAATTGGACTAAGCGGATGGACCATTTGAGGCCCAGTCGCGGTCAACATTTGCATGAAATAATCTTCAAACATTAAATTATATGGACCCTACTATCGATTCAAATAAAGATTTCATGCATTTTTTGAATTTTATGTGTTTTTTTTTAATTTTCCTTATAGCTCTTAAAAAATCAAGCCTTATTTAGAAATTGTGCTTTTTCACTCCCTTTAAGTAGAGAATCACAAATGGAATTTCGGTGCATTAAATATTCCACTTTGGTATGGAAACATTATGCATGCTTATGTATCCAACTTCCTTCGAATAGTTAATAACGGTTTGATGATGAAGACGTAGTTGTATAGCGCCATCAACATTATGTGCTCATAAATTTCTTCAGCTGCTTCCTTAGCATACTTATAATTTCTTTCATAAAAAAATAGTGATCCAAAATTTGCTCACCTAAAAGTAGAGTCATGAGCTTTAGAGCTTTACATACCCACAACACTCTTTTTTTCTAAGCCTTGAAAGCCAATAATATTTACAAAAAAACTTTTGTTAACAAAAAAACATTAAAAAAATCACGAGAGAAAAGTACAAAACATTATAAAAAAGAGACAAAAAAGATCCAAAGGCAAAAGTGTACATACTGAAACCAACAGGCCATTTTTTTCTGGGAATTCTGCTGCGAAATCCGTTTTCTTTTATTGATCTTTCTATTGGTCTCGGATGTAAGTTATTCCTGATCTTTAGGCATTGGCTTCAGCTATCTCTTAATCATTTGTTCTTCCTTTAGAAAAATCTAACGTGTCAACGAACAAGCTTTCTTTGGCCACAATTGTGAAGTTTGTTTTCGACTGCGCGATTGTTGTTTTAATTTCTTATATTAATTTACACTATTTCTGATATTTAACTGCAAGATTTTTAGCCGTTTTTAATTATAATTAACATTTTTTAATGTCGCACGATAAGGTATCGTTTCTATTATCAATATTTGTTTATATTTCTCAAAAAAAAAATGTCATTCTGAGTTCGTTCCGACTCTCATGTAAACAAAGTCGTAATTTTGACTGAGGGGTTGTAACTTATATTTAAAACAAAATTATTTTCATCCATTTATCATTTGACTGATTCTGCATTTTTTCTGCGTTAAATATCATTCTATTTTTGTTTTTAAGAATTTTCTTGTGTGGTCGCTCTTTAACTTTTTAGAGCAACCCATGCATTTTTAACCGAGCTTTTAACTTTTGCTCGAGTTAACTTACATATCTGAAAAACTAGGATTTTCCAAAACTACAAATACAGCCCAAATGCTACCTGAATGGAATTTTTATTTTTAGTCTAAAGAATTGAACTTTTTTCGCTTTAACTTTACTATTCTTTCGTGTTTATTTGAATTTTGTTTTCGCATGGGTTTCACAAATTTCTTTAAATTGTTTAAATAACTGAAAGATGGTAATAAAAGTGAAAACTAAAATAAGAATATTTTTTATTGTGCTTATTTTCTCAGATTTAAAACTATTACGCAATTATTGTGGAGGTTGAACAGTTAAAAAACTTCAGACAAAACCTTTAGTATGCATTGAATTCAAGCTGAATCACAGTACAGAGAGAGATAATAAATAAAATACAATATATTTACAGAAAAACAAATCTGGAATAAAAAACCTGTTTGTTTGATGTTTGCTATAAACATAACAAAATAAATAAAAAAGATAAAGAAAAACAGATTTTGTAATTCATGGCTGCCAAGAAAATTTGGAAGAAAGTTCTTTCTCTTACTAACAAGATTAAAAAATAAAAATAAAAGTTAGTTCATGAGTAAAGAGTACGTAAAATAGAAATCGTAAAGTAATAAAAATAGAATGTAAAATAACAGAAAGGTTAACAGTATAGAGAGTAAATAAAAGTGAACATTAAATTTAAATTAAAGGAAAAAAAAATAAAATAATGTCATGTCAGCAAGCTTCGTAATTTTTAGTACTAATCCTTACGTATGGTTATATCGTGTGCGCCAACTATAGGTTTTAATTTGAACCATCGGTTATTTTGCATCTGGCACTAATTATATCATTCTTTTCTGTCACAAAATTCAATATATTATCTACACTGAACGTAATATATCGATTTACGCTCTAGCAACGTTAGGATTTATTGGGCCAACAAGAAACTGCAAGGTGATGCCGATTTTGCCAAAAGAAAAAAATCATCTTTTCGGATGAAGCTCAACTTTGGTTTGTATGTTAATGAGCAAAATTTGCCGTATTTGGGGCTCAGAAAACCCAAACGTGGTCTTACAGAAGGCAATACACCCATTACGAGTGACTGTTTGCTGCGGTTTGTGGACAAGAGGCATCATTGGCTCATATTTTTTAAAAATTGGTAACGGCGCTACCATTACGGGCAATGGAGGCACCTATCGCACTATGATAAACGACATTTTTGGAGCCGTTCTTCAAGATAGTAATGTGAACGATATTTGGTTTCAACAGGGTGATGCAACTTGCCACTCGTCTTATGCCTCAATCGATTTATTGATGAAAGTTTAAATAGCCGAAATGGTAATGTTATTTGGCCACTAAGAAGCTGTGATTTAAGACCGTTGAACTATTTTCTGTGTGGCCACGTTGAAGAAAAGTGTTATCCCTACAAGCCAGAGACATTTGAGTATATGAAAGCCAATATTCGTGATGCTATTGCCGTGTTTCGACCCTATACACTTCAAAAAGTGCACGAAAATGTATCCGATCTAATGGGGTATTGTGAGGCCAGCCGCGGTATGAATAAAATAATAATCCATTTCCAACCAGAACAGTTGTAATTCACAGCAAAACAATAAATAAATCAAAAGTTTAAACTATTTTTGTTTTATTGCATTTTTAAATTTTTACTTTTTAATCGCCCACCCATTATATTTGCTTGCATATATTTAATATGTAAAATTCATGCATGACAAGTACATATGTGACGTATGAGTGATATTTAATTCCATCAATTTCATGCATGACAAAATCAAAGATTTTTTATTGCACTGTAAATAATCTAATAGTACGAGTAATATATGATGCGTATGAGTAATATATTTCAAATTCAATTAAATAGAAAGTATACCCTATTAATTTGTAATTAATATGGAATTAAGCTACATATCGTCACCTAAAATGCAAAATAACGTATCATCACTTTTCACAACTTTACAGGAGAAGCAAAAAACGTAATAAAATGGAAAATATTGCATCTAGAAATGAAAAATTTTGTAGCTGAGCTCAAAAAAGGGTAGGAGATCAATTCCAGAAGAAAAAATAATATTTTTCAAAAACATGTTGAAGTTATGTTTGTTACGTTATTTTGAATTAAAATTTTCTGAAACAAAATGACGTATCATCAATGAACAAATTTTAATATGAAGTGAAAAAATCGAAAAGCGATTAAATGAGGTTCAATAAAAGGCAATGGAGTTGCTTGTTTTTGTTAATATTTCAATTTTTATTTCGAATTTTCTTTTAATTAGTTTCATATACATATGTAAATTTTATTAGATTAGACATTGTTGTTGTAAATTTTTTTTAATACTCCTGCATTGAAGGTTCAATTTAAATTGTAATTCCATTCACACTTAAAGATCATACAAATTACAGCAATATGTATCGTTTAAACATTAGATTATTATAACATAATTACAATTTGCACATACTCGTACATATTTTTTGAGGTAATGATTGCAACTTAATATGATTGTAAAAGATATGATAATTTGTGATTTAGTTTAATTTCAAAATGTAGATAGTAATGTGATAGTAATTTTGTAAATCTATTGTAATTGACCGCAATCAGCTATAATAATTTTCTTAGATGTCTTTCCAGACGGACTACCCATTTGCTCCATTCTTTTAACCACACCCAAACCGTCAATGACTTTTCCAAAGACCACATGGCGATTATCTAACCATGATGTTTCGACAGTACATATAAAGAACTGTGATCCGTTAGAATGCGGCCCTAAATTGGCCATAGAGAGAATACCGACGCCCGTGTGTTTCAATATGAAGTTTTCATCATCGAATTTAGTACCATATATTGATTTACCCCCCGTACCATTGTGTGCTGTAAAATCACCACCCTGGCACATAAATTCTGGAATAATTCGATGAAAACAAGAACCTTTATAGCCAAAACCTCTCTCGCCAGTACACAAAGCTCGAAAATTCTCTGAAGTTTTTGGTACAACATCAGGACGTAACTCCATAACAATGCGACCCAAAGGTTGACCATCAGCGGTCATATCAAAGAACACACGAGGTAAACCCATTTTTTCCTTACTGGCAAAATTGCGTACACTGAGAAATCCAAATTCAACTGGATTTACTGTGATTTATTGCATAAAATTTTGTTTAATTAAACAAAAAATGTAATTCATTTAAGGTTTTTTTCTAAACACATTGTAGTTTATTTTGAATTTTCTTTATAAAATCGTTATTTTTTGACTCAGATGCATAATTTTTTTTGGAGACGTGTATTTTTATCTAATGAATCATAATCAATCAAAAACCCGATTTTCATTTTTTTGATGATCCGTTGTTTTGCGTTTCAGGTGACGATATGTATGTATAATATGACAATTCCGATGGATTTTTAAAAATTTTTCGACATATCCTAACCTAAAAGCAAATACAAACACCACAATTCTAGGCTATATTCTAGTAGGTACTAAATCATGGCCTGTATCTTCATAGCCTGTATCTTCCACATCTTCATAACAAATTAATAAATTTTGTAAAATTTCAAACAGTTTTTAATTTTATTGCATTTTTAAAACGTAATCGCCATGTCAGTCATATGTGTCTGACGCTAAGAAGTTCTACATGTACGTCTGACATGGCGATTTGGTAAAAGGCCACGTCAATCACAGATTTCCGACGCAAACGGCGCTGTGTTCAAAACAACAGGTTAATACCTGTTGTATGTTGTTTGGATGCATCAGACATATGAGACTGACACGGCTTCTCGAGAAAAAAAGCTTTAATACAGGGTCATGTCAGACACATATCTGTGACATAAAAAATAGTGTTTTTCCGGGAATTTTGGCAGAAAAGAATTTTTTTCTGTGATTAATTTTTAACTAAATTATCTAATAAAGTTACCATGGCCCCTGTGAAAATTTTTCTGATATTATCGTGACATGAACGTGTTCAATTCGAACTTTTAAATGGCTCACCATGTATAACCCTTTGATAACAATTTTCCAATTTTACCATATTTCAAACTCAAGCCAACTAAACCGTAATTCTAGACTTCGAAACCTACACATAAACATTTATTTTAGTTGCACAATAGAATAAAAAAAATCGAATTTGCTTATAAATTCAAAAAATGATAGTTGGATGTGTGCCAGGTTACATATTATGAGTAATTGTTACAATATGTGCTTATATATATGTATGTACATATGTTTATGCAATTAAATATATAAGAAATTAAATGAAAGTATTTCTAATTTCGATGTCTACTATTTAAACATTCACACACTTACTCTTACCAGATACATATACTTCTAGAGATAGAAAAAGATCGAAATAACATAGAAACTTCAGCATCAGAAAGATAATCCTAATTTACTCGTATTTGCTATTAAAAAAATTGGCAAATTGTTTAATTTATTGCTGTTTTCCTATGGTAATGAGCATAAAATTTTTATTTATTATTTAATAATTTATCACAGATTAGATCTCTGCTTCCTTGTTTAATTTTTTTTTGTTTAGTTAGGCGTAAATCAATTGAAAATTAAATTCAAATTAAAATTGAATTATAATTACAATGTCATTGCTATTCTAAATCAAATGGAGTGTAAAAAGAGGTTGGCAGTAAAGAAAAACATAAGTACATAATCTTAATCTATAAAAGATTGCATTGAAAATAGATTGATTACAGGTTTAATTAAGGCACACCTTAGACATCATACGAATTTGTTTGAGCTGGAACTGTGATGTTCAATTACTTTGAGACGGAACGAATAACTCAAACTAGTGACTTTGTATTGTGCCAGCAAACAGAATTGGACAACAACGTGTATTCGCTGAAAAGGGTTAGTGGGGGGTCATTTGGGCCTAATCCTAATTTTAATTGAAAAATCATACTCAGCAATGAGACCTATTTCTGGATGAATGAATGCGTGCCTAATTTGGAATGATTCCAAATCTACGTTAGTTTCAAGAGAATACAATGTATGTATACATACATAATTGGCCATTACAACCTTTCAGTCAGGATGACAGCCTAGCTTCTCACTCTCTGTACTCTAGAGAGTACAATCCATACCAAAAAAAAATTACTATTTGGTCTTGGCTATGGACTGGCGGCATGATATGTTCAAATTCCTTTGATAACGATGATTTCCAAATTTGAGTGATATGCACCTGCGATTTAAGGGCATGCTCATCTGACAATAAGGTGGTGTAGACTGGCTACCGAAATTGCACAATTTGACACCATTGGGCTTCTTTTAGTGCGGTTTTCTTTCGTCCCAAGTGTATGCGAATTAGAATTTTTCTAAATAAAGTTGTAAAAAGCGATACAAAAACATTTTTGGTGCCGCCGTCTTAACATGTTTTGCCAGGCTACTTTGATAATACTGTAAATGGCGGAACTGGTAGGATTGTATTTTGTCTACAGTTATCATAAACATGTAGGTCCACTTTTCAATTGACCTCCAAAATTGGTCCAATTTCTTATTAAGAAAAATTACCACACGCCATAAAGATTAAACCATCATAAAGACTAAACCATCATCACGCTTCAATTCCCAGGTCAGACATCGAAACGAAAATATAAAAAATATTTATTCGGCTTTCTGGCAAAAATTCTGAGGGTAAATAAAATGGCCATGAAAAGTTTCTGATAAATCTGTCGTTCGGCATCGAATTTAAACTGTAGATCCCAACACTCATATTTAATACTAACACAAACAATATAAGTGGTGTGAGAAGCTAGGTAGTAATCCTGACTGAAGGGTTGTACTGGCCAATCATGTACGTATGTAAGTATGTAACTATAAGTAAAGAAGAAATCCAGTGTAAATGAAATCAAGCTTATCTTTTCATTAAACAAGTCACGTTCAAATATCAGGAAACCATATAAATAAACCGAACAAATGAGCTTTCATAAGTATGTTCTAATCCTAATTTTCCTTGAACCTTTAGCATTAATTTTAAAGGTTTTAAATAAATTTCAAATAAATAAATAAAAAAAAAATTATAATATTGTGGACGATATTCTTATTGTTTCGATTATGAAAGCATTTCCATCAAATTGTCATAGAATAGAATATAAATTAATCTACAACATTAGTCATATTGCCAACAGTATGCTAAAATGTCAGCAGTGCTCTGGTCAAAAGATTTATGGGCCAATACATATCGAGTAAGACTAAGGTAAAATGTAATTTATTTATACATCCTTCAAGATGTGAAAGAAACCATGCAGCTGGAGATAAAATAAACATTTCGAACAGACAAGTCAATGAATAGAAAAGAAATCAATGAATTGAACAAGAGAACGTAGGAATTAAAGAAAACATAGGACAATCTAGTCAAGAACTTCTTTAGCTTGTGAACATTTGTTTAGTAATTTAGTGGGTAAGTAAGTGTTTGGAAATTGATGAAATAAATTGGCAGGTTATTTCAATTTTTTGTTGTCTTTTTTATTAATTTATTTCTTATTTTTCTTTATTTATATTTGCTTTTTTTAAACTTGGGCTAATATACAATGTATGCCTTTATACAGTTTGCTTTAATCGATATTTAAATCCAACCTACCCTCTAACATGTGAAAGGAAAACTCAGAAGATAAGAAACTTTTATTTTTTCCTCCCTTTATTTCCCAAAGACATGCAAACTAATTATACTTTTGAATGCGCAATCAATAGCAACAAATGGGGTAGCCTTCCATGAGAATTTAATTGTTCCATTTAAGAACTGAAAATAATTTGTTCTTTTCATATAAACAGAAGTCCTGCAGGGCTTACAACACCTGTGTCCTGTAACATGTCGGACATTAACCACCACATACTATAGCAATGCAATTTTCGACGATATATTTATGGAGTGTGAAGTCGCCGTGGTCTAGTAGGTAGTGTGTTGGCTTATTAGACCAAAGGCCCGAGTTCGAATCCCAGGTCAGACATCAAAACGAAAAATATGAAAATATTTCTTCGGCGGCTTCCTCTCAGCAGATTTCTGGCAAAAACTCTGAGAGTAAAAATTGCCATGAAAAGCTTCTCAAAAAAATCTGCCGTTCGGAGTCGACTTTAAACTGTAGGTCCCGCCACTCATGTATAAAATTAACGCACACAACACGAGTGGTGTTGAGAAGCTAGGCCGTAATCCAGACTGAAGGGTTGTAATGGCTAATTATGTATGTTATGTATGTATTTATGGAGTGAAACCCATATAAGACTTGTCTTTGAATGATTCAAACGTACCCTGGGAAATTCACAACATCAATAGATAAGGACAGACATCGGACCAATATTCGATAAGAGCAAGCTGATAAGATATTCAGGTTGTGCTATTAAATTAAGAGATATACAAGGGAAATACTTCCCCCCAAAAAGCATTGCACCATTTTTCATGTGCACCTCACCATCGTGTGTTTCCGTACAGCATTTTGAAAACATTGGTAAAAATCTCAAACATTTCATCAGGCACCTCAGGATCTTCATACCAAAAGTCCAAACAAGTAGTTAAAACTTACTTGTGTGAGCAAAAGTTTCAAGTGATGAACTACCAACACAACCTATCATAAATTTGTATTGTATTGATACAATATTGTACAATATTGTATTGTATTGATACAATATATTGTATTGATACAGTATTGTATTGTATTGATACAATATACAAAACAATATACCATACAATATTATATTGTATTGTATTGTATTGATACAATACAATTGTTACAATATTATATTGCAGTGTATTTTATTAATACAATTGTATTGTAATGTATTATTGGGTGTGAGGGCACTGGCTGAACCCCAGGTCAAACATCGACAAGAAAATGAAATATAAAAAAGTATTTCTGAGGAAAAATAAAAACAGTTTCTCAAAAATCTGTTGTTTTGAGTCGACCTTAAACTGTAGGTCTCGCCACTCACATATAAAATTATACACACAACATAAATGGTGTGAGCAGCTGACTTAAGGATTGTAATGAGCAATTATGTTTATATGTATGTATGTATGTACTGATAAGAGTTTTGAAATACACAATCAAAAGTTAACTGAGGACAAGCGGTTCTAAAATCATGGTAGAATAAAATTGAAAAATGAGAGCTTTTAAAGCATACACAAACTTCATTAAATAATGGATAATCCTTGATAGTAGTTCAGAGAAGCGTGCATAACTAAGATAATTGATTTGTTTAAGTTTTGGACATGATGTGTGAATCTATTTGATAAAGGCACTCGCTGGATAGGTTTGACTTTTGTTCCGTGCGATCTTAAAAATTTGTGTGGTCCATTCTTGCATTAATAAATCTAAACGCGGTTTTCTGCTAAAATCAGCATTGATATGTTTGCAGGAGATATTGTTAGTTTTCAGCCAACTATTACAGTATTTGGATAATTTCACGGAAATGATGTAATCGATTTGATTTAGACGCTTATATTGGTTCCAAGAAACATTGGTTCCATCGGGACATTCCCATTCTTTCCGATAGCCAGGCGGCTATCAAAGCACTGAATTCCAAATGCGATGAACTCCGGAACAGTGTGAATCTATCGCAGACATCATATAGAGACCAAGCCATAGTAGCATTCCAGATAACTGCAGTACGGATTGACTGGCCAGACATAGCAAACCATCTAATTCGCTCGACCTTGGAAATACCTCTGAAATCATACAAGCTTATAATTGGCAATAAGATAAGCAATGGATAGGAGGCTTTGGGACACGGACAAAACGACGTAGAAAATCTTGTCGGAGTTATTATTAGGCATTGCATTACGGACACCGTATGCGAGACGCACTGTTTTTGGACACCTTGCTAATGATTTTTGCCAAAGCTGAAAAGATGAGACGCCTCATCAGAAGCTTTGGGTGGTTTCGGCACAAGGGGATAATGGAAAATTGTGTACTACACTGGGGCCCTAACTGTGTCCATACAGCCGCCTTGGATGGACATATTTACCTCTACCCACATATTTACCTAGCTTTTAAGGTCGGAGCACAAGGAATACGTCAGTGTTGTATTTTAAATTTTTTAACCGGTATCAAAGAAACAACGTGAATACTTTAACTAAGATTGGAATTTGCCTCAAAAACAAAATCTAAAGAAAGACAGCTGTCTGCTGTCAAAGTATTCAACTTGACGTAAGAAGACAGGTCGTATCGCCACTAAAGGGTTGCAATAGCTAAGTACCGAAAGCACAAGAAATAATGAAGTTACAATAACAAGAGTTACAAGAGACAAAAAAAGAAAGAACTACATCAAACAGTGAGTTTCTGGAAGTTGGTAGAGCAAAAAAGAGTGAAGTATCAATAACCATTAACAGTGGAAATTTTTTTAAAATAAGTTATTCAGATTAGTTAAAAATAATATCTATTAAAAAAAATTAAGTAAAGAATACGACGTTATAAATAAATCAAAAACTTTCAATGCTTTCTCTTATCGCTGTATCCATATATTAACAATTTTTCACTCAGAAACTTATTGATTGCAAAGCATTTTTTATTGATTAATTTTTAATATGTATCAGTATTCTTTGTGTCTGTATGGTATCTTATTAATAGGGGAGCATTGCACTTTTGCACTTTTCCAATTGCAATTGAAACACACCTACACCGAGTCCTTGTCTTTGAAGCTACTCTTCATCTCAGTTTGTAATTAAGCATACATATGTATATGAGCATCAGTAATTAAGTTCTCAAATGTATGAAGTGGATGCACTACAGACTATTTTTCTGTTCTCATTAGATTCTTGTAGACTATTAAATACATGTTCATATATGTACATATGTATGTATGTACTATAAATTCTAAACATCTCCTCTTATAACTTTGAGCTTACTGATAAATGCATCGAAATCATTTAGAAATGGAAGAGAATTTATCCAACAACCCTAATGCATACCAGAGGTCAGCAATGAATTGTTTCTTCGCTAATCATGAAATTATCAACTACTCGGATTCATTCGTACTCACTACAACATTGATTTACAGCTTGCAATGAGTATGAGTACAACGTTGACATCAAACTCGTAACATTCCAAATATGTTTGATTCGTACGCCTACTCATTTAGATTCATAAATTTAGAAAAATATTTATAATACTCATAAATGATTCGATTGACTTGAATTATTCATCAAAATTTACAGTCTTAGTTGTTGTTGTAGTTTACAAAAAAAAATGACGAAAGAAAAAGACAAAAGACAGCAAGTAAAGTCAAGCCACAACCTTCTAGTGAGTATTGTAGTATTCGTACCCGAATCATACTTATTTTGTGATTCTTGTAAATGTTGAGTAGAGAAAAGTCGAAATCAACAACATCATGCGTAGTGTTAAGTACGAGTACAATGAGTACTTCAAACTTTGAGTATGAGTAGTATTAGTATGTTATTGAAATAAGTATGAATCAGAAATTATGAGTATGATTCGATTCTATTCATCTTTTTGGATGTTCATTGCTGATCTCTGATGCAGACCACTTAATCCTAGAGTATTTTTTCTTTGAGTCGCTCTCAGAAAGCACAACAGAAAAGAAATTAAAAACATTGCAAAAGGGAAGTAAATGGCTGCGAAGGCAGTTAATATAGGGTGGAAAATGCAATGAAACAAAATTTGTTTGAAATTTTGCCAAATTTACTTTTGTGTTGTGAAGTTCAATTGTTCCGATTAGAAATTGCTGAAGCGGCTGATGTCACAATAAAAATGTTGTCCTTCAGGTGCTCAATTGTCTCTCGAAAAAGACTGAAAGTCTGGTAGTGCCTCCTCCTGAAACAGTACCTTTAATAAGCTGCAATCCAGTGCCTAATCATCATACAATCTGCTACAATAGTTGATTTATTTAAAAATTTTACTTATGAATTTAAAACAAAAAAATAAATAATAGCAGAGGGGCAGATACTTTGTGAAAATGGTACACGTATGTACGTGCATACATACATACATAATTGGTCATTATAATTCTTCAGTCATATTTCGTTTTTATGTCTGGCTTGGGATACAAACCCGGGCTTTACGTCCAATAAGAGAACACACAACCTACTAGACTACGGCGACTTGATGCATACATACATACATACATACATAATTGGTCATTACAACCCTTCCAGCCAGGACTACGACCTAGCTTCTCACATTACTTATATTGTGTGTGTTCATTTTAGACATGAGTGAGCAGATCAACAGCTTAAAGTCAACTCTGAATGACAAATTTTTGAAAACATTTCTCTAGTGAATTTTATTTAATGCTCAGAGTTTTTGCTGGAAAAATGCTGAAAGGAGGACGTCGATGAAATATTTTTTTCATATTTCGTTTTGTTGCAGATGTCTGACATGGGGTGTGAACTGTGGCCTTACATCTTATCAGCCAACACACTACTACTATACTACGGTGACTTCAATATGAAAACTTTGCTATTATAATAGCTGATCTCAAGTTGTTGAACGCACCCACTAACAGATGAAATCTAATTTATATTTAAATTAGCATTTAGAAACTAAATAAGACTTCATTTCACGCTTCGCATATGTACATCAGTATGATAGAAATTTACAAGTAAATTGAATTCTTAAGGATTCGAATAGTGATGAAATATTTTTCCAAGCATAGCCTTGTACGCTTTACGCATATAATGTTATAAAGTTTTAGTTTTTGTGCTGTTCAAGTAAAAGAAAACTGATAAAATGCAATAAAACGAAACTTCAAACCGTACCTTGGAAAGGCAATATTAAGGAAAAGAACAACATAACAATGGAATAAAACGAATTGGCCAAAACGAATAACAAAACACACCAAACACTTGAAACTGAAAGTAAACTGATAGAAAAATGCAGAGAAGCATTAAAAAGGACCCAAGTAAAATACACATCGTTGAAGGAAGCCAATGTTATGTTATCATACAACAACATGATATGGTTTTTATGAGCACTTCCGCATTACTTTTGGTTTTCTTTCAATAAAATTCTATTGTTGTGCTTTACAAAAAAATTTCCTGAAATTTTGGAATTTAATATTTATTTTCTACTCTCTCTTTATGTCTCGCTGACAAGATATTTAAATTGTTTTTGTTGACATGGTTTTGTTATTCCGGTTCTGCCACTTTATTTTACTTCGTTCAGTTTCGTTTTTTCCCTAAAAATAGAAAAGTTTCTTAGACTGCAAAATGATAAAAATTACGTAAAATTCAAGCACTTTCGAAAACACCCACACCTGATGTTATCTAAACTACGCATTTAATTCAAGCTAAGACTATACAAAACATTTTTAACATATGAATAAAGATGTCAGAATGTGAGAGTCCGAAACCCCCGCCTCTTAGCGACGAGAGCAGTACATTGATACATATAGTGAAAGACGACGTCTTCCTCCTCCTCAGACTCAGAGCTTTTGCAAGTTAATTGACGTAATCGAAATACCTATGCCCTGTAAAATATAGGACATTGCGATTTTTGTACCAGCTTAGGTCAGCTTGTCAGCAATGCAATTGAAAACTATATCTCCATGACCCGGAGCCCTACACATTCATGGACTAGGACGGACGAATGAAATGAGAAAATGTTTACATAAACACAACAACCATAACTACCATCAGCACCAGAGATCAGCAATGAATCGTTTTTTCGCTACTCATAAGTACTCATGAAAATTTGAGTTCGAGTGTGTCAACAGTATTGAAATTCAATTACTCTGATTCATTCGTACTCATTACAACATTTATAAGTACAGGTTGCAATGAGTATGAGTACAACGTTGACAACAAACTCATAATATTCGAAATATCGGATTATCCATTTCGTGGTTTCAAAAGTAAACGTAAATAAAATACATATAAAATATTTTTTTCGTGATATTTCTTTTTTATTGTAAAGTTAGAACGTTGACATTATGTGTGAAAGACTACATCATTTAAATGACCTCCACGCGAAGTGTTGCAAGCATTGATTCTTTTAAGGTAATTTTCGACCACTTTTTGACACATATTGGGCGGTATCTCAGCCATAACTTGACGAATGTTGGTTTTTAAGTGCTCAAGAGTTGAAGGTTTATCTACATAAACACGGTCTTTCGCGTAGCCCCACAAAAAAAAGTCTAATGGTGTCAAATCGCATTATCTTGGTGGCCAGTTGATATCGCCACGATGAGAAATTTCGCGGCCAGGAAATGTCTGTTGCAATAAAGCCATATTCGCTCGAGTTGTGTGGCATGTGGCACCGTCTTGTTGAAACCACATATTCTCCAAGTAGTATTCTTCAATAGCAGGCAAAAAAAGTCGGTTATCATATGATCATAACGCTCCGAATTGACGGTGACAGTCGTTCCATCGTCGTTTTCGAAGAAGTAAGGTCCAATCACACCTTCGGACCAAAGATCTCACCAAACAGCGACTTTTTCTGGATGTAATGGCCTCTCTTCAATTACTTGATGATCCTCAGAACCCCAAATACCACAATTTTGTTTATTAACATACCCACCGAATGTGAAATGTGCTTCATCGCTGAAGAAGATTTTGTTCGAAAAATTGCCATCTACCGCCTGTTGTTCAAGCACAAATTCCACGTATCTACGACGTTGTGAATGGTCAGCTGTCTTCAGTTGTTGCGTGAGCTGGACTTTATATGGATGTAGATGTAGATCTAAATACAAAATACGCCGTAATGTGCCGTAAGACAGTCCTAATTCCTGAGAACGACGAGGAATCGTCACATTCGGGTCTTCGGCAACACTTTCACTTACAATAGCGATATTTTCAGCGGAACGAGCGAAACGATGATGCACAGGCCTTTCAATATTTGTAACCACTCCAGTCTCTTCAAATTTCTTCACAATTTTGCCAATTGCTTGCGTAGTGGGACGATTATGTAAACCATAATCTCCTCTTAAAGCACGATACGTGGCAGTGGCAGAATCACCATTTTTGTAGTAGGTTTTGATAATTTTCGTCAATGTCAGACTTTCAACTGAAGAGAAAAAAATTGGTTTCACAACTTAGTTTGACAGATGTCGAATTCCACTCCCATACTTTTGAAACCACGAAATGGATAGCCCTTTATGTTTGGTTCATACGCCTACTCATTCAGATTCATAAAATAAGAAAAATACTTATAGATGATTCGAGTGATTTGAATTATTGAACAACAGTCTTAGTTGTTGTTGCATTTACAAAACAAAGAAGAAAGAAAAAGACAAAGACAGCAATCACACAACCTTCTCGTGAGTATTGTAGTATTCGTACGCGAATCATACTTATTGTGTGATTTTTGTAAATGTTAAGTACATGAGAGTGGAAATCAACAACATCATGTGTATTGTTAAGTATGAGTACGATGAGTATTTCAAACTTTGAATATGAGTAGTATGAGTATGATATTAAAATAAGTATGAGTGCGTATAAGTAACAGAAATTGCGAGCATGATTCGAATCTACTCATCTTTTTGAATACTCCTTAGTGATCACTGATCAATTACGTATATTTAATATATATTATGTCGGTATAAAAATAGTTGGTTCGAGAAGGGAACAATGCAATACTCCCTTACTTACTTTTTAAGTATGGAGCACAGTCCTTGTCCAGCTTTCGTAAGATGGAGATCGCAATGTTAGGGAGTTGGCAATACACCAGACGTTATCTATATAAGACGATTGCATTGGAAGATGTTAAGGAAGTTCGTACAAGCTACAGACTTCAGCACAATAAGCCTACATGAATTTTTAGATGTCTGGCAATTGGCATGAAACCCTTGGTTGGTCCCCTCTCCATCAACTTACCACCCACCTACCTTTAAATTTCCTTTTTTTTATTCTTTTACACAATATAACGGTTACAAGCTGCCCGTAATACTTATGAATTTAAACCACAAACAGTTTGAATTTAATAAAAAAGAAAATAATTTTTTCTTAATTTGCGAATGAATTAGGCCAAGTACGTTTAAGGTTTCTTTCAATTTGAAAATGACAATGTAATAAATTATAAAGTATTCATAACAGCGTACCAAATGTGTCCAGTAAACCGGTCAACATTATAGTGTTTTCACACCGAGTGGTTTTAACGCAAAAGTTGGTTTTAACGTTAAAAGCAAAAATAAAACCTGCTTTTACCATACAAAATTATTGTGCTAAAATCAACTTAAAACCTTTTTTGTATTGGTTTTAAGTTGATTTTATGAAATACAACCTTGTTTTATGTACTAAATCAGAGCTACCAGCTCTGAAATGGTAAAAACAGCTGATAAAAATTAAATAAAAACAAAATAAAAACAAAACAAATGTAAAAATATAGAAAGCCGGTTGTATAAAAATGTAAAATTTCAAATAATGAATGCTACAACAATAATAAATAACAATATTTTAACAACAATATTAATAATATTAATATTATTTCTTAATTTTTCATATTTTTTGTTTTTTCTTAAACAAAAACATTTCTGTTCCGTCATGAATGTATGAAAGTTAAAACCTGATTTAAGAAAATTTGCAGTGTGAACGCAAAATCAGCTGATTATGGTTTTAATGCTAAAATCAGGTTTTAACTTTTGGTGTGAAAACACTATTAGCTACATCTTTAGCCATTAAAAAATTGTAGGCGCTTGCGTCTGTTGTGTACTTAATAAAAAAGATTGGCCAACGGTCTGTCGTACATATACATATATTATCATTGTCCCTATAATAAATGTTGTAATTAATTATACTTAGCATTGTTCTACAAGTATGTACCAACTGTCATCTATGGCTAGAGCACAATTGTGTCACATACATTATACAAGATAAATATGGCATATAAAGGAAATAATGGCCGGGAAAAATTTTTTTGGTTTATGCTCGAAACACAAGCAAAAAATAAGAGAGTGTTTACATTGTAATTGACCAATGTAAACATTTCTTTTTTAACTTCTTGTGTAGACATAGAGGACCAGCGGCCTACTATTGGTTGTAGTTAAATAAATTGAAGGATGTTTTACGAAAATTTAAATTTAACAAACTTTTAGAAAATTTAAGAAATTCAAAACGTTTAAAAAGGAAACAATCTATATACTCGTATATTGGATTTCAAATTAAATAAAAAATGTTTCATTCATTGAAAAAAAAATCGTGAAGGGATGCAATTTATATAATTTATATATAATTTTAATGAAGCTTGAAATATTTTAAGCGTTATGTGCGCTGTTACACACGTAACTTATAAGTTTAACAATCGGAAACTTATTAATGAGGTGATTTACAACTTCAGTTGGTTTACAGTTGAAATGCATCAGACAGCTTTTGGTAACTTTCATTGTCACCGTTATCATCCTTACATCAAACGAGATCAATGTCATAATATTACTGCCTTGTATTTAGGTAAAAATTCCTAGCAGTGTTTGAGTTCTTAATTCCTCCTTGGCGTTAGTGTTTTTTGGTTTTGTATTACTACTAAATGTAGTTTTGTCGTCATTTCATATCTAAGGAGTATAGTTTGCATTAAAATTCTATAGAGTAACGTTCTGTTAGCATTAACCATTTCAGGAATTTATAGTTCACTGACGTACAGCCATCACAATGATTGGGAACATATTGTTACTTTTTTACCTTTTAAAAACCTTTAAAATATGAGCTCGTAGATTGCAAGTAAAATAAAAATAAATTTGTGTTTCGTTTTAGTTAAAATTCTTTATAATTTGCACAATTCTGTGTGCCACTGTTCACATCTTTATGTGAACAACACCAATTGCTTTGTTTTTTATTCCTCTGGAGATTTTAAACCACGATTACTGTTTTCAAACACACGGCGTCTTCACACAAGACTGACTGAACTTATACTAACTCAGTCGCCTGCTTTGCTTTGCCTTTTATATTTTCTTGAAGGCGAACATTCATGACTTCCCCTTCTTGAAATATCTATAAATGTAAAAATCGTTGTTTATGTTTATTATTGTAGTGTTGTTGGTATATTTTTGTTTACTTGTTTACCATTTTTTTAAGCAGTACGATAATTTGTAAACAGGTTTATTTACTGTATTGTATTGTTTTTGTAGCTTTTGTTTATAATTTTAATGTTAAACGATGTAAAGCCAAAACACCAGTATCTTTTTCGTAACAATATACTTTTAGCGCTACACCGTCACGTGAGTAATTTATCTGATACTAGGTGACTTAACTCAAAGTACGCCTTACATCAATATCAATTGCCATTGATCGATATACTGCCCAACTACATGTGAGTCATTTATATTAACACTGAATAGCCAAGGCGCTCGGTCTCTGATTCAATGAATTCGAATGACAAATATTAACCCTGGTTAGATAACGTTATTTTTTTGTACTGAAAAGATAACGATACGTCTGAAAGACGTATGCTAGGTTTAAAGCCTTTAAAGGATATCAATGAAAATAATATTGATAAATTTTTTGTTGAATTCATTTACTTGTTCAATGTCTTATAAAATAAAAGTATCTTTAAACAGAAAATAATAATAAAAATGGAATTAAAAATAAAATTCAATTAGCCTTAAAAAAAATATCACAACTTAAAGAGATTTTGTAAAGGACTTCAGTTCGTTTCTAAAAACTAAAATAAATATTTTTTTTGTACTTTTTTTAAATACTACTATCTGTATTAACGTATATAAACAAAAACAAATAAATTCGAATAGCGTTATATGCAAGATTTACATACTTAATTTTTGTGCTCTCCACATACAGACTTATCACATTTCACACATACTATTTTGGACATACGTCGAATTTTTGATGGATAGAAACCACAGTATTTTCTCTTTTTTGATTCAGGCTGTTCTCCACTGCTACCAGAATCATTGTTTACTTCATCTGGTAAAACTGTTTGAATATTGCCGCGCAAGGTTTTCGATAAAGTAGGAATTTCTAGCCTTTTGTTCAACCATTGTTCATTTGAACGATTTATGGAAACTTCGGCATTGGTTCATTGAACAATTTCCGATATAATTTCGGTAGTAAAAAAGTTGGTCCTCTTGCCGTTCGAACTACATTCATTGAAGAAATTCGGCCAGCGCTTTGTCCCTTTGATGTAGTCCAGCAGTGCTTACTTTTACTTCTTATAGTGGGTCGAGATACCGTAATAACCCGGCTATCGGAAGAAGTTGTAAAATTATCAGGTTCTTGAGGACTTTCCTGAATCGGTGGTATATTCTCGTCAGGCTCAAGAATGTCAACATGCTGATCTTCTACATCACTTTTAATATCATCCTCCATTACTTCATCTTCCGACTCACTCACATTTTCCAGTAAATCCGAGTCGTCCAATACGTTTTGCAAAAGAGTAGCAATTTCTGCGTCGTCCAAACCGCGCTTACAAGCCATTTTTAAAGCTAATTTAAAAAAAAATACCTTAAAATTCAACCAAAACAAAGTAATTTTTGTTACAAAAGTTACACTAAAGATAACGATACGTCTCTCAGACGTATCTTGTGTCTATTTGTCTTTATTTCTCAAAAAAGAAATAACCTACCGCATAAAAACAATCACCAACAACAAGCTGCTGCTAACGACATAGATAATTGAGCGTGAGAAACTTGTATGTGAGCAAATGTGAGAGTAAGAGCACAAAACTGAAACAGCGTACGTCTCGCAGACGTACCTTATCTAACTAGGGTTAATATCATCTGTAAACATTAATTCATTCAACAAGCAAATATTTAACAAACAAATATTCTTCATCAATTGGCCTTGTGGGCTACAGCACAGAAAATTGAATTCAGAACCAACATCTATCGGTGATAATTTGTATTGATTTTTTTTGCAGATTATTATGATAGAAATATAAACTTTTGTAGGCCAATAAATTTAATATTTTGGTTTTAGAATTGTAGATTGTTTCTTACTCACATACAAATATGTTAAGCTAAACTGCACCATACATACTTCATAAATAGCAAATATTTAAGCGACTTTTAATCTTTTGAATTTTACAAAAACCAAAATGAAAATTTCTAATTTTCCCGGAAGCACGCAATAGAAACATCCACAAATCACGCAAAGAAATAATAAAGGTGCGATAAAAAGATAACCATTCATCATGGCTCGATTCAAACAGACACATCAGCTGAAAAAAAAATAACGTGAAGTGAAATTCTCAACCGTTTTCCTCTGCCAACTTCCCAATGCAATGAATGTTTTTTGTATGTCACTATAAAAAGTAATAAAATGGAATGGAAATTTTTCAACATGTTATTCATGCTATGACTGCGAAGAGTAAAAATTTAATTCAATTTCATGTTATCCATGCTATGGCTGCGAAGAGTAAAAATTCAATAATTGTCGATTGGCAACATACTCATAAATCAAACAAATGACATAAAATAGGTGTATTGTACAAACAAAGATTGAAATTTTCTATTAAAAAAAATGTCTGTGAGTGATTTCGAAAACTTCGAGATGCTGTTAAATCTTATTGCTACAGTTTTAGTCGCATGAGTTTGTGTGTAATTGAGGTTTCTATGTGTTAAACGAAACCAACAACACATGGGATTCAAGAGCGTCCAATGCAAATCGTAAAACTCATTTCTTTCTGATGGATTTATAACTGGTGGTGTCATCGGTATGGTCCGAAATATTGATTTCCTTAAGAACGACGTTGAGTCTTCACTGACAACGTCGAGTACTCCAGGTCAACGTTTACCAGCTTCTGTTGGAACACCAACGTGATGTGGTTTCAACACGACGGAGCTAAGAGCCACACCGTTCATACCGCATTGTATGTTCCGCATGAGCGATTTGAGGGCATGATTACTTCATTGGGAGGTGATGTGAACTGTTTAACGAGGTCGTGCGATCTTACTTTCTCAGAGTGGAGTTTTCTTAAGCCGAAAATACATGCGCGTAAACCTCAAACTAAAGCGGTCCCCAAAAAATACGAAACCTGTGTAATCGGGGTTAAATTTAGCGTGATCTAAAAGCCAGAGTCATTTAAATTTGAATGTCGGATATTTCAACAACTCATAACGGCATTAATTGATCTTTCAAATGTATAAAAAATTTCGATGATATCTCGCACACACTTTATTTTATTTGAATTTAAAGATAGGAAACGCTTCTTAAAATAGCATGCCGCTGCATTATGATAATATTTATGATCCATATGGATCACAGAGTAGAGTATTTTGCTTTAGACCTAAAAGACCATTACGAATCTCATTGCACTGCATTCTTAGCTCTCTTGTGTGAAGTATGTATTATGTTAAAAGTTGAAAATGCATGCACTTTAAAGGGGCAAAATAAAACTTTACCCCTTAATAACATATATTTCGTCTAGAAATTCAATTTATATTTAAATTACTATTTAAGCAATGTTCTCATAAAAACGAAAAAATGTTGTGGAAATTTACAAACAAATTGCTTTCTAGTGGAAAATATATAAAATCTTCTCACAAATCTACCCAATTCTCAACAATGTATCATGGCATTACAACTTTGTGTGGCTTAAGCATATTCGATTACCACAATAAAATAAAGGGGGGATGAACTGCGATAGAGTAAAAGTTAAAAACATACACCAGATAATCAATATTAACAAAATCGAGGGAAAATGAAAGACTATCGGTCACAAAAAATGGGAAACAAAATGTTAAAAATGAAAGTATAATGCTTTAAAACCTTTAAAAGGTAAATAGGGCTAAAGTGAAATACATATCCTTTCATGAAACCAATGTTAGACCGAAAAAATACGATATAATGTGGTTGTTGTGTGGTATTTCATATTATTGCTGTGGTATGTTTTATTATTCTTTTTGTATTCTTCTTTTTCTTATTCTTTGTTATGTAGCCCAGTTTTTATTTCCTTGTAATGCCTTTTTAGTTAAACGTAGTAATTTTACTTTTTTATTTGCATTTTTTTTTAAATTTACTTAATTTTAAATTTTACATTTAATTGGTTTTTCTTTTTTTTATGTAAGAGGATTAATTAAATTTCAAGGTCTTATTGAAAATGTATAATTTTATTTTACTTCATGTTCATGAAGAGTTTGTACTTTTACTTAAAATTTATTTTTCATTTCAGTTTAAGAAAATAAGTCCGCTTCTTGAGGAAGATAAAATAGAACTCAAATAATTTATATTTTCTAAGTCTTAAACACAACTAATGGCTTACCTGCTGAATTGTTTAAGAGCAGATGTAATGAGTTGGTAGGTCGCATGCACCAGGTTATTTACAAAATATAGCTAGAGGAAAGTATGCCCAACAATTGCAATCTCTGTGTCCTCTGTCCTGTCGTGAAAAAGGGAGACCATACGATATGCGTCAACTACAGGGGTATAAGCCTTCTCCCTATCGCATGTAAGGTTCGTACATACGTATTGTGTGAACGACGGAAGCCACTCGCAAAAACACTGATTGGTGATTGGCAAATCCACCATCGACCAAGCCTTCACTCTACGCCAGATCCTTGAAAAGACCCACGAAAAACAAGTCGACACACAATATCTTTTGGCCCACTATAACGCAGCCTTCGATAGTCCTATAAGGGATCTTGCTGCAATGTCTGAGCTCGATATACCTGCTAAGCTGATAAGGCTATTTAGAATAACGTTGAGTACTTCCTGCAGCTCCGTCAAGGAAGGAATGTATATCTCCGAACCTTTTGGTACCGTGAGAGGTTTCAGACAAGGCGACCCTTATCATGCCATCTCTTCAACTTCGTCATGGAGAGTGTTCTGCGAAAGGCTGGAGTGCATCGCAATGGCAATAATTTTAAAAAAAGTGTCCAATTGCAGGCGTACGCTGACGACATTGACATCAAAGGGCATACAAAGCGAGATGTTACTGCTGCCTTTAGTGCTATTGAACGGGTGTCTACCAAGATGGGTATGGCAGTAAATGAGGGCAAAACAAAGTATATGTTATCGACAAGTAGAGACGTGCGGCGTATTGATTCTCAGATTACGGCCAATTACTATAATTTTGTTACAGTAATGGAATTTATTTATCTTGGCTCCGCCGTTACTACCAATCAGTAGCAGAGACCTCTCTCGTACGACAAAACTAATACTCTACAAGACACTCTTCCTCCCCCTGCTTCTTTATGGCTCAGAGGCATGGACCCTCTTAAGCACTCATGCAGCAGCCTTCAGAGTTTTCGAGAGAAAAGTCCTACGTAAGATCTTCGGTCCAGTACGAGTTGGTGATGATTTTCGCATCCGATCCAACAGTGAGCTGTATGAGCTCCTCAACGACGAAATCACAATGGACGAATATAGCATTTGATTTCTTATTTCATTGACAACGATATTGCCTAAGCCAATACTGTGAACGATGTGCATTATAATTCATTTATTCCCAACCTCTTTTGGTCTGTGTTGAATGATCTGGATTACCATATAATGTCACATATGTCTGTAGCTCATGATACATTGGATATTCTCAGTGTCCTGCTCTTGTCGTGAAAAGATGCATGTTTTTAACATTTCTATTTCTGATTTCCTCGTCGGAGCTCTGTACTATATAGGATGCTACAATAGTAAGGCTTATTTGGAACACGGATAGGTTTCCTCTAGGGAACGTTTGAATCTCGAATTGAATATTAATTGTGCTATCACAATGAGTTTAAATGCTGGCCTTAGTGGAAACTCTTCTTTGGAAATTCAGGGGTTTACGTTGGAATATTTGAAAAAGAACACCCAACGTCACACACTGTCGCGATTTCATATAACGAGTGGCCAAAAATAGAAGGAGTAATAGTAGAGTAATGAAATTTGGCACACCTATATTAATTGGTAAAACATAATCATACTTAAAATTTGGTCATTTAAACTCAAAGAATTCGTGTCCTTCCCATATATCCTGAAATTAAAAATTGCTATAACTTGGAGGAAATAAAAGATATGTTAATTAGATTTGATACACTTATTAGTTTTAGCATGTTTAATACTTCCTCCAAATTTCGTTCAATTTGGAGCAAGGATACGCCCACCTTAAAAATGTCCTTTTTCAAAAAAGTATCAAAAAAAATTGAAAATACATATATTTTTTTCGAATCGCAAATTATGATCTAAATGTTTTACTAACTCATTCAAATTTAATTTTCTCACATTCCGTATACCCTTAGACAATTTTAAGGATAAATTTTTACCACAGCTAAAATACCAATTAAACAATATTTTATTAAACAATTTAAACTTTGTTTATATATATGTTTAAATTTATACATATAAGTGAAAAGATACTTGTACTTGGTTCCTAATTAAATTTATTTATGTTTAAATATAAGAAATCGATGATCTAAAAAAATTTACATCATTTCCTCAACTCAGTTTCAAACCTACTTTTTCCACGTCTATATTTTGTCCAATTATTACTAATTTTTAAAAGAATAAACTATAGTTAGTCCTTCTTTATATCTGCTAGAAATCTGTGAATATACGGCTTTCCACAAATTGTACAATATGATGCAACACATTTCTTGTATTATTTTTCTTAAGCTGAATCCATTTCTCAAATATATCACGAATCTGGAATGACGCTGACACTAAAAACATTTATAACGCCCACAAAAGCAGTCAGAAGCAACTGAAATTTGTATATGTTAAAGTACATACTTATGGCAATAAAATATCAAAAAATTTCAAAAGTGATATTGGGTGTTTTTTTTTAATTCACTACTGAAGTTAATAAATGTATGAAAATCTTAATTTTTTGAAGACATGTACTTTGGCTAAGGATATTTCACATTTGATTAATATTTATAAACAATTAAAGCGTTTTAATTACAATTACATACCTGGCTTACAATTCTATTACAAATAACTTAGTCATTACCAAAAGAATTTTTGAATTTTAACTATGACAAAAATATGTCAAATTTCAAGTTTTCGCACAAATTTTCTATATTGCATGGAAATTCTTAACTTTGAGATACAATAACTAAAAAACTACTCAAAAGTTTATAAAAAAATTTTAAAATTTATTTTAAAGGTTATTTTAAAGGTAAAAAAATATTGAATTTCCCACATTGACTTTAACCATTTTTGGCCACGCTCGTGACTGTGTGCTTCATCTTTTTCTTGTATTTGTATGATATCATGCCAAGTTCCTTTCGGTTTCACATTCAAACCGACAAATAATCACACCATTAATGATTGTACGAATCAATAAATAATAAATTATTTACGTTCAAATTAGCAAAACAATGAACTTCTTGAACTAATTTAATTAACACAGACTGCTGAAATTTATTACTCACTGAGCATCAAATTTAATTTATAGCTACTCATTATCACCATTCAATCATTCGCCTTTGTTAGCGAAACATACACTATCATATCTTTATGTGCACTTTGATGTCAATTAATAGTTCATTAAACACGAGATTAACAAAACTTCATATAACCAATAAGTTACAATACATATATGTAAATTTTTCTTTTCAAGCAGACATGAATACGTCACAACATATTCCATACCCATGATATTGTTATGAAAATGAAAAAAATCTAGGTAGTGGTGTTTTGCTTTTACATCGTTTAGCACTAAAATTATAAGCAAACGCTACAAAAACAAAACAATGAACTTGTTTACAAATTATCGCACTGCTTAATGTAACATTAAACACTGGCATAGAGAAATGGTAAACAAGTAATCAAAAATACACCAATAATTACCAACATAAAAAATGGTAAACAGGTAAACAAGTAAACAAAAATAAACCAACGACACTACAATAACAAACGTAAACAACGATGTTTACTTTTATAGAGATTTCTAGAAGGCGAAGTCATGAACGTTCGCCTTCAGGATCAGACTGTTAATTTGTCATATAAAAGGTAAGACAAAGCGGACGGCAGAGTTAGTAAAAGTTCAATCCGTCTTGTGTGAAGACACGGTGCGTTTGAAGAGAGAAGTCTTGGTTTGAAAATCTCCGTTACAAAGATCAGTAAAACAATTCCCCAGTAATTGTTATTGTTTATGCAAAGGGTATAAACAGAGGAATAACAAACAAATCAATTGTTGTTGTTTACGTAAAGCTGTGAATGCCACAGCTCCGAATTGTACGAATTATATAGAATTTTAATTACAATTAAACACAGACTAATTTTTATTTTATTTGCAATCTACGAGCTCATATTTTAAATGCGGTTAAAACGTAAAAACGTAATGTTATCTGGCGGTTATGTATTGTAAATTCTGGCGTAAATATTTGAAAGGTTAAATAAAGGTTGATTTTTTAGCTATTATCTTTTTGGCAACACTCAAAATGCGTGCTCCGAGGATTCACTTCTTTATCGAAAAATTGTGTTCAGCGGCGAAGCTCATTTTTGGCTCAATGGATAAGTAAATAAGCAGAATTGCCGATTTTGGAGTGAAGATCAGTCTGAAGCATTGCAAAAGCTACCAATGCATCCAGAAAAAGTCACAATTTGGTGCGGTTTATGGGCTGGTGGCATCATTGGGGCGTACTTCTTCAAAGATGCTGCGAATCGTAACGTAACTGTGAACGGTGAGCGCTACCGTGAGATGATATCCAACTTTTTTCTGCCCAAAATGCAAGAGCTTGACTTGCACGACATGTGGTTTCAACAAGACGGTGCCACACAGCACGCATAACAATGGACTTATTGAGAGGCGAGTTCGGTGAACATTTTATTTCACGTTCGGGACCGGTCAAATATAAACTCACTTATGAAAAAACTGAGCACACAAAGCATTTATCAAATGAATTCAGATACAAAATTGAATCTATAATACTATTTTATTTATTATGAATACATGGATTACTTTTTACTTCTTAATTTTAGAATTGTTCTTTCTTTTCAAGAATATAAGTATTTTTAGCTGTCTTTTTTAGTATGATTTTATGTTGTATTGGCATCACTAATTTGCTTTTAGCTACTCACAAAAATAGAAAATAGTTTAATTTGGTCAGAAACTGCTTAGATTGTTGTCTTGGCTTTTTCTGTTCTGCCTTAAAGATAATCGTTTTCATATAAACGTGTGTATTCTAAACTTGGCAGCTTTCTGTTATCTGCCGTCTGTCGTCTGTCGTCTATGTGTTTACACCTTTACGCTACCGTGAATGTAAAAGCACTCCATTTAATTTATTTTCTTTCTTATATCAGCTATTTAAATAGAATAAAAATAAATTCTTATACAGTGAAGTCACAATTAATTTAAATTGGTTTTATAAGCAAAAATATTTTTGCTCTTTTACGTCGTATATTAATTTTAAGTTCAACCTCTAGAGACTCTGGATACACATTCAGTAAAAATTAATAGGGACACCGATGTGATACTTAGAGATTTGATCAAACAGTTAGTAAAATGATAAAATTACTACTATGTACATACTTACATACATTCATAAATAATTAATCATTATAACCCTTCAGACAGGATTGAAGTCTTAATCGTTTCTTTTAGACATTATCTATTGGAGCATGTATTCTATCATCTCGTTACCACTGACAATTAGCAACTCAGTAGGCAGGCCTACGACGTCATTATTGATTACGGTCGCCACAAGTATTCTCTAATGGCGGTATTGCTATTGTCATTGTCTTGCAGTAGCATAGGGAGGTATCGACTTTAGAAGCTGTGCTAATCTTACGAATCTGTACCCAGATTATCGTCATTATCCTTGAACGAGAATTTTCCGGGATGGAAACATCTAGCCTGAATGTAATGGTATGAGGTGGGTACCTCTAATTTTCTAATGACGCTACATGAATTAATGTTTAATTTCTTTATTAAATTCATGCACTGATCCAAAATAATTGCAAGTGTAGTATTTAATTTTAATATTTTACATCCAAACTGCGCCTGCCACATACGTACATATATTTGTGAACATTATATTGAAACGCATATGTCCTACAAAGTAATTACAGTTGTAAACTTATGTATCTGTAAACAAAACTTTTGCTATCTTGGCCAAAACTTATTATGGGCATCCACATGTCCAAAATACAAATATTAAAGAAAGAAAAATACAAATAATACCACAGTTTATTGCCAAATATTGTATGTGTTGAAATTGTATTACAGATATATATGTGGTCACATATTGAACACAAACGGACATGAAACTTTGTTTTGCTGTCCTTTGCTATTTATAGAAAAATATAAGGAGAAGACAAATGTGATGATCATTTTGTATTTCGTATGTGAGCAGCTAATAACGGATTGTCTTTGTACGATGCGGTAATTTTTACATTTTTAAGTTAAACTTTAAGTTTAACATAACAGCCCACATGCTTATAGGGTGGGTTATTTAAAAGTATAAATTTAAAAATGCAATACAACAAAAAGGGTATGTTGTGAAGATGTGGAAGATACAGGCTATATGTAGTACCTACTAGAATATAGCCTAGAATTGTGGTTTTTGTATTTACTTTTAAGTTGGGATATCTTGAAAAATATAAATTTTTAAAAATTCCATGGAATTACCATATCATAGCTTGGAAATGTTTAATTCCAAATTAATGGTGGTATACATAATATTTAATTGAATTTGAAATATATTACGTATACGCGCCATATATTACACCGACTGCATCGATTATTTACACTGAAAAGTATGCAATAAAAAATCTTTGATATTGTCATGTATGAAAATAATGGAATTAAATATCACTCATACGTCACATATGTTCATAATGTGAGCAAATATAATGCGTGGTTGGGTCATGTAAAAGTTTAATTTTAAAAATGCAATAAAACAAAAATGCTTTGAAATACAATACAATTCTTTCGGTTACAAATGGAATATTATTTCATTCATATGGCTGCCGCGACTTAATTGATTAAAATAAAATATGTGTTTTAAAATTATAAGATTCTTTTTTATTATTTTCAAAATTATAAATTTTTTTATTATTTTTTTCAAAATTTTTTTTTAATGTTTACAATTCAAACGATAATTATATTCTCGCCTTCTATTCGGTTCTTTATATAGTTTAAAAAAATATCAATAACAATTAGAATTAAAGCAAGCTAAGGATTATAACAAGTAATAATAAATTAAGTAATAAGAAGAATTCAAATTAAATTAAGGAATGTTAATATAAGGAGATAAAGAAAGTGTAGTTCGTAAACATGTAATTCGCGGCTGACCTAACAGTAGCTTTTTCGATTGACCCAATTTTCGTGTAGTTTTTCGAGTCGTATTTCGTTAAAATGCTCATTTGTCTTTGGTTGGTCGGCATAACACTCTTATTTAACGGCGCTCTATAGAAAATAATAAAACCATGCCTAATCGCAGCTTGTTGGCAGCCAATTGACATCACCATATCGTCTAATTAAGGTGCACTCAAACCCAATAAATCGATTGTGACAGGAGATGTGTGGCAGGTTGCGCCATCCTGTTGAAATCAAACATCGTTCACATCAATACCATGAAGAGCGGGTACAGAAAAATCGTTTATTTTAGTGCGACAGATGTCCCTACGTGCCGTTGCGCCGTCTTCATTTTAAAAGAAGTATTGGCCAATGATGCCTCCGCTCGACAAGACACATTAACAGTCACTCGTAATGGGTGCATTGGGTTTTCTAAACCCCAACTAAGGCAACTTGGTTTATTAAAGTACCCACTAAGATGAAATTCGTACGAAAAGATGAAAATTTTTGTCAAAATCGACATCATTGTGCAGTTTGTAAATCCAAATTTACGATTCATTACGTGAAGTGGCGATAATATACTAAATTTTGTGGTTGTTCACATTTCAACTGATAGATGGCCAACTCTATATAATAATATAATACGTAAGCGATGCTTAACTATATCTGTTGACATGAATATGTGGGAATACAGTCTACAAATCCAAATAAAATTTAAAATATACCTAAAATATTTGTGCTTTAAATTTTGTGCTTCTATTTATTCAATTCAATGTAAACCTTTAATAATTGCGATATTTCTGGGTACTCCAAATCCAACGCGCGCTTTTGTCTCCTCTACAGTATTGATTTAAATTTTGTTCAAGCTTTTCTTTTTTTAATGTTTCTTCTTACTTTTCGTTTACTTTCAATTTTTCGTTTTTTGCAAAATCCTTTTTTGAAGGGAAACCTTTACCTAAAAAATTTGCATTGAAATGATTCAAAAACGTAGAAAATAAAGATGAGAAAAAAATTCAGACTTCTTCTGTGTACTATTTTTTGAAAACTGTTTTGTCTTTCTGTTATCATGTTTTTATTTGTTCATTGGGTGGTCTTGCTAGCAATAACTCCAGTTGCAGTTTCCCTATGGCAGTAGGAAAGTTTATGTCTTATAGACTGCCATAATCAGCTTTCATTACAATCCATTACAGCAGTTATTGAAGTGGAAGCAATAGTAGTGGTATCACAAGTAAAAGACCTGAAGCATTTTATTTACAACAGCAATTGGGCTCCGTTATATTGTCCAACGCAAATCCGATTTTCAGAAAATACTCTTAAATTTCATATTGAAAATAATAATAAAGCTTACATACCATTGTCTTTGACCGCATTTGAAATTTTATTCAAGGAACATTTTTAAGAGAACTGTTTGAAACTGAATGCCATAGTTTTGGCCTATAAAAGATTTCATGAATTGTTCTTTTGTTCGAAGAAATGCGTTCGATTTAGTGAAACCACTTAGCAAAAATATAATTTCAAGCGAAAATGCTTTAAAAAACATTGTTGCTCATAACTAAATCATAAGTCATAAGACCGAATCCTATACTTTTGTTGTTTACATTCGTGCACAGGCGACGACAAATTAATTTTTGCTTTTTTTTCGATGCGACAAAAAAACTTTATTTTGTTATCAAATGCATTAAATATCATGAAAATATAGAAATAATGGAAGGTGAATTCAACCTCATTTAGAATATAAGAAGTAAGTCAGTATTTATCAAAAAAAAACGTAGTGGTTGTATGTATTCTGTTCATACACTTTCTGTACAACTGGCGTATACTTATTATTTTATATTTCTTTATATTCCGTGTTCACGCTGGCCACCCTACTTTTAAGTTTAGATTTAAGATTTGTTAAAGTGTATAAACCACCCCTGCATTAGTATAAATTAATTGTGAATTATAAAGAATTAAAAGAAAAGAGATTATTGTCAATACTCGATCCACCCCCGAACCCGAAGGTACGTTTGTGTGTACGCTTACAAATATATTCTGTTTGCATAGAAATCTAATCTCGATCTTTTATTCTTTTCAATCGCCAAATATTTTATTTTATACTTTCCCCGCTCACCCCCACATTCCGCATATCATTCATACGCACTAGTGTCTGATATGCAAACTGAAATAAATATTACGAACCCGAAAAAAATTTTATACAAGAAAGTAAATTGTCTTCTTCGTGTAGAGGTAATGGTTTGAAATAAATGAAATTCTTATGTCATCGGGTTATCCATTTCGTGGTTTCAAAAGTAAACGTAAATAAAACACACACAAAATATTTTTTTCATGATATTTCTTTTTTATTGTAAAGTTTGAACGTTGACATTATGTGTGAAACACTACATCATTTAAATGCCCTCCACGCGAAGTGTTACAAGCATTGATTCTTTTGAGGTATTGGGCGATATCTTAGCCATAACATGACAAATGTTGGTTTTTAAGTGCTCAAGAGTTGAAGGTTTATCTGCATAAACACGCGTAGCCCCACAAAAAAAAAGTACAATGGTGTCAAATCGCATGATCTTGGTGGCCAGTTGATATCGCCACGACGAGAAATTACGCAGCCAGGAAATGTCTCTTGCTATAAAGCCATATTGGCACGAGTTGTGTGGCATGTGGCACCGTCTTGTTGAAACCACATATTCTCCAAGTCGTATTCTTCAATAGCAGGCAAAAAAAGTCAGTTATCATATGACCATAACGCTCCGAATTGACGGTGACAGTCGTTCCATCGTCGTTTTCGAAGAAGTCAGGTCCAATCACACTTTCGGGCCAAAGAGCGCACCAAACAGTGACTTTTTCTGGATGTAATGGCCTCTATCCACTCCAGTCTCTTCAAATTTCTTCACAATTTTGCCAATTGCTTGCGTAGTTGGACGATTATGTAAACCATAATATCCTCTTAAAGCACGATACGTGGCTGTGGCAGAATCACCATTTTTGTAATAGGCTTTGATAATTTTTGTACGATGTGTGATAGTTAAGCGATCCATTCCCGTCAATATCAGACTTTCAACTGAAAAGAAAAAAATTGGTTTCACAACTTAGTTCGACAGAATGTCGAATTCCAGTTCCATACTTTTGAAACCATGAGATGGATAGCCCTTTACATTATGGTTGCATTATGGTTTTCATAGATTTTTTTAAACTTCAATATTTTTGTTTTTATCCAACAGGTATAAATCAATACAAAATTTATTTAAACTAAGATTTATTTAAAAATCAATACAATATTAAGACAAAAGAGAAAGAAGAGACTTCTGCAATAATGCATATATAAAAGATTCAGAATTTTGTTGTGAATTTAGTGTTGAAAACTTTTTGATTGCATTTTAAAAAGAAATTCTTTATCAGCTCCATAGCATCACTTTTTTTCTTTTCTTATATTTTGTCCGTAAATCTTTTCAACAAACTCCAGTATTAAGTTATGTTCACAAAGATATTTTATAGAATAAATTATTTAACAAAAGTATGAAAAAAATATAGTTTAAGGAAATGATGACATTAAATTTAAACTTTTCAGAAATTGTGGTTTTGAGCTGTAAAGCTAAATAAGAAGACTACAGTAATAAATTGTATGTTGTTTTGTAATGCTTAAGCTTATAAAGGACATCTTACAAAAACGTATATGTACATATATAATTAATCATTACAACCCTTCAGTCAAGATTACGTCCTAGCTTCTCACAATATATGTTGATGCGTGCAATATATACAATATATGTATATGTATGCGTGAATTGCATGCCGTGTGGTTGAGACCTCAAATTCACTTCATCTGATCTTCTTACTATTTACACCACTCTCAAGTCTATTTTGAAGTTTCTCGAACTCTACTGATTCACTGGAGTATTGACACAATGGCTTGTATTTCAATATTCTATTGTAACTACAACGAAGCGATATAAGGGGATTTATTTCCGAGAATCATGTATTCGTATGTAATAGTCGTCTTTCTCGCCAAGCACATTCGTTAGTGTTTCATTGGCCAAAAAAATTGATTTTTACTGATTACTGAAAAAAATTACAGTATTCAGTAAATTTTTACTGGTAATGAAATTTAGATTGCATTACCAGTAAAATTTTACTGATTACTGAAAAAAAAAATCAGTATTCAGTAAATTTTACTGGTTACTGAAAAAAAAATCAGTAAGTCAGTAAATTTTTACTGATTACTGAAAAAAATCAGTACCAGTAAATTGAAATCCATTATATATTACCAGTAAATTTTAAATTATTAAAAAATTGTCAACATTTCTAATAGATGTTATTAGTAGAAATAGAGAGTATATATTTGTAAAAAACAAAAATTAAAATAATGTCTAATATGAATTGTAAAAAAAAGGTACATGTATAATTTTTGATTAGTCGATATTGTAAACTATTTTGGTTTTAAATTGTTCTGACAATAATGTAAACAAAAGGTAAATGTTGACAATTTTAGTTTTTTGTTCTTCTTGCAAGTTTTTTGAGGTAATGAATGCTTTTCCAGGTACAATTGTTAATAATTCAGCTTATTGAACAGAGCAAATTTTACTCGAATCCTTGAACTGTAGGCAATTTTTCCAGAAAATAATTCCACTAACATGTAATTAATAAATTTTACTGATACTCATTTTTTCAGTAATCAGTAAAAATTTACTGACTTACTGAATTTTTTTTCAGTAACCAGTAAAATTTACTGAATACTGTTTTTGTTTTTCACTAACCAGTAAAATTTACTGAATACTGTTTTTGTTTTTCAGTAACCAGTAAAATTTACTGAATACTGTTTTTGTTTTTCAGTAACCAGTAAAATTTACTGAATACTGATTTTTTTTTCAGTAATCAGTAAAAATTTACTGGTAATGCAATCTAAATTTCATTACCAGTAAACATTTACTGGTAATGCAATCTAAATTTCATTATCAGTAAACATTTACTGAATACTGAAAAGCTTAATGCATTAGAATTATAATGCAGTATGCCCATGTATGATCTCAATGGCACTATTTTACACTAAAGTGTCTAGCTGATTTCTTACCCCGGCGAAATTGACATCATAGGGTGTACCAAGTGAGCTAATATTCTGCCATTAGTGCTACTGAACGAAGTATATGTTGTCAACAAGTAGGCACTTTGGATTACGGCCGATAACTATATTTTTGATATAGTCAATAAATTTTTATACCTTGACTCCGACCTTACCACCAAAAACAATGTTAGACTGGGAATCATGCCAATAGGTACTACTATGATTTCATAGGTTATTGAAAAGCAGAGACCTCTCTCGTACGACAAAAATAATACTCTACAAGACACTCGTACTCTTCGTGTTTCTTTATGACGCACTGATGCGGCACTTATTTTAGCATTATTTTAGAGAAGAGTCTTACGAAAGATCTACGGTTCAGAACGAGTTGACGATGAATTTACATATGTATGTAAGATATTTATGTAAGTAAGTACATATCTTATGTTTTGTTTTTAAATTCACTCATCTTACCGACTCAAGAACAAGTCTATACCTAACTATTAATTTCTGGAGGGCTTATAAATATTTTACAAATTCTATTTGATTGAACCCATAAAATATTGTTACGTTTTTACCCTTTTAAAAACGTTTAAAATATGAGTTCGTATATTGCAAATAGAAATAAAAGTAAATTTGTGTTTAGTTTTAAATCAATTCTTTATTGTTCGCACAATTCCGTGTACATCTTTGACAACTTTATTTAAACAATAACAATTTGCTTTATTTGTTATTATTCTTTACACTCGTTCGTTAGATCTTTTCAACGGAGATCTTCAAACCACTATTATTCTCTTCACACGCAACGTGTCTTCATACAAGACTGACTTTGTCTTGCCTTTTATATCGCTGGGCAAACAGTTTGATGAATGCTCTCGAAGGAGAATGTCTGCCTTCGCGAGATATCTATAAGTGTAAACATGTTGTTGTTTGTGTATTTTGTTTACGTTTGTCCTTGCAGTGTTGTTGTTGTCCGTTTATTTATTTCGTTTATCCCCTCTTTTATATGTTGATGTTGTTGCCAGATTTTTGTTTATTTGTTGATCATGTAAACAAGTCCATTGTTTTTTTTTGTGGCTTTGGTTTGTCATTTAAAATAACACCATATCCGTTTTAGTAACGATATTTTCTCCAACCTAAAATAAGGTATTATTTCGCTATTTCGAAACTACCTCCTATATTTTTATTAACGTGTTCATCTTTTTAAATAGTTCTCGACATAAGAATGTTAACGTTTTTGCAATACAACTTCATATGATTTCGAAAATTCTTGGTTAGAACTTGACAATCATCATTTAAAGTTATTTGTCCTTTTATTACATTTGTACGTTCATTTCTACTACCCTCAGTAAATGCCGAGCAAAACTTATTTTTCGTTTCCATTTTGCGAACACATTTATACTTCTAGAATTTATCATTTCCATCGTTTAAAGTGCTTCTTTAAATATACATATTTTCAATACAATCGTTTAACAAAGGTGTTCAACATCTGTGGTGCTAATATTGCAACGAAAATATGAAATTCTATGACAGATGAAAGCATTTCAAATCAGATAACATTAATCTGTGGGATTATCCTAGTTCTACACACATAACATTTGCTTTTCAGTTTAAATAAAAGGTTTTATTTTTAGTTTCATACATGAAATTTGAGAATCAATTAAAATTCTGCATATTTCAAATCTTAAACATTAAAACGTTTTAATTTTTAACTTTTTTAACAAAAAAAAAATTATTTGATTTTTTCCAAAAACTTTAAATCTACTAAATAGACAAATTAAAGGCAACTTTCTCATGCAAATTTGTTCCACTCACAATAGACAAATTGAATGAAGAATTTCTAACAAATTTTCGAAATTAAAAATTTTTTCTTTCCGGAATAAACTTCCAATTCAATTGGAATTTGTTGAAACAAACTTCATCTGAAAACATCATCTGCTTATGAATATGTGTGTATATTGCCTATGCGGCTATTTGTATGAACAAGTTGGTTTGAAGTTTTGATTTATTTTGGTTAGAAATTTTATGGACATTTTAAATGATAGTTGTACAACAAAAAAATTGATCTCTATAGAAGAGAGAAAGTAAGAATTAACCCTTCTGCAACCCTTGGATATGTGCCCTTCCTAAGATCCTTTGGGTCAATATGACCCAACATTAAAATGTAAACAAAATTATATATAGTATAATAAAAAATAATGATAGCTAAAATAAATAAGCCCTTCCTGAACAATTATTAATTATTATTGAATAAAACTGCACCGACATCGAAATGGCACCAATTGTTCATCTACAGCAACATTTTCATGAGGATTGTAAAAAAGTGGAGCTGATTACTCCACTTATTCCAAACGCTTCTTATCGGTGCTAGTTTGTCACGAAGTCTTCTTTCTTCTCTATCTTCAGAGCTGTCAAACGGTAGACAGTTTGATATGCTCGCAAATCGCTTGAGACTCATTGTTGCTCGAAAAACAGGTCTTCCGTTTTTTTCCTACTACAAGCTAGAGAGATTTTCTCCATAAGACTTATAAACCCCTGTCATTATTTGTAATCCAATATATGCATCAAGCATATATGCATCAAGCATCAAGCTCTATCATATCAATGTTCTGCCAATTATTTATATATAATTCTACACCTTTTTGATTTGTCATTTGAATCACAATATTTTTTATATTTGGTGATATAAACAAATCTGTTACGATAGATGTTGCTGTTTTGGTAGGTCCAGGCTTATTCAATAAACTTTGATTTTTCGGTAACCTGACTGTTTGAAGTGGTGGTAGTTCTTTCCAAACTACACTTTTGTTCTCTGAGAAATATGTAACTGAAGTGCTGTGATCTATTTCTACAGCATCTTCCATCTCCACGCTTTCAACGCTATTATTCGATGATGAATATGGTTCGTCTTCTGCATCGCTATCGGGTGAAAAAATTTCGTCTTCATCACTATCATCAAAAATATCATCATCTTCATCATTCATTATTTTTTGCAACTGAAGATCACTAAGAATCTGAAGCTATTTCATTATGGAACAATCAAGTATTAGAAATTTTATTTTCCAATACTTACTTTTCTTCTTTGTGACATTATGTAAAAATATTCAATTATGATGTATTACAAAAAAAAATATATGTATGCACTCTGATCATCAAAAATTAAGCTGAACTCATTGAAAGAAAATATTCTAATGAGACAAAAGTTCGAGCATCGTCAAAGCGAAATATTTTTATTTCATATACTAAATGGGGAATCATCGAATTGTAATTTGAATCAACTCTTTTGTGTACACAGTACACAAGTGTCAATGCGTTGGCATATACTCATGAAACACATTTCAAGAGATACCTTTCCGAGGTACTCCAAATCCTCACTTTGAGTATAATAAAATTTTGAATGAAAAAATATTAGTTGAAAGCGATTTTATTGATTATTTGACTGAAAAAATTATTGATCGATGATTCTGAATTTTAAACTTGTAATATCGCATGTTGGGTCATATTGACCCAAAGGATATTAAATATGTGTAAATCGTGTTTTGAAATGTGGAGGGGGGAGGAAAAATTTTAATTTTATTGTTTTCATTTAAAAGCATAGTTTTTGTGCCTGTGATGGATAAATTAAAGTTTCACGATCATATCTTATAATTAAAGAAAAAAATTTTGCGTTTGAAAACCAAAATTGGGTCAAATTGACCCAAGGACTGCAGAAGGGTTAAAACTGAAAAATACAAGATAATGAACGTATCGTTGTAGCTGAATTGGGAGAATTGTCAATGTTTTTATCAAAATAAAAAAAACTTTTGCTTTAGACTAACAAAGACTTTCTCATATTTTACAAATTTTAGTAATCAGTAGTTTGTTCATATAGAACGCAAACACTTTTCCTAAGTATTTGCTTTGGAATACCCTGGAATGCTTACCATTATGTTATACATGCTAACATAAGTATATAACAATGGACGTTTTTAATAAGCATACTTTTTTAGCTTATTTTCTATATTTGTAAACTAGTCTACGTCATAATCTTATCATAATTGGTCATTACAACCATTCAGTCAGGATTACAAGCTAGTTTCTCACATCACTTATGTTATGTGTGTTTACTTTATACACGAGAGGCGGGACCTACAACTTAAAGTCGAATGATGGAATAATACACCAACAACGCAGTATTTTATTATTCTTTAATTAATTTCGTAAATAGTTCTTCTCAATATTCCAGTCCTTAAAAGACCATAGCTTCTTTAAGACATTTTATTTTCATTTTGTTAAACTGTTAATTGTTGTTAAATCTAGCTGAAGTTTCCTAAGCTCTTAATTATTTCTTTCTCCATTATTAGTCACTCTAAATATAGTTGTCGTAGTGTAGTACATACGTAGTGTGTTGGCTTATAAGAAGTGAAGCCACAGTTCAAACTTCAGATCCAATACCTCAAACAAATCGATATAAATAAAAGTGTTGCAAGTTCTTTTAGCGATTTGCTCTCAGCAGATTTCTCAGAGTAAATTAAACTGCCATAAAAAAGTTTCGACTTTAAACTGTGGTTGCGCCACTCATTACGAGTCATCGACTGACATAACATAAGTGGTGTGAGAAGTCGTAATCCTGAGCTATGTAATGACCTGTTATGTATGTATTATAAATATACGGGCCAGGCATCTGAATCTTTCAGATTCTTATGAAATTTGTATTTTCATTAATTACCTCTTATTGATATTGGTATTCCAGGCTTTTGTCAGCTGATAACCTCAATAGAGCAAGTATACACATAATTGGTCTTTATAACCTTTCAGTCAGGATTACGACCTAGCTTCTCACACCACTCATATTGTACATGAGTGACTGGACCAACAACTTAAAGTCTGTTCCGAAAGACAGAGTTTTGAGAAACTTTTTCATGGGAATTTTATTTATCTCACCGTTTTTTGTCAGAAACCTGCTGAGAGGCAGTCGTCGAAGAATATTTTTCTTTTTTTGTTTTTGTTGGAATTGTCTGACCTGGTGTTTGAACCGTCACCTCCCGTCTAAAAAAGCCAACACACTAACTACACTACGGCAAGTACAACATGTCAACATATATATTAAATAAGTTTTTGGTTAGCATTTTAGTTATGAAGGGAAAATTAAAAGGTTGAAAATCTAACCGCTTCACAGACTCTATCTCGCCTAATCAAGTGATCAATATACGACAAAATTGTTGTGGCATCTATGTGGCTTCACATGTATGTATTACATTCAATACTTCTATGTCTATACACTTAGCAAAGGGTTGAAATGTCTCGGTATTTTTTTTTTAAGTGCTGCACTGCCATATAAGCAATACCGTTATTTCGTGCTGGTCTACAGTCATCTGACAAACTGCTTAATTTTTTCTTCCCTTCATGCCATCAGGTCAATTGGTAGACAACATATAATGATCAGAAGCACTTTTGCAACATTCAACGTTGGTCCAAAGGTGTAAGCAAATGTGTTATTTTAGAACTACATGTGGAAAGCTCACAGCACATACTTCAGTTTGAAAACCAGGGTTGGTCTTATTCCAATTTCAATCTAGAGATTAAAAGTAGTTTAAATCAGATGCGTATTTCACGCCTTAGTCTAGTAGGTAGTGCGTTAGCTTATTAGAGATGAGACCGTGGTTCAAACCACAGGTCAGACAAATCCAACAAAACGGAGTAAATAAAATAACATTTCTTTGGCAACTGCATCTCAGCACATTTCTGGCAAAACTTCTGAGAGTAAATAAAATTGATATGAAATGGTTCTCAAAAATCTGTTGCTTGGAGTCGACCTTAAGCTGTAGATCCCGCCACTCATGTATAAAATATGCACACACAACATAAGTGGTGTGAGAAGCTAGAGAGTAATCCTGACGGAAGGGTGGCATGAGCAATTATGTGTGTATGTATGAAGGTATGTACTTCACTTACAGAAAAAGGAGCGGTTTGAGCGGTTTATAAGGATGGTTGCGATCATGACAACAGCTGAACTATATCATCCGAGGCATTGTAATTTGATGCTATTAGAGCAAATTGCAAGACATTTTCCATTTATTATCATATGAATTCCTAGACTGGGGTCATTGTAGATAACAACAATGCCGACAGCTAAAGCTGGCACAATAAAAAATTCAACTGAAATCATTCACAAATCGCATTTCTCTAGATCGTTGAGTGTATATGCCCGGATAGTGGAATTAGCTAATAATGAGTTTTGGTGAAGCTATAATTACAAGGAAGAAAACTAGGTCATAGAACTTTTTTAAGTCACTGTTCTGTGCTTGGGGACCTGGAGCATACGTCAACATGTTTTTATAAGATAATTTAAATTCAATTAAGGCCTTAATTACACAATATGTGTTAATTGCGCAATTACAGTTCTTGTCTTGGTTTGAGCTATTTTCTTTTTTTAATGACAGTAAAACCAGTTGATATTTGCACTATGTATGGTATAGAAGAAGCCGACATAGTCTAATAGGTACTTTGTTGGCTTACTATGCGAGAGCTACTGAGTTCCCAGATTTGATATATTGATTTTTGTTGAACAATTCCATTATACTGACATTATGGCAGTGTTTATTTTATTAAAATTTTTATAAATCAAGAATAAAAATTAACAGTATATGTAAGTAATTACTGGAAATAAAAGCGATTCGAACAAATAAAATTGAATGAAAAATAATTTTACTCTACTAACGATCTTAAAAAGCCTAATCAGAGCCATTTCACAACGTCCATTAATTAACTGATCTCTTCTCTCTATTCCTCTACTCATCCATTAGTTGTAAATTAAAAAGCACAAGATCCTTAAATCGAAAACGATTTAATATTGTAACGGAAATTAAATTTTGAGCCATCAAATCGTTTTAATTAATGTACCTTCTGCATGGGCATACATTCCAATGGCTTAGTCAGTCAACACAACGACGACTAAAGTGTATTGTAATCTGTGCTGTTCTACAATTTACTTCCATTAAATTTTTTTCCAATTTAATTCCATCATGCAGATATTGGCGCAATTAAAACGTCGTTATCCACACCTCACACTTTCAGAAAATGTAAAAGTATATAAAATGTGTATAAAAACTAAACAAATGGTGAACCATTTGTTCGTTTATCTTTTATACTATACAACCAAAGTTCATCAAATTTTTGGAATATTTTATATCACTCTATTATGCATTCAGTCATGTTTTAAAATAAAAACTCCATTTAAACTTACCAATTCATAATTGATATGATGTGGAACACAAATTATTTATAAGTCTTTAAAAATATTTAAAATTCTCGTGTCACGGTGTTAGTGGTTAAACTCCTCCGAAATGGATCGACCGATTTTCATGAAATTTTGTGTGCATATCGGGTTGGTCTGAGAATCGGACAAGATCTGTTTTTCCTATCCCTAAATGTTAAGAGGGCGTGGCAAATCGCTAAAATTGAATATTTAGGTACATGTTGATCGTAGACGAATAAAATTTGATGGGTAAGTAGAGTCGATATCGAAAATTCCAAAAATAGGCGTGACAACCCTTCCTCTTGAAGTGATACCTATAACTCTTAAACCACTGAACAGATTTCAACCATTCTTTTTTTTTCGAAAGGTTATCAGGTTTAGATGGTTTAAAAAAATTCGATATAGCAAAAAGCAGGCGTGGCAAGCCTTTAAAATTGAATATTTAGGGACATAGTAATCGTAGACGAATGCAGTTTGGTGGGTAAGTTCGTAGAGTCGATATCGACAAACTCACCAAAAATGGGCGTGGCAATGCTCCCCTTTAAGAGATACCTATAAGTGGGCTAATTCGAAGGTTTATAACTACATATGTATGTACATATATAACATGTATGTCTGTTAGTTTTTGTTTTGGAGCGAGTACAACAACTACAACTTCGTCAGCGCTATTATAATAAATTATCACAATAAATATATAATGTGATCTGTTTTGGGCAATAAAAAAAGTTCGAAGTTCGCCGGGTCAGCTAGTAATATTTAAAAATCAAAAAGAAAATCGTCGTAATCGTGCATATACTTTTTGTTCAACTAGCGCATACTTATTATTTTATTTTTCTTTTATATTCTGTATATCACCCATACGACAAAGTGTCTGACATGCAAGCTGATGAACGTAGAATGCAGACAAAAAAAAAACGGATTTCTATTTATTAAAAAAAATTAATTCGTTAATAAATAAATGAGCAAAATAAATTAAATTTATATCGCGCATTATGGGTTCCATAGGTATTTTAAATCCTGAATACTTTAGTTCTCATCCAACAAATATAAATCAATACAAAATGTATTTAAATGAAAATTCATTCAAATCAATACAAGATGGAGACAAAAAACAAAAAACACACTTTGCCTACACCAAAGGTTCAGAATTTTGTTTTATTTTATTGTGTTGAAATTTTTTTTTGTAAGCATTTTAAAAAGAAATTCTTTATCAGCAACACTTTGCTTTTTCTTCCTTTATTTTGTGTTCTTAAACCTTTGCAATAAACTGCAGTATTAAGTTATGTTCACAGAGATATTTCTATAGCTGTAGGTATTTTGTAGAATAAATTATTTAACTAAAGTGTGGAAAAAAATATTCTTTCGGCAAATGATGACATTAAATTTAAAATTGTAAAAAAAAACAGGCAAAACTAATAAATTGTATAATGTTTCGGAATGTTTAAATTTATTAGGGACAACTTACAAATACGTAGCTATATACATAATGGGTAATTACAACCCTTCAGTCAAAACTACGTCCTACCGCTTACGTTGTGTTTGTTAAATTATATACATTAGTAGCTGGACCTACAGTTTTAAGTTGACTCCGTTGCAATTTTTATTTACTCCCAGAGTTTTTTCCAGAATTCCGCTGAGGGGAAATATCTGAATAAATATTTTTTCAAATTTCGTTTTGCGGGATTTTGAATCGTGGCTTTACGTTTAATAAACCAACACACTACCCATTATCGGATGTGCTATCTATCGATTTCAATTTGAACCATCGGTTATTAAGAATCTGGCAATACTTATGTCATTACATTCTACAATAAAACTCTCCACTGACCGTAATTAATAGATTTACGCTTGAGAAACATTGGAATTTATTGAGCCAAAGAGAAACCGCACGCTGATATCGAAAAATCGTCTTTTTCGATTTTGGTGGGGAAGTCAATAAGCAAATTTTAAGTATTTGGAGCTCAGAAAACCCACACGTGGTCTTACAGAAGCCAATGCACACGTTACGAGTGACACATACGGGTTTGAAGCATCATTGGACAAATTAGGACGACGCAACCATTACGGTCAATGGAGACAATTATCGCACTCTTGTTATTGATGTGAACGATGTTCAACAGGATGGTGTAACTTGCCACACATCTTATGCCACAACCGATTTATTGCACCAAACGTTTTATTTTGCAGAAATGGTGATGTCAACTGACCACCAAGAAGCTGCGTATTTGGAGGCCAACATCCTTGATGCACTTGAAAATGTACACGAAAATTGGTCCGATCAAATGTGAGGCTGGCCGAGGCAGCCATGTGAATGAAGTAATATTCCATTTCTAATCGGAAAAATTGCACTTTGCAACAAAGAAATAAATTTTGCAAAATTTCAAATGCTTTCAGTTTTATTGAATTTTTAAATTTAAACTTTGAAATATATTTTTAAGGCGAAATAATTTGATTATAAAATATGAATTTTGTTTGTTCGTTTTTATAGAAAACCAACTCTTAAGCTATCACAGTGTTATATAAATATTCTTTTAGTCAAAGGCCAGTTACAATTCTTAGATTATTTTGCATCAAATTCATCTTCATCCCTTATTTTTCATCTACTAGCACTCAATTTTTCTTTGTTCACACAATCTTAACATTATTGTCCTTCGACCCTGAAATAATGACGAAGTTATGTCATGTACATTAATATTACAAGGAAAATTCACTTACAACTTTGTGGAATGCTTGAGAAGCAACGTAACATGGAGTCACAAAAAAATTCTTGTTATTCACATCAATCCTTGGCTTTTTACCGTGGTTGTGCTATGTTTCGAACTGAATAATGTCTGGCAGCTGTCTGTATTTATATCAGTAGCTTTTCTAAATAGTTTTGATACTGTTGATAAAACATAGTTTCAATTCATTGGTGAATATAAAAATCGAAAATATGTTAAACATTTTAATTTACAAAAAGTCCGTGTTCTTTTAGAAAATCCATCAAACCGAAAAATTGGACGCAAAGAAATTCTTTATTTTGTTGTCATTTGCATGCATAATTTTATATGTGTCGTTTGTTAAAATTAGAAATATTTATCAAAATCAATTCTATCAAAACTATTTATTTTTTATTTTTTTGTATCCAATTCCATTAGCCTTATCTTAACATTTGTGGCCATTGTGGAATTGAAAATTGATTTCAATTACGACAAAAATAAGTCATAAAACTATTAAAGGGTCCGCCAAATACCTTTTTTTTTTGAAAATGCTTTAAAAAAAACTACTGAATATTTTCTCCAATTTCTTTTTTATTTGAAATTACAATCCTTCCGGTCAATAATGGAAAATAATTTCGTTCAAATGGCTGCCTCGGCTGGACATGCACTAGCCTACACGATCGGTCCAATTTTTAAGTACATTATCGATTATTGTCCTTTAAAGCGTCAATTGTCTCTGGCTTGTCGGCGTAACGCTTATCTTTGACGGCACCCGACAAATAATAGTCCAACGGTGTCAAATCGCAGCTCCGAGGTGGCCAAACGACATCAGCTCTGCGGCTGATAATGCGATCTTCAAAAACAGGGCGCAAAACATCGAGTGTAGCTTCGGCTGTGTGGCACGTAGCGCCGTCCTGTTGAAACCAAATTTTGCCAATATCCTCCTCTTCAATTTTTGTGAAAAAAAGTTCGTTCAACATTGCCCGATAACGATCGCCATTGGCTGCAACGCCCACTCCTTGATCATTTTCGAAGAAAAATGGCCCAATTATGCCTCTGGACCAAAATCCGCACCACGCACAGTGACTCGTTTTGGGTACGTCGGCTTCTCAATGTATGCGTGCGGGTTTTCTGTGCCCCAAATGCGACAATTTTGCTTGTTTACATACCCGCCAAGATCAAAATGAGCTTCATCTGAAAAGATGATTTTTTGGCCAAAAACGGCATATTCTGTAAGTCGATCGCAGGCCCACTTAGCGAAGCCAAAACGCATTGGATAGCCAATATTCATTCAGCGGAAGGATAAAACTAATTATCTGTCAAATCAGACATGAGCTAAGTGTTACCATTCACGAAATAAGCACTAGTTGAAAAAAAAACGTTAGATGGCGGACCCGATATATTGATGGCAAATCAATACATAGGATTGAATTATATTTACATATGTAAATATACAAAAGCATATTTGAATCAAAAATATGCAAATATTATTCAATAATATTTAAATAAAAATGAGTGACAATTATAACGTAACATTTCATACCACAAAATCAAAAAAAAAATTTTTTTCTAAATTGTGTTGTGGTATTAAAAATTAGGCGAATATAAACTAAATAAACTAAAATAAAATAAAACTATAAAGTAAAATAAATGCAAAAGTGGAACAAAAATGTTCTATAACCCGATGCCAAATGCGTTTAGAAATTACCCTAAACGCAAAGTAGCCGAATGCTGCTGGTTGTTGCGCTGCCTTTAAAACTAATCACTTCTATATACACACATATATTCTATTTCTAAGAGACTTTATGTTCATTGTGCTTATACCATCACAAAATCTCCCAGCAAACAGTAACGTCAGCATTTTAACGCAATAAACTAACACTTAGTCTTTTGAATGAAAAGCTCTTTTAAATTAAATGTAAAGACATAAATACATAGAAAAAGATCTGAATCAAGTACAAATATATATAAAACAAAAAACGCTTATGTCTGCTCATATTTATTATAAAAGTATTGTTATGAAAATGGAAATGGTACTTTGATTTTAAATCCTTGAAAATTAAAATTATAAACAAAAGCTACAAAAACAATAAACTTGTTTACAAGCAAACAAAAATATGCCAACAAACAAAAATGCAATAACAAACGCTGCAAGAATAAACATAAACAAAAATACACAAACATTTATAAAGATCTCGAGAAGGGGAAGCAGCGAATAATCGCCTTCAAGAACATTAATCAGACTGATTACGTTGCCATATCATAGGCAAGGCAAAGCAGGCAACGGAGTTAGTAACAGTTCAATTAGTTTTGTGTGAAGACGCAGTGTGTTTGACGAGAATAATTATGGTTTGAAGCTCTCCTTTACAAAGATCTGACGAACAATTATTAATGTTTATGCAAAGGAGTGCAAAGAGGAATAACAAACAAAGTAATTGTTGTTGTTTACATCAAGTTGTGAAAAGTGGCACACTGAATTGTGCGAACAATTAAGAATTTAATTAAAACTAAACACAAATTTAGTTTTTGTTCAAACCTTAGGTTCGACATTTCCAACAAAATGAAATATGAAGAAATATTTCTTCGGCGGCTTCATCTCAGCAGATTTAGGGCAAAAACTCTGAGAGTAAATCAAATTGCTATGAAAAGCTTATCAACAGTCTGCTGTTCGGAGTTCTCGTTAAACTGCTAGTATGTAATCCGGCTAACTAATTATGTACGTATGTATGTATTTCAGGTATATTATGCGAACCAAAGATTTGATTATGTTGGGGAAACTGCCGTTTATGTGCACAATTTAACTTGAATAATAAGACAGTCAGAATAGACAAGACAGTAAGGTCGCCATTTTTGCACTCAGCCTGTGCTGCGTCCCAGGTCATGAGGAAATTTTTGGCAATGAGGGAGCAGCTGAGTGGGTCGAATTCCTAGATGCTCAGCGAACTCCAGGAACTCTTCTGCAACTAAGTGGATTCAAAAATTTTATTGGGAAACTACAATAAGAGGAAATCTGAGTCCTGCTTCAGACTAGCCAAGAAAAACCGATTGATTGTTGAGATGTACAATATGTACTAAGAAAAGTTAATGAAACATCAATATTGAGATCATTTTTAGGGTATGGCCAGTGTATGCTTGCTATCCGCAAATAATTCTATAAAATGTGAATTATTCCCAAATCGCGTAACAGAATGTTAGGCATATTTTATTTCACCTATTGTAAGCGAATGAATGAATTCCTAAATAAATAAGCCCATTTGTATGCAAAGACAACTCAGGAAATTGTTTACCATCAGGGCAATTACCAAAATCCTATCTTTTTTAAATGAAATAATGTTTCTGAAAAGTTTCTCAAATAATTTGTCATTTGGAGTCGCCTTTAAACTGTAGCTCACGACACTCGTGTATAAAATTAGCACACTCAACAGTGGTGGGAGAAGCAATGTCGTAATCCTAACTGAAGAGTTGTAATGATGTATATGTATCTTTATTTAAGACTCGAAATAAATTTCATCTTCCAAATAATAGGTTGGTCATTCAACCTTGAAAGTAAAAAATGTTCATGTTTACTGGCAATTTATAACAAACACGCTTACTACGTTACACAAAAGACCAAAAGAGATTCAATAACGTGCATAAAACATTGAAAAAGAAAACTACATCAAAGAAAGTTTTCAAAAAAAAAAAGTTGCAAACAATTTCATAAAGTTTTCTTTCTAACAAAAAAACGAGAACGCAAAGTTGTGCAAAACTGATGCTGCTATTTATTACCGATTGACCCCTGCCAGCACACAAAGGCAGTGGTATGGATTGCATGTCCAGTATCTACAAAGTATTGATCTTCAACAAAATTGTTTTAGTTTTCAGAAACCCTTTCCTTATTTTTGTGTTTGCAACACATTATTTGGCGAAGTTTTGTGCGTGTTAAACAGATAAATTATGGGCAATTAAGAGCTCAAACTCCAAAGAAGTGCAATATTTTCTTGTATTGTATGGGATACTCTGAGCTCAGTGTTGCTAAATAGTGTTTACCAACAATGATGACCTTCACAGAAAAAATGAAAAATGTTTAATGTGCCATGTGCCGTGAGCCAACTAAAAATATTTTGTGGCAATGAGTAACCATTTTTTAAAGTTTTTATGAAAGAAGCATTAATATTTATAAAGGGTCCGCCAAATAACTTTTTTTTTTTGAAAATGCTGTAAAAAAAAAACTACTGAATATTTTCTCAAATATCTTTTTTATTTGAAAATACAATCCTTCCGGTTAATAATGGAAAATAATTTCGTTCAAATGGCTGCCTCGGCTGGCCATGCAGTAGCCTACATGAGTAGCCTACAGAAGAAGCCGATTTTGCCAAAAAAAAAATCATCTTTTCAGATGAAGCTCATTTTGATCTTGGCGGGTATGTAAACAAGCAAAATTGTCGCATTTGAAAATTGAAAAACCGACGCACCCAAAACGAGTTACTGTTCGGTGCGTATTTTGGTCCAGAGGCATAATTCGAAAATGAGCAAGGAGTGGCCGTTACAGTCAATGGCGATCGTTATCGGGCCATGTTGAACGAATTTTTGTTCACAAAAATTGAAGAGGAGGATATTGGCTACATTTGGTTTCAATAGGACGGCGCTACGTGCCACACAGCCGAAGCTACACTCGATGTTTTGCGCCCTGTTTTTGAAGATCGCATTATTAGCCGCAGAGCTGATGTCGTTTGGCCACCTCGGAGCTGCGATTTGACACCGTTGGACTATTATTTGTGGGGTGCCGTCAAAGATAAGTGTTAAGCCGACAAGCCAGAGACAATTGACGCTTTAAAGGACAATATTCGTGAAGCCATTGGTGAAATACAGCTGCACACAATCGATAATGTGCTTAAAAATTGGACTGATCGTGTAGGCTACTGCATGGCCAGCCGAGGCAGCCATTTTAATGAAATTATTTTCCATTATTAACCAGAAGGATTGTACTTTCAAATAAAAAAAGAAATTTGAGAAAATATTCAGTAGTTTTTTTAAAGCCTTTTCAAAAAAAAAGTTATTTGGAGGACCCTGTATTATTCCGCAGCCTCCACAAACAGGCAAGATATATGAGTAAACGAAATCACAGGTTACTGAAAAAATTGTGATCTTCATGGAAACGATAATAATCAGGCATGTCACAGATTCCGATCGGAATGGTTTTGATTCCGTATATGCAATTCCGATCGATTTTGTTTTAGGTTCTTCAGATTCCGAACGATTTTGTTCATTCATAAAAATTATAAAATTGCTGTTTTTCAAATAAAGTGTGATAGTGTAGTGCATGACAAAAGAAAAAAAAACATAATTAGTGAATAAAAAGCAGACACGTGTGAAAATAATTAAGCCAACTGAAGATGTACCTTTGTATTTAAACAGGACGGGAGTAATTAGCATTAACGCCATGATTGTAAGTTTTGTATTTTAATAATTGTTGTACTGGAAACAAAAATTCCTGGCTATTAGGCGATTCCGGCTATGGAAATACTTCGATGGAAAAATACATCACTTTGTTTAATTTTTCTCAGCAAGTTTACAAAATTAAATTTCTTAAGCATAACTATTAACTAAATACTTAAAAATCCTATGTAATAATAAAACATACCATTTTGTCTTTCAGTTTGACTAAGTTTTATTAATATTTTTCTTTAATAAATCATCAAATATATCAAAACCACTTTGAAAATTTAAAGTGGTTTCATTCCGAAGAAATTTTTCGTTTTTCGTTTTCTAAAGACTCAACTTTCGGAATTGAAACCACTTTCGATCGGAATTGCGTTCTGTGACATGCCTGAATATGTTGAAAAGATTTCGTAAAACTTAAACGAAACTTTCGTTAGATCACAGGGTATATATATATTGAGTGTTGGTTAAAATCAAATTTTATTACAACAGTTTCTAATTATGACAGCAATGAAGTTAAAAACTTTCCTAAAAGATCGTCCAAAAATCATTGTACGAGTTGGCTGACGTCAAAGCAAGGAAAACTATTGAATCAAATCACTTTCAGGTTCTTACATACATACACACGTAATTGGCCATTACAACCCTGCAGTCAGCATTACGATCTAACTACCTCACACCAATTATTTTGAGTGTGTTAATTTAATGCATGAAAGTCAACTCCGAACTACAGATTTTTGAGAAACTTTTCATGGCAACTTTATTTACTCTGCTGAAAGGAAGTCGCTGTAGAAATATTTGTATCATATTTTGATTTCTTCGGTTTGAACCGACTATGCCGACTTGATAATAAGTTTACAATTTTCATATTTCGTTTTGATGCCTGACCGGGGAAGTTGTCATATTGAAAGTAATATATGCAATATGGGAAGTTCTAACATAACTTTAAAAGTTAAAGGTAGGATGATCCTTCCTTTAGCTTAACGCCCACTCCTGCCTTATTGTCGAGTTAAAATAATAAACAACAATTTATCTACCCGTTAAATGGCCCTAAATGATGTCCTTAGCCTAATATTTGTTGGCTTCTTAGCAACAATATATTGCAGCAATACGGTCATTGAAAACTAAATAATAAAATTTATTTAATAAATGCTTTAATTTCTCTCAATAAAATTTCAATTACAAATTTCTGCTTGAATGAAACAACATTTTTATTTCTTTAAATATCTTCCGTCTATCAACATTGTTTGTTAAAATGATTCCAACTACTTTAAACTACCCCTAATAGATAGGAACATCATTATTTAACCATCATAACTAACCACTACAAACAACGAGAAACTTTTTTTTATTAAAATTAAATACCAATTTATTGCGTCGTCCCTTGATTAATCAGAACACCAAAAAGAGAATAAGCAACAAACTGTGTGTAAAATAAAAACTAAAAACATAAAAAACAACAGCCACAATATTTATTAATTTTTTAATATGAATTCATATATCCACCACTGATGCTGTTTGTCAAAATATTTACAGAGACGCATAGCGAACATTAAAGTTTAATTTAAATTTGTTTAAATTTTAACTAATATGATGGCAAAGGAGACAAAATACAACAACTATAGGGTCCGCCAAATAATTTTTTTTTTTTGAAAATGCTTTAAAAAAAGCTACTGAATATTTTCTCAAATTTCTTTTTTTTATTTAAAAGAACAATCCTTCCGGTTAATGGAAAATAATTTCATTCAGATTGCTGCCTCGGCTGGCCATGCAGTAGCCTACACGATCGGTCCAATTTTTAAGCACATTATTGATTGTGTGCAGCTGTATTTCACGAATATTGGTCCTTTAAAGCTTCAATTGTCTCTGGCTTGTCGGCGTAACACTTATCTTTGACGGCACCCCACAAATAATAGTCCAACGGTGTCAAATCGCAGCTCCGAGGCGTTGTTCAAGCGTATACACAACCATATTCGTTCAGCGGAAGGATACAACTAATTATCTATCAAATCAGATATGAGCTAAGTGTTACCATTCACAACATCAAACAGCACAGCAAATGTAGGGGAGTGCCCAGGCAGTGGGTAATGTTGTAGACTATGAGCAGGAGGGTTGTGGGTTCGATTCCTACATACTATGTATATAGTATAATGAATATATATTTTTGTATTTCAAAATAACAATCCACAAATTTAGATAAGAAAAATTCTTCAAACTAAAACGTATATACACCATAAGTCAAATAGGCCATTGTGATGCCATGAATAATTGACTCTAAAAAGTGGCCCAAATTTGTGTAAGTTATGGAACAAATAAATGAGTAAGTGGCGATACATACGCCATATTGATATAATAAAATATCTAAAGAAACATTTCACACTTCCACTCATGCACAGGCAAAATTGAAAAAGGAATGAGCCATATGAATAGATTCGATTTCAATGCACGAATGTGCTTATTGACACATGAGGGTAGTAATAATATTGAATCATCTCTATCTATGCGTGGTATAAATATAAGGGAGTCAGAAGCTCTTAATTTTCTATGCTTGAAAATTCAGTTTAATGTTAGCTGAAATCAGTACATGTTTCAACTGCCGAAAGAAGCAATCAAGTGCCTCGGTTTCTTAAGGATTACTGCAAGAAATACTTCACTTCATTTGATCTTCTTACTATTTACACCACTTATATAGGACCGAGAATGGAATACAACTGTCATGTTTAGGCCGGTGCCTCGAAGCCCAATTTAAGGCTTATCGACATCTCGACGAAGAGATGGCCCCAACTTCTTCCCATTACGTCCTTCCCATAACATATTTACCTAGTTCCAACACAATGCACTGAATTAGTATGGGCCATCCCCTAAGTGTTGGTTGCAAAAAAAAATAAAAATTATCAATTTATAATGTTTATTTAATTAACGGTAATTTGTATTAAGTCCACAATCATATATTTTTTATTGTTCTTGTTGTTGTCCATTAATTATTGCAGTTTAAATATTTTATTAACAAATTATTACATCTCGAACCACGTCTTATACGTAGTTTTTAATAGAAAAAGCAAAAAAAAAATCGTGTCATACTAATGTGCACGCCCAGCCTAAGAGATAGATATGGCAGAACCACCATTATTCTAGTAATCTTTATATTATTATTATAACTGCAACTGGAGCTCTTGAAAGATTTAAAAAGAATGTAATATGTGGGCATACGGCGCCTAAATGCAGGCCATCATTAAGCATTCAGATTTGCTAACATTAGAAATGCAGTAGGCCTGCTGACCGTACTATTGGCTAGGTTATGTGTCTTAGAATTAACTTTCTTAAATTCTTGATAATCAGATCTTTGTTTAGTTAATAGTAAACAGTAAGTGTTCTCCATATTTCTATTCCTATATTAAAGAAACATACAGCTGAAACTTCTTTAATTAATACATCAAACTCAGTTAAATGAATTCTGTTTTTGATAGCTTTGTTGAAATTATATGGAAAATATAATTCAAGAAAATTTCATTTAATGAAATTACATTCATAGCATATTTAGTCATTACAATGTTCCAGTCAGGATTAGCTCTCACACCGCTTATGTTGTGTGTGTTAATTTTATACGTGAGTGGCAGGACCTAAATTTTAAAGTCGACTACGAACGACAGATTTTTGAGAAACTATTCTTTATTTTCTCTCAGAGTGTTTGCAAGAAATCTGCTGCGAGGAAGTCGCCGAAGAAATATTTTTTCATATTTCGTTTTGTTGTAGGTTTCTGACCTGGGGTTTGAACCGTGACCTTTCGTCTAATAAGGCAACACACTGTGTACTAGACTACAACGACTTCGTGTATACGCGGTGAATTTAGTAAAACACAGAAGTGCATCCTCACAGAAAAATGACAAGTTATTCAATTGACTTTTGCACTGTATTATGACCTGAGACGTGCTTGACCAAGTAGTAAGTATCTATAATATCGTGGTTGTCAGGGCGAATCCAGGTGCTCTCATGCCTTTTGACATCAGATAATATGTATGCATGTATTAATGTATTATTAATTTTTATTGACAGATTCCATTTTATACAAGTTTTAAATTTTGATATTAGTTAAGTCCTCATATCAGTAGTTGTTCTCATTATTGATGACAGTAGCACATCACATTTATTTATCTATGAATTACAATTATTAAGTAATTATTTACGAGTAACTTATACCTTACAAAAAAGAGCCTCTAGTGGGAATCGAAACCACAACCCTCACGCTAATAGTGTAGTACACTACCCACTAAACTACCGGGGCAAAACCTCACATGTATTGTAAAATTTAAAAAAAAAATTTTGAAGAAAGAAAATTAGATCGAAGTAAACATATGTGTATCAAACTCACTGCGGTCTATTTATATTCTTTTTTATTACTGATTTAATTTATTTCAAAGTTATTTTTTTTACTTGCCCGTGGTGTGACTTCCTTCCGTTTCTGTCCAGTTGCATAATTTTTTTTTGGCACTGCATAACTTTCCGGCACTTCAAAGTATATTCATAGTCTTGGCTTATATTATTTAATTCCTCTCTCTCTTAGTAGATTTTACATCTTTCTTTCTTCAAGAAAAGTTTTTGTTTTAATTTTTCTCATCGTTACGAAAGCTAGGTTAAAGGAAAATATCGCGATGAAAAGTTTTTTTCTTGTAATTGAATTTTAAAATAAATTTGAAATTATTTTTTACAGTCCCAGTGTAACAAAGTCACAGCAAAAAAGTAACAACAGCAAGATGAAGAAAATTTATGCTGCTTATGCATTCATTGATGAGTTAAAAAGATAAAATAGCAGCTGCAAATTAAGAAAAAAAGTGTAAGGGAAAAAAATTTTGAGCTCATTAGAGGCCATTGCCGTAAATTAAAATAATGACAATAGAACAAACATTCTAGGGAAGTTTAGTTGCAATGAAATCATTTCAGCCCTGACATGTACGAGTAACGTTACAAAGTCTGTGTTGCTTTTACGGATAATAATATCTGTTAAGCAATTACTCTCATTTCTCATGTAAAAAATTAACACATGCAACATAAGTGGTGTGAAAAGCTAGATCATAATCTTGGTTGGAAGGTGTTCATGTATGTAAATATGATCGGCTGCCACCTATTTTATTTTAACAATTTTATTATTTGAATGCTACATCCGTCTATGATGATTTGATAAAACAGACTAAAGGTTTATGTTGGAAAAACCGATAGATGCAGAGCTTGCCACTTAAAATAAAGTTTGAAAGAATGCATTCATTAACGAAATGCTAACAAACAATCATTTTATGAAATGTTTATATGAATAAGTGTTCTCATTTGTAGTCATTTAGAGTGCCATCTAATACATGAAAAACCTTTTAATCCAGAATTTTATTACTTACGTACCAGTATTTGTAAAGATGAGGTTGTTTTATTATCTACTGAAAGCACAATGGCTGTTAGTTTATTTATAAAACAAGTCTTTCAAGTCTGAAAGCACACTTTAATTGAATGGCCACCAAAAATATTTATTTTTATTCATTAAATAAATCTCTTCTAAAATATTTCGGTCACTTGTTATATTTGCGGCCGTTCTATTATAAAATTTTGCTTGAATTGTTCACAAAAATATTTTTAAATTCTCTTGTTAAGCAAATATGTTGGTGGTATGCATGGTTATCCTTGTCAGTGAAATTGTTTTCGTGGCATTAAGAGTTATGTTTATGGCTAAAAGTGGCATAAAGCGTTAAACGTTTAGCGCTTCTGTCATTTATTCCTTATTTAGGCACGTCTGAAACAATTAAAATGACATTTTAATAGCGAAAGTATTAGTGTCAGCAAAATATTTATGGTAATAAGTGCTATTAAGGGAATACAAATTTTGTTAACGCTGATGATAAAAATAATTAACTAACTTAAGCGAAAGTGCTGAGAAATTGAAATTAAAGTGGTTTACATTAAGCAGCTATATACTTAAGCTAGTAGGTAAGGCCTTCATAATTATTGTGATGATAAAAATAGTTTTGAATGTTGCGGGACAATTAGCTTGAGAAGGCGGATGGTTTCAATCTCTATCAAAACTGGTACATCCAGGTAATCTTTTGTTCTGCTTCCACAGTGAAAATAACATACAATATCTAGATACTAAAACTAGGATTGTTTACAGTAATTACAGGCAAATACTTGATTAATTGAACATATACAAGGAAAAGAATATGATAATGAATAGAGAGGTGATTGATGTTGGTCCCCTATTGGGAGAAAATAAAATCATATTAAAATAATAAACAAAAACCCCAAAAACAAAACAATGGACTTGTTTACATGATCAACGAATAAACAAAAATATAGCAACAACATCAGTGTAAAAAAGTGGAATAAACAAAGTAAACCAACAGGCAACAACAACACTGCAAGGACAAACGTAAACAAAGTACACAAACAACAATAACGTAAACAACATGTTTACATATACAAAGATTTTGCAAAGGCAAATTCATTCTCCTTCGAGAGCAATAATCAGACAGACCAGCGATATAAAAGGCAAGACAAAGCAGGTAACGAGATCAGAAAGAATCCAGTCAGTCTTGTGTGAAGGGGCGTTGCGTGTGAAGAAAATAATTGTGGTTGGAAAATATCCGTTGTAAAGATACAACGAAAAATTGTTATTGTCTTCGCGGAAGAGTGTAATGAAGAATAACAATTAAAGCAAATTGTTGTTGTTTAAATCAAGTCGCAAACAGTGGCACATGGAACATATTTAAAAATGTTATGAAAGCAACAAATCAAACTAATCATGCTCTGTCATGGAAACAAACAGACATGTATTTTATTATCAGTGAATGGAGAACTTGGCACCAAATAAATGATAGAAAATGTCGTCAAAATTTTTGCATATAAGCTTTAATTCTTTCTCTATTAGGAATTCCTTAGATATATTTATTTCTCCTTTTTTAGTACACTTCTCGGTTTAAGTTCCAATTTAAGATAATCTTCATTCATTATCATCATTATTTAAATTCTAGTGGTGGCCAGGAATTTAAGACACGACATATGACTGACTTATTTGTGATAATTTTTACAACCCTGTAATATCAAGAAACCCATGACATTTTGGAAAAATATACTTTGGATCGACGACTCGAAGTTTTGCCGCTTCGGCTCTGATGGAAAGCAATACGTATGGCGTCCTCCAAACCTGGAGCATCATCCAAAGTACACCCTAAAAACGGGCAGACATGGCCGTGGAAATGTGATGGTGTGGGCAGCATTTTCCTGGCATGGTGTGGGCCCCATTTACAATATAAATTCTAAAATGGACCACCATGTTTACAAAAATATTATAACAGACACTATAATACCATTTGTTAAAGACAACGTGCCTCTAATATGGATATGCTTGATGCATGGATTTATGCATGATAATAACCCTAAGCATACTTCACGTCCAGTGAAGAGTTGCTTAGAGGAAAACGATATCTTTGTTCTTAAGTGGCCAGCTCAATACCCGGACCTCAATCCAATTGAAAATATGTGGAGTGATGTTGAGGAAGTGTACGAACAGTAAAACCAAAAAATTTTTTGTGGAAAGATTTCCAAAAGGCTTGGTATGCGATTCCAAAGTAACGTTGTGTGGCATTAGTCGAAAGTTTGCCCAGGAGATGTGCTGCTGTGATCAAAAATAAAATATCTCTCACTAAATACTAGGATTTTTTATGAAGCTGAGCTTAATTTAGAGAATAGTGTTATATTATGCCTATGTCTTAAATTCATGACCAGGATAAAATTTGTGTTTATCTATATAATATGTAAACAAAAATTCTTAACCGAATATGGGTGACAAAATATTATTAATTTTTCTTCATAACATTACTAAAATCTTAAAAAAAATATCATGGACTCAAAATTTTTTCGATAAAATGTTTAAAATTATTACAAATAAATCAGTCATATGTCATGTCTTAAATTCGTGGCCACCACTGTATATCCAACTTTAAGTCAAATATAGAGAGACATAAATTGCTAAGCGGGTAAAAGTAAAAAGAGTACATACACATCATATGGTACACAAAATTACAACAACAAATGAGTATGAATTTCAGAGAATATGAATAAAATAAAGGTCGAAAACAAAATATACAATTGGATAGTAGGATTCCAATGTTGCCAGACAGGCAATACGACAATATAAATAGATAGAAGAATGATGCTACCAGCCGGTCATGAATATGAATATGACGTGACTCTGTGATTAACACGTTGACTGCCAACTACGAGATAACTCGTAGATTGCGTTCCGAAAAGCTGCGAAAAGTACGACTATAATTAAAGATAGATCGTTTTATTGACACGTTGACTGCCGACTACGAGATAACTCGTAGATTGTGTTCCATTCTAGGGTGCCAACTACGAGTTATCTCGTACTCACTAAACCTGGCACTTTTGTGTAGCTAGTAGTAAAATTTACGAGGGAGTCAACGTGTTATTAACCGAAAATTGTATTAAAACGTGCGCATTAACCACAGTGGTATTGGACACCAAAAAAAATGTTTGATCTTTGTTAAAAGTCAGTTTTCGTATGAAATTAAAGGATTTGGTTTAATAATAAATGAATTTGAAACAAATACCAGACAATTTTCCTGTATATCAGAATTGTGTTTAGTAAGCATACTTCGTATTTTTAGTTATATGCCCAAAGATCGGCTAAAGTTCAATAACTTCATTAAAGTGTTGAACGACAAACATAAAATCATATTGAACCATATCATTATCAATTTGGGATTAATTTTAAACAAAAAATAATTTTATTTAATTTATTTTTATCACTTACATACATACATAATTGGCCATTACAACCCTTCAGTCAGGATTACAGCCTAGCTTTTCACACCACTCATGTTGTGTGCATTAATTTTATACGTGAGTGGCAGGACCTACAGTTTAACGTCTACTCCGAACGACATATTTTAGAGAAAATTTTTCATGGCAGGTTTATTTACTCTCAGAGGTTTATTGACTGCTGAGAGGAAGTCGCCGAAGAAATATTTTTTTTTTCATATTTTGTTTTGAAGTCTGACATGGGATACGAACCCGGCTTTACGTCTAATAAGCTGCCTACTAGACTATGGCGACTTCATTTTTATCACTTAGTATTATATTTTATAAAATTCAGATCTTTTGTATGAAGAGTAAAGAAACTATTACAAAATATCAGGCGGTAAACTTTAAAACATACAAAAAGAAATGCTCTTAAAGTTTCTTCGACTGCAGAAGAAAGTCAAAAAATATAACTAAACATTCAACTCAAATTAATTTAATCACCCACATAGTAAACATGTGTTTATAAGTAATTATCGTATCTTCTTTGTGTTCCTGTGCTACTTCCACAAACAGCACGGCAAAGATAAACCACATTTCACTGTCCACTTGTGTTCGAAAGGACACCACATTTCTGTAATACAATCTTAAGGCAAACATTTGACCATAATCTGTAATTATGTTTGTGTTTGTATTTGCAATTTGTACATACGTACATACATACATATATATTTTACATACGTGAAAGGCTAATAAAAGCATTAGACAAGATAAGAAAAGTTTTGTTTGGTTTTGGTTTTGTTTTCTGCCAACCAAAATATGCAGGAATACAGCTGAAATTACTTGCAATGTGTTCAATATTAATACTTGTGAGACTGAAAGTTCTTGTAATTTAAGTTCTTAATAGAAACCTGAAAATATACCAGGTGTACCGGTATGAGATGAGCTTGCTACACATTTTTTACATCTTTCAGGCAATTTGTGAATTCCACTTTCCAGTTCATCTTTTGAAGGAAACCAAATACATACACATACATACATAATTGGCCATTAAAACGTTTCAGTCAGGATTACGGTCTAGCTTCTCAACACTCATGTTGTGTGCGTTAATTTTATACATGAGTGGCGGGACCTACAGTTTAAAGTCAACTCCGAACGACAGATTTTTTGAGAAGCTTTTCATGGCAGCAATTTTTACTCTCAGAGTTTCTGTTAGAAATCTGCTGAGAGGAGGTCGCCGAAGAAATATTTTCATATTTTCGTTTTAATGTCAGACCTGGAATTCGAACTCGGGCCTTTCGTCTAATAAGCCAACACACTACCTACTAGACCACGGCGAAGGAAACCAAATAGTCATCAAATTTAAAATGTTTCCTTACGAATCGAAGTGCTGCGCAGCCAATGCATGTTCTCTTAAAGAAAATCGGCTGGATTGTATCTTGAACCGGTTTTGCTTTGCGTGCAGTTACATTGTCATATTGCAAACTAATTTTGCCGTGTTTTGTAACCAGTTCTGCTGATTTTTCGATCAATGTGTAGTTCAAATTGATAATTTATTCCCTGTAGCGATCTGCATTTGACAACATTTTAGGAGCTTGTGGTAAATCACACCTTTCTGTCCCATCATACATACGGCATTGGTTTCCTGCTGAATCGATTTGATTTTGTAGACGAAGTTGATGGTTGTCCTGATTAAAGGTGAATCACTTACCATATTGCGGCAGTGATCCAAGGAATCAAAAGGAGAGGAAATCGCCGGAGAAATATTCTTTCATATTATCATTTTGATGGCTGACCTGGGGTTTGAACCCTAGCCAACACACTACCTACTAGACTATGGCGACTTAAATAAATAAAATGTGCTGAAATGAATATTACTCTCAGCGAAACGGCCGAATTTGTGAAAATTTAATTTTTTCTGCTAAATTGCCAAATACAATTAAAAGATGAATAAAAAACTTTTATATTCAAATAATTTATTTTGCCGCTCAAAGCACTGATACTCATTATGAACTTAATGATGGATTTATTTCACAATTAAAATTGTACTATAAAAAGTAATAAAAATAACTGCTGTAATAAAAAAAACATTTTTTTAATTTAATTATCATTGAATTTCATTTACATAATAAAAATCTCATTTTATTGTGAATTCATAACAAATAAACACACTTTAATTAGTACTTTAAACTGCTGTTGTTTGATTTTAATCGCCTTAATGAAATGAAAGACTGAGTTCAGAGCAATCAGTTTACAATGCGATCTAAATGAGTTCATAAATAAAAAAACATATAGGGTTATCCATTTCGTGGTTTCAAAAAAAACGTAAATAAAACACATCTAAAATATTTTTCTCATGATATTTCTTTTTTTATTGTAAAGTTTGGACGTTGACATTATGTGTGAAACACTACATCATTTAAATGACCTCCACGCGAAGTGTTGCAAGCATTGATTCTTTTGAGGTAATTTTCGACCACTTTTTGACACATAGTGGGCGGTATCTCAGCCACAACTTGACGAATGTTGGTATTTAAGTGCTCAAGAGTTGAAGGTTTATCTGCATAAGCACGGTATTGAGCGTAGCCCCACAATAAAAGTCTAATGGTGTCAAATCGCATGATCTTGGTGGCCAGTTGATATCGCCACGATGAGAAATTTCGCGGCCAGGAAATGTCTCTTGCAATAAAGCCATATTCGCTCGAGTTGTGTGACATGTGGCACCGTCTTGTTGAAACCACATATTCTCCAAATCGTATTCTTCAATAGCAGGCAAAAAAAAAGTCGGTTATCATATGACCATAACGCTCCGAATTGACGGTGACAGTCGTTCCATCGTCGTTTTCGAAGAAGTAAGGCCAAATCACACATTCGGACGAAAGAGTGCACCAAACAGTGACTTTTTATGGATGTAATGGCCTCTCTTCAATTACTTGAGGATTCTCAGAACCCCACCGAGTGTGAAATGTGCTTCATCGCTGAAGAACATTTTGTTCGAAAAATTGCCGTGCACCGCCTGTTGTTCAAGCACCCATTCCACGTATCTACGATGTTGTGAATGGTCAGCTGGCTTCAGTTGTTGCGTGAGCTGGACTTTATATGGATGTTCACTTACAATAGCGATATTTTCAGCTGAACGAGCGAAAGGATGATGCACAGGCCTTTTAATATTTGTAACCACTCCAGTCTCTTCAAATTTCTTCACAATTGCTTGCCAATTGCTTGCGTAGTTGGACGATTATGTAAACCATAATCTCCTCTTAAAGCACGATACGTGGCTGTGGCAGAATCACCATTTTTGTAGTAGGTTTTGATAATTTTTATGCGTTGTGTGATAGTTAAGCGATCCATTTTCGTCGATGTCAGAGTTTCAACTGAAAAGAAAAAAAAAATGGTTTCACAACTTAGTTTGACAGATGTCGAATTGCAGTCCCATACTTTTGAAACCACGAAATGGATAGCACTTTATAATAAAATGGAGCATTTAATCATAATTATGGTGTATTTGCTGTAATTACATTTTAAAATGCTATACATAGTATTAAAAATTCAATAAAGTTAATAATAACATTAACATTTAAGAACACTGTAATGTCATTTATAGTGGATATCAAAAGTGTTCTGTATACTCTAGGCGAGTACAAAATGCCAACGATGAGAATAATCGCATCTAAAATAGTGGTTTGACTGTAATTTAGTTTTCGAAGTTTGTAAATATCTAAAGTATTGCTTGTTTTATATCTTTTTGACTTAAGTTTTAAATTGAATTGCGTTTTTTTTTGTCACATAAAATAATCGTAAAAACATGAGTGGGCTCAACCGGGATTTGAACCCGGGACCTCTCGCACCCAAAGCGAGAATCATACCCCTAGACCATTGAGCCGCCTACAAAATTCTTTTCTTATTCTGTAAACTATTAAAATTTTTGTTGGTATCAATTTACATATTTTTTTTGAGTTTATAGATTGCAAATAAATTTAAAATAAATTTGTGTTTAGTTTTAAATTAATTCTATATTGTTCGCACAATTCCGTGTACCCCCTTTGGCAACTTCATTTGAACAACAACAATTTGCTTTATTTGTTATTCTTCTTTATACTCTTGCGCATACACACTAACAATTTTTTGTTAGATCTTCCCAACGAAGTTCTTCAAACCACAATTATGCTTTTCACACTCAACGCGTCTTCAATCAAGTCTGACTGAACTCTTTCTGATCCTGTTGCCTGTTTTGTCTTGCCTTTTATATCGCTGGGTAAAAAGTCCGATGAATGCTCTCGAAAGAGAATGACTTGGTCTTCGCGAAATGTCTATAAATGTAAACATGTTGTTTACGTTATTGTTGTTTGTGTATTTTGTTTACGTTTGCCCTTGCAGTGTTGTTGTTGCCTGTTTATTTACTTTGTTATCCCCTTCCTTTTTTATACTGATATTGTTGTTGTATTTTTGTTTATTTGTTGATCATGTAAACAAGTACATAGTTTTTGTTTTTGTTGCTTTTGTTTATCATTTTAATAACACCATTTCCATTTTCGTAACAATGTGTTTTTCTAAGGCTTAAATATTTCCATCTTTTTTATCAGTGTGATATCCTAGCTATGTAAATGTATGTGCGCAAAAATAAACAGGGGTAACTGTTAGTTTAACATGCTAACAACACTCTACCGCAAGACAATTGGCATGCAACAAAAAAAAAACTATCATCTCTCAGTAGAGATGGTGAGAAACAAAAAGCAAACTTGAAAAACAAGTCATATAGATTGATAAAGAAACGAAGAAGTATTGTTGAAGATCTGATAGAAACGAAATTTATGCATTTGCATCCAAGCATTCAACAGAAAGCGACAGTGTTGTTTACATTGTTGTTTATTCTTTCTCTACATTAATGATTTATCGCAGTATTTCCTATAAATCTAGATTGTGTGTTACACACAGTTTTTTAAAAGAACATTTTGTTAAATTAGAAAAAAGTAAAAAGCAGACATATTAATCGAATTGGTCCAACCATAAATCAGAAGTTAATTTTGAGTCACACGTTAGTGTTATGTTTTTTACATACATACATACATACATAATTTTCCATTACAACCCTTCAGTCAGGATTACGGCCTAGCTTCTCACACCACTCAAGTTGTGTGCCTTAATTTTATACTTGAGTGGCGGGACCTACAGTTTAACGTTGACTCCGAACGACAGATTTTTGAGAAACTTTTTCATGGCAGGTTTATTTACTCTCAGAGTTGTTGCCAGAAATCTGCTGAGAGGTAGTCACCGAAGAAATATTTTTTTTTTCATGTTTCTTTTTGATGTCTGACCTGGGATACGAACCCTGGCTTTTACATCTAATAAGCGAACACACTACCTACTAGACTACGGCGACTACTCAACTTAATTTTGACATTTCTTTGTTTCAGTTTCAACCACAATTGATCAGGGCGTTAAGATTATTGAAACATTTTACGAAAATGGACATTCTAATCAAAATGCATTTCGCCAACTTCGTGGGTTTTCTTTTTGCTCAGAATAATCGACAAAATGTTTCCAAAATCGGTAGAATTGTCAGCAACTTTTCGTAGACCAAGTTTTGTAGGAAATATGAAAATAACTGTGTATGTGCGCCCAGTTCGTTCTGTTGTTATTAGACTTGTTGTCTCACCGAAGAAAATGGAATCAATCAAAATCTATCATAGGATCATAATTCGTCGAAAATGTGGTATGCCAAGCAGTTGTCGTGAATGTTGTTCGCTACTGCGATGTGAGATCGGATTTATTGTGTCCAGAAATTGAGAATATCATGCTGGACGGTAGGCAGTTATAACGGGATAGTGTCACTTTTCATACATTGAACGAACAAGATCGAATCACACCATTGTATCACTTCCACATTAAATGACTATGATCTTAAATCGCTCGTTGAAAATATTCAATGTGACATTTATTATGTGACATGGTGCCACAAGTCGTTGGTGTCCAATTCAGGCCACCGATTTATAGTGCTTGCTAGACCATCGAATTTTAGTTTTCGATTTTCTATAGAGTGCATGTATTGCAGTTTAGTTTAGTGCATCTGTATAAATAAGTACAGATTTTCGTCTGATCTTATTTATTCGCATGAATTTATTTTAAAATAATGCAAATCCCACAAGTGTGTTTTTTTTTCAAATACACTTATGAGAGTTTCAATGAACTGAGAAATGAGATAAGGGCCATAGCAACATACACACTAACGACTACTAGTAATAGTATCTGTTGTCATATATTTTACTATTTTATTTCTTATCTACGAATGTTGTCGTTGTTTTTGTTTTTGCTTCAAGTCATAATGCCCTAAAATCAGGGAATATAAAAATCCGTTTACAAACAATCATATGTATGTATATGGATCTTAAATACACACGAAAATTATGCTTTAGATTGCAAATATTGCATAGGGTTAATATTTTCAGTCGAGTGCCAGGAATTCATAGTACGCTATACTGCTTTGACAATGTTAGTTTTTGTAGGTCCTATACCGGTCTGTAGGTCCTATACTGGTCTGTTATATTTCTTCGAGATTACATTGTTAGAAATAATAATGAAATGTATGTACAGTGGCTCACAGTGAAAATGGCCCACCATGATCATGATAATCAGTATTTGGTAATTATTTATTAAAAAGGAAGAAAATAAAATAAATATTTTTGTTTAAAATAAAGTTTATTTGGTATTAAATATAAGGAACTAAAAATTCTTTTAATTACATTATAATTCATTGATTTTTTATATCAGAGACAAAAACAGTATTAGGTCGCAATGAAAATGGCGCAGTATATTATTATTAAAGAAATAAAGTTTTTTTAATTTTTAATATTTTATTTTTTGAGTTATTAAACGATTAGGAATGGATTCTACTAACGTTTTTTTAAATTGGCCATTTTCATGGTGACCTAAATTTGAACTGCTTTTGTTTCTGATGTAAAAAATCAATGAATTAATAATGTAATTAAAAGAATTTTTAGTTCCTTATATTTAATACTAAATAAACTTTATTTTAAACAAAAATATTTATTTTATTTTCTTCCTTTTTAATAAATATTAACCGAATACTGGTTAATTTCGTAGTGGGCCATTTTCACTGTGAGCCACTGTATATTCGCAGTTTCTTTTTGAAATTCCTATGTTGCTAAAGTGTTCTTTGTGTGTATTGAATCATTTTATTTTAATTTGTTTGTATATGTCGTTGAAAGTGATTCAATTGTAATTGTAATATTGTATCAAATAAAAATACTTATTATTTCAGTCTTATCATCTAATGTATGAGTTTTTTAGAAAACTATGTGGTCTATTTTTGCACTAAAATTATCCTCATCGAAAACCAATTTAAAACAATTACATATTTACTCATATCGCCTACGGAGATATAGAAGGGACCTAATAATTATGTGATATAGGGACCTTATAATTATGGATCACACTAAATTTGATCCAAAAAGTAATTATGGACTTATATGTAAAATAGAACCTAAGAAAGTTGTATACATAATTGGTCACTACAATCCTTTAGTCACGATTACTATCAAACTTCTCATACCATATTTGACCACACGCAACATAGTGTGCTAAATTTATACCTGATTAACAGGACCTACAATATTAAAATCGACTTAGAATGACAGATCTTGAGAAACTTTTAATGGCATTTTTATTTACTCTCAGAGTTTTTGCCAGAAATCTGTTGAGAGTAAGTTGAAGAAAAAATATTTCGTTTTGTTGGAGATGTCTGACATGGGGTTTGAACCGAGGCCTCACGACTATTAAGCCAACACACTACCTACTAGAAAACTACTAGAATAGAAGCCAGAGTGTTGGGCTATTAGACGCGAGACAACGGTTCAAATTCTTATTTTCAACAGATTTCTGGCAAAACTCTGAGAGTAAATAAATTGCCATGAAAATTTTCTTAAATTTTTGTAGTTCGAAGTCGAGTTGATTGTCATGTTCATATGTATGCTGATGATGTGCAGCTTTGTACCAATACTCGTAAGGAGAATATCGATTCCTGACTGTGTATCAATCCCTCGATGTTCAAATATACCAATAGCTCGCTAGTTATACCTGAATTGAGTATCAAAGGTAATAGAATTAACTTTGTCAAGTCTGCAACCAATCTGGGCATTGTCATTGACGGATTATCGTGGTCTAGCGATGTAAGTGTTGTTGTTGGCAGAATTTACAGCATGCTTCGAAATTTGTGGGCTGTCGCAAATTCAACTCCTTTTGCTAATCGTTTGCAACTTGCTAAAACGTATTTAATTCCTGTGCTTTTGTATGGGTGTGAAATCTTCGCAATCTGCGATAGTAATGACAACCGGAAACTCAACTCGGAATACAACAATATAGCAAGAGATGTATTCCTTAAAGGTCGCCGGGATTATATTTCTCACTTAGCTTACCAGATATTTAGTGTGAAATTTGATAATCTTCTGAAAACAAAATGTCTCATTCTATTTCATAAAATTATTAACACATACATACATACATAATTGGCCATTACAACCCTTCAGTCAGGATTACGGCCTAGCTTCTCACACCACTCAAGTTGTGTGCCTTAATTTTATATTTGAGTGGCGGGACCTACAGTTTAACGTCGACTCCGAACGACAGATTTTGAGAAGCTTTTTAATCGCAGGTTTATTTACTCTCAGAGTTTTTGCCAGAAATCTGCTGGGAGGAAGTCGCCGAAGAAAATATTTTTTTTTTCATATTTCGATTTGGTATCTGGCCTGGGGCTCGAACCCGGGCTTTACATCTAATAAGCGATCACACTACCTACTAGACTACGACGACTATTATTAACACGAAACAGCCGAAATATTTGTTAAGCCGAATTAAGTTTGCAAGATCTTTCTGGTGCTTGAAAGTTATTCATCAACGGTACAATACCCTTCTGTCATAGCGACAGTTTTTTAGACACACCACAAGTCTTTGGAAATCTCTACCAAACTACATTCAAAAGTTAGGCAATGCAAATGCGTTCAAAAAGGAGTTATATAAATTATTCTCTTAATAAAAAGTTTTTAAATTTATTAGCTTGGTTATGATATCGGTTAAATATTTATAATTACTTTCTTAGACCGATTTTAAGTTTTATGTTAACTTTTTAATTCTTTATTTCTAATTAATTTCCAATATTTAATTAATATCAGTTTTTTAAGTTTTATATCTTAGTGCTCCTAAGCATAAAACTATAACTTACAAGATTAACATCTTGTTGTGTTATGTTAATTATAATGAATGAATAAAAAAAAAAATAAAAATAAATAAACAAACAGGAGGTCCAGCCATTCATGTCTAAATTAACACACACAACATAAGCAAAGTTAGGTCGGCATCTTAACTGAAGGATTGTAATGTAACGAAATACGTACGTACGAATTTCTTTCTTCAAACTACCAAGGAATGTTTACTGTTTAAATGACGTTACATATTTTTGTATGTAAATATATGTATGTATATAAATCAGACAAATCAATAATTGCCTTTTTCAAATTTTCTTTGAAACTGCTACACATCGTATACAAATGCGAAACAAATTTACATTCTAAAAGCATGCAAATGCTGGCATGTATGCATTGATATTGAAAATAAATTTTTCTGCATTGCCAAGACATATTTCCCCTTCAGAGTTTTTTTTTATCAGTAGCCGAGTACAAATGCAACTGTATTGTTTGTCGAAACCAAAGACAAAAGAAGCAAAATCTATAAATGAAGCAATGAAAGACTGACTGAATATTCAAATTTTATCACATTTTCTATTTTTCAATCGAACAAATTCCTGGAATCTTTCCATTTGCATCGATAGATTAAAAGCAAATGTTCGTTTATACTGTTGTATCTTGGAATTCAAAGTGAAAAATAAGTATTTGGTAGGGGCAACAATGACATACTTGGTCTATGCAATGACATACAAATCATTTGCATCAATTTTAATATTTTTGTTGAAATTTAAGGCAAAGCTTAATTTATTGAATGTAGTAATAAAAAGCGTTTATTGTAGTATTTTCAGTTTTTCAAGTGTATAACTACACACAAGTTTGCTACTCGAAATTCATACGTTTTAAAATCCCTCGTGTACGGAATAAAATGGTCACAACTACAACACTATATGACAACATTACATCCTTCCCTTGTAAAACACAGCCTGAAATGCTGAGTAAAGTTTACTACAGTGTATCCCATAACACATCCATTCACAACATCTGTAAATTGCTTGCCGTACTATAAATTGTTAAAAATATTATGGTTTCCTTTCACCACGTAAATTTCTTAAGCATTTTTGAAAAATCAGCCAACACATACCATACAAGGTTCATAAAACAGCACCGTTGAAGTCCACCACTAACGGTGGCTTACCTTAAACTATCACAATAGGACATATGTGCCTCCGTGGGACTTGCCTGTGAACGACAAGCAATGCGCCAACCTAACCTAATATAAGACAATTGGTGGCTCCAGGTCAATAAAACTCTTTGTCTTTTGAAGCAATCCAAAAATTGGTTGCCCAGTATTTGACTTCCTCGCAGGCATTGAAGTACGGTTCAGCCAAAGTGTTTCCAATTAGAGAAGCAAATAATAATTGGAAGGCGTCACGTATGGCGCACATGGCGGGTGGAGTAGTAACACTCAGCCTAAGGCTTTGATTGTATGCTGGACCGGTTTTGCGTGCAGGTGCATTATCATGTTGCAGAATTATCCTGTCATATCTTGTGACCCATTCTGGTTATTTTTCAATCAATACATGGTGTAAATTGCTCATTTGCTATGGATGGCGATCTGTATTAAAGGGGTCACCCGATTTTAAGCGCTGGCTCCATCGGCAAGGAAAAGAACTTCAACAACACCGACACTAAATTCTGCCTTCAAGGATAAACCCACAAACTCCATTGGAATTGGTTGCTATCAAATACACCACGCTCTTGTCTGGGATTACATATACAACAGGATGGAATGTCATACCAAACAACTTGCTAGTCCCACCAGACACACAACGATGTCTTCCTGCCAAATCAATCTGGTTTTGTCCTGGATTAAGGCATAATTTCTTCCGTTTAAGATCGTGAAAATAAATCAATTTTTCATCGTCCTAAATTTCCTAAATTGTCGGACTTTCATCTGTCCATGAAATGTGGTACCAAACAACTTTTCAGTCCCACTGGATACGCAACTATGTCTTCCTGCCGAATCGATCTGGTTTTTAAGCCAAAGTTGAGGGTTGTCCCTGTTTAAGTCATAATTTTTTCTGTTTAAGATCCTGAAAATACATAAATTTTTCATCTTCAGTAACAAGTCATTGTAAATTGATTTTCTATCGTGTATTTAAGGCCAATTTAATAACTTTTGGGACTTTCATCTGTCTATCATTCAATTCCAATTTTGAGGCTTTCGCAGCTTTCCAATTAAAATTTCTGCCATTAGTTTATGTCCTATTCATCCAATATAGTTTTCAATACGTCGCCTTTAAAGTTTTTTGATGGTTTCTCCCATTCTTGATGTCTTACATCAAAGTCGTTATCCTCAAACCGTCGAAACCACGATAAGCATGTGGTGCAACTCCCCAGAATTATTGCTTCATTTGAAGAAATTCGCCATTTACTACGGAGATATTTCTATCTTAACTCTCACTTCATACTACTATAACGGTAATTATATTTTTTAATAAGAGTAACTGGGATAATGCGACTAAGATCGAATAGTGTGGGATCAATTATGGATTGTTTTATTAGGTTTTGGAACTTTTACTACGTATTCTTATAAAAATAACGAATTGAATGCCGATAATACCAATGGAGTTCAGATTGAGAGTTCTCTAAGGAAAATCTATTAAATCTTCAAATTCGCTTCGAGAACAAGTTTTACAAAGCAGGATATAATCGATTCTGAAAGTATAAATTGAAGTAGGTTGAGTATTAATGCAGCAAATTATTCTTTGCTTATCCATGCTGTATTGCAGAAGATATCGTGAACATTATAGGGTACACACATATGCCTTAAAAGGCAATTATTTCCAAACTTTAAGTAGAAATAGCATTAAATTTCATATATATGATTCTATGTGTGTGTGAGCAAAAGTCTCTGTCAGTATGTGTGTGTGTAAAACTGTTTTTGTTGATTTATGCTTTAATGAGTTTGATTTTTAGTTCAACCCTGTTGACCGAGAATTTTGGCTAATTGGAATTGACTTTAACTTTCAATTGGTTTTCTTTTTTATTTTATTTTCTTTTTTAAGTTCCCAAAACTCTTGAGTTTTATGAAATTAAAAGGCAATAAATTTTGTTTGAATTTGTTTCTTAATTTGCAATTCAAAATAAGTTTTTAAGCAACAAACAGCAATCCAATAATGATTACAGTTATAATTTATGCTACCACAGAGACATTCGTTGGAAACTAATCCTCTTACTGAAGGGGTATTGTGGTTATAGGAGATACTTGCATAATTTGAAAGATAGCAGATCGCCAAGAATGAGTAAAAAGAGAATCACTCGCTAACAAAAGTTCAAAACGGTTGTCCCAGAAGACTGCTGATAAGTGGTGATTCAAAGCAATTTTTTTAATTATTTAATAGGAGTTATAAAATTGGAGCAGCTACTATACCTTAAATTTGACTTAAAAAAACAAATTAATAATCAAACCCACTGCCGGTTGTTGGAAGACAAGATGAAATTTTATTATAAAAATTTCTCCTGCCTTAAGGTTTATTATTAATATTGAGATGGTTTTAGGGACTTACCTGTCAACACACTCTTCCATTCTGTTTTGCCAAATCACGTGTATACTTAGACCATAGAGACGGTGGTGTGTTCGCTGAATGTGCTTTGCAGCAATCCGCAACAGACCTTCATCTAAAAATTCTCTGCAGCGATGAGGCCTATTTCTAGATGAATGTATACATAACCAAACAAAATTGTGCATATTGAGACGGTACCTATTATGAGACACCAGAGCATCCAATGTATACAGAAAATGTTACTGTTTGGTACGGATTTCGCGCCGTCAAATATTGTTATACATCGGGTGGGCCACCTATCGGCTTAAATTTGAATTTGGCAATACTTATGGCATTCTATTTCGGTCAAAATATTCAGTTTATTGTCTCCACTGCACATAATGCAGCGCTCTACGCTTATGCAACGTTGGAATTTATTGGGCCAACGAGAAATTGCACGATGATGTCGATTCTGTCAAATAAAATCATATTTTCGGATTAATCTGATTTTCGTCTTGGAGGGTACTTTAATAAGCACAATTCCTGTATTTAGGACTTAGAAAACACACACGTGGCTTTACAGAAGCCAGTGTACCCATTACGAGTGACTGTTTGGTGCGGCTTGTGGAGCGGAGGCATCATTAGCCCGAATTTCTTTGAAAAAGAGGACGGCACAACAATTACGGTCAATGAAGACACCTATCGAACGATGATAACCGAATTTTTTGTATCCGCTCTTCAAGGTATTGATGTGAAAAATGTTTGGTTTCAGCAAGATGGTGCAAATTGACACATATCTTATGCCACAAACGAGTTATTATGTCAAACCTTTGATGGCCGTTTATTTAGTCGAAATGGTGATGGCTGTTGGCTGTCAAGCAGCTATAATTTGACACCCTTCCACTATTTTCTATGAGCGCCGTTAAACAATTGTGTTATGGCGACAAACCAAAGACAATTGAGCATTTAAAGGCCAACATTCGTAATGCTATTGAAGAGATACTACCCCAGACACTAGAAAAATTGCACGGAAATTGGTCTGATCCGAATGAGTTAGTATGAGGCCAGCCGCGGCAGCCATATGAACGAAATAATATTCTTTTAGTAACCGGAACAATTGTACTTTACAACAAAAACAAGTAAATTTGACAGAATTTCAAACCATTTTTGTTTTATTGAATTTTTAAATTTAAACTTTTACATGACCCTATATTTGCTCACATTATGAACATATGTGACGTATGAGTGATATTTTATTCTATTAGTTTCATACATGCCAATATCAACAATTTTTTATTACATACTTTTCACTGTAAATATACCAGTGCGTGTAATATGATGCGTATGAGTAATGTGTTACAAATTCAATTAAATAGGAAGTAAGCCATAATTTCTAGTGGATTTTTAAACATTTAAAATTTTCCTATATCCTACTTCATGGACTTTTTTTGTTTCTTAAAATTAGGCAATCATACCATTTAGAACGTTTTTTTGAATCATTGCGTTACATTTTTTTGTCTCGGAGATACCGTTAAATGTCTGAAATTGATTTAATTTAAGTTAGGAAATCAATGTTTTAATAAGTTCTTATATATTTTGTGTATACAAAAACAGCAAGTATATACATATAATAATTTAGAAATAACAAAAGCTTATCTAAAAGAATGGACAAGTAAAGTAAAGCTAAACTCTATTTAATACTTAAATCATATCAACAGAATGTAAGCATTTTTCACAAATCCACGGCATTTGAAAGCACAACCTTAACGTAAAAATAATTCACTTTTTATAACTGTTACAGACACAAATAATTTTCTTTCCCTTTCCGTCTAAACTTTATCATGAAACCCTTGTAGCCAGACATTCCAATTCGTCTTAAATAATTCTATACTGCAAGAGTTGTTCTGCTGACAAATTCAGTTTAATGTTGGCTTTGCTTTTATGGTGAAATGTTTTAAAGTCTTAAACATGCTGAGACATCCAGAGTTAAATCTGCCTAATAAAGGGTCCGCCAAATAACTTTTTTTTTGAAAATGCTGTAAAAAAAAACTACTGAATATTTTCTCAAATTTCTTTTTTTATTTGAAAGTACAATCCTTCCGGTTAATAATGGAAAATAATTTCATTCAAATGGCTGCCTCGGCTGGCCATGCAGTAGCCTACACGATCGGTCCAATTTTTAAGCACATTATCGATTGTGTGGAGCTGTATTTCACTAATGGCTTCAGGCATATTATCCTTTAAAGCGTCAATTGTCTCTGGCTTGTCGGCGTAACACTTATCTTTGACGGCACCCGACAAATAATAGTCCAGCGATGTCAAATCGCAGCTCCGAGGTGGCCAAACGACATCAGATCTGCGGCTGATAATGCGATCTTCAAAAACAGGGCGCAAAACATCGAGTGTAGCTTCGGCTGTGTGGCACGTAGCGCCGTCCTGTTGAAACCAAATGTTGCCAATATCCTCCTCTTCAATTTTTGTGAACCAAAATTTGTTCAACATGGCCCGATAACGATCGCCATTGCCTGTAACGGCCACTCCTTGCTCATTTTCGAATTATACCTCTGGACCAAAATCAGCACCAAACAGTGGCTCGTTTTGGGTGCGTCGGCTTTTCAATGCATGCGTGCGGGTTTTCTGTGCCCCAAATGCTGCAATTTTGCTTGTTTACATACCCGCCAAGATCAAAAGGAGCTTCATCTGAAAAGATGATTTTTATTGCCAAAATCGCCGTCTTCTGTAAGTCGGTCGTAAGTCGATTTCCCAGCGTTGTTCAGCGGAAGGATAAAACTAATTATCTGTCAAATCAGGCATGAGCTAAGTGTTACCATTCACGAAATAAGCACTAGTTGGAAAAAAAACGTTAGATGGCAGACCCAATATTACGTATAAATCGAATGATTGATAGACTCAATAGTTTACAGGTCTTTAGAAAAGTTTCTTCCATATATTTCCGTACATCTTAAAATTGATTGTGATCCAGTCATTTGGACATCATATTATTTCATTGTGTTAAAGATGGCGAATTTTGTACCTAAAAATTATGGTTTACGGTAAACATTAATTTTTTGTTTTTGTAGGAAGAAAGTGAAAATAAGTAGCATCGAATGCATGATCATGCTCTATCTGAAGCAGCATGCAGAAGATAGTTTCGATGGAAAAAGTAAAGAACGTGGAAGACCAGGAAGCAAGAAAACAATAACGAATGAAGATGGATACTTTGGTTCAGAAACAATTGGCAAAAATGTTAAATGTTCCACAACAAACAATTTCTGACTGTTTGAAAGCAATGGAAAAGATCTGAAAACCTGGAAAATGGATGCGCCACGAATTAAATGGCACACAGATTAAAACAAGAAAGCCACTTATAAAATTCTCCTTCAAAGATACGATAGAAAATTAGTCCTTCTTTGAATTATTACTGGCAATGAAAAATGCATTTATTTTTAGAATCCTTTACGGAAAAAACCACGCATTAAGGTGGGGCAACCATCAACATCGACTGCAAAACCAAATTAATTCGGCAAGAAGACAATCCTGTGTGTCTGGTGGGATGAGAAAGGTATAGTATACCACGAGTTCCTAAAAAAGTAGTGAAACTGTTAATACGGATCGTTACCTACACCAAATGATCATTTTGAAGCATGCATTGATCGTAATACGACCAGCCTAAGCCACAAGACAAGAGCAGGAAATTTTAAAACATGAAAACAGTTGTGTTGGCGTGGAATCCATAAATTTTCAAAAAAATAGAAAAAATTTGTACCCAGCAGTGTACAATACTTTGACGAATATTGGCTTAAAAGCCTTCAAGATTTATTTAGCTGATAAGTGGGTTTAACAAGACGAAACCACATTACGTTCGGAGCTAGCTATGATTAATCTACTCTAAGGACCTCCTGATCAAGTCATTATGTCTACGTCGATAGACCTGAGAAAATTGAAAACCTACAAGGCATGAAGAAGAAGAAGCCTTGCATGCTCTAACATCCAATAGAAGTTTTCAAACCTATAGTGGATGAACTATAAATAGATCAAAATATACCTTTAACTGTTAATAGTGGCAATCAGCGATGTCTATACGGGATATTATTGTATAGTAGGTAGTTTGTCTCAGATTTAATGTATCATGCTATAAAATTGAAAGCAGAGTGTTATCAATGAAAGTGTTTGGCTAAATTGAAATAAAAGAAAATTAATTTTTTTTTTCTTTTCAAATAAGAAAGAACAGCATATATTGGGTGGACCATCTATTGGTTTGAATTTGAACTATCGGTTATTGCAAATCTGACAATACGTATGTCATTCTATTCTGTCACAAAATTCAGTATAATAATCTACTGAACGTAATGAATCGATTTACGCTGGCACAACATTTTGATTTATTACGCCAACGAGAAACTATACGATGATGTCGTCTATTGTATTCATTCTGGTTGTTACGTTAATAAGCAAACTTGCCATATTTGGGGCTCAGATAATCGCCCTAGTTTAGTAGGTAGTGTATTAGCTTATTACACGTGAGGCCACTGTTCAAACCCCCAGATCATACATCTACAGCAAAATGAAAATGAAGATATATTTAATCAATGACTTCTCCTCAGCAGATTTCTGGCAAAAATTCTGAGAGTAAATTAAATTGTCACGAAAAATTTCTCAATAATATGTCGGTCGCAGTCGACTTTAAACTGTAGGTCCAGCCTCTCATGTATTAAAGTAACTCGCACAACACAAGTGGTGTGATAAACTAGGTCGTAATCCTGACTGAAGTATTGTAATGTCCAATTATGTATGTATGTATGGTTTTGCATGTTCTCACTCGTTATCTTTGAAGTCCTGGCTAATTCCATGTAATATTTGAATGACGAAAATGATAACCAAATTGAAGTATTTTATGGTGTGCTAATTAATTAGTCTAACATTACCCACTGTTTTCGGGCAAATTAGATATTTGAAATTGCAAAAAAACTGTTAGGATTATAACCAAACTTTTCACATTGCACATCACATATATTTTAATTTTTATCCATGACTGGTATTTGCGAACAGTGAACTTGCCAGGAGACTGCTAAAAGGGAGTCCTTTATATTTTTTTTTCAAGCTGCATCTTGCGTACGGTGACCCACATGGTCACATTTGAAAATGGTAAATCACATGAATTCAATGGCGTTTATGAAATTGATTATAATTTTTAAATATTTCTCAAAGTATTATTGTTTTAGACAGTTTTCCAAGCAGTGAAGTATTTTATATTGACCCTATTTAACGTCTACATTTCTGATGATAAATTTCTTATATGCCAGTTAGAAATATAAGAAATATATTTCTTATTGGTAATACAGTTGCAGCTTTTCAAATGCATTGTTGATGTGATTATGTCACATTCATGTAATAATAAGAACAACAGTTTAAGCCAAACATCAATGTGTAAATGACATTTACGCTTTAAGGTGATGAATTATTTTTCATATACACTTAACCCAGATATGCCGAGCGTACTACATGTAGTACACCTGTTAAGTTCAGGTTTCTGAGTTTACTGTGATTTAATTTTTCAAAACTACTTGTTGTTGTGCTACAGAATATAACAGTCAACAAATCATGCCTAGATAAATTTTGTCTAGGGTAATTGCTTATGAGTATTTTTTTGAACCAGAGATTTCAGTTTTATGAAATTGGCAAAAGTCCGAAGATGTCACGTAATTTGTAAGAAAAAGTTGCATATGTATATTTTATTGTTGTCGCGTTTCTATGTTTTTTTAATTAGAATAGATGTAAAAACAAATACGTAACAAAATTATATGTAAAAAATATATATATATGTGATTTTAGCTGATGTATTTGATGACGTACTACATGTAGTACGTTCGGCATTAGTGTGTAAAAATGGTGGAAGCTAAAATTTTTTTTTAATCAGATTTTTAACATAAAATGAGGTAATAAATGGCTTAGAGGAAAGTAATGAAGAGTTTTCGCAAAATTATTGCGACATTTTTATTGGAATTATGCTACTGAGTGTCTACAATACTCTTTCGAGACGCCGAACGTATTGCCAAATGATAGGGTTATTTATCATTCTTTTGTGTCGAACGCAATGAGAAGGGATGCACTTTGTGAATAACAACAGTTTTGATAAAACAGAAAAGTTCGAAAAAGTTAGGGGTACAGTAAACGTTGCCTCAAACGTCCATGCAGTTGAACCAGGCAAAAATATTTCACGTTGGTCTCGAAAAGATAAAACGCTTCTATATATATATATATATTCAACAAGCACGGCTTGTTCATGAATATAATCGCTACATGGGTGGCGTTGATCGATCAGATCAAAATATCAGCTTGTACCCCGTATCAATAGGTTTAGGTTTAGGTTAGAGGACGTGTACTTGACATGTACAGTACCCGGAAGTCAAGTTGACCCATTGTACAAAAACGTCCTTTGAGTGAGAGGATGATAAGGGAATGAGGAAAAAGGAGAGGAAGTAGGAAAGGGGAAGCTTGTATCTATACGGGGTGAAAAATGATATTTCCCAATATTCACACCCCTCGTTGATCTTATAGAGCACAATGCGTGGCAACTGCATAGACATATGGGAGGTAAAATCGACCATTTACCTTTTCGTCGGCGCATTGCCTCATTGCTAATATCTATTTATGGGAAACGCTCAGCTACGCTTCCATAAGAATTATCATGCGACATCAGATTTGATCGAAAATATCATTTATTTACTGAGAACACACGTCAAGACGATGGAAAATGTAAACAGCTGCGTTGTAATCATTGCCATAAAATTTAATTAAATCGGAAGAAAATACTGTATTTTGCTACCATATGTGCCGAGCGTACTACATGTAGTACGGGCTCAAAATCCAATTTACAAAATATTTTTTTTTAATTTCTCTTCAGTTTTGTAATATAATCTGTCCGAATAAATCTATTTTGGAAAACTACGAAGATTGGTCCACTAGTTTGCCCGTCGGCATATCTGGGTTAAGCTATATATTACGACTGACTAATGGATGATTATAGGACAGACACAAATTAATTTATAGCCAGCATGGTACGTTACGGTCTGTTTAAGTTGTTCGTCTTCCAAAAAACATCACACAACACATAGTAGTTGCATGATAATGTGTGATGAAAGCATAAATGAGTGACTATTAATGTTTATTTACACTTTTGAATTGTGGCTTTTACACAATTTTGTATTCAATTTCAAATTTACACAACATTGTGCTTATTTACCACCCATCCGAATTCCATACATGTATAGTATTAAGCTGTCGGATTTATTAAAATAAACAGTATACAGTGAACGTCAGCAGCAATCGTACAGCAAATATCAAAGGAAGTACAGAGCAGAGTAACGAGCAATAATTGACAACAATCAGAAGCAAGCAGCCTTTTATTTTGGAAAGAAAATTGATGTATTAGACGTGTAACCTAACTGTGTCTGATATGGGGTTATTTATCCTCACCTTACCGGTTGTAGCTGAACTAATCTAGTGACAAATGATTGGGATGTTGTCTTAGGTAATCGATTTATTTAAGGTTTGCAACTGATTAAGCTACAGCATTCGGTTACAAATGCCAGCAAGTCAAATACGATTTTCAGCATCCGATTATATTTCGTGGTACTGTAATAAAAAGAAATTAAGAAATTTAAATCCAAATTGTGCTCTGGTATCACAAACAGTTAAGTTTTTTATGTTCCATTAATATTTAATACGCCATGCTCGGTTTATTATAACACTCACTCTAATAGACTAAAGCACTACTCTACAATAAGATCCCTTTATGCTCAATACATACCTACATAATTGGCCATAACAACCCTTCAGTCAGGATTACGGCCTAGCTTCTCACACCACTCATATTGTGAGCCTTAATTTTATACTTGAGTGGCGGGACCTACAGTTTAACGTCGACTCCGAACGACAGATTTTTTTTAAATACATTTTTTGGCAGGTTTATTTACTCTCAGAGTTTTTGCCAGAAATCTGCTGAGAGGAAGTCGCCGAAGAAATGTTTTTTTTTTTAATATTTCGTTTTGATGCCTGGCCTGGGTCTCGAACCCGGGATTTACGTCTAATAAGCAAACACACCACCTACTAGACTGCGGCGACTATACAATACAATAATTAAAACTGGTATGCAAGTCTTTGCTAGTCACTGTATGTGTTCGGGATAAGTGTTGATGCTGACATTATGTACGCAGTATTGTTCAGTAGTGTATGTGCGCAGAGTCCAACAGTATACATACATGCATACATACAACAGTATACATACTTACCTAAAAAAACATAAAGTGCAGCAACAACATAAATTGCAACATTGAAGAGATGGTCGTAATGCTGTTTTATTTGCAATAATTAACATAAAACTACCAAAATTATGATAAAGTTAACACACCAAGTTTAGGTGTTTGTGAATTTGAATTATTATCGGAGAACAAGTACATATGTGTGCAGGGGTATGCTATTTTTGTTGCAGTTGCTTTATCTTCAACAGCATCCAGAGTTATTTATTATTAAATAACTTTGTACCGTTACAGTTTGGCTGCCTATAGCCAACATTGAAATGAAAGGTGGTAGTCACACAAAGAAGAAAGGATCGAGGACGATAGCTATTGTTAAACAATTTTCATAATCATTTATTTCTACTGCTGTTACTATTTTGTCTTGAATTTTTTTATAAATTTAAACAAAACGCAAAAGATATATAAATAATGCAATAGAAAAATTATTTTAAACTACATATTTTAAATGTAAAATATAGTATGCAGCAATAACGTTGGGCCATTTGAACTGCAGCTGAAGAGACAGAAAGAAACACGTTTCTATACAAAATGCTTTAAATTGTTTATGCACAGTTTCTCTACTACTTCTGTTTCCTTTGCATTAGCATAAACGTATTTTTTTTTTTTGTTACAAGACTGTAAATCCTCACAGGAATATTAAGTCTGTGCCAACATCTTGTTTCAAAGAAAACAATCTTTCCTTGCATCAAAAGAAAAGAAACACATCGAAAAATTCATTTCTTCCCCCTCAATTTTAACTTCTTTTATATGTACATAGGAGCTTTTGTTAAGCAGTTTCTATCTTTGAATTTAAATAAAACAAAATGTGTGTGAGTTAGCCGCCATAGTCTAGTAAGTAGTGTGTTCGCTTATTAGATGTAAAGCCCGGGTTCGAGCACCAGGCCAGACATCCAACCGAAATATGAAAAATAAATATTTCTTCGGTGACTTCCTTTCAGCGGATTTCTGGCAAAAACTCTGATAGTAAATAAACCTGCCATGAAAAAGTTTCTCAAAAAGCTGTCGTTGGGAGTCAACGTTAAACTGTTGGTCCTGTCACTCAAGTATAAAATTAACGCACACAACATGAGTGGTGTGAGAAGCTAGACCGTAATCCTGACTGAAGGGTTGTAAATGGTAAATCATCGAAATTTTTTATTCGTTCGCAAGTTATTTTTATGTCATTATCGTTCAAATGTCAGTCATGGCTTCTCTATGTAAAACGCATTCAGAATATCTAATATTCCAAGAATCGGTTGTAACAAACGAAAAAACAAAATGATGATTTATGTTGTCATGTAATAACAACTGTAATTCGGACACTTTGTCGAAATCAAAAAACATTTGCATGACAACTCTACTACCCCAACAAAGAATCTGGTTTCAGATCTTTGGATGTCGCTAAGGAGTTGAGATCAAAAATGGATTAGGCATGGTACTTCTAGATCATTCAAAAGCCTTTGATACTGTTGATCATGATATTCTTTGTCAAAAGTTGATTTTTTTTATCATTTTTTTATCATCAGCTGTGAAACTCTTACAAATTGTGCATCATGGTAATGTAAAATCATTTAGATGTGTAGTAAGTGTAAGAAGAGGTATACCGCAACATTCATTATTTGACTTTCTGCTACCCAAAATGTACTTAAATGAATATACATCTGCTATTAAAAACAAATTCACAAGAAAAAGTGCGATGTGATCAAATCGTATGATGTGACAGTTAACAATATCCCAATGTGAGATGAACATGTCATCAAATACTCGTAAAGATTATCCAATGCGGCACGTTAAAATCACATGATTTTACCAGACCAGATTATGTAATACAGGCCGAAATAATCATCGACCTATAGTGCTCGCTATTTACAGAGATGGCGTGACCAACATAAATTTCTCAAAGAAATGTAGACAAAGAAATAAAGATTCACACCAAACAGTAACTTTTTAGGATAAATTAATTTTAAAATTTTTTTCGTTTGCATACTCCTCCATCCAGAAATGGAGTTAATCACTGAAGATGATCTTTCGATAAAAATTATCGTTAGTTGCCATTTGCTTTAGAGGTCATTAAGCAAAGGTTCGTCGTTATTTATTGGATGCTTTGGCAAAACAGGCAGATTAAATAATAATGATGACTATCGTCAAAATTCCGAAGTGCCTGATGAAAGACCCTATAGTTTTTTCTATAAAAGGAATTTTTTCTTTTACATTCCTTGTGGCGGTAGCGCAACGCAGAAATGTTGTGAAAGTCGTATTATATATAGTGAAGGTTAAAATAATAGGGACACCAGAGTGAATGCTTAGAGACTTGATGAGAATGTTTGTAAAATAGATAACTGTTTACATGATTATGTTATTATTATGTTATTATTGTTTTACAACTATTTTCAAAAGAAAATAAGGTGTCCTTATTTTAAATTTAATTAAAAAAAAAATTTTAGAAAAAAAAATAATAATAAAATCGCATTGAAATCTATTTTTCTGATATAAAAGCTGAAAAGAAGAGCATTTACTTATTAGTAATTTTCTTATTATATTTTATTTTTTTTTTTATCAAATTTCAAAAGTGTTACATTTAGATCCTTATTATTTGTCACTTCACTGCGGGTGAAATAAATAATTTCGTTAAAATTTCAATAAGAGATTTAAAAAATCCTGAACTTATTTCAAATATATTTATAGACGCCTAATACTATTATTGTCGCAAAAAATATATTTCAAAAGCAAATAGAAATACAGTGGAAACTATCGCTTATTTATATACTCCACTTGATCAAGGGTGGATGATGATTGGATTGTTACATACTGCCGCCAAGATTAAAATTCGAAACATTACAAAGCTAACTTCTCATATCACACATGATGTGTTTGCTAATTGTACCCATTAATGGATAGGCCCAAGTTTAATGTCGACTCCGAACAACAAATTTTAGAAACTGAAATTTTTTTTCCGGTCAGGGTTTTCGCCAGTTGATCGATGGAGGAGTGTCTTAATGAGTGACTTGAAGCTAAAATGCACATGGTAGCGAAATAGGGCAAATTTATTCGAAACCTATAGGGTAGGTAGAATAGGTTGAATTGGTCATTTGCTTCTTGTGGACATAAGGATAAAAAGTGTTAATTGACCTTCGGAAGGTTTTGATGCCATTCCAATTTTTCTTTGTATACTTGAAAACGTTGAGTTTAGGATGTTTAGTGGAACATTCTGTTACATTTTTACCTTTTTAGAAACGTTTAGTATCAATTAAACTCTTTATTGTTCGCACAATTTTGTGTACCAACGTTTACAACTTGATGAATCCAACAACAATTTTCTAGTACGCTATTCTTCTTTCGACTATTGCGTAAACACTATCAACGCAGATCTTTACAACGGATACCTTCAAACCACGACTGTTCTCTTCACACGCAATGCGTCTTCACACAGACTGACTGAATTCTTACTACCGGTTGCCTGCTTTGTCTTGCCTTTTTATATGATCGCGTAAAAGGTCTGATGAAGGTTCTTGAAGTAGAATGTTTGTATGTTCGACTTCTAGAGGTCTCTATCGCGAATTCATTGTTTTTTGTGTATTTTGTCCACACTGCTTGTTGTTGTTTTCTCGGTTACTTGTTTATCCCCGTTTCTTTCATACTGATGTTTTTGGTTACTTGTAACAAGTTCGTTGTATTTGTTAGTGTAGCTTTTGTTTATCGTTTTAAGGTTAAACGATGGCACACCGTTTCCATTTTTGTAACAATATTTATAAGTGCGCAGACCAAATTTTTTCAGAAATCTTCAATCTTTTACACAGAAAAAATCATGATTATGACTGTGAGATGTGACTTAACCTCACGGACGCTGCATACGTTCTCGAACTTGAACTCAGGATTTGTTGCATATGCATTTTCTAAGCCCCAAACTCAAAATTTTTGTATCCACCATGCCGTTCAGATATAACCATTTCATTGGATATGACTTTTATCGGAGAGTTTGTATTGACTTCATCTTGCATTATTTACTATTGAACGAATTGTCGGCGCTTTCCATGGTCTGCTGGTTTGACCTTCTGAGTAATCTGAATTTTGTACGCATAAAGATGGAGGTTTTTTTTAAATATTTCCAAGAGTCTGACCGGTACTTAATCCTGTGTAGTCATACTGTACATATGTACTTACTTAATTTACTAAATTGGTCATTACTACCCTTCAGCCAGGATTACCCCATTTATATTGTGTGTGTTAATTTTATTCACAAGTGGCGGGACCTACAATTTAAAGTTGACGACGAATGTGAAGCATTTCAAGTTGTCACTTCCACAAAGAATTTGACAAAAATAACTTCAAGAAGAGGGCCGTTAACAACTGTCAAAGTTCGGAGCTCCCTGTTGGCAGAATCTATATTCCAAGGCACGACGAAGGCGATTCGTATGATTTTCGCGGGGTTTTGTAACACTTACACTTTATGTCGTAATTGGTCTGGTGATTATTTTCTACAACTTTGGACTAAAGTTGAAGTGTCAACCGATGATTATGAATTCGTTGCAGAGTATTTATTTCACAATTTAACATTTGTCCACCTACTGCTGATAAGTCAGCTAGCAGTTCCTTAGCGAAGTCTGCAAATTTGGTTGAAATGAGTCCAAAGTTTGCTCTATCTCCTTCACCTTTGCCTCTGGATGATGTCACTTCTCAGGCATCTTCCAGACCGTCTTCTGTGTCGCATTCAGGTGTAGTGTCCGCTAGTTTGGTTACTTCTGCTCCTAGGGATTTGGTTGTAGTTAAACCTAAGAAAACTATTTTTGTGTCCCGTCTTTCGTGTAACACTTCAGTCGACGATATAAAATGTTTCGTTAAATCGAAGATTGGGGAACCTTTTGAGTTTGGTTGCTATAAGATGAGGCCATCTTTGGATAGCAGTATTTCCTCGTTTAAATTATATGTTCCCGATGAAAGTTTTGGTGAAATTGTTAATCCAGAGTTTTGGCCACAGGGTGTATTGGTACGAGATTTCGTATTCAGGCTGGGCCATCGTAGGAATGGTGCTAATTTGCCTGGTGCTATTTCTCAAAAAAACTAACTTCGAAATCGTCTTATAATTTCAAAATTGCTTATCAGAATGTTCGCGGACTTAGGTCTAAACTTTCTTCACTTTATAATAGTAGCTTTGATTTTGAATTTGATGGAATTGCTTTTACTGAGACTTGGCTGAATTGCAATATTTTTGATTCTGAGATTATGTCTAGTAATTTTAACATTTATAGACGGGATAGGAAGTCTAGAAATGGTGGTGGTGTTCTTATTTCCATTTGCTCTAAATATACCTCTGAATTGATTGACTTGTGTCCTTCTGAGGATATTGAGTTCATTTGCGTTAAGGTCTATGACCGTGGAAAGTCTATATACATTACCTGCTCGTATATTCCTCCCTGTTCTGACATTCATATCTATAGGGCTCACTTCGATTTGATTTCTGGAGTAATTAAATTAATGGGGCAAGAGGGAATTATAGTGGTTCTTGGTGATTTTAATCTTCCGCATACAACTTGGAATTTTTCACCTGAGACTGGCTCATTGGTGCCATGTTCTTCAGTTCCATTCTATGATGAAATTCTGTCCGCTATGTGTGATCTAGGTCTTTTCCAGGTTAACGGTGTATTGAATTCAATGGGTAGAATTTTGGATCTTGTATTTTTAGAGGATCCAAGTATTTCTTCTTTATTTCGCATTGATCCTATATCTATTCTTGAGGATGGTTATCATCCTACGTTGCTACTTTCTATCGAAGTTGATCTTTGTTTACCTCCTGTAATTGATCGCTCATTTGGTGTAAAGGGGCGTTTTAATTTCCATCGTACGGATTTTAGTCGTTTGAATACACTACTATCCTCTGTAGATTGGTCGTCTGTACTTATTTCACCACCATATGACTCTTTTTCACTTGATAGGATCTTAGATGGTTTTTATGAGGTATTATTTAAATGTTTTAGGGAGTGTGTTCCGTTTGTAAATAGTCGTTTGGAGCGTTCTGGTCCTCCGTGGAATTCGGCTAGATTGTCCAAGTTGAGGAACAGAAAATCGAGGTTATTTAAAAGTTTGTTAGATCGGGTACTGATATTGATTATGCTCTTTACTCTAGGGCGCGTGCGGATTATCGTAAAATGAATCATTATTGTTATGAGGAATATTTGACTAGAGTCAGGTCGAACTTCGCTAGTGATCCTAAGGCGTTTTACGACTTCGTTCGAGCTAAACGTAAATCATCTTTGTTTTCCTCTGAGATGTTTTACGGTGGCGTATCATCCTCTAGTTACCTTGATATTTCGAATATGTTTGCTGACTTTTTTCAGTCTACTTATAGGCAGTTGGACTTGGGCCATGATCAGGGCAGCAGCTTTTCGTATCCTTTTTCAGTGGGAAGTGTCTCTATTTCTAATATATATTCATTTGATGAGGAGTCTGTTCTTGAGTCTTTGTCTGGACTGAAACTTACATACTTGCCTGGCCCTGACGGGGTACCGGCCTGTATTTTGAGAAAGTGCGCTGTTGTCTTGAGTGGTCCTTTGACCTTTATATTCAATGGGCTTCTGAGGGCTGTTCATTTTCCATCTATTTGGAAGAGTTCGTTTATAATTCCTTTGTATAAGTCGGGTAATAAGTCCAATATTTCCAATTACAGGGGTATTGCCAAACTCAGTGTTATTCTCAAGTTGAGGGAGAAACTCGTGACGGATTATCTCTTTTTTAATACGAAATCTTTAATATCCCCTTTCCAGCATGGTTTTTTAAAAGGTAGGTCGACTGTCACTAATCTTCTTGAATTTACTACACGTGTTTTCAGGGGTTTTCTTGCAGGCGCTCGGACTGATGTAACAATTTTATTAATATCTAAAGGCCTGTAAACAATTAGGCCGTTATATGTTCCATAAAAGTAGCCAGATATTATAAGTCCGGTGTAAAGCTAACGACATTTGCACAATGGATACCAATCGTAGTTCTTAAGCGCCAGCAGGATTTATATACGATGGTGTTAACTAAAAGAGCAAACAACTGTTAAGCGAATTCTAAAAGTTTTTCAAAACCATAACAAGAATATATTTTATAACATTTGAAAATTCTTTCACATAATAATATTTACGAAATCAGGCAAAGTAGCCACATAAAGTGAAACCAAATTCAGTTGTTTTTTGGCTTCTCTTTGTGTACATTTATTGCCACGGACGTGAAAACACAAATAAGCACACTGCAATATATTATTGGCTACAACTACGGTTACATAAAAGAGAAAACAAGCGTCGACCTATTGGTATAAAAAGTTAACAGATGTCAGCCGAAAAGAGGAAGCAGTAACTGTAATGAATGTTCTTTGGATATACAACATATCAAGTCTACAACAAATTAAATAAAATACTGAATTAGTTCCAGTATTTGCAGGTCAAAACTTTCACGCAGAAGAAAGTTCTTGGAAATTTCATTGTTAGGTTAGGTTAGAGGACGTGGACTTGTAAACTGTGAGAAGTACAGTACCCGGAGGTCGAATTGATCCATTGTACAACGTCCTAGCTTCTCACAACACTCGTGTTGTGTGCGTTAATTTTATACATGAGTAGCGGGACCTACAGTTTAAAGTCGACTCCGAATGACAGATTTTTGAGAAGCTTTTCATGGCAATTTTTACTCTCAGATAAAGAGAAGATAAAGTTTTGTACACTTGTAGTCTTGGCCATGAATTTGAAATTCAGGTGGAAAAATTGAAAAACACTTATTTTTAGTTCGTAAAAATAAAGTACACGAAATAAGAAATAATTGCATTAACTTCGTTGTTGGATTCGACTTTAAACTGTAGGTCCCGCCACTCATGTATAAAATTAACGCACACAACATGAGTGGTGTTGAGAAGCTAGGCCGTAATCCTGACTGAAGGGTTGTAATAATGGCCAATTATGTATGTAATTAATAGAGTTATTTCTTTTAAAAGATGAGTTGGGTCACTTTCATTGCTTTGAAAGACTTTGGTTTCAAAAAAAAAGTAAATATAGATGAATTAAAATACCAAAAATTGTAAAAAATGCTAAGAAAATGCTAGAAAAAAATTTAAAAATGCCAAAAAAAAGTGATAGGTGCTAGATTACTTTTTTTGGTGCTAAACGAGTTTAAAAAGTGCTAAATCTAGCACCAAAAGTGCTAAATTGGCAACAATGGAGATCAGCAATGAGTGTTTAAAAAGATGACTAGAACCGAGGCTTCTCTTGCTGCCTTTGTCTTTCTTCTTTTTTTGTAAATGCAACAACAACTAAGACTTTAAATTTTGATGAGTATTAGTATTTTTCTAGCTGGTGCGCTCCTTCCGGAATCCTCTTCTGTTGAATTGGGTATGACACTTGCCTCGGTCAAGTTGATCATTGCGCGGAGGTTCTTTCGGGACGCCAACCTATCCTGGGTCAATGAGGAGTCCTGCTCCACCGCTAGACTCACCTGTCCAAAGATAGATAGAAGGCGTACCAACCGATTACTTGGTCTTGGTCGTGACGTCATCTCGACTACAGTGGCCGTGCTTACAGGCCATTGCGTCATGGGTAGACACGCGGAAAGAATGAGGCTCCCTTTCAACGACTTTTGCCGTGGATGCAGGTCCACTGAGGAAGAGGAGACTGTTGTTCATTTTCTCTACCAGTGCCCGTCTCTTGCTAGGTGTAGATATAGGTTATTTGGCTCCCCATTCCTTGTTAGCTTAACAGAGCTATCATCTATTGACATCAAGGATATAGCTTCGTTCATCAAACTTTCTGGCTGGTTTTCCAGTGCGGGGTAGTCGTGCTTTTGTTGTGCAGACCTTGCGCTGACCAACTTCCTCCTTTTCCCTGATTTTGGTGGAACTTGGTTAGTAAAGGGACTGCGTTCACCCGTGGCATCACAACGGGCCGCTATGCGTGCTCAAGTGAGCTTTGTGATATCAGAGCTGCCACTCCGACCTAACCTAACCTAGTATTTTTCTAAATTTATGAATGAGTAGACGTATGAATCAAACATATTTCGAATGGCATGAGTTTGATGTCAACGTTGTACGCATACTCATTGCAACCTGTACTTACAAATCAACGTTGTAGTTAGTACGAATGAATCAGAGTAGTTAAATTTCAATATTGTACTCGTACTCGTGAGTAGCTAAAAAACAATTCATTGCTGAATTCATTGATATACATGGTACGGGCAGTTTAAATGGTATAGAATGCTAATCACTGTAGAAATTACATATTAGTAGGCAACACAGTTTAAAGTCGATGATAAACAGCTTTGTATGTCGTGAATTATTTTTGAATTTTGAAAGTAAAATTTTAGTTCCAAGAATCTCGATTTATATCAGATCAATAGTTACTAATATTTGGAAATATTTATGCTATCTTCCAACGGTAGTGTAGCATGTTGCAAACCAATCGATTTGGGTGAAATTACAGCTTTGCAAGTGCTTCTCTGAGTATTTAACAATTTCTGTTTTAACTGTTGAACCTTATTTCCTATGCGAACCTTTGATGTACAGCGATGCTTTCCTAAACATGTTTAGTGCGTCAATGAAACTCTAGGTCGGCCGAAAGCATTGCCTCGGCCCTAGATGCTGTGCAGAAGAGACCGTGGGTGTAAATACAAAATTAAATAAACCCAGAAAATAAAAGTAAAGGTCCATAGATGTGCATGCACTGAATGGTTTCTAAAACAATGTACAAATGTTCCTAATTTATTCATCGAAAATAATCTTCAGCGGATAAGGCCGCTTCCTCAATGAATGAGTGCGTGCCCAAAGAAAATTGTCGAATTGGCTTTCACCGATAAAGTCGCTGTTTGGTGTAGATTTTTATCTGGCAGATTCATCAGTCCATATTTTAGGTCGATAATTATTAACTTGTTTAGGCCTAAATTTGACGATCTGGATACGTATTCAACAGTACAACGCTACGTGATACACGGCTCATGTCACATTGGACATTGGTGATTTGACCCCGCTATACTTTTGCTTGCGCGGTTTTTAGATTTTCATGCCATCAATCTAATTCTGCTTGATTTCTGCGCCTGGGGCATGGAAAACTGGACACAAAGAAGACGTAGCGGACATTGGAATAATGTGGTTTTATCTTTTAAAAACGTTTAAAATAAGAGCTGGTAGATTGCAAATAAAACAAAAATATATTTTTGTTTAGTTTTTATACCCTTTGCAAAAACAATAACTATTACTAGACAATTGTTCGACTGACCTTTGTAACTGAGATCTTCAAGCCACGATTACTCTCTTCAAACACACCGCGTTTTCACACATGACTGACTGAATTTCACTAACGCAGTCGCCTGCTTTACCTTGCAACAGTCTGATTAATGTTCTTGAAGGCGAACGTTCGTGACTTCGCCATCTCGAAGTCTCTATAAATGTAAACATCGTTGTTTATTGTAGTGTTGTTGGTATATTTCTATTTACTTGTTTACCAATTTTTTATGCTGATGTAATTTCCTAATAGTTTTTAGGATTTAAATTAAACAAATTAAATAAATTATAATTTGAATATAGGGCACTTTAAATTTACACGAGTCCAAAAATATCTTCGAATTAATGACTCTCACGATCGACTTCTTTTTTACAACTGGTTATTTTATTATTTTTTATTTTGTTTTTTTGTTTCTTTTATATGTATGTATGTATGTATATGTTCTTTTTTTATTGTATTTCTTATTTTTTGATTTAAATTTTTTATTTATCAAAAATGGTATCCGAAACAACTTATCGAACACCCACGAATTGCACTTTAAACAAATTAAAGAGAATACGCGATTTTTGGTCTTCTTTATTTTATTTTTTAAAAATAAACTCGATCACTAAATTTAAAATGTCCCTGCTCGGGCGACAAAATGTTATTCCTTAATATTTTTTAAGGAAGTTAATAAAAAATTAAATAACTTATAATTTTAAATTTGTTGAGACACTGTAAAAACACTAAGACCAAACCTTTCGAGTTAATCAACCGATCGAGTTAGATGTTGCAATTCAACTGTCTTATTATTTTCATTTTTCCTTAATTCTATCTTATTCTATTTACTTAATCCTAACTGTATTATTAAATTCAGCAACTCCGTTGCTTATTTATTTGCTTTTACTTAGTATTTAATGACCTTGTATTCATGTGGTCATGAACCTTAACATTACTTAATACTAATATTAGGGTGATACTTATTTACAATTCATTATATATTGATTCAAGTATTTATTATTATTAATAATTAGTATTATAATATTAAAATTAATGTTAATTAGTTAGTATTAAGTTATGGCGCAACAGCTGGTATTTGTTGGATATTTTTGGTATATTTTGGATTTGCTTACTGGTTTACTTGTTTACAGTTTTTTATGCCGGTGTTTGTTATTATATTAAACAATGCGATAATTTCTAAACAAGTTCATACTTTTGTTTTTGTAGCTTTTGTTTATAATTTTTAATGTTAAGCGATGTAAAAGCAGAACAAAAGTATCTAGATTTTTTACATTTTCGCAACAATATATTCCACACATAATAGCATCATTCAAAAGAATGTAAAAATTCGTTTTATTTAACTCTAAAGATAGGAAGCTTTTAATGGAAGACCCGATATATACAAATAGCTCTCTAGGAATATAGCCCAAAAATGGCTTTCATTGACCTCTCGAAACCAAACACGGGCGAAAACAAGTCGATCATATCGTGGCATAAATTCTGGATCAGAATGGTTCTCAGTTGGTCGATAAACAGGTTACATTTCGCAGCTTAAATGCGGTAGAATTTCGTACTAGAGCAATAAACCACCAAATTGTTAAATTCCTTGAATCTGGTGTAGAATGAAGGCCTACGAAATCTCTCGTAAAAGCTGCCTTCCAGACGTACGCATTTCTCTGGGTGCATTGTTAACTCAGATGTTTTATAGAGCTGATCTGCGATACTGCCACTTTAGGTTTCCTTTTTAGGAACCAATATTTTAACACTTATAAACCAAACTAAATCTTGATTGACATTTAAAATAAATTCGTTTATTTTTATCTTAATTCCGACCTTTGAATCACTGGGAATGGAAAAACCCACTGCCATGCTGTTTTATTTCTTTGTCTCTTTTCATTTTTAATAATAAATGCCTTAGAAACTGTCGTGATTTTTGTGACTAATGTATTTATATTTGCCCTTGAGACAAAGTTTATGATTGTGAACTCAACTGAAAAAATAAAGACGTCTACGAAGTATTGAATGAGCAACTCTCATAGACAAGTGATTCAAACTGAAATGAAATGCTAATGACCGGATATTAAATAAAATGGTCCTGTTTTCTATTTAATGAATGCTTCAGTCGCGTTCTTTTTTCTTTATTAATTTAATCATTTAACGAATTAGTAATAAAGTTTAAAGCGTATGATTTCTTATCAGACAGTATTAAAAAAACCTTATTTATTGTTGATGTCAAAAAGAGTCGTGAGGCAAAGTAATGAATTTCTTGGGACTTTATTATTAGCAAAATCTGAATGTATTTATTCAAATTAAATATTAAAATATTGTTATAATTTTTAATTCGGTTTTTATCCGTCTTCTGTCCAATCTTATGATAGAAACTCAAAATAATCTTACAAAGTTCTTCTAAAATTAAAATTCTTAAGGAGCCTATATTGTTGATAACGGTCGTCTTGCTGAAGGTGCATTAATGCTAAATTATAATGGAGGGATAAACATGGACCTATGCTGCAGATGGCAATTATCAGCAATTTTCATCTTAAGCAACGAAGCCTATTTTAGGATTAACGGGTATGTGGACAGTTAGCCGCTACCGAGAATTAACGTCACGCTCGACACGCTAGCCGGAACGATGTGGTTCCTCGCATTGGATCTACAAAGCGGCTATTGGCAGGTGGAGATTATAGACAAGGACATGGAGAAAACTGAATTCAGTGCGAATGGCGGCTTATGACAGTTTAAAGTTATGCCATTTAGGATCTGTAATGCACCGGCTACATTCGGCCGGTTTATGGAACGTGTATTAAATGGACTGGAAGACTTGACTGGTGTACCTCGATGACATAATAGTGATAGGCAGAACTTTCAATGAACACCTCAAGAACCTTTCAGAAGTTCTACAACGAATATTAATGGCTGGACTAAAATAAAGAGAATAGGAAATGTGCATTCTTCATCTTGTTACATCAGATGGTACATCCATGGATGAAGAAAAATACGAGCAGTAAAGAACTGGATTCGTTCCCAGAATCTTCAGAAATTACGTAGTTTTTTGACACTATCTACATATTATAGACGCCTTGCGTTTAACTTTGCTAGCGTCGATGCAAGCTTGCATGAGCTCACCAAAAAATCAAAGGTTAACCAATGGAGTGAGTCACAAAGATAGGCGTTTCAGACACTAAACGACCTATTATGTGCTGCACCAACTTTTGGCGTATCCAGTCTAAGGGGAAAAATTCATTTTAGGTAGTGATGCTAGGGGATATGGTATTGGTAGTATACTTTCCCAAGTGGTCAATGGTACAGAGAAAGTCGTAGGCTAATATAGTCGCGCACGTGAAAGCCACGTGTGACCCGACGTGAGCTAATTGCAGTGCTGGAATGCATAAAACATTACCATAAGTACCTGTATGGCCAACATTTTCTGCTAAGGACTGATCATTCCGCACTGGGGACAGTTAGCACGTTGGATTGAGCGCTTCCAGACTTAAGACTTCAGCATTGAACACCGAAGAGTCATAAAACATGAAAATGCTGATGATCCCTCATGCCGACCTTGTGATTTGGAGTGAAGTTTAGTCTGTCTTGTGTGAAGACGCGGTATGTTTGAAGAAAGTAATCATGGTCTGAAGATCTCCGTTACAAAGATTTGTCGAATTTGTCTGGCAATTGTTATTGTTTATGCAAATGGTATAAACAGAGGAATAACGGAAATAGGCAAAGGCGTTACAAAAATCTGTAAAATAATTGTCTAGTGATTGTTATTGTTTATACAAAGGGAATAAAGAGATGAATAACAAAAAAGGCAATTGTGGTGGTTTACATAAAGCTGTGAATTATGTGAATAATAAAGAATTTTAATTAAATCAAATTTATTTTTAACAAGTAGTCTAGTAGGCTTATTAGACGTGAGGCTGCGGTTCTAACTCCTGCTCAGACATCTCCAACAAAACGAAACATGAAGAAAATTTTTATTCGGTAACATCCTCTCCAGAGATTTCTGACAAAAACAGAAAAAAGTACAAAAGTTCTTAAAATATCCGTCGTTCGGAGTGGACTTTAAGCTGTAGATACCACCACTCATGTATAAAATTAAAATACTCACGATAAGTGGAGTGAGAAGCTAGATCGTAAGATTGACTGAAGAGTTGTAACATCCAATTAAGTAACTAAGGGTTTATGAACAAAAAAACTTGTCAAATTTGAGACACCAGAACATCCAATGCATTCCGATAACGTTATTTTTTGGTGTGTATTTTAGATGGCGGAGTCAATGCATTCCGATAATGTTATTTTTTGGTGTGTATTTTAGATGGCGGAGTCATCGACCTATATTTCATTGATGGCCACGCCATCACTGTCGACAGAGACCACTTTGATTAGACTATCAACTTCGTGTGGTGGGAAATAAGCGATTTGAGATTTCAAAAGGACGGACATTTTGTACATGGTAATCTCGCAGGAATATGATGTGAACAAGCTATCGAAATCTTGCAATTTAACATTGCAATTAGACTTTTTCTTGTGTCTCACGTCTTTGCGAATAACTCAGAAATCACAGCGGTTCTCGATGAACAACTCAGCAATACCACCGGCCAATTTCAAACCTGATTTATGAGAGAGTTTTTGAAAATTATATATTTCTGGTACGATCTACCCAAAAAGCAGAGGCGCACCATTCCATACATGATGTCATTATGTCATATGATGTCATATTAGGTCCATCAAGCGTTATAATATCAAACTGTTGAAAATATTTAGAATATCGCAGACTATTGCTGCATCATTTATCTTTATTACACACTGTGCTCTATCTCTTCTATTAAAATAGTATTTTCTTTTGTTTTGGAATTTAAATATTAACCATGGAACTAAATTGAATTCTTACTTTTTATATTGGGTCCGCCATCTAACGTTTTTTTTTCAACTGGTGCTTATTTCGTGAATGGCAACACTTAGCTCAAGTCTGATTTGACAGATAATTAGTTTTATCCTTCCGCTGAACGAATATGGATGTGTATATGCTTGAACAACGCTGGGAAATATTGCGACATTACTTTGAAAATCATGGTAATGTTGCAGAATGTGTGTGAAAATTGCGTACAGATTTTGGAAGAAGAGAAGCACCGTCAGCTCCGTATGTTCGTTATCTTGTGAAAACAGTGAAAGAAACTGACATCCTCATCGATAAATCAAAGCGTGAAAAGCCAAAAACAGTCATCGCTCGATACCTCAATGTTTTCTGGTTCGATGTCTGGACGTGGGGGTCTTGAGATATATTTAGTTATAAGTATTTGTGATGAGTTTTTGTATAATTCTTTATATACCTCCCGATATTGGGCCAAGGCTTGAAAAATGTTTTTTTGAAACTTAAGATCTTTTTCAACATTTGGATCATTTTGTAGAAAATGATTTCCTAATATCCGGCCTAATTCAAGACCTTCAGAAATATTTTGTGATGTCATTTCAACGATTTGTGAATCATCTTCATCAGACTTATTATTTTCCTCATCAGTTTCATTAACTATACCAACTAGTTCATCTATATCCAATTCTTTGTCAACCATTAGTTCAAAAATATTTAGAATTTTTTTAGAATTTATATTGTTTAAGTACATAAACGGGGAATTCCCTTTTTAATGCCACTATTAATGTTGCCAGAATAATATTTATTATCTGTATTTTTAATAAAATAGTTAAATATCAGTAAATAAATGATGGTTTAGTTATTTATTTACTATAAATTGTGTCAAAATCTTATTTTCATTTAAATAAAAAAATCGTGCAAAACGAGGTATTTTTCATCCCTCGATTTACACGAGAAATAAAAAAATCGTGTTAAATCGAAATCGTGCGAAACAAGTATCGTGCAAAACGAGGGATAGGTGTAATTTATTGGGTAGTGTGTATTAGACATGAGGACGCCGTTCAACCCCTAGCTGAAACATCTCCAAGGAAATGAAATACCAATAACTATTTCTTCGGCGACATCCTTTTAGCGGGTTTCTGGTAAAATCGCTTAAAGTAAATAATAATTTCTAATTAAAAGTTTCTAAAAAATTTTGTTGTTCGGAGTCAACATTAAACTGTATGTTCTGGCATTCATGTTTAGAATTAACATACAGAACATATGTAGGGTGAGAAGCCATCATGACTAAAGGGTTGTAATGGCCAATTATGTGCATATGTATGTGACTTTAATTTTATATAATTTAGTTTTTGTATCTTAAGTCAAATTTTTAAAGCACACAATTTTATATAAAATGTGATAAATGTAGTAAACGAATGGAAATGTTTAAAGTCTCTTGAAATTCGTTACATGCTATCCTTTTTACTTTCTCTTTTTATACAAATAAATGGCTGTCGTGGTACAGCAGAATCAATAAAATTAAATTGTTTTGCCACATGTTGCACGTACGTACATATATATACCTATATATGCAGATATACTAAGGGACTAAGGTTTTTCACATTCCTCTTCGATTGGCAATACGTTTGTTAAACCAAAACCAAGACAAACAAAAATTTACATTTACATTATATTGGAAGAATAAAAATTCAAAAAATTATATGAAATGTTTGGAAAAATATGAATCCCTCTAGAGAACAATAAATGATATCGTTTTCTTATTTCATTAAAGTATAAAAAACCTGTTGCTGCCATGGAAGCAATTTTAGACATTTGATTTCAATTGCTTTCTCTCAATTCCGATAAAAATTGAATACGGAGAGGAGAGGAAAAAAAACAAAAATAAATGGATTGAAAGAAAGGGTTATTCCCACATTCCATTAAATGACATTCTAACCACAGGCATATATTATGGATGGAATTATTATTTTGAAGACACTGAATGGACACACCTAAAGAGTGTTTAATATGAACAATAAAGAAATAAATTTTCACAGTTTTCCCCGGGGCGACACAATTTTATTTGTTAAATGACAGTAAGGAACACATTTCTCTGACAGCGTTATATGTATACAATAACAGGGCAGGATAATACAATAACATAGGTTAACTTACTTGTATTAGAAACGAGATCTATTAAAATGGGCAAACGTCATCAATTGGTTAAAGTGAGAACGAACGACATGCAACATACAGTTGAACACAAACAACAACATCAGAATTTGGGTTTTATTAATGCTCATTCTAAAAAGCCAAACATATTTGCCATGTTATTAAAGTATATTCGCCTTTGAATTTCCCGTTTAAAATTGTTGCGTTAGTTGTGATCAGTGGCACACAGAATTGTGCAAATAATAAAGAATCTTGGTTAAAACTAAACACAAATTAATTTTTATTTTATTTACAATCCACGAACCCATATTTGAAAAGTTTTTAAAAGTTAAAAAAAGTTAAATTTAATACGATATTTCTCTTTCTCGCAAACGCAGCATAATTTATGTATTGAAGTACTTTCAAACACAATTTTATATCGTCAGCTCGTGTTAATTTTGAGGTAATAGGTAATAAATTTTTTTTAACTCTTTTGTTACATACATTCATACATAATTTCTTATTAGAACTGTTTAGTCAGGGCAATTTTAGTTATTCACAGAGTTTTTGCAAGAAAACTGCTGGGAGGAAGTAGACAAAGAAATATATTGTTACAAAAATGGAAAAGTTGTAGCATCATTTAGCATTAAAATGATAAACAAAAGGTACAAAAATAAAAACAAAAACAAAAACAAAGCAATAAACAAAGTAAACGAAATACACAAACAACAATGAAGTCGCGATAGAGTTCTCGAGGAGTCGAAACTACGAACTTCAAGAATCTTCATCAGGCTGTTTACGTGGGCATATAAAAAAGCAAGGCAAAGCAGTTAACGAGTAGTAAGAATTCAGTCAGTCTTGTGTGAAGACGCTTTACGTGTCAAGAAAACAGTCGTGGTTTGAAGATCTCCGCTATACAGATCTGCATTGTAAGTAAAGTAAATTGTTGTTGCAACATCAAGTCTGTGAACAGTGGCGCATAGAATTGTGCGATCAATAAATAATTTAATTTAAACTAAACACAAATTTATTTTTATATCTATTCCACAGTTTTCTCGGTAATTAGGCCGATCTAATGGTGAACATTCTATTTACGAACATATAAAGTGAACATCATGCAATAATAAAATCTGTCTGACAAGTCAAAATGCCGCATATGCAATGAAATTTTTCTCGTATTACAGGCATGCAATTTGATTTTCCGAACATAATTTCTCTCTCGATAGGGTCAGAGCAGTGATTGTGGGAAAGTAAATTTTATTAGGAAGAAGTAGTCGTTTATCTTATTCTGTTATCAATAATTTAGAGTGTGATGGCCGTATGACTATTTACTTTTTTGGTCTACAATTTAAAATTATGATCTGAAGGGGATCAATACATACTTAATTGGTCATTACAACCCTTTAGTGGTGATTATAACCTAGCTTTTAACACCGTTCTTGTTTTGTGTATTAGTTTTAGACATGAGTGAGTGGCAGGAACTACAGTATAAAGTTGACTCCGAAAAACAGATTTTTAAGAACCTCTTTATGGCAAATTTATTTACTTTCAGACTTTTGGGAATTCTGTGCAAGATGCCAATAATAATAAACCAACACAAAAGCTATTAGACTATGACGACCTTATTTTAGATTTCATTGATTTGACTACACCCCCTTAGACTTTAGTGGTAAGCCACGTCAAGGACCATGCCTACGCGGATAACACCATAATTTTGCAATATTTCAAATCCAAAACGCTTTAAGTTAACTAGAGGTATCGTCCGAAATCTGAGAAACAGTGATCGAAAATAACCCCAATACGATCTTCTACTTCAACTAGTCAAGATGCGTTCATTTCAATGACATTGTATGCATCCATAATGACATGAAATGAAAGTTTCAAAGAACTCATTATCGAGCTATGTGTGCTTATTTGGTTTAAGTTTTAAAACGGAAAATTGATACCACTTAACCATTTATATCAATAAAATCATTCTACACTAAAAACATTCCAAATTGCCATGTTGGACACTAAAAGGTTTGTGTAGGCAATTTTGTTTTACCATTTAATTATTAAGTTTTAACAAAAACTCAATCTCTAAATTCCTTTTAATTATCAGTATATCGCATTTTTTTTTTTTTTTGTTGCCATTTTAGGTACGATTATAAAATATTATTGTCATCATGTTCCATAAGCAAATATGTGTGACCGATAATATTGTATCGATAATTTTGTCGAAAATAATAAATAATTGGTTCAACATATGCGTGTGGTAAAAGTGGTTTTTCATTTTAAATTCACAATTTTGGTAGAGTTTTTTTTATGCGAATGCCTGGTGAAATCTGAGGCAATGTGTGGTTTTGTCTTGTAAATTTTTTAAATTTAACAGGCGATTGTGTTATTTTAGTAGAGAACAATTTACTGTTGATCACGAATGTATACACCGGAATATACATATTAATACAACAAAGGCGAGTTCAATGGCCTTCGACCATTTCTATTCCAATTTTCTTTCCATAAAGTAAGCATTATAATTACAACCATGCTGTAACCTATATAATGCGAAGAGAAAATACAAAATTATAATAAAAAGTAGTTAAAAATTTAAGGAAGACCTCTAGAAGGAAGGTAAGAGGTAACATATCTAAATAATATTCACTACCGTATGCAAGAATATCGGGTATTTGATGCAGAAAATCGAAAACTAAATATAAAGCTTTTAAATTTAAATATTAAGTAGGAGTACTGATGAGAAGTGAACTTTTTTTTCTGAAAATAAAACACTACTTTTAATGGGAAAATAAAAGCCATTCTATTCAAAGTATTGACCAATACTTCCATTTTATAGGCAATTTGTAGATTTCAGGCCAATAAAGATGTTCGTCTTTTGTAGCAAACCATTTAATCACCAAAATTTTCGATTTCCTTGTAGGAATTGAAGTATTAACGAATCAAAACGCATCTCATCGATGAAAGTAAATAGTAATCGGAAGGAGGCTAAGTCTGTTGAATACGATGGATGGGCAAGCAGGCCTCAGCCTAATGCTTTAATCTTATTTTAATCGGTTTTTCTTTGTGCGCAAGTCCATTGTCATGTTGCAAAATGATCTTATCGTGTTTTGTGGCCGATTCTGGTCGTCTTTCAATCAATGCATGCTTCAAATTGGTAAAATGTTGAATCTCCTACCAGCCACACAGTGTTTTCTTCCTGCCGAATCGGTCTGCTTTTGTAGCCGAAGTTGATGGTTTCTCACAGCAAAGACCTTATCTCTGAACCGTCGAAACCATCTTCTGCATGTTGCTTTTGATAGGGTGCGATCGACATATAATCGATAAGTATTCGATGCGACTCTTTAGTACCTTTTTTCAAACAAAATTCATCTTACACTTGCGACTTAAGGAACCCCCACAGAACAAAGTCAAACAAGGTCTAATCGCAATCCAAAGGTACTTTTTGTCTTTTGTAGCAGGTTTTTTTTTTGTTATTTATTGTAAAATACCTTCCTTTCCAGTTTTCAAGAAGGCTTTCTGTCTAATGAAAGCATTTCTGCAGATATGTTGTTTTGTTTTTGATGCAAGGATGCTTTTTACCATATTTCTTCAGCGGGAAAATCGCGACGCTACATTCAATGGCGTAAGGCATTATTGGATGATTAATCACGGAAGAACTGATGGCATTCACCACGGTAAGCGTATTGCCTTTGGTGAACTTATAGGGAGGCAATAATTTTGTCTTTTGGAGCAGTCCATCTAACGTTAACCCTGGATGGTTACTCTTCTTCAAATCGACGAAACTCATTTGCACTTTAACATATAAATCTTTTATGTTTGACCAAATTTACCTCTTTTTTTAAACAACGTTAATTGATAATAACAGCTTGCAGTTAGTAGACGAAAAAAAATTTCTTTTTTTGGAAGAGTAACCTTACTGTAAAAAATGACCATATATAATACATACATACATACTTGGCCATTACTACCCTTCAGTCAGGATTACGGCCAAGCTTCTCACACCACTAAGTTGTGTGCTTTAATTTTATACTTGAGTGGCGGTACCTACAGTTTAACGTCGACTCCGAACGACTAATTTTGAGAAACTTTCTCAAGGCAGGTTTATTTACTCTCAGAGTTTTTACCAAAAATCTGCTGAGAGGAAGTCGCCGAAGAAATATTTTTTTCATATTTCGTTTTGATATCTGACCTGGGATACGAACCCGGGTTTTATGTCTAATAAGCGAGCTCACTACCTACTAGACTACAGCGACTAGACTTGACTAGACTACTACAACAGTCTGATATTCTCTTCTTCTGAAAAAATCCCCCATCCTACATTATTGGAGAAGAGGAGACCACCTTAATTTTTGTAGGAAGTCTATATCTAGTGCAAACTTCCTTAACTTCTTCCAGTCCATTTCTGGTATAGTGTCTGGTATCGTGTTATCACCAAAATTTTGTCATCTCGATCTTACGATATTGACGCAAAAAGTTTCCATTGTTTCGATGTCTTCACCGCTTGGCCTAAATTTAGCATTTTCCTAAGATGTAAATGTAAGGCGAAGTGTCTCGTCCGTACGCACGTAGATCCGGTGTTAGAGTGATGCAATTGGTTGATATTAAAATGTTGAACATCCTATCGGCGAAAGACAGTCCAACACATTCGAAGAATGTTGCATTTCCTCTGCTTCGAAGTTTAAGTTATAATAGGCCTAATTATGCTCTTGTAGAGCCATTAGCGTATTATAAATTTAAGGACATACGAACGTTGGAAACAGCCATTTGTGAAGCTGTATCTGTCCAATGAGTTGTCTGCCTGTTTTGCCAATTAATAAAACTGTTGTATTAATACAGGACAGCATAAAGCGCGTTTTCCCATTTTACGATTGCCATAATCAATTTCTCGTCGCTCTCAAGAACTCAGCCTTTCGTAACAACAACTTGGCAAAGTTTGCATCGTAACTTAAATAATTCTACTGATTCGGGATCAAAGGCAACGATAGGCAACCGCCCCTAATTTTAATAGAAAATTGATTTGAATTGAAATTGAATTGAAATGAATTGAATTGGAAATTTATTTCCAATAATGAGGCCTCTTATGGATGAATAGGTACTTGAACAAAAGAAATTGCCGAATTTGGAATGATACAAATCCACATGAGATGCAAGAGCATCCAGTTCATTCCGAAAAGGTCAGTGCTTGGTGTGTAGCATGATTTTACAGTTGTCAATACCAACACAACAATTCATATGCATAAACAAAAGAATATCCAATTGCATATGAGCAGCGGCCACTTGACTCAATGTTATTGACCGTCGCGCACATGCGACGATCACTTGATACTTTGTTGTCAGGCCGACAGCCGCATTGGTTTTATTATAATGTGTGTTGTTGTTGTATTGCATTGCTGGTGATCGTGTATGGCTCTCTTCACACTTAACCGTGGGAATTATTATGTTTATATGAACAACGGGCGCGTGTCATATTGCACCCACTTGTCCCATGGTTAGTACACACACAAACCAATGCAATATTATTTAATATAGAATATACTTAAGAATACAACAAACACACAAACCTATATATTTAGTATTAAGCCAATACAAATTGTATTAGAATTAAGGGATTGACTTGGAATTGTCAAGTCATCAAAATTATAGTATAAAAGAAGGGACATTTTCCCTCATATGGATTAATCAATAAACAAAAGTCAAACAGTGCGTATCGAGCCGCACTTATAACAAAACAAAACTTATCTTTAATTAAGCTTCCACTACAGGTGTGAGATTTTGAGTCCATATCTATTTAAGAACGATTTGAGGATAATCTTACATAGGAATGATGTCTTCCAATGCGTCAATTGAAGCGGGCTTGTCTGTATAGACATGAGCTTTAACATAGTCCCCCAAAAAATAGTCTAAAGGCGTTAAATCGCACGATCCAGGCGGCTAATTGACCGGTCCCGAACGTGAAATAAAATGTTCACCAAACTCGCCCCTCAATAACTCCATTGTTACGCGTGCTGTGTGGCATGTGGCACCGTCTTGTTGAAACCACATATCATGCAAGTCAAGCTCTTGCATTTTGGGTAAAAAAAAGTTGGATATCATCTCACGGTAGCGCTCACCATTCACAGTTACGTTACGATTCGTAGCATCCTTGAAGAAGTACGGCCCAATGATGCCACCAGCCCATAAACCGTACAAAACTGTGACTTTTTCTGGATGCATTGGTAGCTTTTGCAATGCTTCTGTCTGATCTTCACTCCAAAATCGACAATTCTACTTATTTACGTATCCATTGAGCCAAAAGTGAGCTTCGTCGCTGAACACAATTTTTCTATAAAGAAGTGGATCTTCAGCCAACTTTCCAAGAGCCCATTTTGATAATAAAATTCAATGATTTGCAAACGTTGTTCGTTTGTAAGACGATTCATGGTTAATTATAGACCATGGTTAATTATTTGACAGTGAAACAAAACACGAATCACTCGATAGATGGGATGCTAGCAGTTGAGAATATATTTACTTTATGTATGTATGGGTATGCAAGTAACTCACAGCGATCCTCAAAGCCAATGTAACACATACTACTAATCACGTTCAGCTTAGTTTAAGCGCTTCTAGCTAATCAAGCTCAATACCTTTGAAAATACGAGGATTTTTAAAGTAAACACAAATAAATGACAGAAGTTTTCTATGCCAAAATAATGTTAATCTTCGCCAAGGATTATAAAATAAAAAGTGATGTCTCAGGTATACAAGCCAACAATACATTTTAAAGTGGGGAACTTTTAAATTTAATTGATATAAAGAAAACCAAAAATCGAATGTAACTTAAACATATTATTTCAGATCATATCTTTTGATATTATTACGCTATTACATTAATGTGTTAAATGTTACTTCATTAAGTGATTACTTTTAACTTTACCAATTAATGTAAATAAACACGCAATAATGCATGATTGTGTCTGGAAGTGTAAACAAAATCATGTCGACTATATCGACATTGTGTCCTAGAGACGCCATTTCATTTCATAAAATCAGGGGAGAAGTAAATGGAAAACTAAAAGAGAATGAATGAAGAAGCAGAAATACGAATACAAATATTAATTTATTTCATTTGTGTGTTAATCTGTCATCTGTAATTGGATTTTTAATTGAAGTCTTATTAACGGCGACTATGCACAAATAAAATGTGTTTTTTCACTATTCTTTATATGGGGTTCTGTTTTCTTTGTTACTGATGATTTAAGTGATGTATTCAAATATGTGTGTTGCCACACGCATGCATACTTACATATGTATAATTTATTGAATCCCCATTTACGCAAACACATCTTTGCTTTCCTTTTCAATTACATTTTAACTTTTTTTTTTTGGTTTTTATTTATAAATCAAGAAATGTCTGAGTGGAAATATGTTAAGAGGAAAATCTGAATTTAATGAATTATTTTCGATAAATATTACAAGTAATTTCTACAATAAACGTAAATAAATAGACATGAAAATAAGCTACTGATGCATCAGCCTCCGAATCTGTTTTTCAGTATTAAATAATCGATCGCAATTAAGCTCTTGTCAATTTATTTCAGCAGAAACTTAGCCTATTGTCGCATTGCCTTCAAAAATAATCGCTCTCATACACACCAATGTAATCTATTGTTCAGAGATTGCTGAGCTTGCAGCGATGCGTTCATTGTGTTTAGAGCATTGCAGTTTTACCATTTGTGCCACTTTCATTTACTAAATAATGAAAAAGAAATGATTTTCCAATACATCAAAATAGGTCAGGGTCTTTGCCATTCTGCTTGGCTTAACTTTGCTGCGGTGAACTAATGAAGCACGGAAAACTTTCAAATCAATCTGTAGCTGCTTTCATGCTTTATGCCGTGAGCACATGCAACGGTTCTAAACGATTGTGTTATTGTATGAAACACATAAACGGCAATTTTTTAAAAGCCATACAAATATACACCACACAAACGAATATTTACATTTACTTTAATGGTACGAGGTACCATTACCTGTGGAGGTAAAAACAAAAATCGATTTTCAAAATAAATTTTGTGTACAATTTGAAGAAATGTTGATGTTGCTGTTTAATATGATGCATTCATTCATGGTTGTAGTCCTTGATATTTCCTGTTAATAAAATTTTAATTGGTTATTGTGTAAAAATGCGCAACTAATACTTTAATTTGTAAGGAAATTTAAGGACAGTTTGAAACAAAGTGTTGTTATTTTATGAACAATTTTAAATAATGCTAATTCTTAAAGAAAAATTATTGTGAATCCTCGCGCCTAATAAGCCAGCACACTACCTACTAGACTAAGGCGACTTTAAACAAACCTTGCTATTGCAGCAACCTTTATACTAGAGATTCCGAACAATAATGTCATAAAGTGAGATACCAAAAACCTCTGCCGCACTGCACTGTGGAAGATCTTCAGTTTGGAATATAATTTAACCATGAATCGTTTTACAAACGAGCAACGCTTGCAAATCATTGAATTTTATTATCAAAATGGGTGCTCTGTTAAGAAAGTTCATCGCGCGCTTCTTACATTTTATGGTCAGTTTAATCGACCCACTGAAGCGGCTATTCGGGCTATTGCGACTAAATTTCGCACCAAATTTACATTATTGGACATTAAACCACCAACACGCTTACGTAGAGTGCGAACTGAAGAAAATATCGTAGCTGTATTGGCCAATATTAATGATGGCCATCAATTATCGATTCATCGCCGTTCGCAGCAATTTCGACTCTGTTACTCAACAACGTGGAAAATTTTGCGGAAGGATTTAGGTGTGAAGTCTTTCAAAACACAGCTGGTGCAAGAATTGAAGCCGAACGACCTACCGCTACGCAGAATTTTTGGTGAATTGGCTCTTGGAAAGTTGGCCGAAGATCCACTTCTTTAGCGAAAAATTGTGTTCAGCGACGAAGCACATTTTTGGATCAATGGATACGTAAATTAGCAGAATTGTCGATTTTGGAGTGAAGATCAGAAAGAAGCATTGCAAAAGCTACCAATGCATACAGAAAAAGTCACAGTTTGGTGCGGTTTATGGGCTGCTGGCATCATTGGACCGTACTCCTTCAAGAATGCTGCGAATCGTAACATGACTGTGCATAGTGAGCGCTACCGTGAGATGATATCCAACTTTTTTTTACCCAAAATGCAAGAGCTTGACTTGCATGACATGTGGTTTCAACAAGACGGTGCCACATGCCACGCAGCACGCGTAACGATGGACTTATTGAGCGGCGAGTTCGGTGAACATTTTATTTCACGTTCGGGACCGGTCAATTTAGACTATTTTTTGTGGGGCTATGTTAAAGCTCATGTCTATACAGACAAGCCCGCTTCAATTGACGCATTGGAAGACAACATTGCAACATTTATTCGTGAGATACCGGCCGAAATGTTGGAAAGAGTATGCCAAAATTGGACTAAGCGGATGGACCATTTGAGTCGCAGTCGCGGTCAAAATTTGCATGAAATAATCTTCAAACATTAAATTATATGGACCGTACTATCGATTCAAATAAAGATTGCATGAATTTTTGTTAATTTTGTGTTTTTTTTTTTTTTTAAATTTTCCTATAGCTCTTAAAAAATCACCCATTTCTTCGGTATGCCTATAAAAAAGACAGTGCGCAAAATGAATAGCTAATGTGCAATGGATGGCCATGTAGTTTAAGAATAGAAGTGGATCGGTCTCCTTCTTATCCATACGTATTCAGCAGAATCCAGCAATATTTACACGTACCGCTCTTGCTGTCAACGAGATGGAGTCTGCCAAATCAATTGAGGCAATAGATTCTATTTAATTTGTAGCCTTAGAATCCCTATCAACTACACTTTTGATAATTAAAAATCGTAAGTTATTGTTAGTGAACGACTTGAAAAAAACAAGTCCGTCTAATAAAATTAGAGCGGAAATATATCTTAAAATGTTTGGGCCTATGCTGGTTATGACTGTTGACTATATCCTCACAGGCAACAATGAATTATTTGAACTTTGTAAAGAAGAAGTCAAATTCAAAATAAAAAAATTGGCACGATATGTCGCAAGCATGGATACTATTGAGGAGAAGAGGAAGGAATGGGTTCAACAAGAGATGAGTTTACGAAAAGATTTCCTAACTTAAAAAAAGAAAGTCAAAGAGTCTAATCAATACCAAAACCAGATAATCATTTAAAGGTTAAAATTTCAAAATGCAATAAAAAAAAATTTATTTTTTTGTTGTGAAGATTATGAAGATACAGACTGTGAAGATACAGGCCATGATGTAGTACCCACTAAAATATAGCATGGAATTGTGGTTTTTCTATTTACTTTTAAATTGAGATACATATTTCGAAAAATTTTAAATTTTTTAAAATCCCATAGAATTGCCATATCAAAGCTTAAAAATGTTTTATTCCTAATTAATAGTGGTATATGTACTTTCTATTTAATTTAATTTGATATATATTACTCATACGCAACATATTACTTGTATGTACAAGAATATTTACTGTGAAAAGTATGCAATAAAATCTTTGGTATTGTCATGTATGAGATTAACGGAATTAAATATCACTCATACGTCACATATGTTCATAATGTGAGTAAATATAATAGGTGGGTGGTTGGTTGATTTAAAAGTTTAAATTTAAAAATGGAATAAAACAAAAATGGTTTTAAATTATATCAAATTTACTTTTTTGATGTGTGAAGTGCCAATGTTTTGGTTAGAAATATATTTTCTTTTATATGGCTGCTCCGACTGGCCTTTTTCGATCGACCAAATTTTTGTGTAATTTTTCGAGTCGTATCTCGGCAATCTGGACATCACGATTGTTGACCTTCAAATGCTCATTGTTTCTGTTTAACCGCGCTCCACTGAAAACAGTCATAATGTGTCAAATCACAATTCCTTGGCTGATAATTGACATCCCCATTTCAGCTAATTAAACGGCAATCAAAAATTTGACGCAATAAATCGATTGTGGCATGATATGTGTGGCAACGAAATCAAACACTATTCACATCAATACCACATGCACAAAAAAAATGATTGTTATGTTGCGATATGTCAATCAGCATTAGAGAGAGAGAGAGAGAGAGAGAGAGTGAGAGAGTAGTTAAAAAAGGATAATTTAACACTGAAAGTGTTGATCTTTATAAATAAAGCTGGTAGCGCAGTAGTAAGTAAAATTATGATGTAAAATAAATAAATAAATAATCATAAGCAATTGTTTTTATTGATTTATTGTCATAGAATTCTCGTATAAAGCTCTTTCGATAACTTTAAAGCGTAACGTATTGCGAGTGAATAAAATAATCAAGTCCGTCTGAGAATATTTGACCAAAAAAATCTTTCTTAATATGTTTGACTCCGTGGTGGTTGTGAATGATAACTATGCCCTAAGAGGCAATAATAAGTTATTCGAACTTAGTGAAGTAGAATTCAAATTCGTACTATGTTTCAGGGGAAAGAATACATTCACCAAGAGATGACTTTACGATATAACTGCTACTATAGAAAGATTTCATTTAATAGTCTTACCCAAAGGTTTTCCTAATTTAAACGAAGGCAGTCACAGAGTTAAATCAATTCAAATACCAGATCAATATATTTGGGCCTTAGATTCTGAACTTTATATGGTACAATCAATAAATTCAAGGTAAGGTTAGTTTGAAGTGGCAGCTTCAGAGTAGCAAATCACACTTGACCACGCATAGCGGTCCGTTGTGACGCCACAAGTAAGCGTAGTCCCTCTATTGAGTTCATTCCACCAATCACATCGAAAAAATTGTTCAGCGCAGTGGCTGCACATTTAAAGTTTAGGACACAAATTTTAGATTTTAATTTCAAATTTAAAATAAAAATGAAATATTTTTAATTACAATCGTATAAAGTTTATTATTTCTTACATATCAAAAAAAATAACTCCTCTATTCTCTTATTTGAATCATTTTCTGTTGTTAATGAAATGCTTCAGGTTTCGTTCGTTTAACTTTAGAAAAAGTAAAAAAAAAAGAAAACCACAAAACAATTATAATAATTTCTTTTTTTTTATTAATAATTATTATTATTAATTGAATTCGTACATCGAAATTATATGGTATTATATGGTAGAAAGTTTCAAAAGAAATTTTGCTTCACCATGAAACTTTTCACATTCATTATGTGAGTGGGATTTTTTTGTGGGTGCACAAAATTAACAAACATGTGGATACAAATTAAAATTTAAAGAAAAATAGTTCATTACCACGATACTATTGTACGTTAGTTACTCATGAGCTAATTAGAATTAAGCAAAAATGAAATTTAAAATAAATTTTGCAAATACATAGAAGGTTAAAATCCCCATATGAACTAAAAATTCATGATCTGAAAAAATAGCTGGGCAAGCGAAATGAAGTCGCCTCTCATGTACTAAATTAATACACACAACATAAGTGAGAAGTTAAGTCGGATTCCTGACGGAAGGGTCGTAATGCCCAATTGTATATATGACTGAAACCTCATCACAATTGTACTTTAAAGTAATAATCGGGTTTTTAGTTATTACCAGAAATTAACTCCGAAATAATATGAGTTTTCACTCTCTGCGGTGCTAAATATGATTACGTTCATGCTATGTTCACTGAAGAAAAACTATGAGCTGTGATATCTGTACTTTTACTTTCAAGGCTCAGTTAATCAATTAATTTTATAAATTTTCCGAAAATACACATTACACATTCCCAACCCTGACACAACTAACGACACAAACATCTCTGAAAAATAATAACACTAACATCACCATACACATCAACATTCACTACACACATCAACATACACACTTATCATCTACATATCCTGCATGGTTGTTTTGATCCTTGCCGAACAGTTGACTAATAATTCTCGAATAAAAGAGTTGACTATCGATCTTCAAACAACACGAAACAAATACCCAACAAACTCTACGCGAGTGTACTATAGTGGAAAAAAGTATAGAATGAAATTTGAAATAAATTATATAAAACAAATTGTGAACTGTTGTGAACAAATTACATATGCATATTGTAAAACAATAAGAATAAAATACATTTTTACAACGTTTGAAGAAAATACAAACAAAATTTAAAACCCCTATAACATTTATTATTTACATATATAGACAGTTAAAATATAAGAGGTTTGTGCCCCTATCATACCCACCTACTAACCCCACCCTATAACGCGTTTAAACAATACGTAATGATTGAAGTATCTTAATTATTTTCAAATTCACTTTCTAAATGAATGATTAGTTTTTCTATCCTCGGAGGAAAAAGCAATAAGACAAACCATCATGGTATCTGGACACCGCGAAATGTGTTGGACCTGGTGATAATGATATAATATTCTCCGCTGAATCTCTAATGAGACGTGGTAAAGGATTTTGACTCCATTGCAATGTATGATGCACCTACACCACAAGCTACTTCACTAGCCTCATCATTTTCCATTTCATATTCACATGTATCAATATCACTTTCACTTTCAATATTTGTATCTAATATGGAACAAATTAAAATATCTGAATCATTTTCATTTAGAATTTCAGCATTAGCACTGCTGTCCAAATTTCGCCGATTTTACAATTTAAATTATTTAAAATATTGGGCCAGAAGACCTTTTTATATCGAATTATTTATGAAAAATACAAAGTGAACCAAAATGGTCTCTTACCTAAGATTCGAAAGTTTTTTTTAACCTAACAGCAGGGTTAATTTGACTAGAAAAATATATGCTGCATTCGCACAGATTGTATGTGAACTATTTACAATGCAATGTGATTCAAATTGTTTATTCAAAAAAACTATCTTGTTTAGCTCTCTATACCAAAATAAATTGCTGCGTCTAAGTTTAAAAAGATATCTTTATAATTAAAGTTTGTAGCATACGCTCTTTCCAAACGCATCAACATATTGTAGGTTATTTAGCAATCGGCCTAGACGACAAAAAATCGCCTAGTTTTCATTAAGGTTAAGCAAAAACATTCTTTTTTTTTTACTAAAATCAGTCCAAATTGATTTGTTTTTGAAAACAGCTGCTCTGACTGCTATAAGGCAACCATACAGGCTAATAAATGTTCAAAACCTTTGCCAGTGAGTGCACAGAATACATACCATACTTAAGACCTACTTGCTTAATATTTTGAAATTTAATTTTTGGTTGAAGGTAAACCAATATTTTTTATAATAAAAAAAAAACAACAATTACCAGACGACATAATTATTTTCGTTTGGTGATTTGTTTTGACATTTTTTAAAAATTACTCCCAAATATTTCATAACCAAAAAAGGTATATAATTTGACCAAATTCAATTTGATTAAAAGCTGTGCTTGTACTTCGACTGCTGTTTACATTTTGATTAGTTGTAATGTATGACTTCGTTTTGTTTTCTTTACTCGATTTTTAATAACAAAAATTCATCAAACAATGTTTTACGACTGCAAGTGACTAAATAAAATGCCAGCTGATAAGATTATTAAAAAAGTTTTCTTCATTCAAAAAAATATAATAAATTGCATGAACAATTTTTTAAGGTGAACACTCCTCTACAACTACGTAGTATTTTTGGGGCAATGACATACAATTGTTAAAGTCGGCTTAACAAAAGTTGCAATCACAATTTCTGCTGTACATCAAAGAATGCTTAGCGAAAAGTTTGGAATATTTTTGCAGAAATGTTTAGAATACGAGTATAAAATGATTTACATGTGCGAAAAATTAAAAAAAAATAAACTTTAAAGTAAGTTGTACCCGCGAGCTTTCTTAAATTTTGTTAATGTTCTTCGTTATAAAATAAAAGCCAATTGCTATGCCAGTGATCTTTCTTTAATAATGAGAACAAGAAAACAATGAGAATAAGAAATATTTATAAATTTTGAACATGAAAGCAACGGCTTTATAAGTTTTGGTGTAAAGAGTTTTAAAGAGTGCACAAAGATATTTAATGTATATAGTATATACATATATGAGGCCAACCATTCGATTGAATGCATGCGCTGCCAACATGAATATGCTACAGAGAAGACTGCTAAACAACATCGTCAAGCTGTGGTGCATTAGAAAAGAAAATATTCACAAGGTGACTAGACTAAACTAGAAACTACGTCCTGAGGTTATCATCTTAAATATTCCGAGGTTCGAGAACAAGGACCTACACGCATTAAAGGAAGACCAGTTGTAGAAGTATTGAATTAGAGTAGAATACAATCCTTCAGTCAGGACTACGAACTAGCTTCGAACTGCATGCATGTATCTGTTAATTTTGTATACAGTCGACTGCGTACGACAGATTTAAAACCACGGCCTCACGTCTAGTAAGCCAACATATTACCTACAAAGCTACGGCAACTTCAAGAAAGCACGTCCGACCACTGATTCTGGTTTGTAAAATTTTTACACTATTTTACGATATTGACTCTATATCGTAGTACTTTACTTATGTATAAATATGTCATAAAATGTTATTGTTTTAAATTCAATTTCAAATTCAAAATTATGATTAACGCGTACTTGTTAAATTAATTATGGTAGTTAAATACGAATTTTAGCAGAATTTAACTTATAGAACAGGGTATTTAATTTACTTCCTGCTGTTTATTTATTACAAATAATAAAACCCAGCTGTATACATACATTTAATCAAAAAACTATTTTTAATGATCTTTGTTATTGCAAAATTCAACAATAATTTCTATAATAAATGTTATAAAATTCTACATAATTAAAGTGAAAATAAAATAAATTTAAATGTTTAATGATTATTATATTCTGCCTTTTCAAAGGCGATTATATTTCGCATTGACCAAATGAGATAATTAAACGAACAATTTAAAATAAAAATATTTTCAAAATAATTACGCAGTAATAAATCCACAAAATATAAAGGACCATTGTGTAAATGATTTTCAAGCTTCAATTCAATACAAAATTAAAACTGCGTTACTCTTTTTTTATAAAAAACGAAACTCAGTTCATGTAGTTGTCGTAGTCTAGTAGGTAGTGTGCTCGCTTATTAGACATAAAGCCCGGGTTCGATCCCCAGGGCAGACATCAAAAACGAAATATGAGAAAAATATTTCTTCGGCGACTTCCTCTCAGCAGATTTCTGAGGTTAAAAACCTGCCATGAAAAAGTTTCTCAAAAATCTGTCGTTCGGAGTAGACGTTTTATTATAAATCTTCTGCAGACAAGCTATATTGCTTCGCGGAACTATTAATTAACAAAACTTCTTGTTTAAACAAATTAACTAATTTTATATCCTTTAATTATCTATTGGAATCAATGGATTTGTTAAAAAGTATATATTTTATAATATTTTTGAATTATATAATATATTTGAATTGCTTTTCTTCCGTATAAAGGTTTTCCTTCCTATTTTTAGTGTATATATTTAAAAAAAATTATTACCAATATCTAAGGAATCCTAGTTTTAATTGTTAAAAAAAGATCTCAAAATGTACAACGCATGAATATTGTAAATAAAGGAATAAATGTATGTATGTATGTATAATAATGTAGGTCCCGCCATTCAAGTATAAAATTAAGGCACACAACATGAGTGGTGTGAGAAGCTAGGCCGTAATCCTGACTGAAGAGTTGTAATGGCCAATTATGTATGTATATTATATTTGTCGTTATACCACAACAAGTGCTTCATGGGCAATTATTAAAAGCAACCGTGGTGCAAAAGAATACACAACGTAACTTTCGTATTGTCGAACAAATTAAGGGAGAATCAAACAGACCACGAGACTAGGATCATCACTTGAAGAAATAGCAAGTCACGAGCAACTAACATTCACAGAAATGCAGTTGAAATTTGCAGTCATTTGAAATTTCGACAGTTTGCGACCCATCGACAGAAATTTAAATAAAAGGATGTTGACGCTGTTTGCTCTGGAGCGTTGTAATGTACATACCTACAGGACTCAGAGCACAGGTGACATAGGCCAATGGTAAGAGGTAGAATCAGTGCTGTTGGAACCGTTCTAGACCAAAGTAAGAATGTTTAAAAGGAGTAAACTTCTATATTGATATCTGAAGGCTAACTGAGCTACGCAATAATGAAAAACCGATTAAATGCGTAGTGCTCTGTATCAGCAAGAAGGGACGAATTAGACCGGAAGCCGCCAAATCAATAATATGCACAGGTCTTTCAGTAAAATCAAGCACAGTGTCCAAATAACAAAGCCTCAGATGAGGTCTAATGGCGAACAATAGATTTAGCTTTTTGCAGATCACTGCAGCCTCATTCGTTCTTCGAATGGCTAACCCCTAACATTGACTGATATGTGAATCTTAGAAGGATGACGCACATAACTAATAAAGAGGAGATCGCATTCTCAATCAACCACTTTAAGGGAAACAAGTATTATAGCGGAGTTATTGAAGTGCAATCCAGTCACTTTTTCTGGAGAATGATGGTTGAGGAATGAATTGAAAAATAGCGACATTACAGATTCCACCAACTGGCACGGTATTACTCTACTCTAAAATAAAAATTTGATTTTACTTATTGACCTCTTGACCTTCTTTGAAACGTTCTTAACGTTCTTAGACACTTTATTTTGTTATTTCCTGGCATGCTTTCCCAAAACGATTCTTTCAAAGTAATTAAAATCTCTTCGAAAACCCTGATTAATAATATTTTGCATTCATCGATCGTCCGGTTTGAAGCTGGAATACACTATGCCGTCTTAGTGCTGTAGTAGAGCGGTCGGAACCAGATAGGGTCTTCGCCCAAGGATCATGCGTTGGATATATTTTACGGTCATCGAACCCAACCTCTTATATGGTGTTGCTTTCTGGTGGACTGCTCTGGACAGACAACACAACGTCAGACTTCTTGACAAGACCAAAGGGTCTGCAGCCATTTATATAACTTGCGCTTAGCGCACCGTCCCCACGAAAGCCTTGTTCGCAATGCTCAACTGGCCTTCCATTGTGCTTCTCGCTAAGCAGGCGGCTAAGTTTGCTGCGACTAGACTTAATGCCCTGTCTCGTTGGCATATTGTATCTTCTGGTCACTCCACTATTCTGGAGGTTGATCCAGTGGCCCCAGTGAACTTCGACTATCTCCATGCTGAATATTGTATCGACAGGGGTTTCCACTTTCTGATTGCCAGTAGGGACGACTGGAATCCCCCCGGAAGTCCTGGATATATATACCGACAGCTCTAAACTCGATAATTTGTTTGGAAGCGGTGTCTACTCTGGGAAACTGAACATTTCTCTCCGTCTGCCGGACTACTGCAGCGTGTTTCAGGCGGAGGTGATGGCAATTTACAGGGCCGCTCAATGGATCCTCTTCAACGATGCTCCTTTCACTCGCGTCACGATTTTCTCTGATAGTCAGGCCGCGATAGGATCTCTATCGGGTTCCGTGATTAACTCTAGGATCGTTAGGGAATGTCGCCGCTGTCTCGACCTTCTCTCGGGGCGCTTCACCAGTATCTCTCTGGTGTGGGTCCCCGCCCACAGTGGAATTCCGGGAAACTGTAGGGCCGACGAGCTAGCCAGAGCTGGTGCGCTCCCTCCGGAATCCTCTTAAATTGAATTTGGTATGCCACTTGCCTCGGTCAAGTTGGAAATTGACCTATCCTGGGTCGTTCATGAAACTTTCTGGCTGGTTTCAAAGTGTAGGGTATTCGTGCTTTTGATGTGCAGCCCTTGCGCTGATCAACTTCTTCCTCTTCCCTGATTTTGGTGGAACTTGGTTAGTACAGGGACTGCATTCACCCGTGGAGACAAAACGGGCCGCTATGCGTGCTCAAGTGAGCTTTGTGATATCAGAGCTATCACTCCGACCTAACCTAACACCAAGCCGTCGTTACGCCTGTAACAAAATGCTAAGAATCTTATGTATGTATGTGTTCATATATTCTATTCAAGAGCATTTTTAAATTGAAACTTAAATTTTTAAAATTATTTTTTTATGAACGGTCGTCGTCCAAATGCTGTTCATAAATTTGTCGACATTAAAGAACAATTTCGCTAATATTGCAGGAATGTATGTATGTGCGTGACTGTCTTGACTGTGTTACATGTTATACAAACATTGCATGGTTGTCTGACTGAATGGCTTTTGCAGTGTGTATTTTATCATTGTCCTCGTATAATAAATGTCGTAATTAATTATCCTTAACATTGTATTACAAGCAATTGTATGTACCAGCTGTCATCCATGACTGAATATGAGTACTGTTTTTGATCAATTTTTTTGTGTTTTTTCTATGGCATTAGATATAAAATACTTAGTTTTGTTTGTGTTTTCTCAGTATACATGGTGTATTATAAATAAAACCATCATTTTTTTACATTAGAAGAATGTTGTAACTCACTGTATATATATTGTTACGTTTTTATCTTTTTAAAAAAGTTGAGAATATTAGTTCGTTGATTGCAAGCAAAATAAAAATAAATTTTTACTTAGTTCTAGATAAATTCTTTATTATTCTTACTACTTTTGTGCCACACACTTGACGAATACAACAATAATTGCTTGTACGTTGTTCTTTTTTGCTTACAACGCAGATCTTCTCAATGGCGATCTTCTAACAACGACTATCGCTTCTTCACATAAGACTGACTACATTCTTACTGCTCGTTGCCTACTTTGTCTTACCTTTTTATATGCTCACGTAAACAATCTGATGAAGGTTTTTAAAGTAGAATGTTCCTGTTTCGCCTTACCGAGAACTCTATTGCAACTTCATTATTGTTTGTGCAATTTGTTCACATTGCTTGTTATTGCGTTCCCGCTTACTGGTCTATCCCCGTTTCTTTCATACCGATGTTGTTGGTTTACTTTTAACAAGTTCGTCGTATTTGTTAGTGTAGCTTTTGTTAATCATTTTAATGTTAAACGATGTTTCCGTTTTCGTAAAAATATGTAAGTGTAATATGATTTTTTATGGTTATTAAATTAATTTTTAAAGTTCGCGTAGTGCAGTATTACAAGAGCGATCTTTAAAGATTATTACCAGCCAAATACAAAAACTGCCACACTTAGCTAAGTGTACTCCCAATTGATGGTAACATCTACATCTATATACACCATTGACACACGATAAAGAGATTTCCGACTTATGACAACATTGGCCGAAAGCAATCGTAGTCGGTTAAGTTAAATTAAAAGTTAAGTTCAAATGAAACCTTGTCTAAATTGATATTCATGATCTTGCAAATAATTCAGATGAGTACTGTCAACAAATACACACATTATTGGACATTACAACTCTTCAGTCAAAATTACGGTCTAGCTTCTCACATTACTTATGATTGACAGATTTTTTTAGAAACTTTTCATGGAAATTTTATTTACTTTCAGAGTTTTTGCTGGAAATCTGCTGAGAGGAAATCGCCGAAGAAATATTTCCGTATTTCGTTTTGATGTCTGACCTGGGGTTTGAACAGTGGCCTTAAACTGTCTAATAAGCCAACACTCTACCTACTAGGCTACGGCAACCTCAACAGACGGCCAGTCTAAATGCAAAGATAACATCAACCTTTACATATCGACAGAATATTCAGAGTTAGTTGGTGTGTTCTTATCTATCCATCTTATAGTCCGAACAGCAAGTAATTGCTAACTGTTTATATATAGATCGCCTTAACAAAAGCTTCTGAACATTGTTTGTCTAAGTCTTCTTCTAATGGGAAGGTGAAGGGCTCCTCTTATTGGAAGAGGTTTCATTTAGGCAGCATTTAGCCCCATTATGATGCCACATTCAACTGGAAATCAAACATTCCGTAGAGAAAACCAAACCGTTTCCCAAAATAAATGTTGCTAGTGCAGCAATCTTCATATAACAGAGCTCAGTCAAAGATGACAAAAAGTGAGAGGTAGAAAAACCTCCGCCTCTTTATGACAAGAAAAGGACGCTAACACATGAGGTAAAAGACAGGCTCATCCTCCTTCTCAGATCTACATTTCCAGCAAAAGTCATTTGCTGAAATACTGAGTCTTTAGGCATACCTACCAAAGATAGCGGTCCGTAAGAAATGTCTGATTTTCCATGAATTCAGCGGATAAATCACACTGAACTTGACCGATGACAATGATAACGTTGGCTTTGAAGTCCGTTGTGGTTCTTGGCCTACGACATGACATGGCTTGTCGCTCAATTTAGTGGTTTTTCGATCAATACAAGTCTCAAATTGTTGTTGGTAGTGATCAGATTCTAGGAGCTCATGGTACATCACACCTTTCAGGTCCCACCAGACAGACACCATTGTCTTATTGCCTTCTTCTTGAATAGATTTGGTTTTGCAGCTTAAGTTGATGGTTTTCAATGACTTTTTCTTTTTAGGATTGTGAATACAAATCCATTTCTCATTGCCAGTAATACTTCGATGTAACTGTGATTTCCTAACATGGTTTGAACCAAAATTTCAAAAGTAGCTTTTCGGTTTTCCGTATGTCTGTCGTTCAATTCACGTGGCAGCCATTTTTTAGATATTTCCCATAGCTTTTAAACATTCAAAAATTATTTGGTGTGCAACATATAACATTTCTGCGAGGGTTCCTTCATCCAATATTGTTTGAAATTCGGTGTCTTCACGTTTTTCTGATTTCTCACATCAAAATCCGTAAATAAAATTGTTCCCTATGGAGACATTTGTATATTGACGCTTACTTCATACCCGCAAATTTGGTATATTATGGATTGTAAGTTTTTCAGTATTCTAGGAGCTCCAATGCTACATATAACTGAACTCATTGCATAATCTTTGTACGTACATATACGTATATTGAAGTCGCGGTAATCTAGTAAGTAATGTGTTTGCTTGTTAGATGCGAGCCCATAGTTCAAATTCCGGTTAAGACATTTCCAACAAAAGGAAATATGAAATAATATTTCTACGGCGACTGCCTCTCAGCAAGATTTCTGGCTAAAATTGTGAGAGTAAATTAAATTGCCAGAAAAAGTTTCTTGATGTTGAACTGTATGTCCCAAACAGAGATCAGCATTGCATTGAGTAGATTCAAATCATACTCATAATTTCTGATACTTATACGCATTCATACTTATTTTAATATCATAATCATACTACTCATATTCAAAGTGTGAAGTACTCATCGTGCTCATACTTAACAATACGCATTATGTTGTTAATTCGACTCAACTTTACTCAACATTTACAAGAATCATAAAATAAGTATGATTCGCGTACGAACACTACAATACTCACTAGAAGGTTGTGGGTTTGCTTTGCTTGCTGTCTTTGTCTTTTTCTTTCTTCTTTTTTTGTAAATGCAACAAGAACTAAGACTGTAACTTTTGATCAATGATTCGAATCTCTCGAATCATTTATGAGTATTATCTGAATGAGTAGGCGTATGAATCAAACATATTTGGAATATTATGAGTTTGATGTCAACATTGTACTCGCACTCATTACAACCATACATACACACATTATTGGCCATAATTGGCCATTACAACACTTGAGTCAGGACTACGACCTAGCTTCTCACACCACTCATGTTGTGTGCCTTAATTTTATACGTATGGTAAAAACATACCTCAGTCATTGTTGTCAAATTGTTAATATTGACGCAATAATATTTGCTTAACTGGATCATGCCAAACGCTGTTGATTTTGCAAGCGAAATAAATTAAGTGTGCAAAGTGCAATAATCTCATCTTAATTACTTACTTGATTAGTTTTTACAATCCTTTAGTTAGAATTACGATCTAACTTCTCAGACCACACATGTTTCGTGTGTTAATTTTATCCATGACTTTTCGGGACCAGAATTCAGCAATGAATCGTTTTTTCGCTGCTCATAAGTAAGAGTAAGTTAACAGTATTGTAATTCTCTCTGATTCCCTGATTCATTCGTACTCACTACAACATTGATTTATAAGTACAGGTTGCAATGCAGGCGCCGTAGTCTAGAATATAGTGTGTTGGCTTATTAGACGTAAAGCCCGGGTTCGTATCCCAGGCCAGACATCAAAACGAAATATGAAAAAAAAAAATATTTCTTCGGCGACTTCCTCTCACCAGATTTCTGGCTAAAACTCTGAGAGTAAATAAATCTGCCATGAAAAAGTTTCTCAAAAATCTGTCATTCGGAGTCGACGTTAAACTGTAGGTCCCGCCACACAATTATAAAATTAAGGCACACAACATGAGTGGTGTGAGAAGCTAGGCCGTAATCCTGACTGAAGGGGTGTAATGGCCAATTATGTATGTATATGTATTCGGTATTTTAAATCATCCACTCTTTGATGAATTCTATGCTGTTTTTTCCAATTTAAGAACTATTCTTCTCGTCCGACATCTCTAATTCCTTCCGTGTTGTTCGTCTTCCACTTCATTTCTTAATATCCCACAGTGTAACGTTAGTGCTAACAAACTTACAGATTAAATGGGAAATTTTGAAACAGTTTTGAAAGTCACGATGGAAAAGATTTCGTTGGCACAACCAATTGAAAGAGCCTTACAATGTAAGTTTAATGCTTAAGGTATGAAACTACGAAAGAGGAAGTAGTGGGCTACTTCGAGACATCATGTTACATTGTGCATATTAGACTTAAGACATTTGCCTTTTTCCAAAAATTGACAAATTTCTTTAATATTAAATTCGTAACTAACTTTATTCTATAAAAACCTTTTAGCAACATATTTGCGAAATCACAAATACCTATATATGTAAATGAATTGAAATAAATTAAATTATTTATTTTCTTTACTGAGTTGTTATTGCCAGTAAACTCAATTTATTTGCGTTCCAATTCTTACTTTCTCATAAAACATTGCGATAAATTATATTTCCTTACCCATTCAACATTGTATTCTGTTGCTATATTTTGTGAAATAAAGTTTTTATATCGCCAAAGAAATTCCATGAAAATGAATGGGTTTTTATATGGAATTTCTATAGCTGTGGTTATTGTTTTCCATTCACATAAAAATTTTATAAAAGCGTGATACTTGTGTTCTAAAGGGTCCGCCAAATAAGATTTTTTTTTTGAAAATGCTGTAAAAAAAACTACTGAATATTTTCTCAAATTTCTTTTTTATTTGAAAGTACAATCCTTTCGGTTAATAATGGAAAATAATTTCATTCAAATGGCTGCCTCGGCTGGCCATGCAGTAGCCTACACGAGTAGCCTACAGAGCATGCCGATTTTCGCAAAAAAATCATCTTTTCAGATGAAGCTCATTTTGATCGGGCGGGTATGTAAACAAGCAAAATTGTCGCATTTGGGGACAGAAAACCCGCACGCATACATTGAAAAGCTGACGAACCCAAAACGAGTCACTGTTTGGTGCGGATTTTGGTCCAGAGGCTTAATTCGAAAATGAGCAAGGAGTGTCCGTTACAGTCAATGGCGAGCGTTATCGGGCCATGTTGAAGCAATTTTTGTACACAAAAATTGAAGAGGAGGATATTGGCAACATTTGGTTTCAACAGGACAGCGCTACGTGACACACAGCCAAAGCTACACTCGATGTTTTGCGACCTATTTTTGAAGATCGCATTATCAGCCGCAGAGCTGATGTCGTTTGGCCACCTCGGAGCTGCGATTTGACACCATTGAACTATTATTTGTGGGGTGCCGACAAAGATAAGTGTTACGCCGACAATCCAGAGACAATTGACGCTTTAAAGGACAATATTCGTGAAGCCATTGGTGAAATACAGCTGCACACAATCGATAATGTGCCTAAAAATTGGACCGATCGTGGTTACTGCATGGCCAGCCGAGGCAGCCATTTAAATGAAATTATTTTCCATTATTAACCGGAAGGATTGTACTTTCAAATAAGAAAAGAAATTTGAGAAAATATTCAGTAGTTTTTTTTTAACACATTTTCAAAAAAAAAAGTTATTTGGCAGACCCTTTACTATGAAGGGTATAAAAAACATCCTGGTTATCCTTGATTGGAGTGAATAAAGTTGTTCTCATATATATGTGGTTATATAAGAAGTATACTGTTACGAAAATTAAAAATCAATATACTGGTGCTCTGCTTTTACATCGTTTAATATTAAAAATTATATACAAAAGCTACAAAAGCAACACACTGAACTTGTTTACAAATTATCACACTGCACAACATGAAAACAAACCACCAGTAAAAAAAATGAAAATTATAAGCAAGTAAACAAAAATACAACAACAAACATCAGCAAAAAAAAAATGATAAAAAAGTAAATAAAAATACAACAATAAACACTACAAGAGATTTCGAGAAGGCGAAGTTATTCGCCTTCAAGAGTGTTCGTCAGACTATTTGGCCTGCCATATAAAAAGCAAGGCAAAGCAGGCAACTGATTCAATAACAGTTCAGTCAGCCTTGTGTGAAGACGCGTCGTGTTTGAAGAGAATAATTGTGGTTTGAAGATCTCCGTTATAGAGATCTGTCGAACAATTGACCAGTAATTGTTATTGTTTATTGAAAAGAGTGCAAAGAGGAATGACAAGCAAAGTTTTTGTAATAACCAATTATGTATGTATTGTTATGAAAATGAAAATCTAGATACTGATATTTCGCTTGTACATCGCTTAACATCGAAATTATAAACAAAAGCTACAAAAACAAAACAATGCCGTAAACAAACATATTTACAAGTTATTGTCCTGCTTAACGTAACAACTAACACCAGCCTTAAAAAATGGTAAACAAGTAAACAAAAATACACAAACAACACTGCAAGAATAAATGTAAACAAAATACACAAACAACACTACAATAATAAATGTACTGAACGATGTTTACATTTGTAAAGATTTTGAGAAGACGAAATCATGAACGTTCGCCTTATGTTTACTTTGCCATTTGTGTAAACAGAGAAGGAACAAAAAAATGCAATTGTTGTTGTTTATATAAAGTTGTGAACAGTGACACAAAGAATTTTGCGAATAATAAAGAGTCTTGATTAAACTAAACACAAATTTATTTTCTAATTATTTGCAATCTATTCTATCTCTATTTTTATTTAAATAAAAACTGAAATAATATCTCAGCTAAATTAAGTTTTTATAAAGGAAAGTACATATGTGATATTTTTTTTTTTTCATTTGTTCGCATTTCTTATTTTGTGCTCATAATAATTTTAAAGTAAATCTAGAGCCTTCAGAAAAGTATCTGAGTAACCTTAATGAACTGTAATGAAACACAAATGGACAATTTATAATATTACAGTTAACCTTTAACTTATGACGTGGTAGTAAATTTAACACTATCTTTTTTATTTTTCTAGTAACTTCTCTTTGTTGCACTTTCTTAAGCTGACATTGCCAGTACCCTCATATTATACTATGATTTTATTGATAGTATAGTTTTGTCTTTAGATTGTTACAGCATCTCGGAGATTTCTGTGTGTGGGTGTAAAATTTACTACACGTCGTCGTTTGTGGAAATTTTGAATAGAAAATATTTTACTACCACGTAGTGGTTTGTGTGATTTTTATATAGAAAATATTTTACTACCACGTCTAATCTAACGTTAGTAACCCATATAAAAAAAAATATACTACACGTCTCCGTAAACGTAAGTATTTTTGTAATTTTTTTTTCACTTTGTTTTTGAGTTGCTGAAAAGTTTTTAATTTTTTTGTATTATTGTACAATTAAATTGTGGGAAATGGCACATTGGCACATGCAATATTACGGTCAGATTCTCTTCCCCAGCCTGATAATTTTACCTCAAAAGACTGATTGTTATTTTTTTATATATATAAGATATTGAAATGTTCCTTTTTATTATATTAAGTATATAACTTAGGCTGTTGAAAAATGCCATTTATTGTTTTTGTTTAACCTTAATCTTCTTAATGTACAAGTAAATGATATACCTATTTTTTTTTACTTGTGTTAACGAGGCTTGTGAAATAAAGTAAAATTTTTTAAATAAATTTGAATTTGTTTCCTTGTTTTTGCTAATAATTGGTTTAGAAGCAATCAAATTTGAATTATATAAGTATAACATTATTATAATATATACACATTAAAAATTATATGAAAAATTATTTGGGTGTATAATTTACACCACCTCTTCATATACGCTAAACAATTTCACGTCATAAGTTAAAGGTTAATAACGTCACACTTAAACCCACATCTGATTTCGTTTAAACGATTTGACAAATTTGAAAACAAAAAAAAAATCATTTCTTGAATTCTTGGAATCGTACTTAGGCGAAGACTTAAGGTGTGTCCTTTTCTCCTAACGTTCTTAGCTTTTTTGTTTAAAAATCGCATTCGTAATAATTTTACGAATTTCATGAAATCCTCTTTGTGCTGTTTTTAAATTAGGGGTGAGTATATTAATTTACAATTTTTTAAGGTTCTGAAAAATGTGTAAAGGTTTCTCAGTCAGTTTAAATGGCAATTAAAAGACAAAAATGTAAAAAAGTAAGACTAAACCAAGAATTTAATTACCCGGTTTCTGAATTTCAATTAATTTCATAGTACAATGCCAAAGCAAGGATTTCATTCAAGAAATTGCCTTTCTTTTAGAAGAGAAAAAAGTTATCATTTCTTTTTTACCATTTAACAGTGCGAAAAATATTATCTTGACAGAATACTTGGAAACAATCAAGACTTTATTAACCTTTTTCAACCATATTTTTAACAGCTTTTATTGGCATCAGATTTTATAGTATAAAAAGTAGAAAAAAATATGATTTCTGGACTCAAGCTACTGCTTTTTTAGTGTATGAAAGGAGAAAAAATTAATGGAATAAAAAATATTCAAAATCTCATTGTCTTTACCATTAAGGTTTACTCTGGAATGATTATAAAATTTAATTAGAGTGTTTGTACTGTAAGAACCAGTAAAGACTTCTATTCTATTCTAAAAGCTTTTCCAACAGAGACTTCCGAACTCTGATAATAAATAACAATAATCTTGCTGAATCTACAACTGTGCAGTTAGTCAGCATTACAACCTAGCTTCTCGCACCACCCATATTGTATGTGTTAATATTTTCTGTGAGTGATGGAATCAACAGTTTAAGGTCCACTTCGAACGACAGATTGTTTAAGAAGTTTTTATGGTCATTTTATTTATTCTCAAGTTTTTTGCCAGAAGAGTTTGAATCACGGACTCATTTGTAATAAACCAACACTTTACATACTAGACTGCGGTTATTTCCAACTTGATATCTGTCAAGTCAGTAGTTGTTTATTCACTCTGTTTTCTAGCACTACTGTTAACGACCGTAAACGTTATATATTCTCTAATACGTTTTTAAACAGTTGGCAACTGTTCCTAACTTGCATCGAAAAGTTATCTTTAACGATGAAGCCAATGAATGACGATAGCAATCCAGATAAAATCCAAGAGTCTCCAATTCATTTCGAAAAAGTCACTGTATAGTGTGGATTTTGAAGCGCTATGTTTGTTTGTTCTTTTTTTTTTTTTTGCTTGAATTTGATGATCTGTATGCCAAAGACACGCAATTACTACAACGTCACATTGCTTATCCTGGGGCTTATCACTTCGTTGATGTAAACTGATCACCAAGATTGTGCAATTAAAAACCGCAAGATTTTCTTAAGTTGCAGCCATAAAACAAAAGGATCCTCAAAGCAGAGTAAGTGAAAGCAAAGTGCAGTGTCGCCCTTCTCGCTCAATCTGTGCTCAAGGCTTTGCAATCTACTAATTCTTTTGTGCCGCTCTGCTTTTGTACTCTGCTCTGGTCACTACTATATGCAACGGGCTTAAATTTAATAGAGCTGGTGGATAGGTCCTCATCGACACACATACATATACTTCTGCACTCCACTTAAGCGGAGAAATTGATTATGTAGTGCATATTGCAGACTTGTATCGGATGGGCCATTTATCGGTTTAAATTTGAAACATCTGTTGTATTGAATCTTTCAATGCTTGTGTCATTCTATTCTGTCACAAAATTTAGTATATTATCTCCACTGAACGTAACCAATCGATTCACGCTTCAGCAACATTGGGATTTATTAGACCAAGGAGAAACTGCACGATGATGTTCCTCATTTTCATGTTGTTGTGTACTGTAAAAAGCAAAATTGCTGCATTTGAGGCTTAGAAAACCAACAAGTGAGCTTCAGAAGAACTGTTTGGTGCAGCTTGTGGAGTGGAAACATCAGTGGCCCATATTTCTTTAAAAATGAGGGTGGCACAACCATTACTATCAGTGGAGACGCTTGTCGCATTTGACGAGAGGTTGGTGCAACTTGCCACACATCTCATTCTACAATCGATTTGTTGCATCAAAGTTTTGCTTGCCATTTAATTAGTCGAAATGATGATGCCAATTGGCCACCAAAAAGTTGCAATCATTGGTCTATTTTCTTGAGGCGACAATTAAGAAAAGTGTTATGCCGGCAAATCAGAGACAATTGAGCAATTGAAGGCAAAATTAGTGATGCCAAGGTCGAGATACGACTCGAAAAACCACACGAAAATTGGGCCGATCGAAAAAGGTACTGTTCGGTCAGCCATATGAATAAAATAATATTCCATTTCTAACCGAAGCTATTGTACTTCACAACAAAAAAGTAAATTTGAAATTATATAAAAAAAATTTTGTTTTATGGCATTTTTAAATTTAAACTTTAAAATTACCCACCAAGCCATTATATGTATTTACTCACATTATGAACATATGTGACGTATGAGTGATATTTTATTCTATTAGTTCCATACATGACAATAACAAAAAATTTTTATTGCATACTTTTCACAGTAACCATACCAGTACATATATGGTAGTATAATGCGTATGAGTAATATATTTCAAATTCAATTAAAAAGAAACTATACCCTATTAATTCGGAAGTGATTTTTAAAAATTTTAAATTTTTCGAAATATCCCGACTTAAAAGTAAACACAAAAGCCACAATTCCAGGCTATATTCTAGTGGGTACTACATCATGGCCTGTATCTTCATAGTATAAATCTTTAACATCTTCACAGCAAAAAAATAAATTTGACAAAATAGCTAACCGTTTTTGTTTTTATTGCATTATTAAATTTAAACCTTTAAATGGTTATCTGGTTTTGGTATTGATTAGACTTTTTGACTTTCTTTCTTAAAGTTAGGAATTCTTTTCGTAAACTTATCTCTTATTGAATAAATCCATTCCCCTTCTCCTCAAAACTACTGTTTCTTGCCAATTTTAGTTAATTTGAATATGACTTCTTCTTCACAAAGTTCAAATAATTCATTGTTGCCTGAGGATATAGTCATCATTCACAACAAGCATAGGGCCAAACATTTTAAGAAAGAAATTTCGCTCAAATATTCTGTGGCGGACTGGTTTTTTTCGACTTATTCACTAACAATTCTTTACGTTTTTTTACGTTTCAAATTTAAATGACAGAGGTTCTAAGGCTCCAATTTAGGATGAGGTGCCAACAGCTCCACAACTTATTCAGCGAACTAACATTTTTATCTGAGATCCATATTGAAAGTACTGACAACTAGATAATTTGATACATACAACTTTAACAAGATAGCCGTTATGAACTCTCATAATTTGGAAGTTAAATTTGGAAGATCCTATACAACAAACTATTTCTTTATAAGCAAAGAAACTTAAGCAATAAAGTCTCTGTAAAATAATTAAATTTGAATTGAATTGCATGAAAACAAGACATTGAATAATTATATTCTTACTCTTGACGAGAGAATATTCTCTCGGTATTAAAGCACTTTCAAATTCAGATTTGTTTGAATACAAGGATTTAATAGAAATAGGCTTAAAAATATTTTAAAATAACATGAGAATTTTTTTTTTTTGCTCTCAGCATGACTGCAATGTGCACCCCAAAGTGGGATGCAAAGTAAAAAGGGAAAGAGAATTATTAAGTTTAAGTGGATAATCACTAAATCTGATTTTAAATTTAAATTTGAAGTTTTTAATCAGAGATCCAAGGCAGTAGGGATATACAAATTGATAAAGATTTTAATCAAAGTTGGCAAAGTGAAAGCTTTATTTGCTAAACGAATGGTATTTAATTTATAAGAACAATTCCAACAAAGGAGGTTTGTTTCTAAATATTCACAATTAAAAAGGCTTTATTGAAAAGAGAACAATTTGTCAGCAGAAATACTAAGTTCATGACAATACCAGGCAAAATTTCTTTCTCCATAAAAAGATGCAAGACGTTCTATTCCCATCGTTTCGATTTCTTCGCCACATGCACAGCACTCATAATTTTTCAACAATACGATTCAGGTGTATATGTAAGGCGAAGAGTCCCTTTAATAAACGAATTAGTGTACTCAAACAAATGTTATTCAGTTTGTAAATAGTAACATGCTTACTCTGCGTCATTATTCCACAATAGTTGATGTGTCTCTTCTGATAGCTTTCTGTGCTTGGTTTCTGCTTTGAACGACATTGAGTTATCCAAGTTTTGGCATACAATCACGAAATTTTGAGTATTAATGAGTCGACAGTATTGAAATTCAACTAATCTGATTCATTCGTACTCACTATAACATTGATTTATAAGTACAGGTTACAGGTGACTGGAGAATATACCACGCTTTTCGGTGAACCTGGATGCACGTCTTTTCCTTTACGTTACATTGCTCACTGAGAGATCTGACGTTTGCGGGGACTAACCACATTGTGGGTTAGGAAGTCGGCTGCACCTTCTCCGGTGTGGTTATATGGACTTTATATAGCGTTCTTATGTAGGTGGCAACTAAGCCGGGATCATAGGTCTTTCGAGTGAACCCTGATGGCCGAGGTTAGCCTGATATGCATACGAATAGTGCTAAAAAATCGAATTTCTATAAGAACGTGTACCTTATTAATTGGTAGCCTCAAATATATATATAATGGTGTAGGAAGAATACTTTATTAATCATATATTATTTATAATTTCGAAGAAATAATATTGTTGTTCATATTCAATTTACTTTTGAATGTTTCCCTTAGTGACTTTAAAATTATAACTCTGGTTAAAAGACCATTTTGTTCAATGACAACATAACATTTATTTAAGCCGTCTTTGTTTTCACTTTATTTTTTTTTTTTTATTTGTTTTGCTTTTGAAACATTTTTTTTTCATTTTTTCGCAATACTGAATAATACAGTTGATAGCATGCAAGCAATAATTGGTAGGAAAACAGTAACCAGTTTTTTTCTACAGTGGGAGGACTCATTCTCTCCCGAATATTTTCTCAAAATTTTATATCTGCAGTATTATATTTGATTGTAATTTTATTTATTTTAACGAAAGTATTACCAATCGATTCGTTTGGGAAAATATCTTCCAGTCATACATACGTGCAACATGTGGCAAAACAATATTGTTCGTGTCGTCCCACACTAGCAATCCTTTCATTCAAAACGAAAAAAAAAGGAAAATTACTTCACCCACTGACTATTTTTCTCGTGTATGCTATAAAATATTAAAAGGTCCCGTACGTATACAGAGTTTTTTTTTTGTTCTTTCAAAATATGGCTTAAGGAGCCAAAGTTAAATTGTGTGAACATAGAAATGGTTGAACCAATTTGTTATGTTTGGTAAATTTAATGTTATGTCAGGAAGAATTTTCCTTTCTTTCCATCCAACGAACGACGAAATAAGTTTAAAATTATATGCAGCGCTACACAAACAGTGATTCACGTACGTACATAGTGCAAGTTAATAGAAGCGAAGATAGTTTGGCAGATTTGAGGACGAGTATAGCCAAAGTTATGAGATAGCATGTTCGTCCAGGCAAAGTAGGAAAAATAAAATAAAATAAATATTGGCATTGAGAAAGTGGAAATAAACAGAAAAATAGTAGAATCAAACACACTAATATAGGCGCATACCCCTCAACCAGAGTAATTAACTACAGAACAACCTGTATATGTCTCCAGATGGAAATAACCCGTTCAAAGAATTTCCTGTTGTGAATACTCAAATTTCTTCAACCCAAAGCTAAAGAATCGTCTCCAAACCCTCATCATATCCACGTACTCTTTTAATATCCGGCGGAAATATACCCTCTAGATCACATCCAGCGACCTGAACCATCGTTTTTTCCCTACTCATAAGTACTCATGAAATTCTGGGTATGAGTGAGTCAACAATATTGAAATTCAACTATTCTGATTCATTCTTGCTCACTACAACATTGATTTAGAAGTACTGGTTGCAATGAGTATGAGTACAACGTTGACATCAAACTCATAAGATTCGAAATATGGTCGATGCATACGTCTACTCATTCAGATTCATAAATTTAGAAAAATACATATAATACTTCGAGTTTGAGTGACTCGAATCATTCAGCAAAATTTACATTCTTGGTTGTTGTTGCATATACAAAAAAAGAAGTAAGAAAAAGACAAAGACAACAAGTATATTGAGTAAGGAAGAGTCCAAGTCAACAACATCATGCGTATTGTAAAGTATGAGTACGATGAGTACTTCAAACTTTGAATATAAGTAGTAGTGATATGAAGACGGCGTATAAGTATCAGAAATTATGAGTATGTTCTGAATCTACTCATCTTTTGTAATACTGCTGATCTCTGACCTGAACCTACAATCTCCTACTTATTATCACCGTCACCGAGCGTCAGCTACCTGAAACTAGAATCTCCTGCTTGTTAAGTAGCAGCTGTGAGGGTTCTTTGAGGGCTTGAATTCTGTGTTGAGAGCCGACATCAACGTTCTCCACAGATTCTTTAGTAGTTTGAGCTGGTTGAGAAGTTCGAGGGCTTCATCGGTGTAGTCGCACTCTCCCTTTTTGTTTTGCTTGGTCTGTGTAATTCCTTCGCTTCCCATTCTCCCTTTTCTACTTCCTCTCGTTTTTTCTATCGCTTCTATTATCCTCCTATTATTATAATAACGTTCCGTACATTGGGTCGATACAACCTCCGGGTACTGTGTTTGTCTCAATTTACAAGTACACGTCATCTAACCTAAAACCTAAACCTAGGTCAAAGGTCTTTTTATATGACAAAATGCTCAGATCACATAAATATTAAATTGTTTTCTTTCATTGTCCATCACAATTACATTCTATTGCATTTTCTCCTACAATGATATTTAAATTTCTGTTGATAAAGGCAAACGCATAGATTTGTTCTTAAAAATTAAAACAGTGTCAATGGATTTGAACATCCTTGTGTTTTCTTATTAAACGAAATTCACTGAATGTTCTCTGCACTCGAATTGCATTTTTTGTCATTTTCCTTAGAATTGATTTCCATTTTGGTCATCAATATTTGCACCCGCGGTGAACAATGAAATGAAATAAATGAAAACGAATACACACACACCCACATATACATTTTAAAGTATATTTCCATGGTATGGTGTTGTGTTCTTGTGCCTGATCGTAACAACATGGACAATACCATGTCATAAAAGTAAGTTCTTATGGATAAAATGAATGGAGATTTACAGAAAATTTTAAAATTAAAATTACGTACATGTATGAGTGTACGAAAAAGGGGCAGAAATAGAGAAAGGCAAAGCAATGCTTGATACTCTGTAATTTCTATGTGGTGAATGATATACCGTACTTAACAATATTTCTTTTTTTTTTGGGGGGATCGTAGGATGTCAATTAATCATACTAATAATACGTAATAAATTCGTACCTTAAAATCGAACTATAAAGCATTCTTTTCAATGCCCACATTTCCTTATTGAAACAAGAAGAGTAATGTTAGTTTGAAAAAAATTAATAACTATCATTAGGACGAATTGCTCTATAAGCTTCACGTACACATACATACATACATAATTTGGCCATTACAACCCCTCAGTCAGGATTATGGCCTAGCTTCTCAACACCACTCATGTTGTGTGCGTTAATTTTATACTTGAGTGGCGAGACCTAGAGTTTAAAGTCGACCCTGAACGATAGATTTTGAGAAACATTTTCATAGCAGGTTTTATTTACTCTCAGAGTTTTACCAGAAATCTGCTGAGAGAAAGTCGCCAAAGAAATTTTTTTTTCATATTTCATTTTGATGTCTGGCGTTGGACTTGAACCCGGTCTTTATGTCTAATAAGTGAATACACTACCTACTACACTACGGCGACGTTAAACTTCACGTACAGTTTTTTTTTTTTAATAAATCTCCTGAATTGTTGTTCTGACTTACACGATTCATGATGATAATAAAGACCTTAGCACATTTTGTTTACTTTGTTTGCATCAGATCATAACAGTACATTACAATAAGTAGTTCCTATGCATGAAATAATAAAAGTTTTACGATAATGGTAGTACTGCTCAATTCATTTAATTAGTCAACAATAAAGCATTTTGGGCCTATAAGACATGTAAAAACACCTCTTGTGCTCGTCCACTTCATTTTGCGTTGATCGCTTAAGAGTAGAGATTGGCCAAACAGCAACCGTGAATCGAATATATTGCAGGAAGAGCCGAACTATATCTCTGAAATAATAAAACAAGAACATATATTGATAGTGAAGTACATTGTAGAAGAGAAAAATTTAACAACAACTGGAAAATATGACTGTTCATGCAACTATTGTTTACACTGCTCTGCCAAGAAGGCCTAAAGGCGTCAGATTAAGAAACATACATGTTGCTCCAAAGCAGAAAATATATGGTATAATAAGAGAAAAATATCACCTGCATAATTTTGCAAATAAGTACTCCTATCATGTAAATGCAGTAATGTCCCAACAGAATGGCCAACCAAATTACATGTCCTAAAATTTTAATTAATGCAAAACTTCAATCTCAATCCCATTGAGAACCTTTGGTCAAAAGTAAAAAGATTTTTGGGACAATATAGATCAACAGCAATTAATCTACACGAATTCCGGTAGTTTCTCAAAAAGATATCTCAAAAAGATACTAAAATTTACTTTTCTACAAACAGAAGTTAAGGATAATTAGATTTTTTGGAGTTGTTTAGAATGGTAGGCGGCACAACACGTGTTAAAAGTGTGTAAGTATAATAATTCACTTAATAATTCTCCTCCTGTTGCTTTTGAACTTATGTGGTACGTATAGTTGCACGGCTTCTCAGGATACCTATCATTTAGCTCAATTGATAAGTTATTGATTTTTTTCACAGATGGATTGCCTCAGAGAGTTCTAGTATTTTGGTTTACAATGGAACGAAAGATGCTGGTAGTGAACAGAGATCAGAAATGAATCGTTTTTCGCTACTCATAAGCACTCAAGAAATTTTGAATATGAATGAGTCAACAATATTGAAATTTAACTACTCTGATTCATTCATACTCTCTACAACGTTGACTTATAAGTACAGGTTGCAATGAGTGTATGTACGTACAACGTTGACATCAAACTTATACCATTCGAAATATGTTTGATTCATACGGCTACTCATTCAGATTCATAAATTTAGAAAAATACTTATAATACTCATAAATGATTCGAGTGATTCGAAACGTGTTGTTAAGTATGAATATGATGAGTACTTCAAACTTTGAATATGAGTAGAGATTCCATGACATTCAAATAAATGGGAATGAGTATAATTACCAAAAATTATGAGTATGATTCAATTCTACTCATCTTTTTGAATACTCGTTGCTGATCTCTGGTACTGAAGTACCCGTAGTCTAAAAGGTAGTGTGTTAGCTTTTAAGGCTTTTTCTTCGACGACTTCCGCTGAGCACATTTCAGGCAAAAACTCTGTGAGTAAAAAAAATTGCCATGATACAAACTTAACACACATAACATAAGTAATGTGAGAAACTAGATTGTAATCATAACAGGTGGATTGTAATAATCAACTACGTATGTAAGATATTGGATTATTTTAAATTTAAATTATGTTATTCAATGGATAATTAGGACTATTCATAAATTGTTAGCGAAAAATCGTTGTGTTAAATTGCATTAAATTTCAGCATGCAGCTGAAATAACAGAATCGTTTCGGTAACATATACACACATATCTGAGCTCTTCGAAAGCCAATTAAATTTGTTTGTTTGTCTGTGTCCTCTACCGTATATTTTAGTATATCAACCTGTGTGTGTTTTATGTACGTAAAATGAAATTTTGTATTTATGAAATCTAAATTGAATTTGTAAGAGAGTCTGCATAGTTTTTAAATTTATTTATAAATCATAAATATACTAAATCATTACATACATATATGAAATGTCATATGTTGACGTTAACATTTATTTCTATACGTTAAAGATATCACCGACAGCATCCGACACCATTAAAATATATGCATCACATCACGTCACATCACATGAACACTTGTACACATATTATGTTACCTATCGTAGACACATTAAAAACTATGTATGTATGTATCGCACTTACAGTTTATTTCAAATATTTTATGTCGTGTTGCAAAATACATTATAAAATACATGAGAATATCACTTAATATATGTAAGTTCATGTAATAGAAAATTATACGTACATACACGTAACTATACACATACTTCAAACGCTTTTAAAAGCACTTGCGATAATGTAGCATATAATTTCAAATGGTTCAAATGGTTTTTAAGGTTTAGAAGGAAATTCAGAATATTTCTTGGATTAGAATCAAATGAAGTCGTCGTATTCTAACAGGTAGTGTGTTGGCTTATTCGACATAAGCCTACGGTTCAAACAGCAGGACAGATATGTCCGGCAAAACAAAAATTTCCTCTCAACAGATATTTTGCCAAAAACTCAGACTAAAACAAAATTGTCATGAAAATTTTCTCAAAAATCAGTCACTCGGGTAGCATAAGGGGTCGCCTTGTATGAAACCTCGCACGCTATCAAAAGGTTCGGAGAGATCCATTCCTATCTTGACGGAGCTGCAGGAATTGCTCAACGTCATTCTGCATAGCCTTATCAGCATCGCAGGTGTGAGAGGTCAGACATTGCGGCAAACCCACGATCAGTTATGGGGCTATCGAAGGCTACCTTATAGGCGACAAAAAGATGATGTGCGTCGATTTGTTTTTCGTGAGTCTTTTCCAAGATTTGACGTAGTATGAAGATGGTGGACTTGCCAGGTTTGAAGCCACACTGATGAGGTCCAATCAGTGTTTTGACGAGTGGCTAAGACTACGAACCCACTCACACAATCATTGGGCATACTTTCCTTTAGCCATATTTTGTAAATAAGCTGGTACATGCATGAAATGAAGGTTTTAATCATTATAATTCACAGATTCTGTTTGCTGTTTAAATTATTTGTCTTTACAAAGTCTACCAGCAGAAATCCTTAAATAAAAAAAAAAAAACATCCTAAGTAGTAACACAACTTCCATCCAACATTTACTAAATAATCATATTGATTCATTTTGCAAAAATTTTCGCAAATTTTCAATATCTCATCTCCTATTCTCTTGTCAATTTTGGGCATTAACATCAATTTATTATGACTCCTGGCTCGCATTAAGATTTTATCTTCTATTTCTTATTGACCAAATTATGAATTACTTTTCTTATTGTTTGGTTTGACGATAAATGATGACAAATAATAAAAAATGACAAAACAGCAAAGATAAGTAAGTTGATGAGTGATTGGAAAGTAATCAAAATTTAAAGAAACAAATCAATGAATGGATAAGAAAAATAAACTCAAAAGAGAATTTGTTTTAAGGTTAGTCACGAACAGTACTCTTCTAAAAAAATCTCCTTGTAAGCAAGTGAATAATTTGTTAGCATACAGCATGCCATTGTTAGGAATCAAATCCTTCTAAAAAATGTATTGTTATTGTTATATAAGGTATAGTATTTCGAAGCCACTAACGTAGCTTAATTGAAAAATACAATTAAAAATAATTTTAGTGAAATCAAAACACTGAATAGGACTAGAGGCTTAAAAAAAGAGAACTAGTTCAACAATTTTGCATTGGCAGGAAAACTTTTTGAAAATATTGGCAAATGTTGTAGAAATTTACGCCTTTTTATTTAAAAAATTTATTAATTTTCCTTTTTAATAAAAATATAATACATTCACTAGGGTCTTGTAATACCACACGACAACTGTATAATAGGTTTTCCCTTGCACTGTACGATTAATGTAGTACTATTCTTACTGAAATACCGGCTATTACCATTGCCTCTATGAAAATTCCGTGTCAGATGATGGTTACAGATTGTAGATCTGTGCTGAATTAACGAAACAACTAAAACAGTCAGTAAAATATGGTGTAAGAATTACTGGAATTACTGGGTTGACATGTCGTTTGAAGTAGATGCTATCACTTTGATGCCAAAGAATTAACTCAAAGTTTATGAAATTTATGTAGTGTTTTTTATACATTTTTTGCGTGAATTCGTCGATGCAGATACTGCTCCCCTATTCGTTGTTGAACGGCTACAGAAGCCAATTCCATTGAATATGTATGTATATTCATATGTCATTGGATAAATCACTTGCTTTAGACCATATTGCCGAAGCTTCTTAATGACACAATTATGGACTATTTATGGGGTCTTCCGATCCTTAAATTTAAATAAAACAAAGTGGGTGTAAGAAAAAGTAGTCGTAGTCTAGTAGTTAGAGTGTTGGTTTTGTAAAGAATATAAAAGAACTAGTGTTGTTTTTAGTTCAGTGATCAAAATAAGATGATCTTTTCTTTATTCAAATTTGTTCTTATATACTAAACATTTTCTAATTCTATGAGTGACTTTCTAAACTCACTCAATAACTTAAACTCTACTCAAAAATAATAAAAAGAAAATACATTCAATGTAATTGCGATGCCCTTGAACTAAACATATGCCATAAGTGTTCTTGATCGCACATGTTCTGCATTCATATTACTTAGGTCAGTTTACAACATTGACACACTTCAAAAAATTGAAAGTATTACCACACAAACAGCACACACAAGTATAAACAAATGTGCGGTAGGTTGAAAGTGACACTTGTAATAATTTAGTGCAACCCAATACATTGCATGCATGAACTAAATCAAAGTATGCATTTGTACTCTACAATATACATACACTACAGTTTATTAGAAGTGTGGCCACTGTTAAAACTCAAAGACAAACATCTTCAAGAAAATGAAATCTAAAAAAAATATTTCTTCGGAGACTTCCTCTCAACAGAATTCTTGCAAAACTCCCAGAGTAAATAAAATTGCCATGAAAAGATGTTTGAGAAAATCTGTCGTTCGGGATCGACTTTAAACTGCATGTCCCCTGCCACTCATGTTAACACGTACAACATAAGTAGTGTGAGCAAATAAGTCGTAAAACTGACCAATTGTGTATGCAATTATTACTTTATTAAAAAAAATCCATTCCAAATCATTTCATCACTTTTCTTTTTACTTTATTTTGGATTTATATTAAATATTTTAATATTAATTTTTATGTTTTCGATCGAACAGCTCGAATTGAAAAGCAATACATAATAATTCTATAACCTCGACTTAATGCAATTTGGAAAATTTGAATCGGCACATGCGTCAACTTGCGTCAATATACGTCAACCTGCGTCAACACACGTCAACCTGCGTCAATATAGGTTAACATGCCTCGGTAAACATCAACATGCGTCAACATACGTTTCAGACTATGCCATTTTACTCTATGGTAACTAAACACATCATTTCGGATATTATTATTTAAAATTAAAATCCAACGACGAAGAAATTGTTTACAAATTTACAATTGTTTAACCAAGTTTTCCACTACATATTATTAAATTCTTTTGCTCCTGAATTAGCATATGCTAATCTGTGGGTGCCATCATTCATGTATAAACTTAACACACACAACGTAATTGTTGAGAGAAGCTAGGTCGTAATCCTGACTAAGGGGATGTAATCCCCGATTATGAATTTATGTGGGTGTAAGAGAATCATCAAACTGTATAATGTGTGGTATATAACATCGTTCCAATGTCCTCCAAAGGCGGAGTATCCAAAATGTTTTCCATAACTCAGTTAGAATTTGACCGATAAAATGTGTTTGAGCATCAAATGAGGTATGAGCAACATAGTTATATAACGCGTAGTGCCGAAATGTTAAAATTTTAAACTATTGGTGTCCTGATAACCTGTTTCAGGCAAATAGAAGTTGATAATCATCGACCTATAGTGCCAACGGAGAACAGTGATAGCCTGGCCAATGTTGTCCTCAAACAGATATGGTCGATGATGCCGGCAGGACACTAAACAATGATTTTTTCGGAATAACATTTTCAATCGCGTTTTCAAGAGAGTGGTTCTGACAAATAAACGAATTATTTCTATGAAAAATTTATTACCACAAATGTTTTTGAATGGTGTGCAAATAGAACTAATAAAATCTGTTTATACCCTTTGAATAAACAATAACAATTACTATATAATAATTCAGCAAATCTTTGTAACGGAGATCTTCAAACCACGATTACTCTCTTCAAACATACCGCGTCTCCACACCAGACTAACTAACTTAGCCGCCTGCTTTGCGTTGACTTTTATATGGCCGATTAAACAGTCAGATGAATGTTCTTGAAGGCGAATTTTCATATTTTCGCCTTCTCGAAATCTCTATAAATGTAAACAACGATGTTTACATTTATTATTGTAGTGTTGTTTCTGTATTTTGTTAACATTTACTCTTGTAGTGTTGTTTGTGTATTTACTTTACTTGTTTACCATTTTTAGTTATGCTGGTGTTTGTTGTTATATCAAGCAGTACGATAATTTGTAAACAGTTTTGTTTACTGCATTGTTTTGTTTTTGTAGCTTTTGTTTATAATTTTAATGTTAAGCGATGTAAAAGCAAAACACCAGTATTTAGATATTTCATTTTCGTAAAAATATTGTTCTAGTAAATTCATTAACATTATTATATTATTATGTATTACTATTTTGTTGTTATAATTTTAATTTTTATTTTCTTTGTAAATTGTTTATACAATACTAGTTCTCTGCTAAAATTATAAGATCATATATCTTGTTATATAGAACATCAAATGAATAAATGAAAAATAAATATGTAAGAGCCATTCTTCTGTAGCGTAATAGAAAGTCGGTCTTAATATAACGAGGCTCTGTTATAAATTTGAAGTATTTTGTTAAATAAAAAAAATCAATTGGAATTGTTAGACAGTGAACTGGTTTGAAAAAGGAAAGAAAATATTAATGAAAATTTATGTTTGTATGTTACCCTGTATATTCGTTTTATTTTCAGTTATTATTTATTTTTCGTTTTGCTAACGAATTCTTTGAAAATATTCCCAAAGCATTTTCACAAAAAATAAATTCTTTTGGTGGATATATTTGTTTAAGAAAATTGTATGCCAGTCACATACAAGTGAAAGGAAATGAACGGATTTAAATCTTACATACAGAAACATATGTGAAGTTGCACACCAAAAAGATTTCAATAACGGCTAACAACATGATGGTGTTATATAAAGGAAATAAATTAAAAGACCGCTTGAGCCGTTTTGAATTGGAAAGTAAATTTTAGCACAGCTTTGAACGCTGTGAGAATATAAGAAATGGTAAGGTAATCTTGTCCTTTCTTAATAATTTTCATCAAAATATCAGTGATGAGACCCATTTATGGATTAATGGTTACGTGAATAAACAAAATTGTCCAATTTGGGATGATCCAAAAGCGTCCACTGCATACAGAAAAAGTCACTGTATGGGGTGGATTTTGTGTTGATAGCGTCATCGGTCAATATTTCATCGAGAAAGACTGTGACCAGGCTATCACTGTTAACAACTAGCGCTATAAGTCGATGATTATCAACTTCTTTTGGTTGGTACACAAATGACTTACAGTTTTAACATGACAGCGCCACGCGTCACATAGCTCGTTTTATAGTGGAGGTGAAGTGATCTGTCCATTGAGATTTGTCCTAGTTTCTTCTTTAGTCGCCGTAGTCTAGTAGGTACTGTGTTAGCTTATTAGACGTAAGGCCACGGTTCAAACCCAAGGTCAGACATCAAAGCGAAATATAAAGAAAATATTTCTTCGGCAACTTCTTCTCAGCAGATTTCTGGCAAAAACTCTGAGAGTAAATAAAATTGCCATGAAAAGTTTCTTAAAAATCTGTCGTTCGAAGTCGACGTTAAGCTGTAGGACCCGCCAGTCATGTACAAAATTAACTCACACAACATAAGTGGTGTAAGAAGCTAGGCCGTAATCCTTACTGAAGGGTTGTAATGGCCAATTATGTTGGAAGGACAAAGACCTGACGCTATCGTTTAGAAGTTAATTGGTAATGAATCCGAGAATTCGTTTGGAAGATGATCTCAACCTATCTTCCGATACTTATCGATATTATCACGCAATTTTTTTTTAATAAGAAACTTATAACAACCATTCACTCATTCCTTTTTCTTGGCTTACTTCATTGTCATAACATTTGTGTTTTGCTTGAAATTTCCAAACAATTGTGTCAAACATTTTTATCACAATTTTTCCGTGTAGCTAATAAAACGAATTGACTTATAAATGATTTCCTATCTATGCATCATACCCGTGTTCTATAAAATGTTGTTCCTATTGACATCCAACACAATCTGCCATGCAAAATTATCCTGTGACCTCGATCACATCTCTTATATCAATGTGTGACACATTTCCTGCTACCGTATCTAATATCGTTGCCACAAACTCCTTCGGTTACACATGATTCGCTAATAACGTACATTATGTGTTGCACGGCTTCAAGATGCACGTTTAAGAATTTTTTGCTCAACATTTCATAGAATTTGTATTCCTTCCGCTAATCTCTCTCTCTCTTTCATCGTGTACAAACTGAAATGCTGATAAATTTTAACGTTATTGCAGCAGACCTCATTATTAAAGCAAATAAATGTCAAATTTGCGTCATAACAAAACAAATCAAGAATAACTGAAGGAACGAATGACTCCATTTGAGAAAATAAAACTGTTATAGCAGAAGAAAAAGGAAACAGAAGTAATACAATATTGTCTGTATTATAATTAAGCAATCACTGTCGTTCGTGATGTTTTTGTCAATGTCTTCATAAATATTTTTTAAGTTTTGGGTTTCCCAGTAAAGAAGAAAAATATCATTTTATTGGATGTGTGATAATAACATACAAATTGAGTAAAAAAATAACTAAAAGCGCCATTATAATCAAACATTTGTTTCAAGATCTCTGACATGTATTTTTCATGTTCAGAATTTTTAAGCAGATCGTATGAAAAAAAATTTGTATTAAAGAAATCAAAATATTTAATGGTATCCTTACAATTTTCAGAGTTCATTAAGGGCTTTCTTTTAATCAACAACAAATAATTTCATACCCACCTAACACACGGATTTAAAAATTAGTTTGTTAACATGGCCGTCAAGGCTTCCCTGGCTGGAAAGCATCTGAAATGTAAAATTTACCAAAACTCTGGTTCGATGACATGCGTTATGTCGACCTGGGGGACGGCTGTGCTTCGTGGGTTATCATACATGATCTCGGTCGCTACTTCACATTATCTCTACGTACGATGAACATCCCCTCAGATCGCTTGTACAGAACACAAAATATGACAAACATATTACACACAAAAATTTCGATTAATTTCACGACATATTACTTACTTAGTTACTTACTTGCTCTTTGCAAATCTTTCAGGATTACGAACTAGCTTCTCAAGAACTGTGTTGTAAATGTTCACAACTTGATGTAAACAACAACAATTGCTTTATTGGTTATTCCTCATTCCACTCTATTGCGTAAACAATAACAATTGTTCAATAGATTTTTGTAACGGAGATGTGCAAACCACGATTATTCTTTTCACACGCAACGCTTCTTCACACAAGACTGACTGATTTTTTCCAATCTCGTTGCCTGCTTTGTCTTGCCTTTTATATACCAAAGTAAACAGTCTGATGAATGTTATTAAAGTCGAATGTTCTCGGCTTTGCCTTCTCGAGTATTCCATAAATGTAAACATCGTTGTTTCATTGTTGCTTGTATTGTGTTTACATTACTTGTTGTTGTGTTTTTGTTTACTTGTTTATCATGTAAACAAGTTCATTGTTTTTGTTTTTGCAGCTTTTGTTTATAATTTTAATGTTAAACGATGTGACACCATTTCCACCATTTTTATTAAAAAAATTCAAGAATTCCAGAAACAAGTCTGTTTTAAGTTCTCAAGCCCTTCAAGAAAAACATTCTCTATTATTTTTCCATTTTTCCAAAAACAGTGAAAATATTCATAATGCCACACACTTCTTTTAATGTTTAAAATATTAAAAATTTTGTCATTAAATATTCGTATACAATATTAATAATAGAATGTGAAGATAAAATAAAATATTTTTATTACTTATGTTGTTGCAAGGCTCTAGTGTATTATTTAGACACTGTTTATCACTCCATAAAAGTTTATACGAAAAACTATTAAATGTTGGAAAACAGCACAGCAAATATATTTTCAAGATAGAAGCGAATACTTTAAGCTCTTGGTGGTATGCGGCTTCTAATGCCTGTAATACCTAATGCATAATTCTGCAAAAATTCAAAGTAGCAAAAATAAAGATTTACCCATAAATTTTGGGCAGATAATATACTCTTCCAATAGCTTTGTAATATTATTTGGAAAATTTTTGTTTTACTTTGTACAAAATCTTCCAACCGGACTTTCGAACTAGGACAGTTGATAATTGCCATCATGTTGAAGCTATATCTGTCAAATTAGTTGTCATTCATTCAGTCTGTTTTGACAAATCACTGTAGGTGAATGTAACATTTAACAATACCTGCAAATAACAAAATCGCTTTATCAAAATGAATGATCTGTTTGGGCAAAGTCCAGGGAGCTTTGCCATAATCGTTCTACCGAGGGAACTATTCGTAATGCGGTGGAGAAATTCGAGTCCACAGGTTCAGTAAACTATAGACCAACATCCATACCACGAGGAAACGCAAGATCTGACGAACCTGATTGATCAGGGGAATCCACGCAGCCCATTTCGCGTCACCTTGCACCTGAAAAAAAAGGTGAAAGACCACAAACCACCACGTATGTTCTAGCCACTGTTGTGGTGTGGATTTTGAAATGACTGTGCCATTGATTCATTTTTCTTTGTCACTGTCAACAGTCGGCCAGACTTCTCTGTTATCGACATTTGATTTGTCAGATTGCGGATTAATCTTCGATATTAGCACGTAGATTGCGTTCCCTTCTAGAGTGCCAACTACGAGTTATATTGTACTTACTAAACCTGCCATTTTTGTGTAGCTACGAATAAAATCGTATTACATGAGTGCTAGTATCGATAAATGGCTTGCGAGTTACATTCCCACTTCCTAAACTAATTATATTGGCTGGTAAAGTGTAGGGAACTCAATAGGTTTAAATTACACATTTGTTTTTCGTTCCCACATTTTGCCAGACAGCAACGTAAGCATTTTTGTTTGCATTGTTTAGCTTTAGTTATAAGTAAAATATTTGTAAGATATTAGTCTTAAGATTCAACCTAATAAACTAAGTACTCTTAAGAGTAAAAGAGTAGTTTTTTTTAATAAATATAAGTGGCGCAGTCGGTTTTGCGAACAGAATAATTAAAATTATAAAATTTTGAAAGTTAAAAAACAAAAATCTTTAAGAAAAGAAACTATTTAAAAGAATATCATTACAAAAAAAAAAAAAAAAAAATCGGTTTTGTAAACAGAACTTAATAATTAAAATTATTAAATTTTAAAAGTAAAAAAAAAAAACAAAGAAAAATATTTTAATAAAGAAAAGAAAATATTTAAAAGAATAACTATTATTACTAACAAAGACAAAGTGCTTAGTGAAAAAGAAAAAAAAAAATTAAAGTTGGCCTTATTTTTTTAAGCAACAGAACTTAAAAATTAATATTTTAATAGTTAAACAAAAAAAATCTTTTAATTACGAAAAGAAAATATTAAAACAATAACATTACAAACAAAGACAGTGTTTAGTGAAATAAAAAAAACTATGAGTAGATTTGATGTGAACAGGGACCTACAGGAAGTAGACGGGTCAGGGCAGGAAAAGATTGTCGAGTTAGAGGCGGTCCTGCGGCTTCAAGAGCAGAAAATTATACAGCAGCAAAATCAGTTGCAAGAACAACAGCTGCAAATGCAACAGCAGTTACGTCAGTTACAAGAGCAACAGGCTCAACAACAACAAGTACACCAACAACAGCAGTCACAACAGCAACAGGCTCAACAACAAGTACACCAACAACAGCAGTTACAGGAACAACTGCAAATACACCAACAGGCTCAACAACAACAAGTTCAACAGCAACAGTTCAACGGGTACAGGTTTGACATGGCGCCAAAGGACGTCATAGAGCAGTTCCGGAGACTAAGACCTCTTGACGAAAGGCATAACCCAAGGGCGTTTATACAGTCCGTCGAGACAAACCTCACTCTTTGCGGCAACAACGAGAGTTTAGCTAGATTCTGCATCGGAATTGTTGCGAACGAGAAAATCTTTGGAAAGGCTGGTAAAGGGGTGAGAGAGCTGCAGAACAATGCCTCATGGGAGGAAATCAAAACAAGGATGCTGCAACAGTACCGGCCGGAAAGGACGTATGCGGAGGTTTTTAACTACTGCAGAACGGTAAGAGTAGGAAATTTAAGTGAATTGTTTAGGGTATTTGAAGAGGCTAAATTTGAAATAAACGACATATTTTTAGGAGATCCACTTAAGCCAGGTATATATAAGCCCGAGAATGTTGATAGGGACTTAGTGGATATATTGTTGGAAAAAATAGATGGACCTATTAGAGCACACATAGGAGAGCATGAAACTTTATCTGGCATAATTTTGAAGTATACAAGACTTAAATTATTACACGACATTAGGGCAATAGCATTTGATCATAGATCTAACTTGAAAAACAAGGGCTTTGTCAATGGTAATAGCACATTTAGAAACCAAGTAAACAAACCTCAGAAGTTCAATGAAGGTAACACAAAAGCAAAAAGTTATGGCAGAACAGAATCCCAACATTTTCGTAATTATAACAATTACAATAATCGCAATTTTAACTCGGTTCAACCGCAAAATTTCAGCAAACGAAATAATGAACAGCCTCAGGGTTCTTGTAATCAGCCTCAAAATTCCTTTATTTATAATAGGAATAAACCTGTTTCGTCGCAAACACGTTTATCACATATGAGTGTTGATACTAACTTGGGTTCACAGAGGTCTCATGACTCAAAATATATGGAGGTTGATACCTTACAGGAGGCTGAAAAGGTTGCTTACAACGATGAGGCAAATTTTTTAGAAGTGCCTCGAAATTCAAATTACCCGTAGTTGTTTTGTCCATAGGCAAACAAAATTTCAAATGCCTAATAGATACTGGGGCAAATACAAGTGTAGTAAAACCAAACACATTTTTTCTATATGAAAGACAGAATCTAAAAGAACCTGTCTATATAAAAAGCCTTAACGGTTTCAACGAAGTAAAACATTTCGTTGTTACCCCAATGCCTTCACAATTTCTTGCTAGGGGTACACTTTCATGGAAAATAGTTGACTTTAAAAATGAAAATTATGATGCTATACTGGGTCAAAATTTTCTGGTACCTTTCAAGGCGAAAATAAATCTAGACCAAAATTATTTGGAAATATTCGATAATAAAATATTTTTTGAAGAAAATGCTTACCCATTGGCATTTGACATGATTACAAGTCTTCAGTATATTAAGAATGAAGACATACAAGGCAAGTTCCAGATAAATGATTTAAGCAAAAAGGAGCATGAATCCATTAAAGGCTTACTAAATGAATTTAAGGATTTGTTTTTTGTTGAGGGAGATACTTTGTCCGCAACAACTGAAATCTGTCATGAAATAATTACTACTACAGATAAACCTTTGTATTCAAAAATTTATCGGTATCCACAAATTCATGAGAATGAAATCCAAAGACAGATAAAAGACATGCTTAAGCAAAATATTATAAGAGAAAGTAATTCTCCTTATAACAGTCCATTATGGGTTGTACCAAAGAAACGAGATAATTCTGGAGTACAAAAATGGAGAATCGTCATAGATTACAGAAAACTTAACGAAAACACAGTCGATGATAAGTTTCCCATACCAAACTTAAATGGTATTCTTGATAAATTGGGGAAATCCCAATATTTTACAACACTAGATCTTGCCAAAGGGTTTCACCAAATTTTGGTAAGAGAAGAAGATCGAAAGAAAACAGCCTTTTCAACGCCTTTTGGACATTACGAATTCATTCGTATGCCATTCGGCTTGAAGAATGCGCCATCAACCTTTCAAAGGCTGATGAATTCAGTTCTTCGTGAACAAATTAACAAAACTTGTGTCGTCTATATGGATGACATATTGGTGTTCAGTACATCCCTGGAAGAACACATAAATTCTTTAAGATCAATTTTCAAGACATTAAGAATGGCCCAATTAAAAATTCAGGTAGATAAATGCGACTTTCTGAAGAAAGAGACGCAATTTTTAGGTCACGTACTGACCAATAAAGGCATTAAGCCAAACCCTGAAAAAATTAAAATAATTCAGAATTTGCAACTTCCAAAAACTACAAAACAAATTAAATCTTTTCTGGGAATGACAGGATTCTACAGAAAATTCATTAAGGATTATGCGAAAATCGCAAGTCCCTTGACAAAAGCACTTAGAAAAAACGAAAAAATTAATACATATGACCCTAATTACATTTTGGCTTTTGAAAAATTAAAAGAAATTGTAACCAATGCACCAATCCTTAGATATCCAATCTTCTCCAAAAAATTCAAAATAACCACCGATGCAAGCAATTTCGCCATTGGCGCCGTTCTTTCACAAGAAGGCCATCCAATTGCATATGCCTCTCGAACTCTAAGCGTAACCGAAACCAACTACTCAACAATTGAAAAAGAATTGTTGGCGATAGTTTGGGGTGTTAAATACTTCCGACCGTATATCTATGGAAGAGAGTTTGATCTTGAGTGCGACCATCAGCCGTTGAAGTGGTTACAAGTAAAATATACAGGAAAGGATATCAACCCACGTCTTCAGAGATGGTTGGTCCAATTGGGGGAATATAATATGCGAGTGAATTATATAAAAGGTGAACTAAACAAAGTTGCCGATTTTTTGAGCCGTATTAATCCCGACACAAATGAAATTAATCATTTAACGGAAAATGATTCCGGCGAAATGAATGAAAATGAAGAAGAAGATTCATTATTGGTCCAAACCGTCCATTCACAGGAAGAAGAAGCTAATGATCACATACCAATTTTGGATACCGTGGTAAACCGTTTTAAAACACAAATTATGTTAGTAGAGCAAAAAAATATTCCAATGCAGGAGGTTTTCGGGAAAAAACGTATATTTATTGATAGGAATGATTGTGCAGGTGGAAATGTCGTGAACATTCTCAGAAGAGAAATTTCTAGAGGAAAAATTGCTATATTTTCCGAATTGAATGATCATGAGTACAACACCTTACAAAAGATAATTATCAAGGAATTCTCTGGAAGCAGTTCATTGAAATTTGTTAAATGTTCTAAATTTGCCAGGGATATTGTCGAGGAAAGCGACTTAAAGAAGCAAATAGCATTGTTTCATAAATTTGAAACGGGTCATGCTGGTATAATTCCAACTTTCGAAAAAATAAAACATAAAATATATAATCCTAATTTGAAAGAATTTATTCAAAGAGTAATCAATAATTGCGAAACTTGTTCCGCAGCTAAATATGACAGAAATCCTATAAAAAATAAATTCAAATTAACTGAAACCCCTTCCACCACCAATAAAATAATTCATGTTGATACCTATGTCAACAGTAAACATTCATTCATAGTCTTTATTGACAAATTTTCAAAACATGTAGTTTCATTTCATTTGCTCGACAGAAATAGTCAAACCCTAGTTGGGAAAATTCGTGCATTTTTGGCCATTAAGGGAAATGTTACTAAATTTGTACTAGACAACGAATTCAATAACGCAAATGTAAGGAACTTCCTCGATCAAGAGGGAATTCAATATCATTTCACAAAACCGAATAGTCATACCGGTAATTCAGATATTGAAAGATTTAATAATACAATCACAGAGAAAATCAGAGTCTTTAATTTGGAGGAAAAACTGCCAATAAGCACCCAAATGAATAAAGCAGTAAAATTCTATAACAATGGCTATCATAGCACAATTAAATGTAGTCCTTTGGATGTGCAAAATAAATTGATTGATCATAGCATAATAAAAGAAAGATTAAAAAACGTTAAGTTCAGAGTGATTCAAAAAAGGAATAAATCAAGAGAAAACTATGTAGAGAATAGGAAAGAAGGATTTGTAAAAAATTATAAGAGCTTGAGACATAAAGAAGAACCGAAGTTTGTTAAAAAGTCTCTAGAGAATGTTCACACAGACAATATTAAACGACCTTTTAAATTTACAGATCATGGCAGTCATACTCATATTAATTGCACAAATACATCTGAATCAGGCAGCCCTTCAAATTAGTGCGGTGGGCGAAAATGATGGTTTCCTTAAGATCAGAACTAAGGAAGTGGACGTTGTTAACACAACAACTACTCTTGTCCACATTGTAAATACTACCGAAATACAAAACATATTGTACCAAATAAGGAAAAATATTGAGGGCTTGAATTACAGGAATAGAGAAATTTAAAATAGACTTTTAAAGGTTGAGGATGCTTAAAGTAAGAATAATGATTTTTAATGACTCTTTGATGATAGCAGTACAGATACCGGACAGCTATGTTAAAACGGACCTTAAGCTTATCATGCCAATTCCGAATAAAGATAACCTTGAAATAGAATCAGGGAACGAATATATTGTTGAAATAGACGGTATGAATCTGGCTTATCAGGAAAATGTACCTTTGAAAAAATTAAAGATAAGTAAACATTGTATTTTTCATAATAGTTGTAATTTCATTTTTAATAATGTTACATCTGTATTGGATCTTGATGACGAAACAATAGTTTTAAAAAATGCTTTTTCTGAATCAATGAGACAAACTTGTGACGATAGAAAGTTCAATTTGACTGGAAATTTCTTTATAACGTTTAATAATTGTAGTATAACACTTTGCAATCAGTCATTTTCAAATACAAAATTTTTAATTCAAGAAAAATATTTTTACCAAAATCTCTTTTTGTATAACAAATCAGATGTAAGACCAAAATATAATAATATCGTTATAGATCACTTTGAAAATGTAAAAAAAATTGAAGAACTTAAATTTCATAAAAACGTTTCTTATGGTTTAAATATAACACTATTTATTATTGTCATTGTAATTTTTGTCGTTTTGCTTTTTATAGTGAAACGAAATAATATTAAAATAAAGATTGAACAACAAAAAAATAAAGAAACTGCAAATAGTGCTGTTGATAGAATAATGAAAAAGTACAGGCCAGCACAGCCACATAATTCAGAAGTATAAATGTAATATATGTATGAACAAAAAAAAAAAAAAAAAAAAAAAAAAAACCTTAAAATTTTTTTTTATGTATTTTTATTAAAATGCTTTTTGTAATTTAAAATATTTGCTTTAATTTTGTTAATATTTACTAATAGAAAGAAGAATAATAAAAAAATGTTTTTGTTAAAGATATAAATATAAAAGTATATAATAAGACGAAATCCAGGAGTATTTCATACAAGGGGTGGAGGAGTTACATTCCCACTTCCTAAACTAATTATATTGGCTGGTAAAGTGTAGGGAACTCAATAGGTTTAAATTACACATTTGTTTTTCGTTCCCACATTTTGCCAGACAGCAACGTAAGCATTTTTGTTTGCATTGTTTAGCTTTAGTTATAAGTAAAATATTTGTAAGATATTAGTCTTAAGATTCAACCTAATAAACTAAGTACTCTTAAGAGTAAAAGAGTAGTTTTTTTTAATAAATATAAGTTGCGTGGCCAGTTTTCTGAAAATTGTATTCAATTCAATTTGACCAAGGCATACAAGTCAATAGTATCTGGCAGTTTCGGAGAATTTAGATCCTTTTACGTTGACTTGAATTACTGTGTTGGACTCCCTGGGGAAGATTAGTAAGTTTTGGATAACAGGTCATAAGGGATTTGAAAACAATGGGCATTTAGATAAGCTTGTCAAGAGGAGGAGAATCTTACTTGGCTGATGGGGTCTAAACATTTCTGTAGAGTAGAAAGAGGAGATTGTAAAGGTATGGCGAAGGAGAAAGTAATTAGAGACAGAGACTCCGTAGCCAAACACGTTTGGGACTGTCTATACTTTTGATAAGTATAAGTAAACGCAAGGTCTGCTGAAAATATTGTCGTGCGTATGATAGTGCGCAGGAAAATTTGAGACACAGTTTGGCAAATTTTGTGCCTGCGGCCTTACAGAATTCAACTGACCTAGTAACTGAAGGTAAACGTTAATAGAAAACAATGTGTGTTCGCTGAATAGATTCTGGAGCAGTTGGCAACAGAACTTAATCTTCATTAAAAAATAATCTCCAGTAATAGGGACCATTTCTAGATGAATAGGACCATTTGCTAACATTTCGGAAAAGTCACTCTTTGGTGTGACTTTAGAGCTGGCGGCGTCATCGTTGCATATTGCTCTGAGAAGGTCATTCGCTGTCACTGTTCATGGTGAGCACTATATGAATTACTACAACTTCGTTTGGCCTGTACTGGATGATTTGGACATCAACGACAGAACTCTGTATCCCACAAGAGCGATTTGGTTGTAGTTTCAAGTTTTTCTTATTATGCATGCATAGGTAGCAAGCAAAGCAGTCGGTGCAATATTTTTCTTTATAAATTTTACTACTTTCCACAAAATATTCATACTACGACGCATTACCCTGTTAAATTTTTATAGAAGAATTGCATACACTTTTAGTGCCATGGATCAAGATACACACTGTCTTAACTGCATCATTTCATACTCTGTCATTAAGCGAATACAAACGCATACTAAAAGACACACAAACAACTGTAACCGAAATGTATGACGCGTAATTTTTCAAACTTAAAGTAATGAAATGTACGTGAAAGGTGATATAACTTTTGCACTGCCATTATTATGCATTTCACTAATGAATACTAAGAACGTCGGTTTAACTTACTTTTTCTTTTGAAGAAGAAATACATTTTTAGTATTCTCGAGAACAATGTAGAATGCCATTGGATAAAATAAAAAACACTCTTTTGATTGTATTCATAGAAGTTGCTAACATAAATATTAATGCAATAACATTATCACTTGCTATGGAGTAAGAGTAGTATCCGAAATATTAAAAAGTCTACATTCGTTCGATAAAAGTGTTCTTATAACCTGTGGCAGATTCAATTAGTCGTACAAGCAAGTTACTCTCCAAGTGTAAGAGTGGTAAGCGCTTAGGCTAGGACCTCACCAATTACTAAATAATATATTGTTACGAAAATGGAAACGGTGTATCATCGTTTAACATTAAAATAATCAAAAGCTACACAAACACATACAATTAACGTATTACAAGTAAACCAACAAAATCAGTATGAAAGAAAAAAACAAAATACACAAACAACAATGAAGTAACGATAGAGTTCTCGAGGAAGCAGAATCCCGAACGTTCGACTTTAAGAATTTTCCGCGTGAGCATATAAAAAGGCAAGACAATGCAATCAACGAGTAATAAAAATTCAGTCAGTCTTGTGTGAAGACGAGTTGCGTGTGCGGAAAACAGTCGTGGTTTGAAGATCGCCGTTGTAAAGATCTACGGAACAGTTGTTAGTGCTTGCGCGAACAGAAGTGTAAACAAGAATAGAAAACTAAACAAATAGTTGTTGTTTACGTTAAGTTGTAAACCGTGGCACACAAAAGTAGTGTGAAAAATAAAGAATTTAATTGAAACTAAACACCAAATTATTTTTATTTTGTTTGCAATCAACGAACTCATATTTTAAATGTTTTTAAAAAGGTAAAAATGTAACAATATTTTATATTTTAAAGCGATCGAACCGAAGTTTCGAAGTGAATGTAGAATGTACACATTATTTAGCACACGTCATTTTTATGAATAACTTTTAGTTTTACCTTGTTCAGCCAGCAGTAATTAAACTGTCAAATAATGTTCAATAATAAAACATGTTTGTTAAGAATTTGCACTTTTGTGTCTCCCACAAAGGGTTAATTACTTAGAAATTACAAAACTTCACAACAAAAACAAAAAGTCTCCAAAAATTTACAATGTACAATTATAACAAGAAATAAAGAATAAGAAGGAATAAGAACAAAAAATCGCGTGATGTAACCGTTATATCTTGTACATAACAATTGAAGACTATATAAAAAGACATTGAAAGAGAAATTATCATTAGTAAAGTGATCATCAACTTGTAAACTTTGTTCTACTGCGACCAACATAATTTGAACTGTACAACAAAAATAAATAAACAGTTATGTAAAAATAAAATTTTTGTGAAATCAATAAAAGTAACAATTTATAAAAATCAAAATAAATATTTTTTTCTAATTTTGTGAAGTGAGTGTTCATTTCGGAACAAAACGTTAAAAAACGCTTTGACGTTACCATAGGGTCCTTCGAACCGGATTTCTTAATCGGTATAAAAAAATTCGGTCTCCTAATCGTAATAGTTTTAGTCAATATGCAGAACGAAGGTAAATCGGGAAAACCTTGTGAGGTGCAAACTCCTCCATCAGATCGGAACGTTCAGTTCAAATTACACCAAAGAAAACAATTAGAAAATCGTTTTCAATCAGCAAAAAACAACTTAAACAATCTGGACACGTTTTCGCTTCATTACACCGAGATTAAAATATCGTTGTTGGATCGCAGTTATGAGCAGTTTGAAGAGCTCCAATCACAGCTCGAAATATTAGATGAAACACAACTAGATGACCCTATTCGACAATCGGTGGAAGAACTGTACGCCGAGACTAAAGCGAAATTGGTAGAGCACATAGCAGTTTTAAAGTCTCAATCGGAGACCAACCTCAACAGTACTCGATTGGAAACCACGCCTGGGCGAACTCATTTACCAAATTTGCAATTGTCAACATTTTCGGGAGCACCACAGGAGTGGACAGATTTCTATAGCACCTTCAACGTATTAGTTCATCAAAACAAAGATTTATTACCTGTTGAAAAGTTTCAATATTTGAAATCAAGTTTGAAAGGTAATGCAGCAAACATCATTCATTCACTAGAAATCACTGGGTCCAATTACGACAAGGCTATTCAACTGTTAAAGGCTAGGTATGACAATAAGAGGTACATTTTTCAGGCCCATCTAAGTAAAATGTTTGAAGTGGAAAAAATCACGCGACCTAATGTGTCATCGCTACGTCAATTCATCGATCAAATCAACGCTAATGTTCGAGCGCTTCAATCTTTTGCATCTAATATACAAATCGCCGACGGAATTTTGCTATATCTGGTAACATCACGCTTAGATAAAGAAACACAAGCTCTTTGGGAGGAAGAAGTATCGTCAAAATTTAATCAAAATGACTCCACCTCGTTTAAGCTTCCAGATTGGGAAGCTTTGGCTGGATTTCTAGAGAAGCGTTGTCAAACCATCAGTTTCATTGACTCAGCCCTCGCAAATCACCCTTCGTCATCGTCACATCAACAAAAATTGTATCCATGCAAACAAAAGGCTTCGTTCGTGGCTAGTGAACAATGGAATAAATGTACTCTATGCAAATCAGGAATCCATGGTCCCTTTAAGTGCCTATCATTTATGAAAATGACCTCGCAAGATAGATTTGCACTGGCAAAACGCAACAAATTATGTCTAAATTGTTTAGGCGTGAATCATATGATGAGCAATTGTCCATCTAAACACAAATGTCAGGTTTGTAATGCTTCGCATCATACGTTATTACATCGTGAGGTGTCACAATATCAATCAAATTTGGAGTCAACAAAAGAGTCGTCTACACCTTCACCAGATAATTCACCATCCTCGTGTCAAGCAACAGAATTCAAAAGTGACGTCCTATTGGCAACTGCAATCGTGAATCTTGGTACACCATCTGGCATCAAAATAAAAGCTCGTGTGTTATTAGACTCCGGATCCCAGGTAAATTTCATTTCATCAAAAATAGCACAACATCTACAAGTACGTCGAGAAAAATCCAATATACAAATTAATGGCATTGGTGCGGCAACCGTCAAATCTCTAGGGGTATGTTCCATTGTTATTGAATCGCTTCAAAATTTATACAGCTCAACCATACAAGCAATTATTCTACCGCATATAACTAACCTTCAACCGACAAGTACTATTGAGAAAGACAAAATTAGTATACCGTCTAACATCAACTTAGCCGATCCACATTTTGAGAAATCGGGACATATTGATTGTTTAATTGGTGGCAGCATTTTTTATGACTTACTTATGGTAGGTCAGATTAAGTTAGGTGATAATCTACCAATACTACAAAAAACTCAACTGGGCTGGGTTGTATCTGGACCAGTTCACAAGAACATAGCATCGTCATTACATACATCATTTCATGCAACAATTATTGAACCCAAATTGGACGACATGTTAGAACGTTTTTGGTTAATAGAACATATTTATTCATCACCACATACACAATTTACGACCGAAGAAGAAGAATGTGAACGATTTTTTGCCAAAACAACAACTCGATGTCCAATCACCAAAAAATTCATCGTTAGGTTGCCATTTAAAAAAGATCCAAACTGTCTTGGCGACTCGTATAACATCTCACGAAATCGATTTCTTGGTCTTGAGAAAAAATTAAAACGAGACGTAGATCTTCACAACCAGTATTCAAAGTTCATTGAGGAATACCAGCAACTAAATCATATGGCTCGTATTGAAAACTCTTTAGAATCGCGTAATTTCATCCCTCATCATTGTGTCACAAAACTCGATAGCTCTACCACCAAATTACGGGTAGTGTTCGACGCATCGTGTCGAACTTCAAGCGGACTTTCCCTTAATGACATCCTGCGAGTTGGTCCTACATTGCAAGACGACTTGGCCACTATTTTGATCAGAGTTCGAGCACACAAAATCGTTCTAATGGCAGACATAGCCAAAATGTACAGGCAAGTTCTTATCGACAAACAAGATACCAGATGGCAAACCATATTATGGCGAAATTCAGGTGAGAATGAAATTGATTTGTACGAACTGTTAACCGTCACATATGGAACCAGTAGCGCACCCTATTTGGCTGTAAAATGTCTTCGACAATTGGCTATTGAAGAAGCTGTCAACTTCCCTATTGGTTCCACTGTCACTCTTAGAGATTTTTATGTAGACAACATATTTACTGGTGGTTCAACAATCGAAGATGTTGTTGAAATTAAGAAGGAGGTGATCGAATTGTTGAAAAGGGGTGGTTTTCCCCTTCGTAAATTTGCATCAAACAACAACAAAGTTCTTGAAGATGTTGCTGAATGCGACAAAGAAGAAATTGTCGCTTTTGGAAAAACCGAATACATAAAAGCACTTGGTTTGAAATGGTCTCCAAGGGAAGACTGCTTTTTGTTTAACTACAATATGCAAGACAAACAGTTGAATGTATCAAAACGAATGATATTGTCACAGTTGGCAAGTGTTTTCGATCCCTTAGGTTTATTGAATCCAATAATTGTAACATGCAAAATCTTAATGCAAGACCTGTGGAAACTTAAGTTAAATTGGGACGAAAGTGTACCTCAGGAAATTTACACCAGATGGGTTTCTTTTCAGAACGAGTTGGCTTCGCTAAATGACATGCGCATTTCTCGGTATGTACCTGTTATCAATTCAACAGAAATTCATGCATTTTCAGATGCCAGTACTCAAGCATACGGCGCGTGCATTTCTGCAGTGACCAACGCAAATGGTGAAGTTTCGTCGTCGTTATTATGTGCTAAATCTAGGGTAGCACCAACAAAAGAAATAAGTTTGCCAAGATTAGAGCTCAGTGCAACACTTTTACTATCAGAATTGTTACATTATGTCTTGAAGATCTTCTCGTTTCGGCCTAAAAACATTCACTGTTGGTCCGATTCGACCATTGCATTAACATGGATAAAAGGTGAACCATATCGTTGGTCACCATTTGTTGCTCATCGAGTAACCAAAATCCAAAATTTGACTAAAACATTCACATGGCATCACGTTCCATCATCAAAAAATCCAGCGGATATAGTTTCGCGAGGAGCAAGTGTCAAAGAACTAATCGGTAATCAGTTATGGTTTTGTGGCCCAGAATTCATCAAACAAGACAAAAATTTATGGCCCATCACACCTTCTGCTTGTATGGACAACATCCCAGAACAACGTCGTCGTAAGATCGCTTTAGTGTGCACACAATCATTAGAATCGTTCAATAATCACAAATACATAAACAATTACAATAAATTCCTACGCATTATGGTCTACATTCGTCGCTTTATCATCAAAAATTCGTCCAAACAGCCAATAACATCTGAAGAAATCGAAGATGCTCTGCTTTTCGTGTGTCGTATAATACAACAAATTCATTTTTCTGCTGAAATAAAATCATTAAAACAACATAATTGTGTCGATAAATCGTCAAAAATTAAGCAACTTACACCCTTTATGCACAATGGGGTGATTCGGGTAGGAGGAAGAATGGAAAACTCAACCCTATCATTTAATGCAAAGCATCCAGTACTTTTACCATCTACACATCCATTCGTAACAACTATCATTCGTCATTATCATCAAGTAAACCTTCATGCTGGTGCACAAACTTTACTCAACATATTACGTGAAAAGTTTTGGATTATCAATGGAAAAAATGCTGCAAAGAGAGTAATTCACGACTGCATATTGTGTTATCGTTTTCGGCCTCAGATATCAGAACAAATTATGGGTAACCTACCAACTGATCGAGTTGTAAAATCATACGCATTTGAAGTATCAGGCGTCGACTACTGTGGACCATTCTTAGTAACTCAACAAGTACGAGGTAGGTCACCAATTAAAGTCTACTTAGCAATTTTCATTTGTTTCGTCACCAAGGCTGTACACATAGAATTGGTACCAGATTTAACAACCACAGCATTCATATCATCGCTAAAAAGGTTCTTCGCTCGTCGCGGTAAATGCCGGACCATATACTCAGACAATGCTACCAACTTCGTTGGCGCTAACCGAGAACTACAACAAATGTTAGCACACTTTCATACACAACAACATATTACTGATGTTGAAACTGCATGTCGTAATGAAGGCACGACTTGGAAATTTATACCACCCCGATCGCCACACTTTGGGGGATTATGGGAGAGTGCGGTCAAGCAAGGAAAAAATTACATTCGACGTTGTATTGGTAATCACGTTTTGACACATGATGAATTACATACCATTTGTTGTCAGGCTGAAGCTGTCATAAACAGTCGCCCACTTACACCTCTGTCCAATGATCCAAACGACCTCACCGCGTTAACACCTGGACATTTTTTAATTGGTCGAAATCTCACAACAATCGCAGAACCAACACTACTGAATACAAATCTCAACCTATTAAAAAGATATCATTATATACAATCGATTCAGCAACAATTTTGGTGTCGCTGGCACAATGAATACATTAAGCAGCTGCAACTACGACTAAAGTGGAATCATCCATGCTCAAACCTGAAGGTAAACGACTTGGTCCTCCTAAAAGACGAAAATTGTGCACCATTAAAATGGCCTATCGGACGTATTGTACAAATAAACCAAGGTGATGATGGACGAGTACGTGTGGTCACAGTCAAAACATCAGATGGCATCCACAAAAGAGCGATAACGAAGGTATGCAAGCTTCCAATTGAGCCAGACAATACCATCGCAAGCAGAGCTTCCGATGGGGGGGCAGAATGTTAAGAATTTGCACTTTTGTGTCTCCCACAAAGGGTTAATTACTTAGAAATTACAAAACTTCACAACAAAAACAAAAAGTCTCCAAAAATTTACAATGTACAATTATAACAAGAAATAAAGAATAAGAAGGAATAAGAACAAAAAATCGCGTGATGTAACCGTTATATCTTGTACATAACAATTGAAGACTATATAAAAAGACATTGAAAGAGAAATTATCATTAGTAAAGTGATCATCAACTTGTAAACTTTGTTCTACTGCGACCAACATAATTTGAACTGTACAACAAAAATAAATAAACAGTTATGTAAAAATAAAATTTTTGTGAAATCAATAAAAGTAACAATTTATAAAAATCAAAATAAATATTTTTTTCTAATTTTGTGAAGTGAGTGTTCATTTCGGAACAAAACGTTAAAAAACGCTTTGACGTTACCAATGTTGATTGAAGCTATTGCTGTTGTTGTGTCATAAAACGATATGAAGTTGAATATAAAATACCCACGAATATATGTATGTACATATTTAAATGCATGTAATGTTTGAAAATACAACAAAAGACGTTTTTTATTAGAAAATATGTTAAACGGAAACCTTTGACCACTCGAAGGTATTCATAATCAATGGTGGCTATGAAAACAAGCACTAAACATGGAAGTGTTTATAAAAGGATTATAAGGGAAATGCTTTGTATTGTATGTGTACTTCGTACGCATAATATAATTAGAAGTAGTATGTCATGATGTTAATATTAAACGTCATGCAATTGGCAATTATTATTATTTTACTCTTGTACAGTTTGATTAGAATCAGTTAATACTTGAAACACATTCTCATTCGAAACGTAAGGTAGCTAACAGACCCTATTACTTTTCAACTCTTGTGTATGCACAATGGACGCGTAGCCCTTGTTTATGTGATTGGCTAAAAATACGTATTTTTTATGAAGAGTGCCGTGGTGGATTAGAATAAAACAGAATCAAAAATAAAACGTAACATGTCGGCGTACATAGCCGCATGAATTATATCGCTAATTAAGCGGCAATTAATCAGAATTAAGCGACATAATAAAAAGTCAAACCCTAGATGACTTGGATAAAACGTTAAGAAGTATGAAAACTCGAAATGAATTCATTTCAATTACCACAATTAATTAATGAACTTTAATTCGTTGTTAATTTATTTATAGAAAAAAGCAAAATCATCGATAAATGAATAAACACCTCCAGTTGAATCATTTGGCCATACAGGAGGGGTTTTTTTTGAATAAATTCTCACCTATGATTGGAAAAGCAACATCTCTTGCAGAATTCACAAAGATTTGCAGAATATTCAGTTTCATTCGAATAAAAGTTGGCTGAATATTTATACTAAGCAAATGCAAAGCACTCCGACATGTAATCTTGTTCAGTTGTTGATTTGTTTTTACCGCTCCACTGTGGTCCAAAACCCCAATCTAGCCGAACAGTAGTCATTTTTTAAAACATTTAAAAAGTAAATTTTTTGTATGGTAAATTGTTTACAAATGTCTAAAGTACATAACGGAATATTTTTTTTTTTGCTTTAAACAGCTACACTAGCATTGTTATATTGCTCAAATATGAGTAACTGCGCACACTGTCGCGATTTCATATAACGAGTGGCCAAAAATAGAAGGAGTAATAGTAGAGTAATGAAATTTGGCACACCTATATTAATTGGTAAAACATAATCATACCTTTAAACTCAAAGGATTCGTGTCCTTCCCATATATCCTGAAATTAAAAATTGCTATAACTTGGAGGAAAAAAAGGATATGTTAATAAAATTTAGTACACTTATTAGTTTTAACATGCTTAATACTTCCTCCAAATTTCGTTCAATTTGGGGCAAGGATACGCCCACCTTTCAAAAAAGTATCAAAAAAATTGAATATACATATCTTTTTTTCGAATCGCAAATTATGATTTAAATGCTTTACTAACTCATTAAAATTTAATTTTCTCACATTCCGTATATCCTTAGACAATTTTAATGATAAATTTTTAGCATAGCTGAAATACTAATTAAACAATATTTTATTAAACAATTTAAAATTTGTTTATATATATTAAAATACTTAAATTTATACATATAAGTTAAAAGACACTTGTACTTGGTTCCTAATTGAATTTATTTATGTTTAAATATAAAAAAATCGATGATCTAGAAAAATTTACATCACTTCCTCAACTCAGTTTCAAACCTACTTTTTCCACGTCTATATTTTGTCCAATTATTACTAATTTTTAAAAGAATGAATTTTAGTTAGTCCTTCTCTATATCTGCTAGAAATCTTTGAATACGATTTTCCACAAATTGTACAATATGATGCAACACATTTGTTGTATTATTTTTCTTAAGCTGCACCCATTGCCCAAAAATATCACGAATCTGCAATGATGTTGACACTAAAAACATTTATAACACCCACAAAAGCAGTCAGAAGCAGCTGAAATTTATATATGTTAAAGTACATACTTGTGGCAATAAAATATCAAAAAATTTCAGAAGTGATATTGGGTGTTTTTTTTTTAATTCACTACTGAAGTTAATAAATGTATGAAAATCTTAATTTTTTGAAGACCTGTACTTTGGCTAACGATATTTCACATATGATTAATTTTTGTAAACAATTTTAGCGTTGTAATTACAATTACATACCTGGCTTACAATTCTATTACAAATAATTTAGCCATTCCCAAAAAATATTTTGAATTTTAACTATGACAAAAATATGTCAAATTTCAAGTTTTCGCACAAATTTTCTATATTGCATGGGAATTCTTAACTTTGAGATACAATAACTAAATAACTACGCAATAGTTTATAAAAAAATTTTACATATCAACTAATAGAAGTGTTTTCTATAAGATAAAGGTAAAAAAATAATGAATTTCCCACATTGACTTTAACCATTTTTGGCCACGCTCGCGACAGTGTGCTGCGTCTTTGCTAAAAAATTAATATCTCAAGTGACATTTAACAGTGCGAGTGAAATTGTCGTGAAAAAATAATAAGAACAATTAAAAAAAATTTGTTCGTGTAATTAATATAACAAAGGTATAAGTAAAAAAATACTGTTTAAATTTTTCATAAAATATGTTTTGTTTATAAATAAACTTAAACTTAAGTTTTTATATTGTCTTCATCTATATTGTTACGTTTTTACCCTTTAAAAACGTTAAAAATATGAGTTCGTGGATTGCAAATGAAATAAAAGTAAATGAGGGTTTAATTTCAAAATCAATTCTTTATTGTCTGCACAAATCTGTGTGCACCCTGTGTTGAAATTTATTCACACAATAACAATTTCCTTTAAATTGTTATTCTTCTTGTACACAATAACAATTTCCTTTAATTGTTATTCTTCTCGTACACAACAACAATTCCCTTTGTTGTTCTCCTTGGTACACTCGTTCGTTAGCACTTCGAACTTCGATTCTCTTCACACGCAACGCAACGTGTCTGATTGAATTACCACTCTTCTGCTTACAACCCTTTTTGTAAGCAACAAACTTTCTGCTCGCGTAAACACTAACAACTGCTTACTTCGAACGCAACCGTGTCTTCACACAAGACTGACTGAAGTATCACTCACTCCTCGTTGCTCGTTTTGTCTTGCCTTTTATATCGCTGGATCATCAGTCTAATGCATGCCCTTGGCAGAGAATGACTGCCTTCGGGAACAATCTAAAAATGTAAACAACTCGCTTCCCTTATTGTTGTTAGTGGATCTTGTTTACATCTATCCTTGTAGCGTTGTTGTTGTTTGTTTACTTTGTCCCTTTTCTCTTCTTATACCTGATGTTATTGTTGCTTGTTTACTTTGTCCCCTTGTTTACTGATGTTGTTGTTATATTCTCGTTTCTTCTTTGATCACGCGATCAAGCCCATTGTTTTGTTGCTATATGTTTACTTCTTCGTTGATCATGTAAACAACTGCCTTATGTTGTTTTTGGAGCTTTTGTTTATTACTTTATACATGACCAAGTCCGTTGTTTTGTTTTTGGAGCTTTTGTTTATTATTTTAATAACACCATTTCCATTTTCGTAACAATATATATATGTAGCTTTTTAATGTTTAAATAATTAGCTATCGGATTTTGCCCAAACAATTTTTATTTCATTTAGAGTTTCACATGTCCATTACAAGAAAAGAGCTGTATAATACTTGGCGTAATGAAAAATAACTAACTAAGAAAACTGATGCTGTTGTTAAACACGTTGTTGCTAAGATTGGTATTGAAAATGATGAAACGGATAGCTATTACAGAAAAGTAAGGCAATCTGCTCGAATGTTTGTATGCATCTTAACGAAAAAGTGGGCTCAAGCCAGTCGAACAAGGCTCACGTTCGAAGATAAAAATAAATATTGGTTGGAAGGGCATTTTAATATTCCACCTAAATTTTCTTCATTATCTCGTGTTGAAGGATGATTGGATGGACCTTCGACCTCCAATTATGGCAGGTCTTCTAAGGAATTTTTATGTAAAACCGAGAGAACAAAGCGTAGAAATGTTGCTCCTTTACTAGAGACTTGGCCGGCAGAAGAACTGACTTTTGCTGCTGGAACAAGTTTTTATAAGTCTTGGAAACGAAATGCTGCAAGCATAGTCAAAACCATAGATTCTTCTCCCTCTAAAGCATTAGAAATAACAAAAAAAAAAAAAAAATGAGCTTTTCTCCTCCACAACCAATTCTTTACACAAATGAGGAGGCGTTAGTTTTGTATGTCGATGGTGGATATACAAGACACACTTATAGTCTATTACGTGCAGGTCCCAAAAATCACAACGTTGATATTTACCCTTCATACCATAAAGTTTTAGCTGCCAAAGAATAATGTTATCCGAGTGGTGATCTTAGAATTACTGAAATATCGGCAGAGATAGCTCTTCAAAGTTTGGTAGATCACACTGCTAAAAGGCTCTTAAAACAACAAAAAGAAATTTTGTAGCAATGTAAATCTGTAGAGCTTACTTTGTTCTATAAATGGGGATGTGATGGAAGCAGTGGCCATTCGCGCTATAAGCAAGTATTCAATAAAAAAAAATTAACCTATAATTCCACCCACACATACAGAAATACGGTGTGAAAATTTTTATTAAAATCGGTTCAGTCGTTTGTCGTCTTTAGGCTTCAAACAGACCCCAAAATATACATACATTTGATTTTTTCTCTCTAATTCTTTATATTGATGAAATCTAAAAACGTAACAAATTGCATGTCGGTACGGCTTTGAAAAAGCGAGTTATAACTTTTGTCCGGCTAGATTGAGCATTTGGAGCACTGTGCGCTCTTCGTTTCGATAATGACTTTTTAATATTTTTTTCTTTGTTTTTCATACATACATACATATATAATTGGTCATTAGAACGCTTCTGTCAGGATTACAACCTCACACCATTTATGTTGTGTGTATTAACTTGATATACGACTGATGAGATTTATAGTTTAAATTCGACTTTGTACGACGGTTTTTTGTGAAACTTTTTTGCCAAAAAACTGCTAAGAGAAAGTCGCCGAAAAAATATTTTTTCATAAGAAATATTCATCGTATTTTGAACCTTGGCCTTATGTCTAATAAGATAACACACTACCTACTAGACTACGACGACTTTTTTATTTTAGTTTCATAAATCCAGCTATTCAAGGTAATTATCTACTGCATTCTAGATTGTGTACTATCTACTCTTTCTTAAAAGTAGCTTCATTTGTCCATCCCATTACATTGAATTACATTATCGTCTCTAAATAGTCATAGGACTAGGGGAGTTACTTAAATTTTATCCTCCCATATCGTTCTGAAGGATGGCATACCATTGTACCAAAGACCTGAATAAAAAAGGAAAACTTCTGAAAACAGATTTAGTTTCTGGCAGAGAGAGGGCGAGTGAGAAGAAAGGAAAGACATAAGAAATGAGAAGGAAAATAAATATAGAAGAGAAAGAAAAGAAGTGCTACATCTCATATGCATATAGACTCAAGGAGACTTAATGTCCCAAATATAGAAGAGAAAGAAAAGAAGTAAAACATCTCATATGCATACTGACCCAAGGAAACTTAATGTCCCATAGACCATACCCTTCAGAAGATATTCAAGTAGCCAGTAACTCCTGCCTACAAACTCCATTTGGTTGTATTCTTAATCTGTTTTGGTTTGTATACAAGTGCTACATGACTATGCACAATTACATTGCACTGTATTTTGGCCTATTCTGTTTCTGTGTTTTCTATCAATGCAAAGTTCAAATAGATCATTTGTTGCCGTATGTATTAACGATTTCGCCAGATTTTGGGAGCTTGTGGTACTCCATATCTTTATGGTCTCATCGGGCACACAGCATTGACAGAATTGATCTGATTTTGCAGCAGAAGTTGATTTATTTACTCTCAGAGTTTTTCCCAGAAACCTGCTGAGAGGAAGTTGACGAAGAAAAATTTTTTTTCATATTTCGGTTCGATGTCTGGGCTGGGGTTCGAACACGGGCTTTACATCTAATATGCGAACACACTACCTACTAGACTACGGCGACTACATCAATACACACATAAATGGTCATTGCAACACTTCGGTCAAAATTACGACCTAGATTCTCACACAACTTATGTCGTGTGTGTTAATTTTTTGGCGGGACTTACAGTTTAAAGTCGACTCCGAACAACAAAGAAATTTTTTTCATTGCAATTTTATTTACTATCAGAGTTTTTGCCAGAAATCTGCTGAGAGGCTGTCTTTTTATATTTCGTTTTATTAGAGAATCTGGCGTGGGGTTTGCAACTGGGCCTCACGTCCAATAAGCCAACAGACTACCTACTAGACTACGGCAACTCCAACCAATACTTTTTGCAATTCAGGTTCTAACTTTTCTAATGGTTTTCCACATTCTTTATTTCTCACCTTAAAATCGTTATCTCTGAACCATCGAAAACATTTTTTGTATGCTGCTTCCAAGAGATCATGATTCGATTGGACTTTCCAGAACTTTCATGCTTTCCGCAAGTCTTCATTTTCTGCTGCAAAATTCTTCATCTCTAACACAATGAAAGCATTTAATGTTGTTTGTTCACTGATTTGATATCTACTGCATGGGTTTGACAGATGTCGTAGCTAACACAAAGAAAAATTATGGTTCATTCATATACGTGTTTCACATGGATACATTTGTGTATGGACTCTCACTTCATATCGGTACACTTCATTTTTTTATCAACCACTTCCTATTTTGAAATTTATAAGATATTATCCAAATTTTTTATTCGTTTCAAAGAGCTATTGATGCCACTACGTGTGCAGTAGATCATTGTTCAGCTGTAAGAATTTTCTTGTCCTTTTAGTAGGGCCCACCTTATTATAAATGTAGAGAAAAAATGGTAATTTTCATTGTTGTTTACTGTACAACAAATTAAGTGGTAGTAAACAATAAATCCTGACATTTGTTGTCTTTATACAACAAAGTTTGACAAAAGCCTTCATTATCTGAATCAAAGCGCACAATAGGCCACTATTTAATTTAAGTTTTCGAAAATATATAAATAGAGGTACATTTAATCGTTTGCAAAGATAAGAAAACGTATATTCTTAACTACCGAACTAACTGCTTAAATGACTACTACTACTACCTCATAGTTAGGGAAAGAGGAGGCACACTTTGTTATAATACAAATACTGCTATCAGTAATCGCAAGACAGTAAATGAACAACTGGAAAAGGAAGTAATAGTTAACCATACCCAACCTTATTAAAGTTTGTGAACTCATTATTACAACAAAAAAGAGCCATAGTAGTAGTGGTAGCGTTTTACCACAACGGGCGATAATATCAACACATAGAATTACAAAAACTCAAGATATGAAATATAAATCTTTTAATCGCTATATTCTGGACTCCAAATTGTCTTGGAAGAGGAACAAGGAGGAAAGTATGAAGAACACGATGAATACCTTGTACGTCCGTAAAAGAACGTTTGGGAGTAAACGTGGAATGCAGTTTCGCATCATCCATTGGATGTATACAGCGGTTGTACAGCCTATCCTTTGCTACGGGGCATTTGAATGGTGACAGACTATATAAAAGAGGACCTATCTTGTTACGCTGAAGAGGTTACAGCGGTTGACATGCTTGGATATCACGGGTGCCCTGAAATCCATACCGCAGGCTGGGCTTGAGTTCATCTTATTTCTACAACCACGGAACACGTTCTTCCGAAATGTAGATGCTAGAACTGCACTGAGGCTTAAGATCTCAGATATGTTTAGGCCGTGTTCGGTCGCTACGCTGCAATACTGCATGAAGTAGAACCCAAAATCACCCAGATTTTTGAGGTGACTACATGATACCAGATACTATTTTCGAACGAACATATAAAACTCACTCAAAATGGATTGCTGAAGCTATGTAACGGCGATATAACGATCTTCACCGATGACTCAATTCCGATAAACTCATACTGAAATCATATATGTAGATTACCTAACCAGGCGAGCATATTTAAGGCGGAGATTTTTTCTATTGAACAAGCTGAAACCGAGGAGCTACCTTCTTCGATCTTGGTCGTACGTATGGATAGTCAAGCAGCAATCAAAATGCTGTGATCTCATCTAAGCAAATCAAAGGGCATCAGAAGTTGTATCTACTCTCTACACCGTATGCATGGACACAACATCCGCATCTACTGGTTTTCGGGCCACTGTGGCGTAGAGGGAAATGAAAAGTTGGCCGAACAGGCATGGATCGGAGATGTCTGAGGAGGAGACGATAGAGGTGAAGCTCGCTCCTTTACGGAAATATTTTTCCAAAACAACCCGTGGGTGTTGCAACATAACTTGCTGCGAATTTCAAAAGTGCTATGTCCAACGGTGGACATTGGGAGAACCAGGGAAATACTTGAACTCGGGCAAGGAAGCGGTTTGAACTCTAGCAGGATTTCTAACCGGACATTGCGCTATTGGCATAGACAAGGTCGGTTTGTCCGACCAGGGACTGCAGAAGCTGTCATGATATGGAGGGAATGGAATCCTTACAAATCCTTATCTGCGAGAAAGGACAAAACAGACGTTATAGGTTTTTGAGTGATAGAACGTTTCATGAGCTGGGCATGATGGCGAACATACCACTAAGGCAACTGGCCGGTTTTTATGCTAAATATGGTGTGAAATCGCCGTAATCTAATATACAATGAGTTGGCTTTTTAGATGCTAGCATGTGGTTCAACCTCTGGATCAGATTTCTTGAGCAAACCGATATATAATAAAATATTTTTGCGGAGATTTACTCTCACCATACACTTTTGCAAAAACTCTGAGAGTAGAATAAAATTGTCTCTGGTTGGGTTGTAAAATGTGCAGTGCAGGATCTACTTCTACTAGCATTTTGGCTGCTCTGATAGCCAAACTCCTCTAAGGACTCAACATTTGAGTCAAAAAACCAAATACTCTATTCTCAGGAAAATTATAGGAGCCATTTGTATTACTGACAATCTAAATTGACATTGAAAATTGATTTCAACTTAACATTTTCTTACGAGCACGTTGTATGGACAACTGACTCCACTTTCCAAGTAATTGAGTGGGTCCTATTAGTTTGGTTTCAGAGCTGATAGTAAACTTCACTGCGCTTAAGCCTCAATATCTGAGTTTAGTTATCCTGCGCAGCAGACAAGGTTTCACAGTATGATATTTATGTACTCTTTAGACGTTATCACATAACCTCTTAAACTTCGTATGGATTGCAATGCAGTATTTTTGTTTAGTTCGTTTCATATAGAGACCACATAGACGTTATTCCCAAGCTCCCTGAACTATAGGTACTCCTGTATGACGTGGACATTGACAAGTGCATTAATAGAGGCTACGGTAGCACAGTCATGTCCCTAGGTTGTAAGACCATTTACGACGGAATGAATAATTCATGCGAGGATCAGCGAAAAAGGTCATCTATTGCTGTGATTATGTATGGCCTGGCTAAGGGAGACCGAAATTCAACGAATATGGTCTTAAGGTCAACTTAGAAGGTACTTAAAATCAAACAACAACCGTGCAGGGTAATCAATAATATCTTCAACGAGCATTCTGTCTAAGGCCTAGAAATGTAGATGATATTACGCTACAAATCCTTTTGGTATCCTTACATTTATTTCCTATTATTTAACTCAAGTCAAGCGTTTAAATATTTAACGTGCGTGCGTTTCAAGTAGAAAGGTAAATAGAGACAAAAGTTAAAAACAAAAGGAAAATAAAACGATTTCAATGACTACATTTGATATAAATGGGACCAAGCCAAGAAAAGGCCATAAATTACATGGGAGAAGGGAGACTACTCTATGTTAGATATGACAATAGAACGTTATGTAAAAAAGAAAAAAACTTAAAACAATATAGACTTCCACACAAAGACCATTTCATGTTATTCTACGATAAGATAATATTAGGTTTACTCAAGGATGTGTACTTTACTTTGTACTTTTGTATGCTCACTTGAGTTCTTAAACTTAAACATGACATTTTCAATTTCAAGTTTTGTTCATGTTCATGTTTTTTTGTTAGCCATTAACATGAAACATTTCTATGATTGTTACGTTGTAACACTGGTTCTTTTTTACTTTTTAAATATGTATCATAAGTGATTTAATATCTTTTTAGAGTTAGTTGAATTCCTACACTTGCCTTATACGGTACAGCATTGACTGCTAATTTAATATAAATTTTGGTCAAATAAATAATTGTCTATTTTTTAAAAATATAATAATAAAAGTCTAATTTTTGCAAAATTGAACATTGGCGACCGTGACAGGACTCGTTAGTCCAGATTTGTATTTAATTGTTTAAGCGGCAGTAAAACAAACGAAAATTAAATTTAAATTGCTATTTTTATCGCGCTTAATTTAAATATTTATGTGCTGATGTACACACGTATGCACATATATATTTATATACGTACATATGTACTGTGTGCATTTCTCCAATCATTTATTTCTCCACAACGTTGGCAGAGATTAAGTACGCGGTAGCAGAGACAAGGCAATATAAGAAAAGAAAAAAAAAAACAATTACGCTGCCCAAGACAATTGAAAACAAAAAAACTGGTTTCTTAATGTGTCCAAAAACAAAACACATAAACGCATAGCGGTAATCTTTTGCTTTACTTAAAAATAACTTGTAATTTTCAATAACAAATGTGTGACATTCAGATTAAATTAAAAGGTCGAGTAGTGGAGTTTATTCTTTTAATAAGAACACACGACTTATTACAAAGTTTTTTGAAAGATAAAATAAAATTACAAACGGGTGAATTTTTAAAATATTGAGAATTCTAAAAATAAAATAGCAAAAAATGGCTGAAGCCAAATTAGCTAAAATAAAAACAAAACGTTCAACATTAATTGCCCAGCAGCAACGGATCCAGGACTTTGTGAAGAATAAATTGAGCACTGCCTCTATTCATGAAGTGGAGTTAAGACTGCAAGCATTAGAAAAATATTACAATGATTTTGAAAATATTCAGTCCGCGATTGAAGAGTTAGACGAAAGCAAGGACGTACTCGATATCCGGGCCAGTTTTGAAGAACTATATTTTACGCTTCATCCAGCTTTATCAGCTTCGATAGACCGCTTTAAACATGAAAACGCTAACGAAACGCTTAACCTTTCAACGGGTAGTTCTTCATTAAAGTTACCAAAGATTTCATTGCCTTTTTTCACTGGAGATTACACACAGTGGATCACATATTTCGACACATTTACCTCGTTGGTTCATAAGAATCCTGCTCTTGATGACGTCACGCGATTTCATTACCTAAGGTCTTCACTCAAAGAAGGTGCATTGCGTAGAATTGAATCCGTGGAAGTTACTGCTGAAAACTATCAAGTAGCACTTAAACTTTTAATTGATCGGTACCAAAAGAAACCAATTATTATAAGAGAGCACATTAGGCACTTGCTTAATTTGCAATCAATCGCAAAGGTTTCAGCAGCAAGTTTAAGAGATTTTGTTGATACTGTTAGTGTTCATCTACGGGCTTTAAAATCTCTTGGCAGACCTGTAGCTCAGTGGGATGATTTGCTTGTTGAATTTTTTTTGTCCAAGCTTGACAACAACACCCTCGAAAAATGGAATGATGAAGCACCTACTGATAGAGTCTCAACCCTCGATGAACTAATTAAATTCCTTGAAAAGAGGTGCAGCCATTTAGAAGATAGATCGTCATCATCAAATCGTCATACCAGTACATCATCAATCCTGCCCAAGCAAAATTCTCTTAAGCAGTCGAGAACAGCGCTTACCGCATCTGAAGCCACTACATTCCAGCAAAAAAATTGCACCTATTGCAAGGGAACAAACCATCTTATTTATAGGTGTCGGAAATTTTTAACTCTTACTCCAAAGCAGCGTTTTGATGCAATTCATGAAAGAAACTTGTGCAACAATTGCCTCAAATCTGGCCATACTCATCAATCTTGTGGACCAGAAAGGTGTAAAGAGTGCAAAGGTCTTCATCATACATTGTTGCACTACAACACTTTTTATCTCAACCGGCCCCAGTCTTCGTCAGCTTTACAGAACCCACCAGCATGACAATTAACAAAGGAAAAGTTTTTCAACAACTCTACACCTTCATCAGCCAAGACTAACACTAGCGAATCAACAGCTTCAACTACAATGATAACAAACATTGCTGAAAATTTGTCTTTAAATGAAAACAAAACAATTATCTTAGCCACTGCGCTAATACAGGTAACAAATAAATGGGGTTTCACTTCTCTTTGCAGGGCCTTATTGGACTCAGGGTCCCAATTGAACTTTGTAACAGAACGACTAGCAGTTCAATTAGGTATAAAAAGGCAACGTAGTCAAATCGAAATATCTGGTATTGGTGAGATAAATACTGAAGTTCGACATTTTATTTCAACGATAATCAAATCAAGAAACTTAGCGTTTTCAACTGAACTTCAGTTCTATATAATTCCACGCATCAGTGAGCGGCAGCCTGAACTAGATTTTGATATATCCGACTGGAATTTACCACCAAACCTTACACTCGCTGATCCGTCATTTCATAAGTCGCAGAAAATCGACATGCTAATTGGTGTTGAAATATTATTGGAGCTTTTTACCAATGAATCAATTCGACTTGGAAATGGACTCCCAGTTCTTCAAAACACTGAATTAGGTTGGATTGTTGCATGCAAAATCATTTCATCTAGACGAGTAAGTCTTCATTGCAAAGGTTTAATAACATCTTCTACAGCTACTTTAGAAAAAATAATAAGACAGTTCTGGGAAATTGAAACACACATTTGTCCTACAAAGATACTTACTGCCGAAGAAAAACTGTGTGAACTACATTATGAGTCAACAGTTAAAAGAGCTGAAAACGGGCGTTTTGTTGTACGACTCCCGTTTAAAAGGCAGCCCACCGCACTAGGCGATTCACAAACTTCAGCCAGACGTCGTTTTTTAAATTTAGAAAAAAAGTTGTTGAAAAATTCTGATCTTAAAGCACAATATTGTGATTTCATGGCAGAATATGAAAATCTGCAACATATGACTCGAATCAGTGTCATCTGCGATGAACTTCCAAAAAGTTGTTATTTTTTACCGCATCATTGCGTTTTGAAAGCTGATAGTTCGACCACCAAACTTCGGGTTGTATTTGACGCCTCTGCCAAAACATCCACGAACTTGTCACTTAATGATACGCTAATGGTGGGGCCGACAATTCAGTCCGATTTATTTACTGTAATTACTCGTTTTCGTTCATATGCGTACGTTTTTACCGCTGACATAAGTAAAATGTATAGGCAGATTGAAGTTCACCCTCAGGATAGACAATATCAAATGATCTTGTGGAGACAGACTAATTCAGAGCCAATTGGTTTGTATCAGCTTAACACCGTCACCTATGGCACTTCTGCTGCTCCATACTTAGCTACACGTTGTTTAAATAAGCTTGCTGAAGACTGTACTTTGCAATATCCCATGGCTGCAGCAGCTGTTCTGAAAGAAACCTATGTCGATGACATCATGACTGGAGCGAACTCCTTGGAAGCAGTGTCTATCCTGTTGTCAGATATTCGTCAAATGCTCAGTGCAGCACATTTTGATTTAAGAAAATATTGCGCAAACCACCCCAAACTCCTTAGTGACATTTCTGATAAAGATAAGGAACCGTACCTACAAATTGGTAAAAATGAAGTGGTGAAAACTCTTGGCCTTATTTGGCAACCTAATGATGATGCCTTTGTATATCATTTTAAATTTTAATCCTCACAAAAAACAACAAAGCGAACTGTTCTGTCCAATCTGGGAAGAATCTTTGATCCGCTTGGTCTAATTGGGCCAGTAGTAGTTCTTGGTAAAATATTTCTACAGCAGCTCTGGAAACTGAAGGTGTCTTGGGACCAACGCTTAGAATGTGACTATGAGAAGCGCTGGAACGATTACATAACACAGCTGCAATTGTTAAATGATTACCGAATTCCTCGTCACTTGCTGACCAAAAGCGTAATAAAATCTATACAAATTCACTCTTTTTCTGACAGCAGTGAAAACGCCTATGGGGCTTGTTGCTATCTACGATGTCTAGATGAAGAGAATGCTATTACAACTTCTTTAGTTTGTGCAAAATCACGTGTTGCGCCTACAACGGCACTTTCCATTCCTAAACTGGAGCTCTTAGCAGCGCTGCTGATGTCAGAGTTAGTAGAAAGGCTACTCAATACTTTACCCATAACTATAGATAAGAGATTTTTCTACACTGACTCAAAAATTGTTCTAGCATGGGTTTCCAAGCCATCTTACACGTGGACAACTTTTGTTGCCAATAGAATAGCTAAAATACAAGAACTCACTCGCATTGAAGAATGGTGTTACGTCAATACTAAAGAAAACCCCGCGGATCTTATATCTCGAGGCTTAATGCCTACTGAGTTTTTAAAGTCAACATTATGGACCACTGGCCCAGAATTTTTACAAGGTCCATGGCAAACTTTAACGTCATCCAAACCTCAACCAGTCATCGATGACGAAATTCCAGAAAGAAGACCAAATAAGCTCGTTTTCCTTATTTCAAAACCTGTGTATACTGACTTAACGTCCACTGTTGTGTATGGTGGCTCACTACAGAAGTTAGAGCGTAGAGCGTCAAAAAACCGTTAGAACAGCGAAAGTTCAGTTCTCTCGAAATCTCCGAGTTCGATGCAGCCTTGAAAAAATTAATAATAAATAATCAGCGCAGTTATCTTTATGCCGATTTTAAATCACTTCTGGACAGAAAGGCAGTCGAACGGTGCAGCTCTATAACCAACTTATCGCCTTTTCTTGATGATGAAGGAATTATTCGCGTTGGAGGACGCTTACACCACAGCGACTTACCATATGATTCAAAGCATCCTATTATCTTACCAAAAAAAATCTGAACTAACAAAACTTATAGTTTCTTATTTTCATTTTAAGCATATGCACGCTGGCGCACACAGTCTTTTTGCTATTATAAGGCAAATTTATTGGCCACTAGATGGGTTACATATTTGCCGAAATACGGTGCACCGATGTATTAGATGTTTTCGTACAAAACCAGCAAAAAACGATCCATTGATGGGCAGTCTCCCGAAGGATAGAGTAACGCCAGGACGAGCATTTCTAACTACTGGAATAGACTTTTGTGGCCCAGTGTATATACATTCTAGAATTCGTGGCCGTGCACCAACCAAGGCATACCTATGTATTTTTGTGTGTTTCACAACAAAGGCAGTGCACATCGAAACAGTCAGCGACTTGTCAACACCTGCTTTTATTGCTGCCCTTCGTCGGTTTATCGCCCGCAGGGGACTCTGCAAAACAATCTGGTCGGATAATGCCACAAATTTTCTAGGAGCGAAAAATGAGTTGATGGAACTTAAACGGTTGTTTGAGACTGAAAATCACAAAGCTGAAATATTAAAATTATGCCAAGACGATCGTATAGACTGGCGCACCATCCCACCAAGATCTCCGCACTTTGGTGGCTTGTGGGAGGCCGAAGTGAAACAGACCAAATATCACCTTATTCGAGTAGTAGCCAACGCAACTTTAACGTTTGAAGAAATGACAACCCTTACAGCACAAATTGAGGCAATACTTAATTCTAGGCAATACTTAATTCTTTTACGCCACTATCCGCTGATCCCAATGATTTAGAGGCACTTACGCCGGGTCATTTTTTAATTGGCCAGCCGTTAACATCCTTCCGTGAACCTGATATTACTTCCACTAATAGCAACAGATTAGAACGTTTCCGACGACTACAGCAACTGCAACAAATCTTTTGGAAAAGATGGTCAAAGGAATATTTACATTTGTTGCAACAACGTTATAAGTGGACATCCAACAATTCAAATTTAAAACAAAACGCACTAGTCGTTGTGCAAGATGATAACCTGCCGCCGTACAAATGGGCTTTAGCCAGAGTTCTTTCTACTATACCTGGTCGTGATGGAGTTCATCGTGTAGCCGAAATTAAAACTCAGCACGGTATCTATAAACGTGCCATCTCTAAGCTCTACCCATTACCCATTGAAGATTGAATATACATTACTGTATATTAAGGAGGCCGGCATGTTGCGTTGTAACACTGGTTCTTTTTTACTTTTTAATTATGTATCATAAGTGATTTAATATCTTTTTAGAGTTAGTTGAATTCCTACACTTGCCTTATACGGTACAGCATTGACTGCTAATTTAATATAAATTTTGCTTAAATAAATAATTGTCTATTTTTTAAAAATATAACAATAAAAGTCTAATTTTTGCAAAATTGAACAATGATATTTCCTTTTATCCAATTGCTCCATTTAATATTTCCCCCATTTTTGTCAACTGCGTTTATTTGTCGTTTTTAATTTCGGCAATCAAAAATAGAAACGTATTTCGCATTAATTCTTAAATATTGTGAGCTGAAACAAAGCTTGTGAGTATTGATTAAAAGCAAAGTTTTGAGTTTCTGCAACGTGTAAAAATATATTTTGTCAGCATTCGAATCCATCGTCTTTCTATTTCTAAATATAGGAACATTTATGAGAAGTTAAGTAAAGACATGTTGAGTGCATAAATATTGTTACGAAAATGGAAATGGTGTTATTAAAATGATAAAACAAAAGCTACAAAACCAAAACAATGAACTTGTTTACATGATCAACGAATAAGCAAAAATATAGCAACAACATCAGTATTAAAAAAGGAGGGTATAAACAAAGTAAACAAACTGGCAACAACAACAACGCAAGGACAAACGTTAACAAAATACACAAACAACAATAACGAAAACAACATGTTTAAATTTATAGAGATTTCGAGAAGACAAGTCATCCTCCTTCGAGAGCATTCATTAGGCTGTGTACCCAGTGATATAAAAAGCAGCCAAAGGCATTAGAAAGAATTCAGTCAGTCTTGTGTGAAGACACGTTGCATGTGAAGAGAATAATTGTGGTTTGAAGAACTCCGTTGTAAAGATCTAACAAACAATTATTAGTGTGTACGTGGAAGAGTGTAAAGAAGTAAAACAAATAAAGCAAATAGTTGTTGTTTATATCAAGTTGCCAAAGGCGGCACACGAAATTGTGCGAACAATAAAGAATTGATTTAAAACTAAACACAAATTTATTTTTATTTTATTTTCAGTCTATGAACTCATATTTTAAACGTTTTTAAAAAAGTTAAAAAAGTCACAATACCAATTTAAATACAAGTTTACAGTTAAGTTTTTAAATATAAAAGAAAATGCGAACGAAATATACCTTTAAAGAGCATTCATGAATTTAATTTTACGTTAATAATGGATTCAAAATTTCTAAAGATATTTTAGAGGATCTAAAAATAAAAACAAGCACACAGTCATAGACGCTCGCTTCACCGAATCAGACGAACTCGCACCATACGGGTTGTTATAGATGGGATCAAATCAGACGAGTTCAGGTTAAACTCAGGGCTACCGCAAAGATCTGTTCTACCTCATACATACATGATTGGTCATTACCAGTGTTGCCAAAACATAGAAAAAATGCTAGATTTTTCTAAAAAAAATGCTAAAAAGTGCTAAAAATTTTAAAAAAGTGCAAAAAAAAAAGTGCTAACAAAAATTAAAAGAAAAAAATTGATTTATAGTTAATTATGAGATCTGTATATCTTAAAAATTCATATTTATACTTAAATACTCGTATGAATAAAGAAATTCAAATTAAATTTAAAAAATAAACAAAAATGACATGTTCAATTCATTTTTATAAACAATAAATCGAAAGTAAATTCTTAAAAAACAAAAAGTCTTCAAATTACTGTTTAAACATGAACTTTCAAATTCATAGTTTTTCACACAAGATTTAAGATGACTAAAATAATTTGATGAATTTAAAAAGTCCACTCATCATCATCGTCATTTTCATCATTATTATCATAACTTTCACCAGATCCAATTAATTTCAGATAACTCGTTGGTACTTCATATTGGTAACAGCACTTTCCGCTTAGTTTTAATCCGTATCTAAAATGTTATTATATAATAAAATTAAGAAATAAAAATTTAACATTAAAGTTATACCTAATTGCTAAAACAGAATTTACTGTCTATAGATGTAATCGATTTCTTATATTTGTCTTTACGATGTTCATTTGACTGAGCACACGTTCTACGTCTGCATTAGACCATGGAAGACTGAGAAGTTTTAAAACAAAATTCGCAATCTCCTCGAATCTCTTGTTTCCTCCGGCAACTCTATATGGTTTTACCTCTGACCAGAATGATACTGTGTTGTTTTTATTAATCCATTTTATATATTGAATGTTGGAATATTGATCAATTATTTTTCTAATTTCTTCCTCGCTTATACAAAATAATTTTAAAATTGGTAAAATATCACCTTTTTGGGAACTTAAAACGTTTTGTACCGAAAAAATCGATGTTCTTAAATAAAGAATGGTATGTATTTTTTATATTTATATTTTACTTTATTTCTACGAATTTTATTTGTGTTTTTCAATTTTTCCACCTGAATTTCAAATTCATGGCCAAGACTACAAGTGTACAATACTTTATCTTCGAGATCGTCGTATAATACATCTATATTTTCGTTATCCAAAATCTTTTTTTAAGAAAGTTAATTAATAGAGTTATTTCTTTTAAAAGACGAGTTGCGTCACTTTCATTGCTTTGAAAGACTTTGTTAACAGTTTGTATTTCATGTAGAATTGGTTTCAAAAAAAGTAAATATAGATGAATTAAAATACCAAAAATTGTAAAAAATGCTAAGAAAATGCTAGAAAAAAATTTAAAAATGCCAAAAAAAGTGCTAGGTGCTAGATTACTTTTTTTGGTGCTAAACGAGTTTAAGAAGTGCTAAATCTAGCACCAAAAGTGCTAAATTGGCAACACTGGTCATTACAACCCTTCAGTCAGGTTTACGAACTATCTTCTCACACCACTTATGTTGTGTGTGCTAATTTAATTCATGAGTGGCGTGACCAACAGTTTAAACGACAGAATTTTGAATTCTCAAAGAAATATTTTGAAAACAAGTCATGCAAATAGTGTGTTAGCCATACAGTCCCTTCATAAAAATTATAATGTAATATGGAAGTATTTGTAATAAATAAAATATTTACATCCATACATAACCATTACAATCCTCTCTAGTCAGAGCAATGGCCTACCTTCTCATACCATGCACCAGAAATTTTTTCTTATAGGCATCATCCTAAAACTACAACTAAATCAACAATTCCATTTCATCTTAAGAGTTGAGTTATTACCGGATACGGCTTTGTATTAGTATTCAGCGCGCTTAAAATTCATCGCATCATTGTTGCGTCGGTCAATACTCAACCACAAAAAAAAAAGAACACAACAAAAAAAAAAACATGTCATATAAATGCAGTAATACAACTAACAATTATGATTTCATTGAAAGTAAAAATCAATATTTTTATTTTAAAGTTTCGTGTTTTAAAAACACTTCATTAACATCAATCGATTTCAATTGAATATTTATAATTTTCTTGGCCGGATTAACATTTGCAAATATTTTAGAGAGTATTTATAGCCATGAAAACCATACCAAGTTATTCCGTCTTGTTTTGAAGCCTTTGCTGGATCTTGATAGTATATGGCATTTAAATTGCTAAAAACAATAAAAAACAGGCAATAATAATTATAAAGACAAATATTAAATAATTAATTAACTGACCTGTAATAACACCTTCTATACCAGCAGGCACCAGTTGAAAGTATTGCACAATTTTCGTCATGGGTATCATTATCACGATCTTTTGTAGTAAAATTATAACCCACATGCTGACTAAATGAATCTCCAGCATCGCCCACATATGATCCGACTTTAATAAGTTTATAATTTTCAGTTTCATTTCCCACTCGGAAATCGTCATACTTGGCATATTTCGTCACGTTTTCGAAATCCTCCAAAAGTATGAGCAGCTCCACAGGTTTAAGAGTGGAGGTTAGGGCGTGCAATTTGTCTAATCCTATAAAGAATTCGCCATCTAAATTGCCAAAACCAGATTTATACTCTGACCATTCACGGTAAAAGTTCACCGTGCCGTCAATACGTCGTTGAATAACTGTCCAAACACCACCGTCTTCGCGACAAGGAACCAAAAATGGTTCAGGTCCATACAGATGATTTTTGATGAAACGCTTATTGTCTGAACAATAAGTGGGATATGATTGAGAGTTGCTAAATAGAATTGAAGAAAACGCTTTTTATGCACATATTTCACTGAGTTTTAAAATTAAATGAATTTCCTCAAGAACGTAATGCAACGATGCATGTCAGTTGTTTTTGGTATTAGTTGAAATAATATACAATTAATGTTAAAAAAATATACATATTTCTATTTTACTTACAAATTCCGATCACCACTCTTATGATATATATCCGTGGCATCTAAAACAAAATTAAAACAAAATTCATAAATTAAATATGAACTAAGTGTGCCAATAACTGTGCCATAGTAATTCTTACTTAACTGTTGCTGAACATCCTGATAAAATTTCAATTGATCCTTTTTAGGTATTGAATTATTGCCAATAATCGTAAGCTTCTCGTCCATTTTCTGCATCAAATTGAATTTATCGGATATTGTTGTCTTCAATGTCTGGGTATGACCTTCTAAATTCATTTCTTTCAAAATATTTTGAATATTATGCTGATTGTTAATAATCTCTCTTGAGATATCTTTTGGCATTAAATTGCTTTCTATGTCGGTTATCTTTGCATCGATTTTCTGTAATGCAATCATTTTGTCGGAAATTGTATTCTTCAAGGTCTGAGTATGATCTTCCAAATCAATTTTTTTGCAAAGTTCTTGGTTGTCATTTTGATTATTTAAAATTGTCGCCAACATATTATCATGTTCTTTTAGTTTTTCCCTAATGTCAGTCATAACTAAGATTTTATCATTAACTGGCGGTGTGACTAATGGAACTTGGCGTTCAGTTTCGTGTTTTTCTAACAATTTTGCTTCAATTCCCTTTATTTGTAAGGACAATGCATTCATTTTGTTAAAGAGTTCCTTTTGTTGCCGTAGTTGTGTCTCATGATTGATTTTCGCTTGTAGATTCAGTCGTTCCAATTGATTTTCAAAGCGTGTATAATCACACGGATGAATCTCTTCATAGATATCATCATTAATGGACTGTATGAATGCAGAAACATATGAAATAAATTTTATTTAATTTTCATTTTCAAAATCAACGACAGAAAATGCTTACTTTTGTTTCGCCCACTGCACTCCAAATGCAGAGTAAATATAGTAAATTCATGTTTGCAATGAAAGTCTTGTATTGATAAGCTTCGTTCATAAGCATTGCCTTTTATAGGATTCTGCAGGCATTGAAATAAGTAGAAAATACTGAACTGTTGTGCTAAAAACAAACCTCTGACTATATTTGAACATTGCCCAACTTTGTTCTTCAATTACTGATAACAAATGTTGTAAGTATACAGTTGGCGCATAAAGTATGCATCCATTGTTAATCTTTGCAATTAAATACACATACAAAAACGTTAATCATTTTAAGGGCTTCCCATTTTAATTGCTATTTTTATAGCTTACAGGTCTGAAATAAAATATTTTGATATCAACACTATATTTTTCGTTTACTTATGTGAGTTATTAAAACGATTCACTACAAGCTTTAGAAACACAGAGATAACATATGTGATAAGAACTTGAAAGAAAATCTGTTTTAGCTTCAAACGCTATATTGCATTTTTTTTCTTAATTCGAGGTTCCGAAGCACACGCCTTTGAATAAATGTTTGCGTGATAATCCAAACTGACAGTGATGGTCAGGAGTACACACTCCAAGTATTAAATTTATTTGTTAAGAAAATACACGATTCAAAAATTTATATTCTAAAATTAAAAAAAATAAAATTAAAAATAAAATTGTTCAACTATTTATTGATTTTTTATTGAAGTATTGAAACATTAAAGTCCTGTAAGAGTAACTGCAATATTTCCAGTTTAATACTTACAATACTTTAATAAACTACTAATACTAGTTTAATTAAACTAAGTTTATATCGCAATATATCGGTGCATATACCAGATAAGAATGTGCATTTAATTTTTCAGCCAACTGTAGGCATATAAAATGCAAGAAACAGACAATTTTAAAACATATATTTAAATATCGATGAAAATATATTCAAAAATACCACAAAGGTTAACAGAATCACTACTTCACAAAGGCAAACATAAGTATTTTGAAGAATTTTAAATTAAGTTCACAGCAGCACTTACAAAACAATTTACAATTTTGATATGAATGACGCTGCCTCCTATCGCTGACAAATCATTTCTTTTTTCACATAATAAATGTGATAAGAATGGAAATACATTTGCGGCATTTAATACATTATAAAGTAAAAAAATATTGTATGTGTGTATGTATGTGTGTATTTAGTCTAGTGTTATTATTACTTTTATATTCGGTTGCATTCTATATCTGTTGCGCTCTTTAGTGATCATTTTGAGTTGAAAATTTTTATTATCAGTTAAAGACACATATTCATACATACAGAACACCACTGTAGTCATCTATGTGAGTGACTTTATGTTATCAAAAATAAGTTTTTCGTTTTAATAAATAATTTTGCATTTCATATTTCAATCGTAAACTTAAAAAGAAGCAGATTTACTTGAACACAACCATTAAAAATTCTTCTAGTGATTCATTACAGCACAAGCGTTTTACGTGAAATATAATTTTTGAATTAAAGAGATCATTTCACTCCATCAAGGGATGGAGAAATTTAAAGAATTTTTAAGAAAATTCGAAAACAGATCAGATATTTAGCCTAACGCAGAATATTAAAATGTTGAATATGTACGTTGTAGTCACCATAGTCTGGTAAGTAGTGTGTTCGCTTATTAGACGTAAATCCCGGGTTCGAGCCGCATGCCAGACATCAACGAAATATGAAAAAATATTCCTTCGGCGGCTTCCTCTCAGCATTGTATGCGTTTGAATTAGAACATAAGCCAATAGTCTACGTTTGTTGTGGAAATGTCCGAAAATAAATAAAATCCTTGAAATTAAATGTTTGTAAAACAGAAACAAATTGTCATTCATTCATTGTGATTGGTTCGGTGAACTTTCAATATTTAAATAAATGTAAATGTAAAGATGTTATTACCAATGGAGGAAGCTACTAAATATGATACACAGACAAAAAGCAGGGTGAGCAGAAGACTCCCCACATTTTCAATGTCAAGTCGAACTGCTTCATTGCATTCTTTATACATTTTTCGTCAAATGCTTTCATTTGGCGGAGGAGCATATACATACGATGATCCAAACAAATTGAACTCATATCCGATAACGCAAAGAAAGTCGTTTCAGGTATTTCGATGCAGGTATTGATTGGGAACACTATATATGTAAGTGAATATCACGATTAAATTCAGGACCGAGATCGCAGCATTCCCAAACAGACAGTCATCTTGGACGTATGGAAATAAGTGTGGGAGCAAATAAATTTGCAAACAATTGCCTCCATCATTACAAATTCAGGAATATGCGATATAAAATGGATAATACCCTACGGTATAGGCACTATAACACTATCAAACAGTATGAAAATAAAATAAAATGTTTCCGTTTGTTGAACATCATGTAAGAAGATAGAACTTTTTACTTTGCACATTCCACGAATCATGATCCACTTGATCGGAACAGGAGAAATAACCAACAACAATATCAATCAATGTTAAAAACCATTGGCATCCTTATGGACACAAACAGGAGATACGGCGACAGAAACAGGCCATAATAGGTAAGAGAATTAGGAGACAGAGCTATTCCTTCACATTCACAACAAGCAAGGATTGTTCACATTTGTTGGTGATAAACGTCACCGAATGCCGTCTAAAAGATCACAGGAATAAAATATTTCCTTCCTATCCTACAATATAAGTCAAAAATATGGAATTCAGGCAGTTTGATATTCAATTTTAATGGAAAATCATTCTAATCTAATAAATTCATGGAACCAGTCGAGACATTCGAAAACTTAAGGGCCCTTCAGATAATTATTGAAATAATAAAATGGTTTTATGGCGATATTTGTAGATCGTATAAGGTTTGTTATGGCTTAAAGTATTGTATTTTCAAAGTAGTATTTTCAGAGCCGATTTTAAAAAAATTTCTTGTGCCGGCAATATTAGCATCTTCCAAATAAAATCCATACTTTGTTCTATTGAGTTGTGTTCAATGGTAAATAAAAATTGAAGAAAATTTTTGTAATTTGTTTTCTACCTCCCTATTATTTCTTCCGCCGCTGTATATAATATTTGAGTACAGTTTTTATTTATTTTTAAATAAAATTGGTTTTGGTATTTTGTTCAGAAATATTTTAAAATCTTTACTCAAACACTCACGAAATACAGAAATATTAAAATTTTTTTGATAATTTTTAATAATTCGAGAAAGGAGCTGACTAATATGAGAGAATTAACCCATTGATTATCACAAAAAATTTAATTTTAATAACCTTTTTATTAAATCTGAAATGTTTTTATATATAACAGGGGTATTCATGACATGTACTCATGGTCAGCCATGAAACTGAAATATTAGTCTGGCATAAGAGATTTTGGAGAATTTTAACTCGTTTAGTTCTTCTCAAGAATTGGAATTTAATTTAAAAAATGTTTTTCTTTAAAAGGAAAGTTTGTCAATAATTTGGTATCAAAATGAACTTAAAGGAGTTATTTTGATGGTTGTGACATATAAGGTACAGCGTACGTGCAGATGATTTATTTAAAACATAAATTATAAAATTATTTTATCGTGAAGTCGCCGTGGTCTAGTAGGTAGTGTGTTGGCTTATTAGACGAAAGGCCCGAGTTTGAATCCCAGGTCAGACATCAGAACGAAAATATGAAAATATTTCTTCGGCGACTTCCTCTCAGCAGATTTCTGGCAATAACTCTGAGAGTAAAAATTGCCATGAAAAGCTTCCCAAAAATCTGTCGTTCGGAGTCGACTTTAAACTGTAGGTCCCGCTACTCATGTATAAAATTAACGCACACAACACGAGTTGTGTGAGAAGCTAGGACGTTGTACAATGGGTCAATTCGACCTCCGGATACTGTACTTGCCACAGTTGATAAGTACACGTCCTCTAACCTAACCTAACCTAACCTAAATTAATTATCATAATTCAATGACAAATTTAAAATCGTCATGTTCTTAAAAACATTGAAACACACAGACACACATATATGTTTGTATACATAACGGTAGTGCTTCTTCGTTCAACTTGTCTGTAATCGCTTTAAGCTGATAATATTCATAAAATTTCAAAACGATCACAATACGAATAAAAAATACTGAGTATTCAGCAGAAGTAAATATTAAAAATAACACAATAATACATACAAACACAGGCATTCAACAGATTTCAAATTTATAATCTGTATTGCAGGTCGCATTGAATTTCTGTTTCTTATACGAAGTAGTATAAGAAGAAATTATTTGTCAGCTTTAGGAGCATGATTCATATTAAAATTGTTTTATTAGATGGGCATTTGTTAGTGGCTGAAATTCAAATTCTTCAAAATATATTCGCTTTAGTGGATAAGAGAATGCGTGAACCTTATTTGTGTTGGGAAAGCTTGCGGTTGAAATTAATTTGTTGTTCAAGCAAATGTTTCCAGTATTTGGTGTACATACAGTTGGCTTATAAAGTAAATACTCATTTCTATCTTGCATGAATTGAATGCAAGTATAGAAGAAGTTGCCGTAATCTAATAGGCAGTATGTTGGTAGGTAGACGTAAGGCAAACCCCAGGTCAGTCATCAAAATGAAATATGAAAAAAAAATCAAGAATCTGTCGTTCGGTATCGACTTTAAACTGTAGATCCCGCCACTCATGTATAAAATTAACATGAAATAAATTCAAATATTTTCATATTTAAATACATATAAAATAAAATTCTCAAAAACAATTTAATTTTTAACAACATCACGTGCTAAATTATAACTTCTTTACTCTTTTCTAATTGTTCTTCTTTCACCGTTTGTCAATGTAACACCCAGCCTTCGTGGAATACCTTGAGATTGTAAAATTGGTTAAATGATCTTCGCTTGTCAGTTTTATAGTTTAAAAAAATTTTTTTTTCTTTTTTTTTTTTTGGATTGAAATTCATTTGTTTCTTCAAATATCTTATTTACAAATATTCAAATTGTATCAATCTGGATTACCTGGTTACATGCTACATTTCAACAGTCTTTCTTATATGTTACTAGGAAGAAATGGCAAGATCTTGTGAGAGAAATGCTTACTACTATGTACATAAAAAAACTGTTTGTCTTTTAAAAAAAATTTTTTTTATCGAAATTGTCACATGGTTTGTGATGCAACTTATAACGAAAGCCAGAATACATTCCAGCCAGAATACTTTTAGTATTCTGCGTATCACCTGTGAATAAATATTCGCTGTGAATCCATGCTGTTGTCACATTTGAGATAAAAACAAGGAACGTTATTTTAAGCCACATTTCCATGGCTTTCATAATGCAGTTTATATGCATGAGTAGCCAACGTTGAATAAATGGTCTTCTAGGTCTAGGAAAACTGAACATTTTTGAGTTTCACATTCTTACCACTGAAGCTAGAAGCCTATCGTTAGAATTGATGATACACGTCAATAACAAAAAGTTTATTGCCACAGATAAGCGACTTCAAGAAATCACACAACCAGAAATGTAACACCGGTCATTAAAATGTATAGTACATATGTAAATGTAAGATGTAAATGATAATCAAACAAAAATCTCTAGAAGTACTAATTTTGTTTATAGCTTTTGCATAAATAACAAAAGACGGTGGTATTATTATTATCACAAGATTCTATTTGACATCACTTATGTCCACGGATGTTAAAAACTCTATTTGTTACATCAGATTCTTGTGCTATTTCTCTGGGAATATTGTGTACACAGTTGCCAGATTTGACGATTTTGAGCTCAAAAAATATCATTTTGACGATTTGACGTTTTTTGGCAACTTGTGGAGATGAAAAATTTACATCATATTCCTTACTCTTCTACATTAAAAGCAACTTTAAGCTTTGTATTTGTTTTGCAATTGTTACTTTTGAAAATTTAGGTTAGTAATAACAAGCAGCAAAGTGTTATGGTTTTCAAATGAATCTGTGGGAGAATTTTAAATGGTTGTGTTCAAGCAAATCTGTTTCTTTTTAAGTTTACGATTGAAATATTATATGCAAAATTATTTATTAAAACGAAAAACTTATTTTTGATAACATAAAGACACTCATATAGATGACTACAGTGGTGTTCTGTATGTATGAATATGTGCCTTAAACTGATAATAAAAATGTTCAGCTCAAAATGATCACTAAAGAGCGCAACAGATATTGAATGCAACCGAATATAAAAGTAATAATAACACTAGACTAAATACACACATACATACATCCAATATTTTTTAATTCATAATCTATTAAATGTCGAAATGAATCTTCATTCCTATCACACTTATTATATGAAAAAAGAAATTATTTGTCAGCGATAGGAGGGAGCATCATTCACGTTAAAATTCTTTTGTTTTGTTGGTGTTGGTGTTGCTGTAGACTAAATTTGAAATTCTTTAAAATATGTTTGCTTTTGTGAGGTAGTGATCCGTTAACCTTTTTGGTATTTTTCAAAGATGTCATCGATATTTATATAAGTGTTTATAAAATTGTTTGTTTCTTGCATTTTATATGCATACAGTTGGCTCATAAAGTAAATGCTGATGCTCATCTGGTATATGCATCATTATTTTGTAATGGAAGCTTAGTTTAATTAAACTAGAATAAGAAGGATAAGTATTGTAAGTATTAAATTGGAAGTATTGCAGTTACTCTTACTTAGAACTTTAAAACTAAGCATGAAATAATTGAAATTTTTTCAATACTTCAATAAACTATGAACAATTTTATTTTTAAGTTTAGAATATACATTTGAATCGTGTATTTTCTGAACAAATAAATTTAATACTTGAAGTGTGTACTCTTGACCATCACTGTCAGTTTTCGTTTCCTGGGAATGGTGTCGCCAGCATCTTTATCACTTCATGTGGTATACTCTAAGCAAATTATTTTTGCCTGTAGACTTTATTGTTTAACCGTTTGACTGCTAAGCGATTCTGGTGAGAACGTTCGATATTGTCAAATAAAACACTCTAATTTAGACAAATGTCAATCAATTTTAATAATTCTTTTCGTATTATAAAGAAACAATATTAATTGTGAATGTGAATAAGAAAAATAAACATTAAATTATTTTTTCTTTGAAATTTTAAATTTATAAAAAGATTTTCGTAACAAATGCGTAGCAGTCAAACGGTTAATACTTCTGCATAAATCGCTGTTAGAGCAAATGTGCAATGATTGATAGGAATTTAAAATCTATTTGGGGTGTTGTATTATCACGTAATCATTTATTCAAAGACGTGTGCTTCGGAACCTCGTTCAGATAGTTCCCAAAAATATCATAAAGTTTGAAGATGAAATAGATTTTTTATCGAGTTTTTATCAAACTCTATTGCCTCTAGGTTTCTAAAGCTTGCAATTAATTAATAAAACGATTAGGATTGGTACAAGAAATAAATAAACACCTATTTAAATGAAAACTTCAATGTTGAAATCGAAATATTTTATTTTAGACCTGTAAGCTATAACAAAAGCAATTAAAATGACAAGCCTTTAAAATTATTAACGTTTTTATAAGTGTATTTAATTGAAAAAATTAACAATGGATGTAGACTTTATGTGCCAACTGTATACATCATTTGTTATCAGTAATTAAAGAACAAAATGGGGCAATGTTCAAATGAGGTTAGAGGTTTGTTTTTAGCATAACATTTCAGTATTTTCTACTTATCGCAATGCCTGCAGAATCCTATAAAAGGCAACGCTTATTAGCGAAGCTTATCAATACAAAACTTTCATTGGAAACATGAAATACTGGCTTGAGCTTTTATATTTACTCTGCATTTGGAGTGCAGTGGGCGAAACAAAAGTAAGTATTTTCTGTCGTTGATTTTAAAAACGAAAATTAAACAAAATTTATTTCATATGTTTTTGCATTCATACAGTCCATTAATGATGATATTTATGAAGAGATTCATCCGTCTGATTATACACGCTTTGAAAATCAATTGGAACGACTGAACCTACAAGCGAAAATCAATCATGAGACACAACTACGGCAACAAAAGGAACTCTTTAACAAAATGAATGAATTGTCTTTACAAATAAAGGGAATTGAAGCAAAATTATTAGAAAAACACGAAACTGAACGCCAAGTTCCGTTAGTCACACCGCCAGTCAATGATAAAATCTTAGTTATGACTGACATTAGGGAAAAACTAAAAGAACATGATAATATGTTGGCGACAATTTTAAATAATCAAAATGACAACCAAGAACTTTGCAAAAAAATTGATTTGGAAGATCATACTCAAACTTTGAAGAATACAATTTCCGACAAAATGATTGCATTACAGGAAATCGATGCAAAGATAACCGACATAGAAAGCAATTTAATGCCAAAGAATATCTCAAGAGAGATTATTAACAATCAGAATATTATTCAAAATATTTTGAAAGAAATGAATTTAGAAGGTCATACCCAGACATTGAAGACAACAATATCCGATAAATTCGATTTGATGCAGAAAATAAACGAGAAGCTAACGATTATGGGCAAGAACTCAATACCTAAAAACGATCAATTGAAATTTTATCAAGATATTCAGCAACAGTTAAGTAAGAATTATTTTTAAAATTGTTCAACTTCAATCCTATTTTACAACATTTCTTTAATATTCCAGATGCAACTGAAAAATATTTAAAGGGAATGCATCACGGTCTGATTGCGTAAGTAAGAGAAACAAAATATTTTTAATATAATTAAGGTTAAAGCGAAAAAACACGATAGAATTCTTTAAAAGCATTGATAAGAATTGATTATATCTCCAAAGCGCACACTTTCGGTAAAAATTTAAAAAAAAAAGAATTCATTATGGACAGATAAATTTCTGTCAGATGCTAACATAACTGCAAATTATATTTAATCACTTACACTAAACTAATTTAATTTGGCGACAAGTATGTGTTGCAGCAATTTTTTCTCATTTTTAAAAGGCTTTTAAAATTCATGAATTACTCTCAAATGCAATGTCTGAATTTCAAACTTTTCTTCAATTACTTTTAAGCAGCAGTCAATCATATCCCACTAGTTGTGCGGATGTCAATGCCAATTATTGTGTAATAAATAAGTGCCTCATTAAGAATCATCTATATGGACCTGCACCATTTTACGTCTCTTGTAATAACAGTGTCGACGGTGGCGGTTGGACGGTTATTCAAAGACGTATCAATGGTGCGGTAGACTTTTACCGCAATTGGGCAGAGTATAAAGCTGGTTTTGGCAATTTAGATGGCGAATTCTTTATAGGATTAGACAAATTGCACGCGCTAACCTCCACTCTTAAACCTGTGGAGTTGCGCATACTTTTGGAGGATTTCGAAAACGTGACGAAATACGCCAAGTATGACGATTTCCGAGTGGGAAATGAAACTGAAAATTACAAACTTATTAAAGTCGGATCATATGTGGGCAATGCTGGAGATTCATTTAGTCAGCATGTGGGTTATAACTTTACCACAAAAGATCGTGATAATGATACTCATGATGAAAATTGTGCCGTACGTGTAACTGGTGCCTGGTGGTATTTAAATTGTTATTATAGGTCAGTTAATAAATTATTTAATTTTGTCTTTATTATTATTATTGTCTGTTTTTTTTCTTATTATTTTTAGCAATTTAAATGCCATTTACCATCAAGATCCATCAAAATTTAGTGATGATTTCTTCGCCAAACGTCGTGGCATTGCTTGGGAATCATTCCATGGTTACAAATATTCGCTGAAGTCTGTTCAAATGTTAATAAGGCCGAGAAAACTATGAACGAATTTAAAATTAAAAAAAAAAAAGTGTTCAACATTAAAACGATCATGTTAAAGTATAAAAATTTACAATAAAAACAACGAATACTTTTATATCAAATTAGATGATAATCATTAGTATTTTACTGATTCTATCTGACAGGTGTTATACGAAACCAAAAAAGTAAAATCGTAAACTTGAAACTCCAACAGAAGTCTAGAATATATCAAAACATTGTAGGTGTTTGTCTCATTTTAACATTTTTTCGTATCACGTTTCATCTTGTCGCTGACTTCAATAACTGCTTGCCTCAGTATTTAAAAAATGAGTTCAAATCGATGTGGAAAGAGTCGCTGTTCTATAAGAATTGAAATTAGAAGGAAACTTCATCACAATTTCAGTTTGTAAGAAGCCATGCTATTTAAGCCACCTAAAATATAAGCATTGAGTATGTTTTTGGAGTCGCCATAGTAGGTAATGTGTTGGCTTATTAGACGAAAGGCCTGAGTTCAAATCCGAAAAACGAAAATATAAAAATATTTCTTAGGCGACTTCCTATCAGCAGATTTCTGACAAAAGCTCTGAGAGGAATTAAAATTGCCATGAATAGTTTCTTAAGAATCTGTCGTTATGAGTCGACGTTAAACTGTTGGTCCCGCCAACATTTAATGAATCGCATTAAATACTATTCATGGTTCCGTCAAGGTTTCTGATGAAGATATTTTTCTCTTCTAAGTTGGAACTCATACTTTTCAGTTGTTGCTAGGTTATTGCCTTGGTTCCGATATGTTTTAAAATAGTTCAGTAGTACAAGTTTCAGTGGCTGCTTAAATTTCAGTTCGCGACAAATGTCTAAAGTTTACCGATCTACAGTTGTGAAGTTGTTTACGATCATAGGCTGGCTGACTTCAGAGTTTGAAAAACCAAAAGTTAAAGTAAACACCAACAGAATGAAATTTTAAAGTGGACGAGAAGTTTTTAATTGAATGTTAGAGGCTCTACATATACATATTTACATACATACATACATACAGATATACATAATTGGCCATTATAACCCTTCAGTCAGGTTTACGGCGTAGCTTCTCACACCACTTATGTTGTGTGCCTTAATTTTATACTTGAGTGGCGGGAGCTACAGTTTAACGCCGACTCCTAACGACAGATTTAGATAAACTTTTTTATGGCAGGTTTATTTACTCTCAGAGATTTTGCCAGAAAACTGCTGAGAGGAAGTTGCCGATGAAATATTGTTTTTATATTTCGCTTTGATATCTTACCTGGGTCTTGAACCCGTGCTTTACGTCTAATTAGCGAACACGCTACCTACTAGACTGCGGCGACTACAACTCTCTACTTATACTCTGTTCACAGAGAGAAAAAAGACGTTTTAAAATTATACACGTTTGGTACCAAATTGACACAAAAGTGTTTATAATTTTTCAACAACATCTGTTGTTGATTTGATACACGACGTTATCAAATCAACAAAAAAGGTAAATAATACACGACGTTGTCGTTTATTCGTTGTCGAAATTTCAACGAAATGACAACAAAGCGTTGTCGAATCATAAACGTTGTCGTTTATTCGTTGTCAAATTTCAACGAAATGACAACGAAGCGTTGTCGAAATAACAACAATGCGTTGTTTCAATAACAATGAGGCGTTGTCAAAATTACCACGGTGGTTGTCGAAATGATAGCTGGGTGTTATTAAAATTTTATACACATCCGTTGTCGAAATGTTAACAAACGTGGTAAGCTCACTTTTGACAACGGATTGTATCAATTTCGGTACTTTTCTACCGGTTTTTTCCCTCTGTGTTGGTAATTCCAAGAATATGGCTTGTCTCGTTGAATCATTTTCCTTGCCATCCTTATTTTTTGACATTTGTTTCGAGCCGGATTCGTTGCTGTTTTGTTTTTGACAACAAACGCTTCTTTGTGATTGTCTTCGTTCAGTACATGTACGGAATTTATAATTCTCAATAATTTATGCGCCACTATTTGGCGCATCCAAATACATACTCTTACTATTCAGTTCAGTAATCTCTTGTAAGTGTATCAGCTTGGCTATCCTGTCAATATGTTTGTTGTTGGTCAGCATAATTTCTAACGAATTTTTATACACTTTCCTGAAAATACATTTGTTTCAACAATCTGTAACACTCTGAAACATATTTCGGCTGTGTTGACGAGTTTAAGTCAACTACGTATACAGATACAGAGAGAGAAAGAGCTAGAAGGCAGTAAGTTTAAATTCTCAGCAGATAATTGACTTTAATCGCAATCTGAAGCATAGGACAAACGATTATATTGAGGGGCGTTTTAAGTTTTACGATCTCTGTAAACTAGCAAAGCAAGTCGGAAAGCAACCTCCGGATTTTGAAGGATCTTTCTGTCTTTAATATGCTTCTTATTGGGAGTTATAAATTGTTTTATAACCACCATAAATTGCCAATTGTTTGCTTTCAGGCTAAAATAGAGAGTAGCTAGAAAGGATGCATTTTAAGATGTCATTTGTAACAATACATTGCGTTTTGGACCACTTCATTTCTGTTTTTAAAACTTTCTTTCCAAACAGTGCTTTTTAATTTATTACCAACCATTGGAAACGAATGTAATCTTTAATGCCTACCTTATGAAATTATGAAATAAATAAAAATTCCAATCGGGCGCCCTGGTAGCCTAATTTGTAGTGTGTTAGACTGTTAGCGCGAGGGTCATGGGTTCGATTTTAAGTAAGTCTAAGTTACTCAGCTCATAATACTAATTATATATAATTTGTAAATGTATTATAATTAATAAATAAATAAAAATAGAATTTTAACCGATTATTAAAGTAAACGAAGAACTATTTTTAACATTATTTTTGTATTTAATTTTTATTTTTTGCTTTTATGGGACTACCTTTAAAATTATCTTCTCATTTACAATAATTTTTCACAGCCATTATCGTTTTCCACGACCACGTATGAGTAACATTTGTTTCTTCAGTCTCTGCTACTAATACTAGATGTTAGTAACAGAGAACATGTAACGATTATTTAACGAGCCGTATGAGTAATATTTTAAACATGTTGCATTAACAATTACGCATACTCTTGAATTAAATAGATTTTATAACTTTCAATAACTCTGAGATAAAAATAAATAATAATCGATAATAATCGGTATTTGTTTATAATATCGATAAACATTACGGATCCGAAGATGTTGAAATTAAAGAAATTTTTAAGTTTAAGCCAACGTATGTATATTGAATAAGGATAAACCCATATTTACTGACTGTATAATAATCGTTAGATTCCTAGATTGTACGTGCACTACATCGAAGATTATATAAAAACTTGGATGTCTATGGGGGACATAAGGAAATTTTCAACGGTTACCCGAATGTAGGTACCTAAACTGAAGGTAATAATATATCTCTTTATACCTGAGTAGCTGATAAGGGTATGCAGAATGACGTTAGGAAATTCCTGCAGCTCCGTCAAGGTAGGAATGGACCTCTCCGAACCTTTTGATACCATGCGGGGTTTCAGACAAGGCGACCCCTTATCATGTGACCTCTTCAACTTCGTTATGGAGAGTGTTCTGCAAAAGGCGGGAGTGCATCGCAATGGCACTATTTTTCAAAAGAGTGTCCAGCTGCTTGAGTACGCTGACGACATTGACATCATAGGGCGTACCAAGCGAGATGTTACTGCTGCCTTTAGTGCTATTGAACGGGAGTCTAACAAGATGGGTATGGCAGTAAATGAGGCCAAAACAAAGTATATGTTATCGACAAGTAGAGATGTGCGGCGTATTGATTTTCTAATTACGGCCGATAACTTTACTTTTGAAACAGTCAAGGAATTTATTTATCTTGGCTCCGCCGTTACCACCAAAATGATGTCAGTCTGGAGATCAAGCGTAGGATCACGACAAAACTAATACTCTACAAGACACTCATCCTACCTGTGCTTCTTTATGGCGTAGAGGCATGGAAACTATTAAGTACTGATGCAGCGGCCTTGAGAGTGTTCGAGAGAAAAGTCCTATCTAAGCTCTTCGGTCCAGTGCGTGTTGGCGATGATTTCCGTATCCGATTCAACAGTGAGCTATATGAGCTAATCAACGACATTGACGTTGTACAGCGTATTAACATCCAGCGGATACGCTGACTCGGCCATGTCGTTCGTATAGAGGTGGATGCTCCGGCGAGACGAGTATTTGATGCGGGAATCTGCGGAATTCGGAGGAAGAGGACGACCTTTCCTGCGTTGGAAGGACCAAATCGAGGAAGCCCTATCATCTATTGGTGTGACCAACTGGCGTAGGCGGGCAAGAAGCAGAGGCGCCTGGAAGGATGTGTTGCGGCAGGCCGAAATCCGTTAAACAGGTTGTTATGGCCGATTAAGTAAGTAAAAGTAAGTAATAACATATCTGACTTCTAAAGACGCTAGTGCAACAGATAATACAAACGATCAATTGAGATTGGCATTCTGCTGCAGAGTAAGAAAAGATGAAAAAATTAAATTAAATTGGCCAGACAAACACAGCTGGCTTGAGACATATGAAATACAAGCTTTTTATCAAACATACCCAGAACCCACATCCATTTAACTGATATCAAAAACCGCGGATAATCTTCGCTTTTATTGTTCGCCAATTGGAACAAAACATGTCTATCCGAAGTATGAATAAATCTTCACCTTCATAAAACACACAGGATGGCTGACAAATACCAGCCAGAAGTCATAGCTAAATTACGAAATAGTTTCTCTTCACATTTCGTTCGAGATGTCTTAGCGAGGACTTGAACCATGTCTAGTATTACACTATCTACTATACTTTGGCAAAGTCAGTATAGTTGCTTACTTGATTGTATCTTTTTTATTCGAGTTACTGAGGAAGGCTTTATTTTATACATCCGGAAACAATACTTTATGCTTCCTTGTAACAAAAGTAATGTTTCACTCTAAAAGCGTCGCTACGCTTCTATCATTTTGAAAAATATCATTATTTGAAAACTTAGTACCATCAATAGAAAGACTTTCAGAAACTTCTCGCCCTTTACGGCTACACGCGCAATTCCATGGAATCTTCACTTGTACAATTGATTAATTGATCTGAATGAAGTTTCTTTATCAGATTGAGGGCATCGTTTTGCACAACATGTTTAAACAAGAGTCACATGAATAGGATTCAGTGAAACGTATATCATTAATGTAATGTACTGATAAGGGATGTAAAATTTATGAAATTTTACTTTGAATATAAGCGGCAGAATTCTATTAGCATGCTGTGTACCCAAAATGAATCTCACATGAGTATAAAATTTTATTTTATTTTTAAAATAATTCTAAAGCCTCAATTCGAAACGATTGATGAGAAATTTAAAAACTGAATTTGAGATGAAGATCGCTTTAAATTTCAATTCTTAGAGAACAGCAGTTGTCTACACATCGTTTTGGCCTCATTTTAAAAATACTGAGACAAACGATATTGCGCGTTAAAACAAATTGATTAAACAGCACTTTCTTCCAAAACAAACTGAAATGCAGACTCCCCTTTTTCAAAGCAAAAACAAAATTCGTCATATTCTAATACAAAATCCACCATCTTCAAAACGACGAATGAAACTGATTTTGTTTGTCCACTAATTTAATGTACACGGAATATGTTCGACAGATATCACCGCCTACACAAAAAAAAAAAATATTAAGGCTCTTTCGCAACATATGTTTCTCATAAAGACATTTATATCGTGACGCTCACTTCATATAAGTACACCTAGTATTGTTGATAACTATAAAGAAATAAAGAATTTTAACTTACCTTGTATCGGGTGGGACATGAGCAACTTTGGGATTTAATAGACCAATTAGAAACTGCATGATGACGTCGATTTTGCCAAAAACTTCATCGTTTCGGATGAAGCTCTTTTTCATCTTGAACCACTCACAAGTGATCTTACAGAAGCCAATGAACCCATTACGAGGGACTGTTTGGTGCCGCTTGTGAAGCGGAGGAACCATTGGCTCATATTTCTTTGAAAATAAGAATGCGCAACTATTGCGGAGATATAATGGACACACATCACCGATTTTTTTGCACCCGATCTTAATGTACTGATGTAAACGATGTTTGATTTCAACAGAAATGTAAATGTGTTAAATTGCCAAACATCTAATGTCACACTCGATTTATTGCGTTAAACGTTTGATGGCCAAGAAGCTGCGATTTGCCACCGTTGGCATATTTTTTGTACGGCGCCGTTGAAGGAAAACGTTATGCCCACAAACCAGAGACAAATGATAATTTCATGGCATTGATGAAATACGATCCCATATCGAAAAAGTGCATGAAAACTTGTCCGATCGAATGAGGTACCGTGAGTCCAGCTGCGGCAGCCATATGAATGAAATAATATTCCATTTCTAAACAAAACGATTGTACTTCACAACCAAAAAATAAATTTGACTAAATTTCAAACCGTTTTTGTTTCATTGCATTTAAATTTAAACTTTCAAATGATCCACGCTATAGACAGGTTAAGCCCAGGATTCTATTCTATCTACAAATGTGTATGTATTTTATTTTCATTAAAGATCTTTCAGTCTTTAACTTCTAAGCCCATCTACTCTTTTGCAAAATTGCCAATCATTTGCCAATCATATTATTTTAATGGTAGGCCGAGCAATGACGCGAAATGGGCTTAATATGAATGACACAATTACATCTGACCTACAGTCAATTTCCGAATGGGGTCATATGAATAGGGTTGTTTATTAATATGCCACAACAAAATTTAGCAAAAGATATTATTGAAAGTAATTATATTAACGTAATAGAATTAGATAACAAATTTGCTATTAATTTCAAAACGATTACACGGGAAACTAGACAAGATTTAATATTATCTAAAGTACTATGTGAATATGTTCGTAAGCGAACAGTTAATGCCTTGCACAACGAAGATTTTACGCCTTACATAAACCAATGTACCAAACTATCCGTTGAATATGATTCCCTTTTGTGGGGTTATCGTGTTATCAATCCAATGAAACGTAGTACTTAATCAACTACATGAGTCACATCGCTGCATAGTTAAGGCAAAGGCCAGGTATAGATAAGGACATTGAGAACATGATAAAATCTTGTACTTCTTGTCAACAACTGTTAGACTCCCCTGAGAAAAGTTCATTGATACCATGGACGCCAACCGATTCTGTTTGGAGTCGCATTCATGTAGATTTTGCTGGTCCGATTAATAGTGTCTATTTGTTTATAGTTATCGAAAGAAGGCAGCTTTATTGAAGTCGATTGGTGCTGCTCCATACAGTGTGTTACATAGTCTGTGCAGTCCCGACTCACCGATTTCAAAAAATTATGATGAGATCTGCAAAATTCTAAACTCTCATTACTCACCGCCAACAATCATCTTTAGAGAGAGAAAAAAAATTTTTTCTTCTGTTAAAAATGAAAGCGAAAGCGTAGCTGAAAGGTTTGCCAGGGTCAAAAGTCTAGCTTTAAATTGCAAGTTTGGTAACAATTTGGAAGCGTTTGTGTTAAATCAATTCATCATTCATTTGCCAAGCAAAATTTTTGAAAGGCTATGTGAGGAAGATGAGACACTTACGGTTGCTGAAGCGCTAAAAAAGCTATGATTATGGAGACAAAAATGATGTCAAATCCCGCAAAAGAAGACATGGTTAATCTTGTCATGAAGTCACGCTCGAGGCCAAAAGGTAAGATAAAAGGCAATCAATCTTTCAATTCAAAAGGTGAAAGTAAACAAAAAAGTGTGCTCACACTGCGGTTGGCACAACCATGAGTCTAGATTTTGTAAATACAAAAACAGTAAGTGCCATTCTTGCGGTAAAATTGGGCATATGGCGCCTATATGTTCGAAGAAAAATAGAACTGTAAACTATGTATCAGATTCTAATTCTCCACAAAATAATATAAATAACGATTTATTTGGTTTATCTATTTATAGTGTGTCTTCAGAATCTACTAGAGGCATCTACTATTTGGAGGTTTTGTTTGACGGAATTCCGATGAAAATTGCTTGTGATACCGGTGCCCCTTGTACGTTGATTCCACTTTCAATGTATGAAAGAAGTCTTGGTGGTAAAATATCAAAGTTAAGATCGTGTCAAATTCCTTATGTTGATTATAGCGGTAAAAGAATTTCTCTTTTGGGTGAGTACGATGCTTTAATATCGTATCGAGGTACCGAACACAAGATAGTTATAGTAGCTACTAATACAAAAACCCCTCCGTTACTCGGACGTTCTTTTCTAAGAAAATTTAAATTTGACTTAATTCAAATAAATTCAGTATCGATTCAAAAAGATTTTTCTTCAATCATAAACCAATTAAAAAGTGAGTTTTCAGAAGTATTTCAAGAAAGATTAGGAGAATTTAAAGGCAGCAAAATATCCTTGAAACTTATTGAAGGTTCAAAGCCTATATTTTTCAAACCTAGACCGCTACCTTTTGCTTGGAAAAGTAAAATTGAAGGTCATCATCAAAAATTAATTCACGATGGAGTTCTCGAGCAGGTAGATAATTCAGAATGGTCTACACCTTTAGTTCCAGTTTTAAAACCTAACGGTGGTTTGAGGATCTGTGGTGATTACAAGGTTACACTAAACAAATGTTTAGAAAACTTTATTCATCCTCTGCCTAGGATTGACGAAATTTTTGCTTCATTGGAAGGAGGAAAACTATTTACTAAACTTGACCTTTCCAATGCTTATAATCAGTTAGTATTAGATGATGAATCACAATTATTGTGTACTTGGAGTACTCATATAGGATTGTTTAAAGTCAAAAGGCTTCCTTTTGGAATTAAAACCGCAGCAGCTATTTTTCAAAGGGTAATGGAAAATTTATTATCAGGTATTCAGAATGTTGTAGTCTATCAAGACGATATAACTATTACGGGAAAGAACAATTTTCAGCATATAGAAACTCTTAAATTAGTATTAAAGAAACTTCATTTAGCAGGACTTAAATTAAATTTAAGCAAATGCGAATTTCTTAAACCTAAAATATGTTTTCTTGGTTTTACCATCGACGAACATGGCTTAAGTAAGTCTGACGAACGAATTTCAAGTGTTTCGTCGGCACCTATACCTAAAGATATCTCTGAACTTAGAGCTTTTATTGGAATGGCGAATTATTATTCGAAGTTTATTTGCAACTTTAGCCAGAAAATGTTTCCTCTATATGAGCTTCTTCGGAAAAATGTTCCATTTCATTGATCAAAAGAATGTCAAAAGGCATATGAATTGATTAAAGCTGAAGTGACATCCGATCAGGTTTTAGTTCATTTTAACCCAAATTTGCCTATAATTCTAACTACCGATGCTAGCAATAATGCAGTGGCTGGTGTTTTGTGTCACAGAATTCAAAGAAATTTGAAGCCAATTGCTTTTGTTTCAAGAGCTTTATCTAAAAGTGAAACAAATTACAGTACTTTAGAAAAAGAAGCTCTAGCGTTAATATTTAGCGTAACTAAATTAAAGCAATACCTCTTGGGTAATCGATTTATTCTGCGTATGGATCACAGACCGTTATTGGGCATCTTTGGTGAACATAAGAGCTTACCAATCATGGCTTCAGCTCGTATTCAAAGATGGTCATTAATTTTATCAGGCTTCAATTATTCCATTGAATACATTAAAGGTAATTCAAACATAGCTGATGGACTCTCCAGAATGCCACAATTTTTGTCGGCTGAAGATAAAATTGAAAGCAATTATATTAATTTAATAGAATCGGATAGTGATTCCAGTTTTTCTTTAAATTTTAAGGACATAGCTAGAGAGACAGGCCTGATCCAGTTTTATCAAAATTAAGTGCAGCCATTCAAAATGGCACTGTTCATTTGTTAAAAGGAGATGAATACATTCCTTTTCGCAATAAAGCATATGAGCTCTCAGTTGAATATGATTGTATCCTTTGGGGGTACAGAGTAGTTATTCCAAAGAAGTTACAAGATTTTGTTCTCAAGGAACTTCATGCATCACACTTGGGAATTGTGAAAACAAAGATGTTAGCTCGTTCATACGTTTGGTGGCCAAACATTGACCACGAAATAGAAAATATGATAAGAGATTGCATCCCTTGCCAGGAATTGCAACAAAGTCCTGAGAAATCTCATTTAATACCATGGAATCCTACCAATTCAGTATGGAGTCGTATCCATATAGACTTTGCCGGTCCCATTAAAAACTTCTATTTTTTAGTAGTGATAGATTCTTACTCTAAATGGGTTGAAGTTTTCAAAACAAAAGAAATAACTTCATCTTTCACTATTACAAAATTAAGGGAACTATTTTGTAGGTATGGGCTGGTTGATACTCTTGTTAGTAACAACGGAAGACAGTTCACGTCTGAAGATTTTAAATTTTTTTTTGAAAACAAATCATATTAAACATATTCTTACTGCTCCTGGACATCCAGCTACTAGCGGTCAAGCAGAAAATTTTATAAAAACATTTAAAAAGTCAATCTTAGCAAGTCTTAAAGTTGACAAAAACTCTTGCTTAGACATTATTTTGAACAGGTTTTTACTTGACTATCGCAATACTGTACATTGTACCACTGGTGAATCGCCTTCTAAGCTTTTTCTTGGAAGATTTTTAAAAACACGTTTAAGCAGATTGAAGCCACCTACAACAAGGCAAATTATTGTTGACGCTCAAAATAACAACGTTACAAATTACAAAGGTAAACGCGATGCCATGTTTTCAACAGGCCAAAATGTCATGATAAGAGATTATAGAAATCCTAACAAACCTAGCTGGACTCAAGCTACTATTAAAGATAAACTCGGTCCTCGATCATATTCTTGTATCATTGCTCATAATAACAGAGAAATTAAGTGACATTCAGATCAAATTAGAAACAAGAACTTAAATCAAAATCTTGAAATTGGAAGAAACGTTCAAGAGGAGGTAAACAGTCATGAAAGTGGAAGTTCCATTCATGTTGAACGTGATTATACCGTTCCAACTACAGATGAGACTTCGAAAGCTGCATCTAGTAGAGTTTTGAGACCACGCAAAGAAGGTATTTGTTATAAAAATTAAACAAATAAAAGCTTAAAAAAATTAGCATTACGAAATTAAAATTAAAATAAGAAAATTTAAAATTACATATACTTTGAATTATATAAAAACAAATTTTGTTAATACTTATTATACATTTTTAAACGTACCTATGTACCTTTCCGATAAACATATTGTAATAATTAATAACCTATAGTGTAATTGAATTATCATCCTAGTTATTAGTTATTGCCTATTTATAATATATCATATTTCCTTTAGGGGAGTACATGTAGTGTAGTATTATTAATAACAAATAGTATTAAAAACTGTAATACAATGGTAACACTTCACTATGAAGTAAAACTCAATGTATATAAGATATAAGTAATTTATATTCAATTGTAATTTAGATTTTCTAGAAATAAATATGAGAATACATTACACACTTCATTTACAATTGCAAAACTCAGGGAACTTTTTTGTCGATATGGTCTGCTTGACATATTGGTGAGTGATAACGGCCGACAATTCAATTCAGATGAGTTTTGCCAATTTCTTGAAATTAATAATGCCACAAATGAACAGGCTGAGAGTGTCGTTAAGGTTTAAAAAAAATCCATTATTTCTAATTTGAAATCGGATAAAAATTGTCCTATTCATACCGCTTTAAATAGGTTTTTGGCTCACTATAAAAATTCAATACATTGTACCACTGGAGAAACACCAGCCAAATTGTTTGTAGGCGGATCATTGAAAACAAAATTTGATAATTTAAGACCTCCCATGACAGGCGACATAATACGAGAATCTCAAATTAAAAGCGTTCTGAATCACAAAGGCAATCGCAATGCTGAATTTAATAATGGACAGAGTGTTTTGATTCGGCATTACAGAAATCTAAATAAAGCAAATTGGTCACAAGCAACTGTCAAGAAAAAACTTGGTCCTCATTCATACACGTGCATTTTTGCTCACAATAATCGTGATTGTGATGTAGAACAAACTGACGGTAATAGTATGCATGATTAGTAAAATATAACGAAAGAAGCATCTGAAACAACATCAAATGCAGCTGGAAGAGAGAGTTAAGGCCACGCGTTGATGGTAAAGTGTTTAAAAAACTTAAAATTGATTAATTATATAAATTATATTATATTATCATAGATCGATATTTTTCTTTCTTGTATAATTTAATATAATACAAAGATATTTCAAAAGTATTACTTATAGTATAAGCTTATGGAGGAGAGTGTTAGGTATCTGAAGTATTGTTAGCTTGAATGAATAAATAATTTGATCTGTCATCTCTTTCCTAGGAATAGAAATAAGAAGAAATGTAAATAACAAAGAATTATGAAATAATAAAGAAAACCAGTCAAGTTTTGAACTCACATGAATACACTACAATGCTGTTCTTTTTTCCGTTTTAAAAACGTTTAAAATATGGGTTCGTTGATTGCAAACAAGTAAAAATAAATTGGTGTTTAGTTTCAGATAAATCCTTTATTGTTCGCACTGCTTTTGTGTGCCACTGTTTCTTTGCTTACAACGCAGATCTTTGCAAGGGAGATCTTCAAACCACGACTGTTCTCTTCAGACGCAACGCGTCTTCACACAAGACTGACTGAATCTTACTACATGTTGCCTGTTTTGTCTTGCATTTTTATATGAACACGTAAACAGTCTGAGAAGGTTCTTCGTGGTTTCGCTTTCTCGACAACTTTATCGCGGTTTCATTGTTGTTTTTGTATTTTGTTCTCGTTGCTTTTTTTTTGCGTTTTCGCTTACTTCTCTATCCCCTTTTCTTTCATACTCATGGTTTTGTTTTTGTAGCTTTTTTAGCATTTTAATGTTAAACGATGTAATGCCGTTTTCATTTTAGTAACAATACCATAAAGGATTGTTTCACGCTAAAAATATCTGCATTAATGATTCTGAAAATAAAAACAAGCATACAGTTATACATAGACGTTGGTTTCATCAAATCTAACGAACTCGCACTATACGCGTTGTTATAGATGGGATTCCGTCAGCTGAACTCAGAGGTACCACATACATACATAATTGGTAATTACAACCCTTCAGTCAGGATTACGACCTAGCTTCTCATATCACTTACGTTGCGTGCTTCCATTTATGCATGAGTAGCGGTACCTAGAGTTTAAAGTCGGCTCTGAGCGACAGATATTTTGAGAAACTTTTCATGGCAATTTTATTAATTCTCAGAGTTTTTGTCAGAAATCTGCTGAGAGGAAGTCGCTAAAGAAATATTTTTTCATATTTCGTTTTGATGTTTGACCTGAGATTTGAACCGGGGCCTTACTTCTAATAAGCCAACAAACTACCTACTAGACTACGGCGACTTATATCATTAAATTTTAACTTTAAGCCTTTCTTATTTTTTACTGATCCCAGTAATATTTGCCATTCATATTCTTTTGCTGGTAGGCCTAGCCCTTTAGAAATTGAGCCGAAAGGGCTTAATACGATTAACACTCTTACATCCGATCTACAGTCAATCTCCGAATATGGTCGTATGAATAGGGTTGATTTTAGTGCGCGACAAACGCAATACTGTTTATTCACACAAGCGCAGCAATAATATGGAAACGATGGTGGTGGAAACAATCATAAGTCAGACGCTCTTGATGTTTTGAAATTCAGGGAGACAACTTTAGACAATTCAAAAAGGGACATATCTGTTTCGGATAGGATTTTGATATTTGTTTGGAATTTATTGTTTTTTCTTAGACACACACACTACATAGCATCTAGATCTACAAACGACATAATCCACAGTCTTGATCATGTAAACAATGTTATCCTTAACTCAAAGAAAAAAGTTGGTCATCGGTTTTCGGAAGAGATATTTTGAAAACAAGTCATTCAAATGGTGATGATTAGCACACAGTCCGCTCGTAAAAATTAAAATGTAATATGGAAGTATTTGTAATAAATAAAATATATACATCCATACATACCATTAAAATGTTCTCTAGTCAGAGAAATGGCCTACCTTCTCATACCACTAAGCCTGCAACAATTCCATTTCAACTTAAGAGTCGAAATTATTACCGGATACGGCTTTGTATTCCTATTAATCGTGCATAAAATTCATCACATCATTGTAGCGTCGAAAAAAAACACAACAAAAAAGCAAGTCATAAAGGGCTATCCATTTCGTGGTTTCAAAAGTATGGGACTGGAATTCGACATCTGTCAAACTAAGTTGTGAAACCAATTTTTTTCTTTTCAGTTGAAAGTCTGACATTGACGAAAATGGATCGCTTAACTATCATACAACGCATAAAAATGATCAAAACCTACTACAAAAATAGTGATTGTGCCACAGCCACGTATCGTGCTTTAAGAGGAGATTATGGTTTACATAATCGTCCAACTACGCAAGCAATTGGCAAAATTGTGAAGAAATTTGAAGAGACTGGAGTGGTTACAAATATTAAAAGGCCTGTGCATCATCGTTTCGCTCGTTCCGCTGAAAATATCCTTATTGTAAGTGAAAGTGTTGCCGAAGACCCGAAAATGTTGATTACTCGTCGTTCTCAGGAATTAGGGCTATCTTACGGCACATTATGGCGTATTTTGCATTTAGATCTACACCTACATCCATATAAAGTCCAGCTCACGCAACAACGGAAGCCAGCTGACCATTCACAACGTCGTAGATACGTGATATGGGTGTTTGAGCAACAGGCGGTGGACGGCAATTTTTCGAACAAAAGTTTCTTCAGCGATGAAGCACATTTCACACTCGGTGGGTATGTTAAAAAACAAAATTGCCGTATTTGGGGTTCTGAGAATCCTCAAGTAATTGAAGAGAGGCCATTACATCCAGAAAAAGTCACTGTTTGGTGCGCTCTTTGGTCCGAAGCTGTGATTGGACCTTACTTCTTCGAAAACGACGATGGAACGACTGTCACCGTCAATTCGAAGCGTTATGGTCATATGATAACCGACTTTTTTTTTGCCTGTTATTGAAGAATACGACTTGGAGAATATGTGGTTTCAACAAGACGGTGCCACATGCCACTCAACTCGAACGAATATGGTTTTATTGCAAGGGACATTTCCTGGCCGCGTAATTTCTCATCGTGGCGATATCAATAGGCCACCAAGATCATGAGATTTGATACCATTAGACTTTTTTTTTTTCTGGGGCTACGCGAAAGACCGTGTTTATGCAGATAAACCTTCAACTCTTGAGCACTTAAAAACCAACATTCGTCAAGTTATGGCTGAGATACTGCCCAATATGTGTCAAAAAGTGGTCGAAAATTACCTCAAAAGAATCAATGCTTGCAATACTTCGCATGGAGGTCATTTAAATGATGTAGTGTTTCACACAAAATGTCAACGTCCAAACTTTACAATAAAAAAAGAAATATCATGAAAAAAATATTTTATATGTATTTTATTTACTTTTACTTTTGAAACCACGAAATGGATAACCCGATATAAAGGCAGTAATGCAACCATCAATTATGATTTCACTGAAAGTAAAAATCAGTATTTTTATTTTAAAATTTTATGTTTTAAAAACATTTCATTAACATCAATCGGTTTCGATTGAATATTTATAATTTTCTTGGTCGGATTAACATTTGCACAAATTTTAGATCGTATTGAAAGTAATGAGAAGAAAGCCAAGCTATTCCGTCGCCTTTTGAATCCTTTGCTGGATCTTGATAGTATTTGCCATTTAAATTGCTAAAAACAATACAAAACAGGCAATAATAATTATAAAGACAAAAATGAAATAATTTATTAACTGACCTACGACTACAACTATTATACCACCAGGCACCAGTTTTAATTACAGCACAATTTACATGTGGTTCCTTATCATTATCACGATCTTTTGTGGTAAAATTATAACCCACATACTGACTAAATGCATCCCCAGCATCGCCCACATATGATCCGACTTTAATAAGTTTGTAATTTTCACTTTCATTTTCCACTCGGAAATCGTCATACTTGACATATTTCGTCATGTTTTCGAAATCCTCCAAAAGTATGAGCAACTCCACAGGTTTAAGAGTGGAGGTTAGCGCGTGCAATTTGTCTAATCCTATAAAGAATTCGCCATCTAAATTGCCAAAACCAGCTTTATACTCGGCCCAATTGCGGTAAAAGTCTACCGCACCATTGATACGTCTTTGAATAACCGTCCAACCACCACCGTCTACATTGTTATTACAAGCGACGTAAAATGGCGCAATTCCATACAGATGATTCTTAATGAGGCAATTATTTAATACACAAAAATTGGCATTGACATCCGCACAACTGGTGGGATATGATTGACTGCTGCTTAAAAGTAATTGAAGAAAATTTTGAAATTCAGACATTGCATTTGAGAGTAATTCATGAATTTTAAAAGCCTTTTAAAAATGAGAAAAAATTGCTGCAACACATACTTGTCGCCAAATTAAATTAGTTTAGTATAAGTGTTTAAATATAATTTGCAGTAATGTTAGCAAGTGACATAAATTTTTCTGTCCATAATGAATTCTCATTTTTTTTAATTTTTACCGAAAGTGTGTGCTTTAGAGATAGAATCAATTCTTATCAATGCTTTTAAAGAATTCTTGCGCGTTTTTTCGCTTTAACCTGAATTATATTAAAAATATTTTGTTTCTCTTACTTACGCAATTAGACCGTGATGCATTCCCTTTAAATATTTTTCAGTTGCATCTGGAATATTAAAGAAATGTTGTAAAATAGGATTGAAGTTGAACAATTTTAAAAATAATTCTTACTTAACTGTTGCTGAATATCTTGATAAAATTTCAATTGATCGTTTTTAGGTATTGAGTTCTTGCCCATAATCGTTAGCTTCTCGTTTATTTTCTGCATCAAATCGAATTTATCGGATATTGTTGTCTTCAATGTCTGGGTATGACCTTCTAAATTCATTACTTTCAAAATATTTTGAATAATATTCTGATTGTTAATAATCTCTCTTGAGATATTCTTTGGCATTAAATTGCTTTCTATGTCGGTTATCTTTGCATCGATTTTCTGTAATGCAACCATTTTGTCGGAAATTGTATTCTTCAAGGTCTGAGTATGATCTTCCAAATCAATTTTTTTGCAAAGTTCTTGGTTGTCATTTTGATTATTTAAAATTGTCGCCAACATATTATCATGTTCTTTTAGTTTTTCCCTAATGTCAGTCATAACTAAGATTTTATCATTGACTGGCGGTGTGACTAATGGAACTTGGCGTTCAGTTTCGTGTTTTTCTAATAATTTTGCTTCAATTCCCTTTATTTGTAAAGACAATTCATTCATTTTGTTAAAGAGTTCCTTTTGTTGCCGTAGTTGTGTCTCATGATTGATTTTCGCTTGTAGATTCAGTCGTTCCAATTGATTTTCAAAGCGTGTATAATCACACGGATGAATCTCTTCATAGATATCATCATTAATGGACTGTATGAATGCAAAAACATATGAAATAAATTTTGTTTAATTTTCGTTTTTAAAATCAACGACAGAAAATACTTACTTTTGTTTCGCCCACTGCACTCCAAATGCAGAGTAAATATAAAAGCTCAAGCCAGTATTTCATGTTTCCAATGAAAGTTTTGTATTGATAAGCTTCGCTAATAAGCGTTTCCTTTTATAGGATTCTGCAGGCATTGCGATAAGTAGAAAATACTGAAATGTTATGCTAAAAACAAACCTCTAACCTCATTTGAACATTGCCCCATTTTGTTCTTTAATTACTGATAACAAATAATGTATACAGTTGGCACATAAAGTCTACATCCATTGTTAATTTTTTCAATTAAATACACTTATAAAAACGTTAATAATTTTAAAGGCTTGTCATTTTAATTGCTTTTGTTATAGCTTACAGGTCTAAAATAAAATATTTCGATTTCAACATTGAAGTTTTCATTTAAATAGGTGTTTATTTATTTCTTGTACCAATCCTAATCGTTTTATTAATTAATTGCAAGCTTTAGAAACCTAGAGGCAATAGAGTTTGATAAAAACTCGATAAAAAATCTATTTCATCTTCAAACTTTATGATATTTTTGGGAACTATCTGAACGAGGTTCCGAAGCACACGTCTTTGAATAAATGATTACGTGATAATACAACACCCCAAATAGATTTTAAATTCCTATCAATCATTGCACATTTGCTCTAACAGCGATTTATGCAGAAGTATTAACCGTTTGACTGCTACGCGGCGCATAAGCGCTGCGTTCATTTGTTACGAAAATCTTTTTATAAATTTAAAATTTCAAAGAAAAAATAATTTAATGTTTATTTTTCTTATTCACATTCACAATTAATATTGTTTCTTTATAATACGAAAAGAATTATTAAAATTGATTGACATTTGTCTAAATTAGAGTGTTTTATTTGACAATATCGAACGTTCTCACCAGAATCGCTTAGCAGTCAAACGGTTAAACAATAAAGTCTACAGGCAAAAATAATTTGCTTAGAGTATACCACATGAAGTGATAAAGATGCTGGCGACACCATTCCCAGGAAACGAAAACTGACAGTGATGGTCAAGAGTACACACTTCAAGTATTAAATTTATTTGTTCAGAAAATACACGATTCAAATGTATATTCTAAACTTAAAAATAAAATTGTTCATAGTTTATTGAAGTATTGAAAAAATTTCAATTATTTCATGCTTAGTTTTAAAGTTCTAAGTAAGAGTAACTGCAATACTTCCAATTTAATACTTACAATACTTATCCTTCTTATTCTAGTTTAATTAAACTAAGCTTCCATTACAAAATAATGATGCATATACCAGATGAGCATCAGCATTTACTTTATGAGCCAACTGTATGCATATAAAATGCAAGAAACAAACAATTTTATAAACACTTATATAAATATCGATGACATCTTTGAAAAATACCAAAAAGGTTAACGGATCACTACCTCACAAAAGCAAACATATTTTAAAGAATTTCAAATTTAGTCTACAGCAACACCAACACCAACACCAACAAAACAAAAGAATTTTAACGTGAATGATGCTCCCTCCTATCGCTGACAAATAATTTCTTTTTTCATATAATAAGTGTGATAAGAATGAAGATTCATTTCGACATTTAATAGATTATGAATTAAAAAATATTGTATGTACGTATGTATGTATGTATGTGTGAGTTTAGTCTAGTGTTATTTATACTTTTATATTCGCTTGCATTCAATATCTGTTGCGCTCTTTAGTGATCATTTTGAGCTGAACATTTTTATTATCAGTTTAAGGCACATCTTCATACATACAGAACACCACTGTAGTCATCTATGTGAGTGTCTTTATGTTATCAAAAATAAGTTTTTCGTTTTAATAAATAATTTTGCATATAATATTTCAATCGTAAACTTAAAAAGAAGCAGATTTGCTTGAACACAACCATTTAAAATTCTCCCACAGATTCATTTGAAAACCATAACACTTTGCTGCTTGTTATTACTAATCTAAATTTTCAAAAGTATAAATTGCAAAACAAATACAAAGCTTAAAGTTGATTTTAATGTAGAAGAGTAAGGAATATGATGTAAATTTTTCATCTCCAAAAATTGCCAAATATCGTCAAATCGTCAAAATGATATTTTTGGAGCTCAAAATCGTCAAATCTGTTCCATAACTTATTTCTGTGTACACAATATTCCCAGAGAAATAGCACAAGAATCTGATGTAACAAATAGAGTTTTTAACATCCGTGGACATAAGTGATGTGAAATAGAATCTTGTGATAATAATAATACCACCGTCTTTTGTAATTTATGCAAAAGCTATAAACAAAATTAGTACTTCTAGAGATTTTTGTTTGATTATCATTTACATCTTACATTTACATATCTTCATTTTAATGACTGGTGTTACATTTCTTGTTGTGTGATTTCTTTTACTAAACTAAACTTTTTGTTATTGTAAACACGTCAATACTTTAAATAAATTTATTATTAAAAAAAAATCTACGGAAAACCAACGTAAGAAGTTCTAATGAATATGATTGAAAATATTATGTAGCCGGTCCGTATTATCATCAATTCTAAGGATATGCTTCTAGGTTCAGTGGTAAGAATGTGAAACTCAAAAATGTTCAGTTTTCCTAGACCTAGAAGACCATTTATTCAACGTTGACTTCTCATGCAGATAAACTGCATTATGAAAGCCATGGAAATGTAACTTAATATAACGCTCCGTGTTTTTATCTCAAATGTGATAACCGCATGGATCCACATAAATATTTATTCACGGGTGATTACGAAGAATACTAAAACTATTCTGGCTGGAATTTAAGGAGTGCACATGACAATATTTTGCTTTTACCTTCCGCTAATATGCTTTCGTTATAAGTTGCATCTCTAACCATGTGATAATTTCGATAATTTTATTTATTTATTTATTTATTTTAATTTAATAAAAGTAAATTAATTTACATTTAATAATAAATTAAGGTACTAGCTGCAAAGGCTTTCGTCCTCAAATTTCGATAAAAAAAAATTTTTTTTTACAGACAAACAGTTTTCTTATGTACATAGTAGTAAGCATTTCTCTGACAAGATCTTGCCATTTCTTCCTAGTAACATATAAGAAAGACTGTTGAAGTGTAGCCAGGTAATCCAGATTGATAGAATTTGAATATTTGTAAAGAAGATATTTGAAGAAACAAAAGAATTTCAATCCAAAAAAAAAAAAATTATTTTATTTGTTTGAAACTATAAAACTGATAAGCGACAAACATTTGACCAATTTCAACACCTTAAGGTATTCCACTAAGGTTGGGTTTTATATTGACAAACGCTGAAAGAAGAATAATAAGGAGAGAGTAAAGAAGTTATAATTTAACACGTGATGTTGTTAAAACTGAAATTGTTTTTGAGAAATTTATTTTATATGCAAAAGGCTATCCATTTCGTGGTTTCAAAAGTATGGGACTGGAATTCGACATCTGTCAAACTAAGTTGTGAAACCAATTTTTTTCTTTTCAGTTGAAAGTCTGACATCGACGAAAATGGATCGCTTAACTATTACACAACGCATAAAAATTATAAAAACCTACTACAAAAATGGTGATTCTGCCACAGCCACGTATCGTGCTTTAAGAGGAGATTATGGTTTACATAATAGCCCAACTACGCAAACAAATGACAAAATTGTAAAGAAATTTGAAGAGACTGGAGTGTTTACAAATATTAAAAGGCCTGTGCATCATCGTTTCGCTCGATCCGCTGAAAATATCGGTATTGTAAGTGAAAGTGTTGTCGAAGATCCAAATGTGTCGATTCCTCGTCGTTCTCAGGAATTAGGACTGTCTTACGGCACATTATGGCGTATTTTGCATTTAGATTTACACCTACATCCATATAAAGTCCAGCTCACGCAACAACTGAAGCTAGCAACAAGAGGGTGCCACATGCCACACAACTCGAGCGAATATGGCTTTATTGCAAGAGACATTTCCTGGCCGCATAATTTCTCGTCGTGGCGATATCAACTGGCCACCAAGATCATGCGATTCGACACCATTAGCCTTTTTTGTGTGGGGCTGCATGAAAGACCGTGTTTATGCAGATAAATCTTCAACTCTTGAGCACTTAAAAACCAACATTCGTCAAGTTATGGCTGAGATACCGCCCAATATGTGTCTAAAAGTGGTCGAAAATTACCTCAAAGAATCAATGCTTGCAAGTTGCAACACTTCGCGTGGAGGTCATTTAAATGATGTAGTGTTTCACACATAATGTCAACGTTCAAACTTTACAATAAAAAAGAAATATCATGAAAAGATATTTTATATTTGTTTTATTTATGTTTACTTTTTAAACCACGAAATGGATAACCCGATATTTAAATATGAAAATATTTGATTTCATTTCATGTTAATTTTATACATGAGTGGCGGGATCTACAGTTTAAAGTCGACACCGAACGACATATTCTTGATAAATTTTTCATTGCAATTTTATCTACTCATAGTTTTTGCTAAAAATCTTCTGATAGGAAGTCGCCAAAGAAATATTTTTTTCATATTTATTTTCTGACCAGGGGTTTGCCTTACGTCTACCTACCAACATACTGCCTATTAGATTACGGCGACTTCTTCTATACTTGCATTAAATTCATGCAAGATAGAAATGAGTATTTACTTTATAAGCCAACTGTATGTATACCAAATACGGGAAACATTTGCTGGAACAACAAATTAATTTCAACCGCAAGCTTTCCCAACACAAATAAGGTTCACGCATTCTCTTATCCACTAAACCGAATATATTTTGAAGAATTTGAATTTCAGCCACTAACAAATGCCCATCAAATAAAACAATTTTAATATGAATCATGCTCCTAAAGCTGACAAATAATTTCTTCTTATACTACTTGGTATAAGAAACAGAAATTCAATTCGAGCTGCAATACAGATTATAAATTTGAAATCTTTTGAATGCCTGTGTATGTATGTATGTATTATTGTGTTATTTTTAATATTTACTTCTGCTGAATACTCAGTATTTTTTATTCGTATTGTGATCGTTTTGAAATTTTATGAATATTATCAGCTTAAAGCGATTACAGACAAGTTGAACGTAGAAGCACTACCGTTATGTATACAAACATATATGTGTGTCTGTGTGTTTCAATGTTTTTAAAAACATGACGATTTTAAATTTTTGATTGAATTATGATAATTAATTTTATAATTTATGTTTTAAATAAAACCCTTTTATGTCACAACCATAAAAATTACTCCTTTGAGTTCATTTTAATACCAAATTATTGAAAAACTTTCCTTTAAAAAAAACACTTTTTAAATTAAATTTCAATTCTCAAATTCAATTTCAAAAGAACTAAACGAGTTAAAATTCTCCAAAATCTCTTATGCCAGACTAATATTTCAGTTTCATAATTTGGATCTGCTGTTCCATCATATGGCTGACCATGAGTACATGTCATGAATACCCCTGTTATATATAAAAACATTTCAGATTTAATAAAAAGGTTATTAAAATTAAATTTTTTGTGATAATCAATTAAAAATTATCAAAAAAATTTAATATTTCTGTATTTCGTGAGTGTTTGAGTAAAGATTTTAAAATATTTCTGAGAAAAAACCAAAAACAATTTTATTTAGAAATAAAAAAAAAATGTACTCAAATATTATATACAGTGGTGGGAGAAATAATACGGAGGTAGAAAAAAAACTACAAAAATTTTCTTCAATTTTTATTTGCCTTGAATAAAACGCAATACAACGAAGTATGGATTTTATCTGAAAGCTAATATTGCCGGCACAAGAAATTTTTTTAAAATCGGCTCTGAAAATACTACTTTGAAAATACAATATTTAAGCCATAACAAACCTTATACGCTCTACAAATATCGCCATAAAACCATTTTATTATTTCAATAATTATCTGAAGGGCCCTTAAGTTTTCGAATGTCTCGACTGGTTCCATGAATTTATTAGATTAGAATGATTTTCCATTAAAATTGAATATCAAACTGCCTGAATTCCATATTTTTGACTTATATTGTAGGATAGGAAGGAAATATTTTATTCCTGTGATCTTTTAGACGGCATTTGGTGACGTTTATCACCAACAAATGTGAACAATCCTTGCTTGTTGTGAATGTGAAGGAATAGCTCTGTCTCCTAATTCTCTTACCTATTATGGCCTGTTTCTGTCGCCGTATCTCCTGTTTGTGTCCATAAGGATGCCAATAGTTTTTAACATTGATTGATATTGTCGTTGGTTATTTCTCCTTTCGCGATTAAGAGGACCATGATTCGTGGAATGTGCAAAGTAAAAAATTCTATCTTCGTAGTTAATGTTCCACAAACGGAAACATTTTATTTTATTCCCATACTGTTTGATAGTGTCCTAGTGCATCCGTAGGGTATTTGTAATACCCTGAATTATTAATAATGAAAGCAATTGTTTGCAAATTTATTTGCTCCCACACTTATTTACATACGTCCAAGATGACTGTCTGTTTATTAATGTTACCATCTCGGTCCTGAATTTAATCGTGATATTCACTTATATAGTGTTCCCAATCAATACCTGCATCAAAATACCTGAAACTACGTGCTGTGCGTTATCGGATATGAGTTTAATTTGTTTGGTTCAAGTGGAACATCGTATGCATATGCTTCTCCGCCAAATGAAAGCATATGACGAAAAATGTATAAAGAATACAATAAAGCAGTTCGAGTTGACATTGAAAATGTAGGGAGTCTTCTGCTCACCCTGCTTTTTGTCTGTGTATCATATTTAGTAGCTTCCTCCATTGGTAATAACATCTTTACACTTACATTTATTTAAATATTGAAAGTTCACCGAACCAATCACAATGAATGAATGAAGTGAACATCGCATAGAGTTTTACGGTAATGTTGGTCAAACCAAAGAATATGGATATAAAGAATGCGCATTATGTAGAAGTAAAATTTCTTATGGCGGGTTGTATCATTACGACCCGATCTTACCAACATTACGACCCGCTCTCACTAAAATCATTTCTGGATGAGGAGGGTGGAAGACAGAAGGAAAATAAACACAAACAAAGAGCGTAACAATGTGTTGCTCTCATCATGAGAGCGTAAAAATGCATTCAGTTGCTTTGCTTGTCAGCTTCTAAAGAACAATGTTCATGTCGCTTTTTTCAGACTTCAAATTTACACCCAAAGAAATATTATAGTATGATTTACTAATATCAATGAGAAATGATTTCGATTTTTGGAAGAATACTTGCCAAGTTAAATACGCTGTTTTTAGGTTTTTAGCGCAGTACAATTTTTCTATACTTTTCGCTCACATATACATATTATTGGGTTAAGTAGACTTGAAAATATTACTAACAATTTTCCTCTGGGTTAACACATGCCTCTCATAATTTTTATCATGTTCTCTTTGTGCCGAGAACAGTGTTGCCGTTTTTGGTTATTTCTAACCAAAATCGGTTATTTTTTTGATCAATGTGCAGATGTGTAGATTTTTTTGGTTTTGATTACTTTTTTTTCTTATAAAAAAAGCTATTTTTTGTTTCTTCTTTTATTAATTATAATTTAAACTTAAAAGTCTACGAATTTAATTTTGGTTATATTTCTTCTTATTTGGTGATTTTTTTCACAAATGTTGGTTACAAAATTTTTTTTCGTGGCAACACTGTTTCAGAAATATAAATAGAAAATTAGTCAAACAACAAAAACGCTCGATGAGAACAGCGCATTGTTACGCTCTTGGTTTCTTTACCCTTCCCTTCTATCTTTCCCCCCGCGTCATGAAATATTTTTGAGAAATATTCCAAAATATGCCCAAATGCACATTCTTTTTACAAACATTTAATTTCAAGGATTTTATTTATTTCCGGACATTTCCACAACAAACGTAGACTATTTGCTTATGTTCTAATTCAAACGCATACAATGTCGCCATTACAACCTTCAGTCAGGATTACAGCCTAGCTTCTCACACCACTCATGTTGTGTGCCTTATTTCTATACTTGAGTGGTGGGACCTAGAGTTTAACGTCGACTCCGAACTACAGATTTTTGAGAAACTTTTTCATGGCAGGTTTATTTACTCTCAGAGTTTTTGCCAGAAATCTGCTGAGAGGAAGCCGCCGAAGGAATATTTTTTCATATTTCATTTTGATGTCTGGCATGCGGCTCGAACCCGGGCTTTACGTCTAATAAGCGAACTCACTACTTACTAGACTATGGTGACTACAACGTACATACATATTAAACATTTTAATATTCTGCGTTGGGCTAAATATCTGATCTGTTTTTAAATTTTCTTAAAAATTCTTTAATTTTCTCCATCACTTGATGGAGTGAAATAATCTTTTTCATCTTTCTTTTTAAAATTATATTTCACGTAAAACGCTTGTGCTCTAATGAATCACTGGAAAAATTTTTTAATTGTTGTGTTCAAGCTAATCCGTTTCTTTTTAAGTTTACGATTGAAATATGAAATTCATAATTATTGATTAGAACAAAAATCGTATTTTTGATAACATAAAGACACTTACATAGATGAGTGTTCTGCATGTATGAATATGTGCCTTAAACTGATTTTAGAAATTGTGAGCTTAAAATGATCACTAAAGAGCGCAACAAATTTCGATTGATAACACTAGACTAAACACACACATACATACATACATACAATAATACCGCAATTTCTGAGAGCTCTTAAATCGCGTTCCAGGAGATGAGGTTAATACAAATTAATGTGAACCATTGCGAAGCATCCCACGACCTATTGGTCCAGAGAGTAAAGGAGGAGAATATCGATGTCGCAATCATAAGCGAACCATATAGGGTGCCGAGGAATAATACTTGGATCAAGGACGGATCCACTACTGCGGCTATATGGATTTGTGGTTCATTACCCTTTCAGCAAACCTATGTGCGGGACACTGGTTTCGTTATGGCCAAGATAAATGGAGTTTTCATCTATAGCTGTTACGCCCCCCCGAGGTGGTCAATGGATGAGTTCCAGCATATGCTGGAAAGACTGGCGTCACACGTGCGCCTGAACGCCCCTGTTATTATTGGAGGAGATTTTAACGCTTGGGCGACCGAATGGGGTAGTAGGTATACTAACGCCAGGGGTCGCTGCCTCTTGGAAACATTTGCTTCCCTTCCTGTGGCGCTGATGAATGACGGAAGAGGAAGCACATTTAGGAGAGCTGGATCGAGCTCGATAATAGATCTGTCGTTTGTGAGCGACGGCCTTGTTTCGCGGACTGCGTGGAGGCTAACTGAGGACTTCACGAATAGTGACCATCAGGCAATCGTGATGACGGTTACTGGGCGCAACACGAGAGGAGACGGATTGCCGAACTTTACGGGACCTAAATGGAAGGACTCCCGCTTTGACGAGGAGACGTACAGAATGATGTTGTCGTCTTTTTGTACGACTGGCAGCACGGTCGAGGAAATGGTGAACGGCGTATACGCTATGCTCAACACTGCATGTGATGCTGCTATGCAAGGAGGACTGTATGCAGGGGACGTACCCCCTGCTACTGGTGGAATGACGAAATTCGAAATCTGCGGTCGGCATGCTTTGGGACGAGAAGAAGGGCCCAGCGCACGAGAGGAAGACCGACATGGGAAGCCGAACGTGCTGCATATGAAGATCTAAGGCATCAACTTAGAAGAGCCATTAAAAGGAGCAAGAAACTATCCTTTCAGCGGATATGCCAGGAGGCTGACGTCAATCCTTTTGGGACGGCGTACCGAGTCGTCTGCAAGAGAATCGGAGCTCGGGAACAGCCTAAACTGGGTTGTCCAGTTTTGCTACGGGAGATTATTGGTACATTATTCCCACGGGGCCAGCCCTACGCTTTTATAAGTAGGGAGCCGGAGGCCGCTCATACCATACCCGAGGTAACGGCAGAGGAGGTACTTGCAACATGCACTGGAATAGGAGATAGAAAAACACCGGGGCCAGACGGAATCCCAAACAGGGCACTTAAGGCGGCTATCCGGATTAGACCGAATATGTTCGCCAAGGTGTTCCACAGGTGTTTCGCAGAGGGTGTTTTTCCACGTAGATGGAAGGAGCAGAAATTGGTTCTCATTCCAAAACCTGGCAAACCACCAGGGGAACCATCATCGTATCGTCCCATCTGCCTACTTGACACGATGGGAAAAATACTGGAGAGGATAATATACAATCGACTACTGACATGTGCCGAGGCAAGAGGAGCTCTCTCGGACCTGCAATATGGATTTAGGAAGGGACGGTCCACTGTTGACGCCATAAGGAAGGTGGTCGACATTGCAAAAGACGCAATAGAAGGCGAAAGATGGAGATTTGGCAACAAGGAATACTGCGCGGTCGTCACACTTGACGTTAGGAACGCGTTTAACTCAGCAAATTGGGGGCGGATTATGAGAGCCCTCTTTAACATGGCTACGCCGCCATACTTAATGGAGATTCTGAACAATTACTTTCAGGACAGGTCTCGGTGGCTAAGACGGTAACGGAAATAGAGGAGAAAACGAACACAGCGATTCGAAATGTTGGAGCATGGCTGGATGAGGCAGGTTTGACACTTGCTGCACATAAAACGGATGCCGTCTTGATAAGCGGCCGGAAGATAGTGGAGAAAATGAAAGTGACCATTGGAGGCACTAGGATCGAATCGAAGAGAGCGATAAAATACCTGGGAGTCATTATCGACGACAGGTTGAATTTCTGAATTTCAAGGAGCACGTGAAATACATCGGCGAAAAGGCATCTGTAGCGCAGGGAGCACTGGCGAGGATGATGCCAAATATTGGAGGACCAGGTCCATTCAAAAGGAGAATAATTTCGGCGGTTGTAACGTCGATAATACTATATGCATGCCCAATATGGTCGGAGGCACTCTCCGTGGGCACGACAAGGAGAATACTGTCCTCGGTGTATCCACTTATCGGTTAGACGGATAAGTGGTTTCAGGACAGTGTCTGATGAAGCGGTATTTGTGTTGGCAAAGTCAATACCGATAGACATATAGCGGATGAAATGAGGAGGATATACTTTCGAATAGCAGATATAAAAGCGGAGGAACGAAGGACTTCCATGCACAAATGGCAGTCGCGATGGGAGAGCAGTATAAAGGGAAGATGGACATTTCGCCGTGCCCCTAATGTAACCCTTTGGATGAAGGACAAACATTGCGAGCTGAACTACTACGTGACCCAGTTCCTAACTGGTCATGGGTGCTTCAGGAAGTACCTGCACAGATTTGGTCATGATACTTCCCCTATATGCCCAAACTGTGTAGATGAGGAGGAAGATGCGGAGCATATACTAACATGCTGCCCCAGATTTAGATGGCCCGGAGAAACGAGTTTAGGACCAAACCGGCTAATGGAACAGCTGCTGAATTGTAGGAATCTATGGATCCAATATAGTCAGAGAATGGCTGAAGTTATGCTAGAACTCCGAAGACTGGAGAAACGGAGGCGAAATTTGAATTAATGTGATGAAGCTTTCGAGCTAACCAGCCCTCCGCGAAGTAATACTTTACGGCAGTCCCGCGGGGGGAGAGTGGTTGAAGTGTGTAGGGGGTGGGTTTAGTACGTAGGCACCAGTGTTGGTGAATCGTGCACTCTTTTGTTGGAACAAAAGTGTCTTTAGAAGATTCCCACCTCCGGCTCAAGACAAAAAAAAAAAAAAAAAAAACATACACTATTTTTTAATTCATAATCTATTAAATGTCGAAATGAATTTCCATTCTTATCACACTTATTATGTGAAAAAAGAAATTATTTGTCAGCGATAGGAGGGAGCATCATTCATATTAAAATTGTTTTGTGTTTTCATTGATATTTAAATAAATGTTTATAAAATTATTTGTTTCTTGCATTTTATATGCATACAGTTGGCTGATAAAGTAAGTGCTCATGCTTATCTGGTATATGCAGCATTATTTTGTGATGGAAACTTAGTTTAATTAAACTAGCATAAGTAGGATAAGTAGGATAAGTATTAACTTGAAAGTATTGCAGTTACTCTTACAGGACTTTAAAACTACGCATGAAATAATTGAAAATTTTTCAACACTTCATACATAAAGATCTTAGAATTTTAATGGTCAAAGATGAAATTCGTAACTTTAGGTATAGGATAGGTACCTGAATAGGCTAAGTAATCATTCCAATGTGTTAGCAATAAATCTGCTAGATGATAGCGATGAAATCAAAAGACTTAAGAGGCTACATGTACTTGATCTACGCTTCAGAAAATAGGAAATTTATTAAATTTTTAACATTTATGAATGATTGATTTTATATTGTATTAAAATTAAAAAAGTAAAATCTTTTTTTGTATTTACTCTTTTCTTTTGAGTTTAATAGAAACTCAATACATGTTACATTTAAAAGTTATTAAATTTGCTCATTATTTTAAATTGTAAAATAGATTGGAAATAAAATAAATAATAAAAAAAAGACTTTATAATGTAATTTTTTGAAAAAATAAATTTAATACTTGGAGTGTGTATTGTTAACCATCATTGTCAGTTTTTGTTTTCTAGGAATGGTGTTGTCAACATTTTAGTCACTGCATGTGGCATACTCTAAGCAAATTATTTTTGCCTGTAGTTTTATTGTTTAATATTCTATTTGGGGTGTTGTATTATCACGTAATCATTTATTCAAAGACGTGTGCTTCGGAACATCGTTCAGATAGTTCCCAAAAATATCATAACGTTTGAAGGTGAAATAGATTTGAAGAACTAAATAAATACCTATTTAAATGAAAGCTTCAGTGTTGAAATCGAAATATTTTATTTCAGACCTGTAAGCTATAACAAAAGCAATTAAAATGACAAGCCTTTAACATTATTAACGTTTTTGAAAGTGTATTTAATTGAAAAAATTAACAATGGATGCATACTTTATGCGCTAACTGTATATTTACAACATTTGTTATCAGTAATTAAAGAACAAAGCTGATGCAATTTGTAGCTTTGGTGTCAGGAGTTTATCTTTGAGGTAATATTTCAGTATCTGCAGAATCCTATAAAAGGCAACGCTTATTAGCGAAGCTTATCAATACAAGACTTTCATTGCAAACATGAAATACTGGGTAGAGCTTCTATATTTACTCTGCATTTGGAGTGCAGTGGGCAAAACAAAAGTAAGTCGTTAGTATAATTCGCAAAGACGCTAAGTCCACATTTTTCCAAAATTCAGATTTTAATGAAAAACGGTAACATTATACAAAATACATATTTTACAACATTTTTTTTTTTGAATTGATTTGTGATCTAAGTCATTTAAAGAGAGCTATTTTGTAAAAATAATTGCGTTTAAAAAGTTTACAAATTTTAAAAACTGGAAATGTTACAGTGTTTTTTGTGTCTCCTGTAAAATTTAAAAAAGGGACTTAACACATTTGCGAATTAGACTAACGAAGTAATTTCTATAGTTGATTTTAAAAATAAAAATTAAATAAAATTTATTTCATATGTTTCTACATTCATACAGTCCATTAATGATGATATATATGAAGAGATTCATTCGTGTGATTATACACGCTTTGAAAATCAATTGGAACGACTGAATCTACAAGCGAAAATCAATCATGAGACACAACTACGGCAACAAAAAGAACTCTTTAACAGAATGAATGAATTGTCTTTACAAATAAAAGGAATTGAAGCAAAATTGGTAGAAAAACACGAAACTGAACGGCAAGTTCCATTAGTCACACCGCCAGTCAATGATAAATTCTTAGTTATTACTGACATTAGAGAAAAACTAAAAGAGCATGATAATATGTTGGCGAAAATTTTAAATAATCAAAATGACAACCAAGAACTTTGCAAAACAATTGATTTGAAAGATCATACTCAGACCTTGAAGGATACAATTTCCGACAAAATGATTGCATTACAGAAAATCGATGCAAAAATAACCGAAATAGAAATCAGTTTAATGCCAAAGAATATCTCAAGAGAGATTATTAACAATCAGAATATTATTCAAAATATTTTGAAAGAAATGAATTTAGAAGGCCATACCCAGACATTGAAGACAACAATATCCGATAAATTCGATTTGATGCAGAAAATAGACGAGAAGCTAAAGATTATGGGCAATAACTCAATACCTAAAGAGGATCAATTGAAATTTATTCAGGATATTCAGCAACAGTTAAGTAAGAATTATTTTTAAAATTGTTCAACTTCAATCCTATTTTACAACATTTCTTTAATATTCCAGATGCAACTGAAAAATATTTAAAGGGAATGCATCACGGTCTAATTGCGTAAGTAAGAGAAACAAAATATTTTTAATATAATTAAGGTTAAAGCGAAAAAACACGCAAGAATTCTTTAAAAGCATTGATAAGAATTGATTCTATCTCCAAAGCACACACATTCGGTAAAATTTAAAAAAAAAGGAATTCATTATGGACAGAAAAATTTATGTCACTTGCTAACATTACTGCAAATTATATTTAAACACTTATACTAAACTAATTTAATTTGGCGACAAGTATGTGTTGCAGCAATTTTTTCTCATTTTTAAAAGGCTTTTAAAATTCATGAATTACTCTCAAATGCAATGTCTGAATTTCAAACTTTTCTTCAATTACTTTTAAGCAGGAATCAATCATATCCCACCGGTTGTGCGGATGTCAACGCCAATTATTGTGTAATAAATAAGTGCCTCATTAAGAATCATCTGTATGGACCCATACCATTTTACGTCTCTTGTAATAACAGTGTATACGGTGGCGGTTGGACGGTTATTCAAAGACGTATCAATGGTGCGGTAGACTTTTACCGCAATTGGGCCGAGTATAAATCTGGTTTTGGCAATTTAGATGGCGAATTCTTTATAGGATTAGACAAATTGCACGCGCTAACCTCCACTCTTAAACCTGTGGAGTTGCGCATACTTTTGGAGGATTTCGAAAACGTGACGAAATGCGCCAAGTATGATGATTTCCAAGTTGGAAATGAAACTGAAAATTACAAACTTATTGAAGTCGGATCATATGTGGGAGATGCTGGAGATTCATTTAGTGGGCATGTGGGTTATAATTTTACCACAAAAGATCGTGATAATGATATTGCTGGTGGAAATTGTGCAGTATATAAAACTGGTGCCTGGTGGTATTTAAATTGTAGTTATAGGTCAGTTAATAAATTATTTAATTTTTTTTAATTATAATTATTTTTTTGTATTGCTTTTAGCAATTTAAATGCCATATACTATCAAGATCGATCAAAATTTAATGATGATTACTTCGCCACACGTCGTGGCATTACTTGGGGTAAATTCCATGGTTACAAATATTCGCTGAAGTCAGTTCAAATGTTAATAAGACCCAGAAAAGTATGAACGAATTTAAAATTTAAAAAAAAAGTGTTCAACATTAAAACGATCACGTTAAAATATAAAAATTTACAATAAAAACAACGAATACTTTTACATCAAATTTGACGATAACCATTAGTATTTTACTGATTACATCTGAAAAGTGTTACACGAAAGCAAAAAGGTAAAATCGTGAACTTGAAACTCCAATAGATGTCTAGAATATACTAAAACATTGTGGAAGTCTGTCTCATGTTAACATTTTTTCGTATCGCCTTTCACTGACACCACTTATGTTGTGTGCCTTAATTTTATACTTGAGGGGCGGGAGCTACAGTTTAACGCCGACTCCGAACGACAGTTTTAAAGAAACTTTTTTATGGCAGGTTTATTTAATCTCAGAGTTTTTGCTAGAAATCTGCTGAGAGAAAGTTCCCGAAGAAATATTGTTTTTATATTTCGCTTTGAGGTCTTACCTGGGTCTCGAAGCCGTACTTTACGTCTAATAAGCGAACACGCTACCTACTAGACTGCGGCGACTACAACTCTATACAACTCTCTACGTATACTCTGTTGGAAATTTCAAGAATATTTCTTGTCTTGTTGATCCAGTTTTCCTTACCATCCTTATTTTCTGACACTTGTTTCGCGGCGGATTCTTTGCTGTTTTGTTTTTGACAACAAACGATTCTTTGCGATTGTCTTCGTTCAGTACATGTACGGAATTTATAATTCTCAATAATTTATGCGCCAATATTTGGCGCATCCAAATACATACTCTTACTATTCAGTTCAGTATTCTCTTGTAAGTGTATCAGCTTGGCTATCCTGTCAATATGTTTGTTGTTGGTCAGCGTAATTTCTAACGAATTTGTATACACTTTCCTGAAAATACATTTGTTTCAACAGTCTGTAACACTCTGAAACATATTTCGGCTGTGGTGACGAGTTGAAGTCAACTGCGTATACAGATACAGAGAGAGAAAGAGCTAGAAAGTCAGTAAGTTTAAATTCTCAGCAGATAATTGAATTTAATCGCAATCTGAAGTATAGGACAAACTCTGTAAACCAGCAAAGCAAGACTAAAAGCAGCCTCTAGATTTTCAATGATATTTTCGACTTTAATTTGCTTCTTATTGGGAGTTATAAATTGTTTTATACCCACCATAAATTGTCAATTGTGGGCTATCAGTCTAAAGTTATGCATATAAAATAGAGAGTAGCCAGAGAAGATGCTTTTTCTAAGACGTTATTTGTAGCAATACATTGCGTTTTGGGCCACTTCATTTCTGTTTTTAAAACTTTACTTGTTTTTTTGTACTCCTCCCAGATCAAATTGCATTTCTACTTTCCAAACATTTCTTTTTAATTTATTACCAACCATTGGAAACGAATGTAATCTTTAATGCCTACCTTATGAAATTATGAAATAAATTAGAATTCCAATCGGGCACCCTGGTAGCCTACTTTGTAGTGTGTTAGACTGTTAGCGAGAGAGTCATGGGTTCGATTCTAAGTAAGTCTAAGTTACTCAGCTCGTAATAATAATTATACATATATAATTTGTAAATGTATTATAATAAATAAATAAATAAATAAATAATAATACAATTCCAATCGATTATTAAAGTGAATGAAGAACTATTTTTAACATTATTTTTGTATTTTATATTTATTTTTTACATTTATGGGACTACCTTTAAAATGATATTCTCATTTACAATAATTTTTCACAGACATTGTCGTTTTCCACGACCACGTATGAGTAACATTTGTTTCTTCAGTCTCTGCTACTAATACTAGGTGTTAGTAACAGAGAACATGTAACGATTATTTAACGAGCCGTATGAGTAATATTTTAAACATGTTGCATTAACAATTACGCATACTCTTGAATTAAATAGATTTTATAACTTTCAATAACTCTGATATAAAAATGAATAATAATCGATAATAATCGATATTTATTTATAATATTGATAAATATTACGGATTCGATGATGTTAAATTCAAAATTAAAGAAATTTATAAGTTTAAGCCAACGTATGTATATTGAATAAGGATAAACCCATATTTACTGACTGTATAATAATCGTTAGATTCCTAGATTGTACGTGCACTACATCGAAGATTATATAAAAACTTGGATGTCTATGGGGGACATAAGGAGATTTTCAACGGTTACCCGTATGTAGGTACCTAAACTGAAGGTAATAACATATCTCGGTATACCTGCAAATCTGATAAGGGTATGCAGAATGACGTTAGGAAATTCCTGCAGCTCCGTCAAGGTAGGAATGGACCTCTCCGAACCTTTTGATACCGTGCGAGGTTTCAGACAAGGCGACCCCTTATCATGTGACCTCTTCAACTTCGTCATGGAGAGTGTTCTGCGAAAGGCGGGACTGCATCGCAATGACAATATTTTTCCAAAGAGTGTCCGACTGCATGAGTACGCTGATGACATTGACATCATAGGGCGTACCAAGCGAGATGTTACTGCTGCCTTTAGTGCTATTGAACGGGAGTCTACCAAGATGGGTATGTCAGTAGATGAGGGCAAAACAAAGCATATGTTATCGACAAGTAGAGACGTGCGGCGTATTGATTCTCAGATTGCGGCCGATAACTATACTTTTGAAACAGTCAAGGAATTTATGTATCTTGTCTCTGCCGTTAACACCAAAAAATATGTCATCTTGGAGATCAAGCGTAGGATCACTCTTGTCAACAGGTGCTACTATGGTCTCAATAGGCAATTGAGTAGCAGAGACCCTTCGCGAGCGACAAAACTAAGACTCTAAAAGACAATCATCCTACCCGTGCTTCTTTATGGCGCAGAGGCATGGATCCTATTAAGTAATGATGCAGCGGCCTTGAGAGCGTTAGAGAGAAAAGTCCTATGTAAGATCTTCGGTCGAGTGCGTGTTGGCGATGATTTCCATATCCAATTCAACAGTAAGCTGTATGAGCTTTTCAACGACATTGACGTTGTACAGCGTATTAACAACCAGCGGCTGCGCTGCCTCGGCCATGTCGTTCGAATGGATGAGGATGCTCCGGCGAGACGAGTATTTGATGCGGGAATCTGCGGAAGTCGGCGAAGAGGACGACCTTGTATCCGTGGGAATTACCAAATTGAGGAAGCCCTGTCATCGATAAGTGTTACCAACTTGCGTAAGCGGGCAAGAAGCAGAGGCCGAAATCCGTTAAACGGGTCGTTATGGCCGATTATGTAAGAAAAAGTAAGTAATAACATATCTGACTTGGAAAGCGGCTAGTGCAACAGATAATTCAAACAATTAATTGAGATTGGCATTCTGCTGCAGAGTAAGAAAATATGAATAAATTAAATTAAATTGGCCAGACAAACACAGCTGGCTTGAGACATATGAAATACAAGATTTTTATTAAACATACCCAGAACCCACATCCATTTAACTGATATCAAAAACCGCGGATGATGTTCGCTTTTATTGTTCGCCAATTGAAACAAAACATATCTATGCGGAGTATGAATAAATCTTCACCCTCATAAAACACACAGGATGGCTGACAAATACCAGCCAGAAGTCATAGCTAAATTACGAAATAGTTTCTCTTCACATTTCGTTCGAGATGTCTTAGCGAGGACTGGAACCATGTCTAGTATTACACCATCTACCATACTATGGCAAAGTCAGTATAGTTGCTTACTTGATTGTATCTTTTTTATTCGAGTTACTGAGGAAGGCTTTATTTTATACATCCGGAAACAATACTTTATGCTTCCTTGTAACAAAAGTAATGTTTCACTCTAAAAGCGTCGCTACGCTTCTATCATTTTGAAAAATATCATTATTTGAAAACTTAGTACCATCAATAGAAAGACTTTCAGAAACTTCTCGCCCTTTACGGCTACACGCGCAATTCCATGGAATCTTCACTTGTACACTTGATTAATTGATCTGAATGAAGTTTCTTTATCAGATTGAGGGCATCGTTTTGCACAACATGTTTAAACAAGAGTCACATGAATAGGATTCAGTGAAACGTATATCATTAATGTAATGTACTGATAAGGGATGTAAAATTTATGAAATTTTACTTTGAATATAAGCGGCAGAATTCTATTAGCATGCTGTGTACCCAAAATGAATCTCACATGAGTATAAAATTTTATTTTATTTTTAAAATAATTCTAAAGCCTCAATTCGAAACGATTGATGAGAAATTTAAAAACTGAATTTGAGATGAAGATCGCTTTAAATTTCAATTCTTATAGAACAGCAGTTGTCTACACATCGATTTGGCCTCATTTTAAAAATACTGCGACAAACGATTGTGCGCGTTAAAACAAATTGATTAAACAGCACCTTCTTCCAAAACAAATTGAAATGCAGACTCCCCTTTTTCAAAGCAAAAACAAAATTCGTCATATTCTAATACAAAATCCCCCATCTTCAAAACGACGAATGAAACTGATTTTGTTTGTTCACTAATTTAATGTACACGGAATATGTTCGACAGATATCATCGCCTATACAAAAAAAAAAAAATAAAATATTAAGGACCGTTCGCAACATATGTTTCTCATAGAGACATTTATATCGTGACGCTCACTTCATATAAGTACACCTAGTATTGTTGATAACTATGAAGAAATAAAGAATTTTAACTTACCTTGTATCGGGTGGGACATGAGCAACTTTGGGATTTAATAGACCAACTAGAAACTGCATGATGACGTCGATTTTGCCAAAAACTTCATCGTTTCGGATGAAGCTCTTTTTCATCTTGAACCACTCACAAGTGATCTTACAGAAGCCAATGAACCCATTACGAAGGACTGTTTGGTGCCGCTTGTGAAGCGGAGGAACCATTGGCTCATATTTCTTTGAAAATACGACTGCGCAACTATTGCGGAGATATAATGGACACACATCACCGATTTTTTTGCACCCGATCTTAATGTACTGATGTAAACGATGTTTGATTTCAACAGAAATGTAAATGTGTTAAATTGCCAAACATCTAATGTCACACTCGATTTATTGCGTTAAACGTTTGATGGCCAAGAAGCTGCGATTTGCCACCGTTGGCATATTTTTTGTACGGCGCCGTTGAAGGAAAACGTTATGCCCACAAACCAGAGACAAATGATAATTTCATGGCATTGATGAAATACGATCCCATATCGAAAAAGTGCATGAAAACTTGTCCGATCGAATGAGGTACCGTGAGTCCAGCTGCGGCAGCCATATGTATGAAATAATATTTCATTTCTAAACAAAACGATTGTACTTCAAAATTAATTTCAAACCGTTTTTGTTTTATTGCGGATTAAACTCAGGATTCTATTCTATCTCCAATTCTGTATTTTATTTTCATTAAACATCTTCCAGTCTTTAACTTCTAAGCCCATCTACTCTTTTGCAGATGACAGAAAGATTTGCCAATCATATTATTTTAATGGTAGGCCGAGCAATGACGCGAAATGGGCTTAATATGAATGACACAATTACATCTGACCTACAGTCAATTTCCGAATGGGGTCATATGAATAGGGTTGTTTATTAATATGCCACAACAAAATTTAGCAAAAGATATTATTGAAAGTAATTATATTAACGTAATAGAATTAGATAACAAATTTGCTATTAATTTCAAAACGATTGCACGGGAAACTGGACAAGATTTAATATTATCTAAAGTATGTGAATATGCTCGTAAGGGAACAGTTAATGTCTTGCACAATGAAGATTTTACGCCTTATATAAACAAATTTAACGAACTTTCCGTTGAATATGATTCCCTTTTGTGGGGTTATCGTGTTATCATTCCAATGAAACAAATTCATCAACTACATGAGTCACATCTCGGCATAGTTAAGGCAAAGGTTATGGCAAGGTCCTACGTTTGGTGGCCAGGTATAGATCAGGACATTGAGTATATGATAAAATCTTGTACTTCTTTCAACAACTGTCAACAATTCTCTTTGGAGTCGCATTCATGTAGATTTTGCTGGTCCGATTAATAGTGTCTATTTGCTTATAGTTATCGAATCTTTCTCAAAATTTGCAGAGGTCTTTTTGACCAAAGAGATTACACACTTCATTTACAATTGCAAAACTCAGGGAACTTTTTTGTCGATATGGTCTGGCTGACATATTGGTCAGTGATAACGGCCGACAATTCAATTCAGATGAGTTTTGCCAATTTCTTGAAATTAATAATGCCACAAATGGACAGGCTGAGAGTGTCGTTAAGGTTTTAAAAAATTCATTATTTCTAATTTGAAATCAGATAAAAATTGTCCTATTCATACCGCTTTAAATAGGTTTTTGGCACACTATAGAAATCCAATACATTGTACCACTGGAGAAACACCAGCCAAATTGTTTGTCGGCGGATCATTGATAACAAACTTTAATAATTTAAGAACTCCCATGACAGGCGATACAATACGAGAATCTCAAATTAAAAGCGTTCTGAATCACAAAGGCAATCGCAATGCTGAATTTAATAATGGACAGAGTGTTTTGATTCGGGATTACAGAAATCCAAATAAAGCAAGTTGGTCACATGCAACTGTCAAGAACAAACTTTGTCCTCATTCATACACGTGCATTCTTGCTCACAATAGTCGTGAAATCAAGCGCCATTTGGACCAAATCTGTGATTGTGAAGTAGAACGAACTGATGGTACTAGTACGCATGATGAGCAAAATATAACGAAAGAAGCTTCTGAAACAACATCAAATGCAGCTGGAAGAGAGAGTTAAGGCCACGCGTTGATGGTAAAGTGTTTAAAAAACTTAAAATTGATAAATTATATAAATTATATTATATTATCATAGATCGATATTTTTCTTTCTTGTATAATTTAATATAATACAAAGATATTTCAAAAGTATTACTTATACACATACATAGTTGGCCATTACAACCATTCAGTCAGGATTACGGCCTAGCTTCTCAACACCACTCATGTTGAGTACGTTAATTTTACACATGAGTGCCGGAACCTACAGTTTAAAGTCGACTCCGAACAACAGATTTTTGATAAACTTTTCATGTCAATTTTATTTACCCTCAGAGTTTTTGCCAGAAATCTGCTGAGAGGAAGTCGCCGAAGAACTATGTTCATATTTTAGTTTTGATGTCTGACCTGGGATACGAACCCGGGCTTTACGTCTAATAAGCCAACCACTACCTACTAGACAACATATGTAATTGATGTACATAGTTAGGAGGTCAGCTGAAAAGAAATGTTTCGTGCACCATTTTAAGAAACCGATGCACTTGAATGCGTCTTTCGACACTTGAAAAATTTTCTGTCCCCAGCGAACAACTCTCCGAATTTCAAAACATCAAGAGCGTCTGAATTATGAATGTTTCCACCACCATCGTTTCCATATTATTGTAAGAAATACTTCACTTCATCTAATCTCCTTATTATTTCCATCGCGAGAATGGAATACAACCTGCTTTTCTGGGCGGTGCTTCAAAGCCATTTTGATACTTTTCAACGCCATACAGGCGAGGGCGAAGGTGCTTACTAATAACGGTAGGGTATCCGACTCTATTGATTCATTGGAGCATCGTAATATGACTTATGTTTCATTGTTCTACCGCTACAATAACGGAATTTTCTGTGGAGAGATAAAGAAACAAGCTCCCGAAAATCGTTCCCGTCTTTTTCGCAGGACGCAACCGTTTGTTGTCAATTGGCCAGTAGAATTGCTTTACAGGCAGGCGCAGAGGTCTTACCTGTCACTTATAATACAAAAAGATTCAAATCCAATGTCCACAAACACTATTCCCTCCACCCTCCTTTCCATAACATATTTTCCTAAAGCTAACATAATGAACTACATGAGTAGGGGCCATCCCCTGTGTGTTGGTCTAATAAAAAGTTAAATAATACACTTGTTCATACAAGCTTATTGTGTGAATGACTGTAGCTACTCGTCAAAACACTGTTCACCATGAATCAGATAGTTTCATTGCCTCAAATTCTGGATAAGATTCATGGAAAGCAAAGTCGGTACACATTGTATAAGGAGTCGTATTTCTGCCGCAATATCTGAGCTCAGTATTCCTGAGAAACTGAAATAACTGTGCAGAACGATGACGAGCATCTCCTGAATCTATCCGAATCTTTTGATCCCGCGCGGTGTTTCTGATAAGGCGAATGACACTACTTTCGGCAAAAGGGGGCAAGTTGCTTGCCAGCTCTGACTAGCGTATCAAACGGGATGCTACCACTGCTTTTAGCTCTACTGAATGGGAGTCCATCAAACTGGGTCTGGCAGTAATGTCGACACATCAAATTAACTGATCAAATTTGTCTATGTATTTGTATATTAAAATTTTACCTTGAAACTACATTGTATAGTTGTTGTGAAAAAGAAGGGAAGATATGTTTTATGCAACGCTGGTAGTAAAAATCTGAAGTGTTTTGATATTCTTCAAACTCACCTTGGGCTATACATACCCATAACATAATTGGCCAATACAACCCTTTAATCAGGATTACAGCCAGGCTTCGCACACCATGTGTGTGTTAATTTTATACATGACGGGTGGGACCTACAGTTTAAAGTCGACTTCGAGCGACAGATTTTTGAGAACCTTTCCCAGGCAATTTTATTTACACTCAGAGTTTTTCCCTCAAATCTGCTGAGAGGAAAAAATAATTTTTCAATGGCTTCGCGTCTAATAAGCCAACACACTACCTACCACACTACAGCGACACGACCTATACGTATGAGTATCTTTCACAGACTAACAAAAATACAAGTTTGATCCATTATCTGATGTGTGGCCGGGCAAATTTAGACAATTCAAAAAGGGACATATCTGTTTCGGATAGGATTTTGATATTTGTTGGATATTTATTGTTTTTTCTTCAACACATACACTACATAGCATCTAGATCTACAAACGACATAATCCACAGTCTTGATCATGTAAACAATGTTATCCATAACTCAAAGAAAAAAGTTGGTCATCGGTTTTCGGAAGAGATATTTTGAAAACAAGTCATTTAAATGGTGATGGTTAGCAGACAGTCCGCTCGTAAAAATTATAATGTAATATGAAAGTATTTTTAATAAATAAAATATATACATCCATACATAACCATTAAAATCCTCTCTAGTCAGAGCAATGGCCTACCTTCAAATACCACTTATCAGAAATTTATTCTTACAGACATCAGCCTAAGCCTGCAACGGAATCAACAATTCCTTTCAACTTATGAGTCGAGTTATTACCATATACGGCTTTGTATTCCTATTAATCGCGCCTTAAATTCATCGCATCATTGTTGCGTCGTTGAATACTCAACCACAAAAAAAAATCAATTATGATTTCATTGAAGGTAAAAATCAGTATCTTTTATTTTAAAATTTCGTGTTTTAAAAACATTTCATTAACATCAATCGAATATTTATAATTTTCTTGGCCGGATTAACATTTGCACAAATTTTAGAGAGTATTGGTAGCCATGAAAACCATACCAAGCTATTCCGTCTTGTTTTGAAACCTTTGTTGGATCTTGATAGTATTTGCCATTTAAATTGCTAAAAATAATAAAAAACAATCAATAATACTTATAAATACAAAAATTAAATAATTTATTAACTGACCTGTAGGAACAATTGAAATACCACCAGGCACCAATTAGCATTTCTGCACAATTTCCATTTGGATCCGTATCATTATCACGATCTTTTGTTGAGAAATTATAACCCGCATGCTCACTAAATTCATCCCCAGCATCGCCCACATATGATCCGACTTTAATAAGTTTGTAATTTTCAGTTTCATTTCCCACTCGGAAATCGTCATACTTGGCATATTTCGTCACGTTTTCGAAATCCTCCAAAAGTATGAGCAACTCCACAGGTTTAAGAGTGGAGGTTAGCGCGTGCAATTTGTCTAATCCTATAAAGAATTCGCCATCCAAATTGCCAAAACCAGATTTATACTCTGCCCAATTGCGGAAAAAGTCTACCGCACCATTGATACGTCTTTGAATAACCGTCCAACCGCCACCGTATACTCTGTTATTACAAGGGACGTAAAATGGTATGGGTCCATACAGATGATTCTTAATGAGGCACTTATTTATTACACAATAATTGGCACTGACATCCGCACAACTGGTGGGATATGATTGACTGCTGCTTAAAAGTAATTGAAAAAAAGTTTGAAATGAAGACATTGCATTTGAGAGTAATTCATGAATTTTAAAAGCCTTTTAAAAATGAGAAAAAATTGCTGCAACACATACTTGTCGCCAAATTAAATTAGTTTAGTGTAAGTGATAAAATATAATTTGCAGTAATGTTAGCAAGTGATAGAAATTTATCTGTCCATAATGGATTCTTTTTTCTTTTTTTTTTTAAATTTGTACCGAAGTGTGTGCTGTGGAGATAGAATCAATTCTTATCAATGCTTTTAAAGAATTCTTGGGTGTTTTTTTCGCTTTAACCTTAATTATATTAGAAATATCATGTTTCTCTTACTTACGCAATTAGACCGTGATGCATTCCCTTTAAATATTTTTCAGTTTCATCTGGAATATTAATGAAATGTTGTAAAATAGGATTGAAGTTGAACAATTTTAAAAATAATTCTTACTTAACTGTTGCTGAATATCCTGATTAAATTTCAATTGATCGTTTTTAGGTATTGAATTATTGCCAATAATCGTTAGCATCTCGTCTATTTTCTGCATCAAATCGAATTTATCGGATATTGTTGTCTTCAAGGTCTGCATATGACCTTCTAAATTCATTTTTTTCAAAATATTTTGAATAATATTCTGATTGTTAATAATCTTTCTTGAGATATTCTTTGGCATTAAATTGCTTTCTATGTCGGTTATCTTTGCATCGATTTCCTGTAATGCAACCATTTTGTCGGAAACTGTATTCTTCAAGGTCTGAGTATGATCTTCCAAATCAATTTTTTTGCAAAGTTCTTGGTTGTCATTTTGATTATTTAAAATTGTCGCCAACATATTATCATGTTCTTTTAGTTTTTCCCTAATGTCAGTCATAACTAAGATTTTATCATTGACTGGCGGTGTGACTAATGGAACTTGGCGTTCAGTTTCGTGTTTTTCTAATAATTTTGCTTTAATTCCCTTTATTTGTAAAGACAATTCATTCATTTTGTTAAAGAGTTCCTTTTGTTGCCGTAGTTGTGTCTCATGATTGATTTTCGCTTGTAGATTCAGTCGTTCCAATTGATTTTCAAAGCGTGTATAATCACACGGATGAATCTCTTCATAGATATCATCATTAATGGACTGTATGAATGCAAAAACATATGAAATAAATTTTGTTTAATTTTCGTTTTTAAAATCAACGACAGAAAATACTTACTTTTGTTTCGCCCACTGCACTCCAAATGCAGAGTAAATATAAAAGCTCAAGCCAGTATTTCATGTTTCCAATGAAAGTTTTGTATTGATAAGCTTCGCTAATAAGCGTTTCCTTTTATAGGATTCTGCAGGCATTGCGATAAGTAGAAAATACTGAAATGTTATGCTAAAAACAAACCTCTAACCTCATTTGAACATTGCCCCATTTTGTTCTTTAATTACTGATAACAAATAATGTATACAGTTGGCACATAAAGTCTACATCCATTGTTAATTTTTTCAATTAAATACACTTATAAAAACGTTAATAATTTTAAAGGCTTGTCATTTTAATTGCTTTTGTTATAGCTTACAGGTCTAAAATAAAATATTTCGATTTCAACATTGAAGTTTTCATTTAAATAGGTGTTTATTTATTTCTTGTACCAATCCTAATCGTTTTATTAATTAATTGCAAGCTTTAGAAACCTAGAGGCAATAGAGTTTGATAAAAACTCGATAAAAAATCTATTTCATCTTCAAACTTTATGATATTTTTAGGAACTATCTGAACGAGGTTCCGAAGCACACGTCTTTGAATAAATGATTACGTGATAATACAACACCCCAAATAGATTTTAAATTCCTATCAATCATTGCACATTTGCTCTAACAGCGATTTATGCAGAAGTATTAACCGTTTGACTGCTACGCGGCGCATAAGCGCTGCGTGCATTTGTTACGAAAATCTTTTTATAAATTTAAAATTTCAAAGAAAAAATAATTTAATGTTTATTTTTCTTATTCACATTCACAATTAATATTGTTTCTTTATAATACGAAAAGAATTATTAAAATTGATTGACATTTGTCTAAATTAGAGTGTTTTATTTGACAATATCGAACGTTCTCACCAGAATCGCTTAGCAGTCAAACGGTTAAACAATAAAGTCTACAGGCAAAAATAATTTGCTTAGAGTATACCACATGAAGTGATAAAGATGCTGGCGACACCATTCCCAGGAAACGAAAACTGACAGTGATGGTCAAGAGTACACACTTCAAGTATTAAATTTATTTGTTCAGAAAATACACGATTCAAATGTATATTCTAAACTTAAAAATAAAATTGTTCATAGTTTATTGAAGTATTGAAAAAATTTCAATTATTTCATGCTTAGTTTTAAAGTTCTAAGTAAGAGTAACTGCAATACTTCCAATTTAATACTTACAATACTTATCCTTCTTATTCTAGTTTAATTAAACTAAGCTTCCATTACAAAATAATGATGCATATACCAGATGAGCATCAGCATTTACTTTATGAGCCAACTGTATGCATATAAAATGCAAGAAACAAACAATTTTATAAACACTTATATAAATATCGATGACATCTTTGAAAAATACCAAAAAGGTTAACGGATCACTACCTCACAAAAGCAAACATATTTTAAAGAATTTCAAATTTAGTCTACAGCAACACCAACACCAACACCAACAAAACAAAAGAATTTTAACGTGAATGATGCTCCCTCCTATCGCTGACAAATAATTTCTTTTTTCATATAATAAGTGTGATAAGAATGAAGATTCATTTCGACATTTAATAGATTATGAATTAAAAAATATTGTATGTACGTATGTATGTATGTATGTGTGAGTTTAGTCTAGTGTTATTTATACTTTTATATTCGCTTGCATTCAATATCTGTTGCGCTCTTTAGTGATCATTTTGAGCTGAACATTTTTATTATCAGTTTAAGGCACATCTTCATACATACAGAACACCACTGTAGTCATCTATGTGAGTGTCTTTATGTTATCAAAAATAAGTTTTTCGTTTTAATAAATAATTTTGCATATAATATTTCAATCGTAAACTTAAAAAGAAGCAGATTTGCTTGAACACAACCATTTAAAATTCTCCCACAGATTCATTTGAAAACCATAACACTTTGCTGCTTGTTATTACTAATCTAAATTTTCAAAAGTATAAATTGCAAAACAAATACAAAGCTTAAAGTTGATTTTAATGTAGAAGAGTAAGGAATATGATGTAAATTTTTCATCTCCAAAAATTGCCAAATATCGTCAAATCGTCAAAATGATATTTTTGGAGCTCAAAATCGTCAAATCTGTTCCATAACTTATTTCTGTGTACACAATATTCCCAGAGAAATAGCACAAGAATCTGATGTAACAAATAGAGTTTTTAACATCCGTGGACATAAGTGATGTGAAATAGAATCTTGTGATAATAATAATACCACCGTCTTTTGTAATTTATGCAAAAGCTATAAACAAAATTAGTACTTCTAGAGATTTTTGTTTGATTATCATTTACATCTTACATTTACATATCTTCATTTTAATGACTGGTGTTACATTTCTTGTTGTGTGATTTCTTTTACTAAACTAAACTTTTTGTTGTTGTAAACACGTCAATACTTTAAATTAATTTATTCTTAAAAAAAAAATCTACGGAAAACCAACGTAAGAAGTTCTAATGAATATGATTGAAAATATTATGTAGCCGGTCCGTATTATCATCAATTCTAAGGATATGCTTCTAGGTTCAGTGGTAAGAATGTGAAACTCAAAAATGTTCAGTTTTCCTAGACCTAGAAGACCATTTATTCAACGTTGACTTCTCATGCAGATAAACTGCATTATGAAAGCCATGGAAATGTAACTTAATATAACGCTCCGTGTTTTTATCTCAAATGTGATAACCGCATGGATGCACATAAATATTTATTCACGGGTGATTACGAAGAATACTAAAACTATTCTGGCTGGAATGTAAGGAGTGCACATGACAATATTTTGCTTTTACCTTCCGCTAATATGCTTTCGTTATAAGTTGCATCTCTAACCATGTGATAATTTCGATAATTTTATTTATTTATTTATTTATTTTAATTTAATAAAAGTAAATTAATTTACATTTAATAATAAATTAAGGTACTAGCTGCAAAGGCTTTCGTCCTCAAATTTCGATAAAAAAATTTTTTTTTACAGACAAACAGTTTTCTTATGTACATAGTAGTAAGCATTTCTCTGACAAGATCTTGCCATTTCTTCCTAGTAACATATAAGAAAGACTGTTGAAGTGTAGCATGTAACCAGGTAATCCAGATTGATAGAATTTGAATATTTGTAAAGAAGATATTTGAAGAAACAAAAGAATTTCAATCCAAAAAAAAAATTATTTTATTTGTTTGAAACTATAAAACTGATAAGCGGCAATCATTTGACCAATTTCAACACCTTAAGGTATTCCACTAAGGTTGGGTTTTATATTGACAAACGCTGAAAGAAGAATAATAAGGAAAGAGTAAAGAAGTTATAATTTAACACGTGATGTTGTTAAAAATGAAATTGTTTTTGAGAAATTTATTTTATATGTAAAAGGCTATCCACTTCGTGGTTTCAAAAGTATGGGAGAGGGATTCGACATCTGTCAAACTAAGTTGTGAAACCAATTTTTTTCTTTGCAGTTGAAAGTCTGACATCGACGAAAATGGATCGCTTAACTATCACACAACGCATACAAATTATCAAAATCTACTACAAAAATGGTGATTCTGCCACAGCCACGTATCGTGCTTTAAGAGGAGATTATGGTTTACATAATCGTCCAACTGCGCAAGCAATTGGCAAAATTGTAAAGAAATTTGAAGAGACTGGAGTGGTTACAAATATTAAAAGGCCTGTGCATCATCGTTTCGCTCGTTCCGCTGAAAATATCGGTATTGTAAGTGAAAGTGTTGTCGAAGATCCAAATGTGTCGATTCCTCGTCGTTCTCAGGAATTAGGATTGTCTTACGGCACTTTATGCCGTATTTTGCATTTAGATCTACACCTACATCCATATAAAGTCCAGCTCACGCAACAACTGAAGCCAGCAAGAGGGTACCACATGCCACACAACTCGAGTGAATATGGCTGTACATTTCCTGGCCGCGTAATTCCTCATCGTGGCGATATCAACTGGCCACCCAGATCATGCGATTTGACACCATTAGACTTTTTGTGCGGCTACGCGAAAGACCGTGTTTATGCAGATAAACCTTCAACTCTTGAGCACTTAAAAACCAACATTCGTCAAGTTAATCAATGCTTTGAACACTTCGCGTGTAGGTAATTTAAATGATGTAGTGTTTCACACATAATGTCAACGTTCAAACTTTACAATAAAAAAGAAATATCATGAAAAAATATTTTATATGTGTTTTATTTACGTTTACTATTGAAACCACGAAATGGATAACCCGATATTTAAATATGAAAATATTTGATTTCATTTCATGTTAATTTTGTACATGAGTGGCGGGATCTATAGTTTAAATTCGACACCGAACGACATATTCTTGATACATTTTTCATTACAATTTTATCTACTCATAGTTTTTGCTAAAAATCTTCTGATAGGAAGTCGCCAAAGAAATATTTTTTTCATATTTTATTTTGATGTCTGACCAGGGGTTTGCCTTACGTCTACCTACCAACATACTGCCTATTAGATTACGGCAACTTCTTCTATACTTGCATTAAATTCATGCAAGATAGAAATGAGTATTTACTTTATAAGCCAACTGTATGTATACCAAATACTGGAAACATTTGCTTGAACAACAAATTAATTTCAACCACAAGCTTTCCCAACACAAATATGGTTCACGCATTCTCTTATCCATTAAAGCGAATATATTTTGAAGAATTTGAATTTCAGCCACTAACAAATGCCCATCTAATAAAACAATTTTAATATGAATCATGCTCCTAAAGCTGACAAATAATTTCTTCTTATACTACTTGGGATAAGAAACAGAAATTCAATTCGACCTGCAATACAGATTATAAATTTGAAATCTTTTGAATGCCTGTGTATGTATGTTTCATTGTGTTATTTTTAATATTTACTTCTGCTGAATACTCAGTATTTTTTACTCGTATTGTGATCGTTTTGAAATTTTATAAATATTATCAACTTAAAGCGATTACAGACAAGTTGAACGCAGAAGCACTACCGTTATGTATACAAACATATATGTATGTCTGTGTCTCAATGTTTTTAAAAACATGAACATTTTTTGTACATTTTTGATTGAATTATGATAATTAATTTTATAATTTATGTTTTAAATAAAACCCTTTTATGTCACAACCATAAAAATTACTCCTTTGAGTTCATTTTAATACCAAATTATTGAAAAACTTTCCTTTAAAAAAAAAACACTTTTTAAATTAAATTTCAATTCTTGAGAAGAACTAAACGAGTTAAAATTCTCCAAAATCTCTTATGCCAGACTAATATTTCAGTTTCATAATTTGGATCTGCTGTTCCATCATATATCTGACCATGAGTACATGCCACGAACACCCCTTTTAAATATAAAAACATTTCAGATTTAATAAAAAGTTTATTAAAATTAAATTTTCTTTGATGTTTAGTTGATTAATTCTCTCATATTAGTCAGCCGCTTTCTCGAATTATTAAAAATTATCAAACAAATTTAATATTTCTGTATTTCGTGAGTGTTTGAGTAAAGATTTTAAATTATTTCTGAAGAAAAAACCAAAAACAATTTTATTTAGAAATAAATAAAAACTATACTCAAATATTATATACAGTGGTGGGAGAAATAAAACGGAGGTAGAAAAAAAATTACAAAAATTTTCTTCAATTTTTATTTGCCTTGAATACAACGCAATACAACGGAGTTTGAATTTTATTTGGAAGATGCCAATATTGCCGGCATAAGAAATATTTTAAAAATAGGCCCTGAAAATACTACATTGAAAATACAATACTTTACAGCAGAGCCCGGCAATTCCTATGCACGCGTGCATGTATAAAAATTATTAAATATGTATATTTCCCAAAAAAAAAAAACAAATTTTAATCTAAAATGCTTTCTTAAATCAATATAATCAAAGAAGTCTAAACGAATTTTACAAATTTTAATTTAATAAACTAATATTTATAATTAAAATATGTACCACCATTTAAAAACTTAAATTTTCCATGCCTGCATTGTAGTGAATGTAAGAGTATAAATTTTTCTCTTTTCTTATTTTTCGCTCTCACAACAACTGACCAATAGCAAGTGTTGCCGGGCTCTGCTTTACAGCCATACAAACCTTTTTCGATGAATAAATATCGCCATAAAACCATTTTATTATTTAAATAATTATCTGAAGGGCCCTTATGTTTTATAATCTATCGACTGGTTCCTTGAATTTATTGGATTAGTATGATTTTCTATTAAAATTGAATATCAAACTGCCTCATTTTCATATTTCTGGCATATATTGTATGTTGGGAAGGAAATATTTTATTTTGGTGAACTTTTAAGCGGCACCAACAAATGTTAACAATTTTTACGGGTAATGAAACATAAGGAATAGCTGTGTCTGTTAATTCCCTTATCTAATATTGCCTGCTTCTGTCGCCGTACCTCCTGTTTTTTGTCCATAAGGATGCCAATAGGTTTTATCAGTGATTGATATTGTTGTTGGCTGTTTCTCCTTTTCCAATTAAATGGACCATGATTGATTGAATGTGCAAAGTGAAGAAGTCAATGTTCATATCTGATGATCCACAAACTGAAACATTTTATTTTATTCCGATATTGTTTGATAGTGTCCTAGTGCCTATACCATATTGTATTACCCATTTTGTATGGCATATTCCTGAATTTTTAATGGTAGTATCAATTGACTGCAAATTGTCTCCTACACTTATTTTTATACATATAAGATGACTGTCTGTTTGGGAATGCTGCCATCTCGGTCCTGGATTTAATAGGCATTAGACTATAGAAGTCTTCCCAAGTAATACCTGCATCGAAATACCTGAAACGACATGCTATTGGCTATCCGATATAAGTTCAATTCGTTTGGATCAAGTGGAACATCGTATGCATACTGCTTCTCCGGCAAAGGAAAGCAGACGACCAAAAATTGTTTAAGAATAAATTTTTATTTTAATTCGTGGAAAATACGTATGATTTTACGGAATGATACTCTAATGGCCTGTATCCCTGCCGAAATACATAACGGAACTAAAAAATTCTCTTTTTCTTTCGAATACGTTTCAATGACTGCTGCATGTATGTAATCAACGTTTTAATATTCCGTGTTGGGCTTAATATCTAATTTGATTTTAAATTTTTCTAAAAATTCTTTAAATTTCTCTATCATTTGATGGAGTGAAATGATCTTTTTGATTGAAAAATTATGTTTCACGTAAACGCTTTTGCTCTAATGAATCATATGAATCACTGGAAAAACTTTAACTGTGTTCAAGCAAATCTTTTTCTTTTTAAGTTTACAATTGAAATATGAAATTCAAAGTTGTCTATTAAAACGAAAAACGTATTTTTGATAACATAAAGACACTCACATACATGATTACAGTGAAGCTGTGTTCGTATGAATATGTGCCTTAAACTGATAATAAAAATTCTCAGCTCAAAATGATCACTAAAGAACGCAACAGATTTTGAATGAAACAGAATAAAAAAGTATAAATATCACTAGACTACACACACACATACATACACTGCTGTTCAATAAAATAGATTCACCATGATCGACATCTTACAATTAATTAAAGAAGAGTTACGCTTCAAATTTTTGAAATGTATCGGAATTATATTCATAAGAGGCCAGTAAACAAAGTGCAGTTACTTATTTACATATACTCCTTTGCATAAGAGATGTCTAGTAAACCTTTCGGAGAGCAAGTGAATATATTTTATTGAACAGCACTGTACATACATACAATATTCTTAATTTATAATCTATTAAATGCTGAAATGCATTTCCATTCTTATGACACTTATTATGTGGAAGAAGAAATTATTTGTTAGCGATGGGAGGGAGCATCATTCATATTAAAATTGTTTTGTTTTGTTGGTGTTGGTGTTGCTGTAGAATAAATTTGAAATTCTTTAAAATATGTTTGCCTTTGTGAGATAGTGATCCGTTAACCTTTGTGGTATTTTTGAACATATTTTCATCGATATTTAAATAAATCTTTATAAAGTTGTTTGTTTCTTTGATTTTATATGCATATAGTTGGCTGATAAAGTAAATGCTCATGCTTATCTGGTATATGCAGCATTATTTTGTGATGTAAACTTAGTTTAATTAAACTAGGATAAGTAGGATAAGTATTATAAGTATTAAACTGAAAGTATTGCTGTTACTCCCATAGGGCTTTAAAACTACGCATGAAATAATTTAACATTTTTCAATACTTCAATAATCAATCAATAAATAGTTGAACGATTTTATTTTGACTTTAGAATACAAATTTTTGATTCGTATATTTTCAGAAAAAATAAATTTAATACTTGAAATGCCATTATTGGCAGTTTTCTTTTTCTAGGTAGACTTAGCAAATTATTTTTGCCTGTAAGTTTTCTTGTTTAATACTTCTGCATAAAAAACTGTAAGAGCAAGTGTCCAAGGATTGATAGGAATTTAAAATCTATCGTATGTAATCATTTATTCAAAGACGTGTGCTTCGGAAACTCGTTCAGATAGTTCCCAAAAATATCATAAAGTTTGAAGATGAAATAGATTTTTTATCGAGTTTTTATCAAACTCTATTGACTCTAGGTTTCTAAAGCTTGCAAGTAATTAATAAAACGATTAGGATTGGTACAAGAAATAAATACCTATTTAAATGAAAACTTCAGTGTTAATATCAAAATATTTTATTGCAGGCCTGTAGATTATAACAACAGCAATTCAAATGACAAGCCTTTAAAATTATTAACGTTTTTGTAAGTGTATTTAATTACAAAGATTAACAATGGATGAATACTTTATGCGCCAACTGTACACATACATTTGTTATCAGTAATTAAAGAATAAAATTGGGCAATGTTCAAATGAGGTTAGAGGTTTATTTTTAGCACAACATTTCAGTATTTTCTACTTATCGCAATGCCTGCAGAATCCTATAAAAGGCAACGCTTATTAGCGAAACTTATCAATACAAGACTTTCATTGCAAACATGAAATACTGGGTAGAGCTTTTATATTTACTCTGCATCTGGAGTGCAGTGGGCGAAACAAAAGTAAGTATTTTCTATCGTTGATTTTAAAAATGAAAATTAAACAAAATTTATTTCATATGTTTCTGCATTCATACAGTCCATTAATGATGATATCTATGAAGATATTCATCCGTGTGATTATACACGCTTTGAAAATCAATTGGAACGACTGAATCTACAAGCGAAAATCAATCATGAGACACAACTACGGCAACAAAAGGAACTCTTTAACAAAATGAATGAATTGTCCTTACAAATAAAGGGAATTGAAGCAAAATTGTTAGAAAAACACGAAACTGAACGCCAAGTTCCATTAGTCACACCGCCAGTTAATGATAAAATCTTAGTTATGACTGACATTAGGGAAAAACTGAAAGAGCATGATAATATGTTGGCGACAATTTTAAATAATCAAAATGACAACCAAGAACTTTGCAAAAAAAATGATTTGGAAGATCATACTCAGACCTTGAAGAATACAATTTCCGACAAAATGATTGCATTACAGGAAATCGATGCAAAGATAACTGACATAGAAAGCAATTTAATGCCAAAGAATATCTCAAGGGAGATTATTAACAATCAGAATATTATTCAAAATATTTTGAAAGAAATGAATTTAGAAGGTCATACTCAGACATTGAAGACAACAATATCCGATAAATTCAGTTTGATGCAGAAAATAGACGAGAAGCTAACGATTATTGGCAATAATTTAATACCTAAAAAGGATCAATTGAAATTAATGAGGATATTCAGCAACAGTTAAGTAAGAATTATTTTTAAAATTGTTCAACTTCAATCCTATTTTACAACATTTCTTTAATATTCCAGATGCAACTGAAAAATATTTAAAGGGAGAGCATCACGGTCTAATTGCGTAAGTAAGAGAAACAAAATATTTTTAATATAATACAGGTTAAAGCGAAAAAACACGCAAGAATTCTTTAAAAGCATTGATAAGAATTGATTCTATCTCCAAAGCACACACATTCGGTAAAATTTAAAAAAAAAAGAATTCATTATGGACAGAAAAATTTATGTCACTTGCTAACATTACTGCAAATTATATTTAAACACTTATACTAAACTAATTTAATTTGGCGACAAGTATGTGTTGCAGCAATTTTTTCTCATTTTTAAAAGGCTTTTAAAATTCATGAATTACTCTCAAATGCAATGTCTTCATTTCAAACTTTTCTTCAATTACTTTTAAGCAGCAATCAATCATATCCCACCAGTTGTGCGGATGTCAGTGCCAATTATTGTGTAATAAATAAGTGCCTCATTAAGAATCAGCTATATGGACCTGCACCATTTTACGTCTCTTGTAATAACAGTGTCGACGGTGGCGGTTGTTCAAAGACGTATCAATGGTGCGGTAGACTTTTACCGCAATTGGACAGAGTATAAATCCGGTTTTGGCAATTTGGATGGCGAATTCTTTATAGGATTAGACAAATTGCACGCCCTAACCTCCACTCTTAAACCTGTGGAGTTGCTCATACTTTTGGAGGATTTCGAAAACGTGACGAAATATGCCAAGTATGACGATTTCCGAGTGGGAAATGAAACTGAAAATTACAAACTTATTAAAGTCGGATCATATGTGGGCGATGGTGGGGATGCATTTAGTGGGCATGTGGGTTATAATTTTACCACAAAAGATCGTGATAATGATATTGCTGGTGGAAATTGTGCAGTATATAAAACGGGTGCCTGGTGGTATTTAAATTGTAGTTATAGGTCAGTTAATAAATTATTTAATTTTTTTTAATTATAATTATTGTTTTGTATTGCTTTTAGCAATTTAAATGCCATATACTATCAAGATCCATCAAAATTTAATGATGATTACTTCGCCACACGTCGTGGCATTACTTGGGGTAAATTCCATGGTTACAAATATTCGCTGAAGTCTGTTCAAATGCTAATAAGACCCAGAAAACTATGAATGAAATAAAAATTAAAAAAAAAGTGTTTAACATTAAAACGGTCATGTTAAAATATAAGAATTTACAATAAAAACAACGAATACTTTTATATCAAATTAGATGATAATCGTTATTATTTTATTGATTCCATCTGATAGGTGCTACACGAAACAAAAAACAAAAACAAAAAAATAATAATAAATACAATCGAGGTATTAAAACTCCAACCAACAGAAGAAGTTTTGCAGCGAAGAATCTAGATTATACGAATAGATTATGATTGTCTGTCTCATGCTAATATTTTTTCGTTTAACGTTTCATTTTCTCGTTGTCTTCGTTCACTGTTTGTATCAGTATTTAAAAAATGAGTTCAAATCGATGTGTAAAGAGCTGCTGTTCTATAAGAATTAAAATTAGAACTGAACTTCATCACAACTTCAGTGTGTAAAAAGCCATGCTATTTAAGCCACTTAAAATGTGAGCACTGAGAATGTTTTTGGGGGACTCGATGGGATTTGATGACTTGAAAGAATTAAACATTTAGCAGAACGGTTACATATTATTCATGGTTCGATCAAATTTTCTAATGAAGAAATCTTTTTCTTCTAATTTGAAAGTAATAGTTTCAAGTAGTTTGTAGGCTGGGTTCTAATATGTTTTAAAATCCATAGCTTAGTTCAAGTTTAAGTCACTAATAATATATCAGTTCCCGACGAATGTGTAAAGTTTACCTATGTACAATTGTGAAGGCTGGCTGACTTCAGAGAATGAAAAGCCAAACCAAACAGAGCGAAATTATAAAGTGGACGAGATATTTGTAACTCCAAGAATATAACATGTCTTGTTGAATCATTTTTCCTTTCCATCTTTATTTTCTGGCATTTGATTCGAGGCGGATTCTTTGCTGTTTTGTTTTTGGCAACAAATGATACTTCGTCATTGTTCATTACATGTATGGGATTTTTAATTGACAGAAATTTGTGATTGGAAGCCACTATTTGGTGCATCCAACTACTCTCTCTCTACTCTCACTATTCAGTTTAGTTTTCTCATAAAGTGTATGTACTTGGCTGTTCTATCAATGTATTTGTCGTTGTTAAGCATAATTTCTAATGAATTTTTATATACTTTCCTTGCAAATACATTTGTTTCAACAATCTGTAACACTCTGAAATACATTTCGCAATTATTACAATCAATGGTGACACTTTTTGCATCATGATAACCTATTTTTTGTATGCGCTCTTCATGGTATTAATGTGAACGATGTTTGGTTTCAACCGGATGCGAAAATTTGCCACACATCTCATGTCACTATCAATCAAGAGTTTGATGGCCGTTTAATTAGCCAAAATGGTGAGGTCAATTGACCACCAAGAAGCTGCAATTGAACACCATTGGACTATTTCCTGTAGGCCATCTAATATTTGACAATAATATTATTTTAATGGTAGACTGAACCCTTTGGAAATTAAGGCGAAATGGACTTAATATGAATGACACTATCACATCAGATCTACATTCAATCACCGAATGGGGTCGTATGAATGGGGTTCATTTTAAAGTGCGACAAATGCAATGCTCTTTATTAACACATAAACGCAGCAATAATATTACCTCATCTGTAGTTATGGGTAGTGGAAACATTCATAAGTCTTGATGCTCTGCTCAGGAACATTCAGTGTGATGTTCACTGGAACCCAAACATGTTTCAAGTGTCGAAAGAAGCATTCCAGTGCCTCGGTTTCTTAAGATGGTGCAAGAAACATTTCTTTTCAGCTGCCCTCCTACCCTATTTCCATCAATTACATATGTCGTCTAGTAGGTAGTGGTTGGCTTAGTAGACGTAAAGCCCGGGTTCGTAGCCCAGGTCAGACATCAAAACGAAATACGAAAAAAATGTTTCTGCGACAACCTCTCAGCAGATTCATGGCAAAAAACTCTGAGAGTAAATAAACCTGCTATGAAAAAGTTGCTCAAAAATTTGTTGTTCGGCCTCGACGTTAATCTGTAGGTCCCACCACTCAGGTATAAAATTAACGCACACAACATGAGTGGTGTGAGAAGCTAGGCCGTAATCTTGACTGAAGAATTACTTATGTATGTATATACTCGTATGTATTTTCTGACCTGATGGCTCAGAGTCATTTTGAGTCAACGCGTACGGGAGAGGGCGAAGGTGTTCATTATTAATAATAGTATAATATTCAACTCTATTGGCTTATCGCAATGTAGATTGTGTTTCACTATTTCACGCTTTAGCGAGATAAAGGGACCAGTTTCCGAAAATCATATATCCTTACCTAGAACACGTCGACGAATTCGTTTGTTGTCGATTGGCCAGTGGACCGCACAAAAATGATGTCAATAAGCAAAAAAATTTTAAGGTCTTCTCACACCACTCATGTTGTGTGCGTTAATTTTATACGTGAGTGGCGGGACCTACAGATTAACGTCGACTCCGAACGACAGATTTTTGGGAAACTTTTCATGGCAATTTTATTTACTCTCAGAATTTTTGCCAGAAATCTGCTGAGAGGAAATCGCAGAAGAAATATTTTTCGTATTTTGTTTTGGGGTCTGACCTGGGGTTTGAATCGTGGCCTTAAGCCGTCTAATAAGCAACACACTATCTACTAAACTACGGCGACTTGCCAGAAATCTGCTGTAAGGAATTCGCCGAAGAAATATTTCTTACATGTATACTTTGTTTTGTTCAAGTAGTCTGAGCTAGACTTCTAATAAGCCAATACACTAACTACTTGACCACAGTGACATATGTCATCGCCAAAAAGAAAAATCAAGGCTCGTTCACAATAAATGTTCCCTTCATACGGGTACAACTGGTATATTGAAGAGACGAGTTGTATAATTAGATCAAGTCAAGTCCTTACTAAGGCAGAGCAGCTTTGGAATGATATATTGCAGAGACGATTGTTATAATTAGATCAAGTCAGGTGATCAGCTTTGGAATTTTGAATTCTCCACGTGAATTTGTTGAAAACTTTTTGCGACATATTCTCAGTTGTATGAAAATGTCATTAAAATCTATGAATTATGGATAGAACTTTGAAATTAGTATGAGTGAGCTGTGATACTATTTTCTTTAATTTCTATCATTAATCTTAGCTGAGTTTACTTTTATATCTTCATTAATTCAATTTATTTCTTTCTTATATCTGGTTTAACGAGCCACATTGAAGTTCAATATACCTCCGTAACTTAAATCAACTACAAACACTAAAAGATCTTCAGAAACTCTTTATTAACCCTAGACGGTTACTCCTCTATTGTTAGTGTGTACGCAGAAGAGTGTAAAGAAGAATAACAAATAAAGCAAATTGTTGTTGTTCAAATCAAGTTGCCAAAGATAGCACACGGAATTGTTAGAACAATATAGAATTGATTTAGAACTAAACGACGACTTCGAAATACAGATTTTTGAGATACTTTTTATGGCAATATCATATCATAGAGTTTTTGCAAAAAATCTGCTGAGAGCAAGTCGCTGAAAATTTTTTTTTATATTTCCTTTTATTAACCCTAGACGGTTACTCTTCTATTTTGTACATTAAGGGTACTCTTCGTTGAATCGACGAACACTTTCACCCTAATTTGTTGCTGTTCGTCGAATCGACGAAGCTCATTTACTCTTTATCATATAATTCTTTTATGTTTGACCAAATTTCGCTCTTTTTATAAACAATATTGATTGATTACGAAAGCTTGAAGTGACTAAACGTATTCGGGCCACCCATTTTTTAATCCTGGATGGTCATTTTTGTACAATAAGGTTACCCTTCGTATGAACAAAAAAAAAATGTTTTGCGTCTGCAAGCTTTTATTATCAAATAACTTCGGTGAAAAAAAGAACTAATTGCTGACAAATTATTTTCAAATTTTTATTTTAATTTAAAATTCCATTTTTTATGCTTTGTTTAACAGATTAGTTTTCATTTTTTACTTTTGAAAATCGATTAAAGCAAATGGAATAATTCAGGCAAACTACAGCCCATAGATAAGAATAAAAATAATAAATTTGAAGAATATAAACGAAAATAACCTGCCAATTTCTATCAATTTCTAAGACATTCGCTTTCCACTTGAATTACTATGTAAATGTGACAAAGATGTCGAAGAAGTCTTTTCGTATATTTTTGTTTTTATCAAATTCTTATATTTTTACTGCCTTTTTTATTTCTTTCACTTTTTTGTTTTATTCCATTTGCAATACTTTTCTGCGTTTTACATTCATCTCCAGTTGCCACGTTGGTTTAATGCTACAAAAAATTAATTGAAAAACTGAAGTATTTGTTGATCCCACTCGGTGTGTCTGCGACACAGAATTCATTGACCAAAGCCGGCATATTCTTTATTTTATTGTTTCTGTTGTAGATTAATTTATATTTTATATATCGACAATTTGATGAATTACTATTTAATGCTGTTATAATCAAAATAATAATAAGAAAGTCATTGGTTTAATTTTGTTAATTTTTTTTATTACTTTTTCTTGAATTTCACAAGGATATTTCGAAATTTATTATCCCAGTAAACATAGACACATAATTTAAAAAACACAAGGGATCAAGAATGTACAATTGTTAATAAAATATAGCGTATTATGGATGGCTAACAATGTAAATGTATGTACTGAGTTCAATCTGCAGCTTTGTTGTCTGGAAAAGAAAATTTTGACCATAAACATTTTCAAAAATCTGTTGCTATGATTCAACGTTCAAACTACATTGTAAGAAACAATGCCCATCCGGGTAAAACCCGGCAAACTGGCGTAATGATCAAAGTGCACTATAAGTATACGAAAGCATATACATATATATTGGATGGGCCATCTATATTTGCACGTATTGAAATCGCTGTAGTCTAGTGTTGGCTTATTAGCCGTGACGCCACGGTTCAAGCCCCAGGTCATACAACAAAACGAAGTATGAAAAAATATTTCTTCAGCGACTTCCTCTCAGCTGATTTCTGACAAAAATTCTGAGAGTAAATAAAATTACCATGAAAAATTTCTCCAATTATAAAACAAATTATGTTAAAGTTTGTTTTGTTTTGTTTTATTTTTTAAGTTATTCGTTGTTTGATCGTCTGGAGGGATTAGAGCTCCAGAAATTTGAATTGTAATATTATTTTGAGGCATTCCGCCATTACTTTTTTTGTGAAAAGGAATGAAATTAATTAAATTAAAAGCAAATTAAAATTATTAAGAGATTAAAAAGTGTCACAAATGATATCTATTGTTAAGTGGAATAAATACAGTGTTCAACCAGATTTGTATTAGACAAAATGGCCTATTTTTGGATAAAGACGTAGACGGTATATTCTTTGTTTCATCCCCTTACATACAGTCCACAGTTGAACAATCTGAATTCAAACGTTTAAATTGAATTCAATAAAATGGAATTAAAGTACGTTTATTTCTATTTATGTATACAATACAATACATAGATTTTGTTGGCTAGTGTTAACCAGAGAATTTACAAGAATTTTCCAATCTTAAAGCGAAAATATTAAAATTAAAAAAAATTAAGAATTTTCTGTTTCTAAGTAACAAATTTCCCTACAGAAAGATATCAACAGTATAAAATATCACTGTATGTGGCAAGTTGCCAAGCAAAGTAACTTTTCATGCCATGAGCAAATAGAAGCACAATTTAAAACAGTACCAACAAGCTACCATGCTAGGTGTTGAACAAGTCATTGGAAAAAAAAAATAAACAGAAATCGGAAAAGTGGATTTTAAAAAGTTTAATAACGTGTGAGAAACATAAACAAGAATATATTTGCTTAGGTACGGCGAGTGTAGTTAACAAGTCATTATTATTATTAACTAGCTAATACCCGGTGTGCTTCGCTACCCCCATCGAATTTAAATACATAATAATTAAAAAATTTTTTTATTTAGTAATTAAATTATGCAATTTTTCTTATAGGTTTATTCTAATTTCATTTGATGACAATATATTTCATTTCAATTCTAAAATAATACATTAATGGGCTATTTATTTCTTACTGGCTAAAATTTAAAATATACTTTTTTTCTTAAATAAATAATTCTTATTCTAATGCCTTGGGATACACAATATTTTTTGTTTCCCCTCTGTGGGTTTTCCTACTCGCGAACATGCGACGTAAAGCTGTCCATGTGAGAAACATGGATTTTTTAGATTAAGTCCACAAACTTGCAAGGACTGACCTTGAGCTTTATTAATTGTCATTGCAAATGCTAGGCGAATAGGAAATTGAAGGCGCTTGAAATCGAATGGCATCTCCGATGTGGTCATAGGACGTGGCGGCAATACATCAGTTCCCTTAAACTTTCCAGTTATAATGGTCGTTGATCATTTTTTTATTGTCAGTTGAGTGCCATTACAAAGTCGTGGAGGGTCAATATTTCTAAGTAAAATAATGGGAACACCGTATTTTTATAAGTTCTTAGATTCCCATCGATCTTGTTGAGAATATTGCTGTTGATGGAATTAACGTCAATATTTTTGGATGTTAGTAACGCACGTTCATATAATCATTGCATATTTTTTAAATTTTGCACGATATTGAGAAATACACAATTTATTAATTCTTCTTTGGATTGTGTCATTCTGCAAAAGTCTGAAGGAAATTTTATATAGTTTGTTATAGGATCCATTGGAATTCTTCCGTTACCTAAATCAAGCAATTTTTTGGAAAAAGTTCAAGCTGAAGCATCACGTTCCAACTGAACACGCATATTAGTAGTTAACTTTAGAGTGTGAACATGTCGCCAAAGGTGTTTCATTTTTGTACATGAGTGCATTGCAATATTGGCAAACTCGTCGATTCACCACCATTCGTTTACGATTTTGTTCTCGACGCAAATCATATTGCTCTATACTTACTGCTGCTCTTCTTGTTGATGTTCGAATCCTGTGACTTTCTACTCGTGATTCATGTTGGACTTCTTTTTCATTAGCTCGTGATGTTTCGATACGATTTCGCTGGCTTTGTAGCCGACCTTCAGGTTCCAACGATGTCTCGGTAGCTCATGCGGTAGTGGCATGTTGTCGAAGACCTTCAAGACATCTTTCGCGTTCTGACGGCGTTTCAGAAGCTCGTGCTAAAGAGGTAAGATTTCGTTGACTTTTAAGGCGCTCTTGGCTTTCTGAAGGTGTTTCAGGAGCTCTTGATGGTGTGGCACGTTGTCGTAGACCTTCAAGGCGTTCTTCGCGTTGTGATGGCGTTCCGGCTCTAAAGGTTGAAACTCTTTTCAGTCCTGAGGCGACTTTCACGCTCTTCCGAACTTTCATTTGCTGTCTGGGATTGCAAACGCAATGCATTTTTAGTGCTTCTGGAAAGGGATGCTTTTATTGGGGGCATTTTTATAAATTGTTGCAAAATAAATGTCACTCAAATAACGTTTAATAAATAAATAAACAAATAAAAAAATTTAACAAATAATTGTGTTTGCGTCGGTTACCGGTAATTTTTTTTGATGAGTTTTGCAACTACTTATTTTATTTGGGAACAATATTGACAGTTTACATGTTACTACTTAGGTAATTAAAAGTAATGAATGAAAATATTACTCCCAATTGTTACATGCCCATTCATCGCCCAATAAAATGCTGATTATGAAGCTTACCTGATCTATTTTTCAAGATATGCGACAAATTTTTATTAGTTACCCATTTTTAGAAGTAAACAATAATATAACTATTACATATGTATATGTGTATGTATATGAGGACAATATATAAATAGTATGCATTTTAGTACTTACTATGTACATGAGTTGAAAATTTCAAACTCAATCATTTAAGGGTCATATACCTTACTATTGCATATTTCAAGATATAATAATTTCCACACTCACTAATCAGAGAGGCACCACCTTCCTACAGCTGGAATACAAAATTGGAGACTCTAGCTTTTATAGTTTTCTAGATATACAGATTTTAATAATTAGTTCATATAGAGTTTGCCACGCCCCTAATGCTTGATCGCCTATTTTTAACCAAAATATTGATATTGAACCTTTAGATATTCGTACAAAATTGGAGAGTCTAACTGTTATTTTTCTTCATATGGGAGGTGCCACGACCGCTTTTGCTGAACTCCCTATTTTTGTCCAGAATATTTATATCTAAACTAAAGTTACTCGTACAAAAATTGGGTACTCTAGCTGTTACAGTTTTTCAGATAAACAGATTTTCGTATTTACTTTATATGGGAGGTACCACACCCAATATTGCTAGTTCGCCCATTTTTGTCCAAAATATTTATATTAAAACTGTAGTTACTTGTACAAAATTTGAGATATCTTGCTGATATAGTTTTTCCAATATACACATTTTGTTATTATCTTACAATAGTAGGTAATGTAGTATATGTAGGAGTGGCACCTCGCTCATTTGAATTATCAACATAGAAAGTAGCCTATAAGTCCTTCCGGAAGATACTGTGAACATTTTAGGAAAATCGGTTCAGCCGTTTAGTCGTCTAAAAACTTCAAACATACAAACAAACGCACATTCATTTATATATATATATAGGTGATTTCCGAGATATAAGAAGTTTTACATTTAATTCATATGGGAAGTACCACGCCCACTTTTCCTAGTCAGCCCATTTTTGTCTTAAATATTCATATTGATACTAAAGTGGATTCGACAAAATTTTAGGACTCTAACTGTTATATTTTCTTAGATATAATAATTTAATATTTTTTATATTGGAGGTGACACGCCCACTATAGCCAATCCGCCCATTTTGTTTATGTATACGTCATGTCATGTAGTCATCCATGCAAAATTTGAGGTCTCTAGCTATTGCAGTTTATGAGATATGCCACATTAAATACTTATTGGATATGTGGGCGTGGCACCACTCCCTCTTGAAATTTTAAAATAAAAAGGAGCCTATAGTTCCTTCCAGATATACAGGAAGGTACTGTCAAAATTTCAAGATGATCGGTCCAGCCGTTTAGCCGTCTATAGACTTCAAACAAACAAACACACAAAGAAATAAACACACATTCATTTTTGTTTATATAGATCATACCTGTTAAATTTCGATTACGATTAGTAATCAATTACATTACTTTTTAAAAAGAATCGTAATGATTATATAATTCTTTGAGCAATTTTTTCGAATTACTAATTGATTACGATTACCAATAATCTAAAAATAATTAGGATTACTGGCAAATTACAAAATAATTAAAAAGAATCAAAAGTAATCAAAAAATAATCAAATTGTTTTCAATGATTATTTTGAATTCTTTTTGAATATTTTCAATATTAGTCATTCCTCAAAAAAAAAAAAATTAAGATTTTAAAAATTCCTCGGAATGCTTTGGTTTTTTGTATTCAGCTGTACAATAGCAGTAAATTTAATTATGAGGTTAAAAATATCGACAATCCCCTATTTTTTTGATTTTACTTCAACTTACTTTCAATTTTGTTGGGTTTTTAACGATTTATTTGTGTGTGTATTTTAACACGCCCCTAACGTCTTCACCTCCAGTGGAACGACTGTTTTCTTTCGCCGGGATCGTCTACAGCCCAAGACGACAAATTATCTAATTTTTCGTTTTGTGGAACGCATAAATTTTCAATTATTGAAAATAATGAAAAAGAATCATTGAAAACAATTTGATTACTTTTGGATTACTTTTGATTCTTTTTGATTATTAGACTAATCGCCAGTAATCCTGATTATTTTTTGATTATTTTGTAATCGTAATCAATTATTAACTATTTTAAACAAAAATAATCGTAATTGTAATCATTATTTCACCATTCAAAAAAAAGTAATCAAATTACTAATCATTACGATTACTAATCATTACTTAACAGGTATGATATAGATGTAAAATTCATTAAAAAAAACTACATATGTGACGTATGAGTGATGTCAAAGAATATGGATATAAAGAATACGAATTATAAAGCAGTAAAATTTCTTATGGCGGGTTGTAGCATTACGACCCGCTCTCACCAAAATCTTTTTAAAAAAACATTTCTTGATGAGGGGGCGGAAGACGGAAGGAAAATAAACACAAACAAAGAGCGTAACAATGTGTTGCTCTCATCATGAGAGCGTAAAAATGCATTCAATTGCTTGTCAGCTTCTAAAGGAGAATGTTCATGTCGCTTTTTTCAGACTTCAATTTTACACCCAAAGAAATATTACAGTATGATTCACTAATATCAATGAGAAATGATTTCGATTTTTGGAAGAATACTTGCCAAGTTAAATACGGTGTTTTTAGGTTTTTAACGCAGTACAATTTTTCTATACTTTTCGCTCACATATACATATTATTGGGTTAATAAGTAGACTTGAAAATATTACTAACAATTTTCCTCTGGGTTAACGCTTGCCTCTCATAATTTTTATCATGTTCTCTTTGTGCCGACGTCTGAGAATAAGTGATTTGAGAACAGTGTTGCCTTTTTTTGGTTATTTCTAACCAAAATTTTGTTATTTTTTGATCAATGTGTAGATGTGTAGATTTTTTTGGTTTTGGTTATTTTTCTTTCTTATAAGAAAAGCTATTTTTTCATTTTTTATTAATTATAATTTAAACTTGAAAAAAAAATAAAACAAAATTCTATGAATTTAATTTTGGTTATATTTTTTCTTATTTGGTGATTTTTTTCACAAATGTTGGTTACAAAATGTTTTTCTTTCCCTTCTATCTTTACCCCCGCGTCGTTTTTTACACTTTATTTTCTTTGGTTTTATACATCAAGAATCACAGATAGCATACTTGTAGAGGTAACTACTATGCGTATGAGTAATATATTTCAAATGCAATTAAATATTAAGTATGTAGTATGTAGTATACGTGGGCATGGCACCTCGCTCATTTGGAATATCAACAAAAAAAGTAGCCTATAACTCCTTCCAGACATACAGGAAGATACTGTGAAAATTTCAAGAAAATCGGTTCAGCCGTTTAATCGTCTATAAACTTCAAACATACAAACATACAAACATACAAACAAACACACATTCATTTTTATATATAAGATTACAGAAAAAAATATATATTTTACTGGAGAGAGAATGTTACGATGTAAGCGGACTTGAAAATATTGTGAATCCTGTATAATTTAAACATTTTACAAGTCACTCAAAAGATATGATTTAATTATTATTGTTATTTATGTGAATGTTTTCATTATAATTTACCAGCACCAATTATTTGTTAGTATATAATATAAACTATATAGTATTGTTAACTTTTTAAATTGCTTTATATTACATTTTTATTTGTATTTGTATTTGTATTTACATATATTAATTTTTTATTTTTATTTAATTTGTTGTATTTAATTAAGTTCAATTTTTTTGCTTCTAAACATGGCACTATTAATTATAAGACTTATATCTTGTTGTGTTATGTTAATTATAATAATTAAATAAATGAATAAATAAATAAATAAATAAATAAATAAAAGAAAAAAATTAATTGATATAGTAAACACTAGAATATAGCGCAGAATTTTGGATTTTGTACTTTTAGGTTAGAATATCTCGAAAACTTTTAAATTTAAAAAAAATTTTTTTTTGCCATATTCGCTTGTAAATGTTTATTCCAAGCAGTGTTGAAAAATTCAATACTTTAGTACTTTTTTCAGCAATTATCTATTTCAAAAATACCACAGTACCCCTCGATATTGTCAGTACTTTTTTATTATTTATATTTTATGGTTTGAGCTTTTCAACGTAATGCTAAAGTAGCTATGGTTAACCAACCGTGCATTAAACGTACTTTCGTTTTTATAATACGAAAAAGCAATTAGAACGGTAAGAATTTACATTAGCCCAGTTCACAATCTTGGGCATTTAGATGGTAAATTTATACCATTGTAAATATTTGCCGTTAATTGTGAACGGTTTTTTTTTTGTTTAACTTTGCAACACTTATTGCAAACTTTCCAACACACAGCTGACTATCATATAATTTATTATTTTATTTATTTATATTTATAATTTATATTTATAATTTTATTTATTTCGTCCTCTGTCCATTTTTTAATCGACTCTTCTCTTTTAATTCCTTTTTTATGTTGTACGTTTCATTTTGTGTGACTTTATTTTCAATGTTTTTATTTTTATGATCAACTGTTCATTTGCTCAAGTATGGCAAATATAAATTACGGTTTTGAGTGTGGGATATTTGCTAAACCAAGGCAAGGGTATTTCTGTGTATTTTGTTACCCAACATTTGCAAATGCCATGATGCCAGACCATTTGCCCAAGATTGTGAACTGCGCTATTGCTCTTCATATGCTAAAAACGAACATACGTTCCGTTATGTTCTGTCGACATTTGACTAAGTTGGTGTTTACGTGTTATTATGCTCCAAATCAGATATTTTTTTGTTTATGAGAAACATTTATAAATCGTTTATGTCTCTATTCCATTTCGTACGTATATTAAGTATAAATAAATATTTTTAACATAAGTACCATTTAAAGCAAAAATGTACTCTTTCCGTTATAGTTTAGTACCATTTCAAAATTTCATTTTTGCAACACTGATTCCAAATTAATGGGGTATACTTTCTATTTAATTGACTATGAAATATATTACTCATACGCATCGTATTACATTTACTAGTAGAATAGTTACTCTGAAAAATATGCAATAAAAAATTTTTTATATTGCCATTTATGAAAATTATGGAATTAGATATCACATAGGTTCTCTGCATTATGAATTTTACATATTAAATATGTGTAGTGGGTGGGCCATTTAAAACTTTAAATTTAAAAATGCAATAAAACAAAAATGATTTGAAATTTTGCAACATTTATTTTTTTGTTGTGAAATTGTTCCATTTAGCTGCCGCAGCTCGCCTCAGAGTAACTTATTTCATCGGACTAATTTTTGCACATTTTTTTTTAGTGTATGGAATCGTATCTCGCCAATGGCATCACGAATGTTGACCTTCAAATGCTCAGTTGTCTCTGCAGCAGCTTCTTGGCGGCCAATTCACATTACCATTTCGCCTAGTTAAACGTTGGACGTAATAAATTGATTGTGGCATAAGATGTGTGGCAAGTTGGGCCATATTGTTGAAATCAAATATGTACCATAAAACTTTACTAATATACAATATATAGGTGGTGATCCCAAAAACAACTGGGCATACTTATGGCTTAAAATTTATTGTTTTCTTTGTGCCGCTAGATCTGACTACAAAATTTATTTCTAAAATGTTAAAAGAAAAACCTACGTTAAAAATGATTAAGACTTATGATTCCGAAGTACACCATCAATTGAGTACGAAAACCCCAAACGAAAGTTGATCTGGATTGCATTGGGAATACCGCTAAACGAATTAATTCTTTTATATTCAAATGTAAACTAAAAAAGTTATGTCATTCTTAATTATCGACCAAAGTTACTAAAAAAGTTGTTATTCTTACGAAAATTAAAAGCAAATTAAAAGAAAGTATGCACAGAGTAGAAACAGAGAACAACGAAACACATACATCATATGCCACACATACATACATACATACATACGTACATACATACACATACATCATATGCTACGTAAACAAAAATGAAGGATCTTGTAAGGAACAAAACAAAGGCTGAAATTAAAATCCATAATTCCATCGGCAGTTAGTGTAGGTGCCAGTCATGTCTGTGATAAGATGAGAGCCTATAGTTAATAACAGAGATTTATATTAAATTGTATTGAATTCGTCGTAGTCGAGTATTGACGTATTAGACAAGAGGTCACGGTTCAGGTCAAACGTCTCGAACAAAATGAAATAAAAAATGAAAATTGCAATGAAAAGTTTCTCAAAAATTTTTCTTTCGGAATTAACTTTCAACTGTAGGTCCTGCCACATAAAATTAACACATACAACACCGTGATGAAAGAAACGAAGTCTTTATTCTAACTGAAGGGTTGTAATGACCATCTGTATGTATAGTCTAAAGAACCTCAATCGATTAAGCAGCCAAAATAAGATCACCCTCTGCTGACATACATAACATAACTGGTCATTACAACCCTTCAATCAGGATTATCGACATCACTTTTGTTGTGTGTGTTAATCTTATACATAAGTAGGACGACTACAGTTTAAAGTCGACTCTGAGCGACAGATATTTTGAGAAACTTTTCATGGACGGACTTAATAGACCCACTACAGGCATATTCTGTAATGTATGGAATAAAATTGCCAAGGAAGAAATAAAAAGAGTACAGTGATGGGTAAAGATCAGTCTATCGTTTTTTGTTTGTAATGTTTTCAAATTGTTTGTTTCGATTAACCGTGATTACCTCTATTATCCGTGATGGCAGAAATTTTTATTATTATTATTATTTAAAGTTTAAAAGAAATTACCAATCAGAGCACTTACCATGCATTCTATTAATCCTCTTTGTTTGATGTGTACAGATCTTTACTACTTAAACCAAATATTCTACTTTTTGTACTTGAAAAGCTTTAATAATAATTGCGTGTACTGTGGTAGTATCTTTATCTCAGTTGACAATGTACAATTATGTTTGTTTCAATATTTTTTTTTTTAGTAAAACTTTAAAACAATAGGTACACAGTCAGCTTCGAATAAATATAAAAGAGAAGTATTTGAGTATTTGAAAATCTTTATCATATTCTTGTTTATACCTTCACTAATATCTTTGAGTCTCCAAAAGAAAATGTTCACAACATGAATTAAGCTTAGTTATACACTCCTTTGTGTCCATTAATTGTATGTTTTTGTGGTTTTTGGTTACTTATTTCTTATTCAGTAATCTTGCTTGTTTTCTTTGTACGATTTTTATCAAAATTTCTTGTAAAACTTATTGGTTTAATCTTGAACAACTTTATTAAACTTTATGTTCACTGCGCGACCTTATAAATATTCTACTTAAACGGCAACGATGAACAGTGTATGCATGAATTTATATTAAAAATTTGAGGGAGTTGGCACAGCATACATATTTTGTACACAGATTGTCTTTTGTTTTCTTTTCTTTTCAGTCTTCTGATTAATCAAGGGATTTAAATAAACGAGACGATAAATTGGTATTTATTTTACCATAATAAAAAAGGTTTCTTTCTTTCTTTGCAATTTTTTTTTGCGGTTGATTAAGTTTTAAATAAAAATATTGCAAAAGAAATATGAGACAACACAACAACACTTTAAGACGACATTTAAAATGACGATGTGGTTAGAAGAGCTATGACCTTTAAGACAAGGAAATCATTCCAAAGCATTTTCGTTAAATAAAATTCAATTAGGTTTGGGAGGTGACATGGTGTAGTGGAAGTGAGGTAAAGTGCTGAACTACAAACCCGCAGAATACTGATTCAAGATACAGAGAAGTCTATAATGTCTAAACATGATTTTCGAATTAATGGAGTTCAGAGGCTTCTTGAGAAAGAGTAAAAAGAGGTTAATATCATCCTCTCTAACAGTTTAAATGCGCTATCTCTTTAGATTAGTAATGTCCTTAAAATTTTATTCCTTACACATTTTAGCTCCCCTTGGCTAAAGGCATTCGATTGTAGTCCTTTTTTTGTGGGAGACAGGGCAAAATATAAGACAGATTTTTTTAATTATGGCCCATACTCGGCATCTATCTCCAGTAAGCATACCTGTGTAGTGCATTGTTTGGAACCAAAAAGAAATTTTAAAACATAAAAGAAATAAATTCCATTTGCTGTTCATATAAGCTGTGTGATAATAAAGTATTTAGATAAAAACATAAGATACTTCTAATGTAATAGGTTGACTCTAGAAAAATATTCTATTTCCAGAGGATATCGTATGAATTTTTATGCCCAGAATATCAACACGCCCTTAAGCTTCAAGGCCACTGTCAAGGAAATATGAACGACAGATACTGTTCTAAAGAAAGGATCTTAAAAAAATACGAAATAGCATTGGAGATGGAATCCAATTTTCACTGGATCTAAACTGACCTGAACTGGAATACTTAATTACTTAATTGGCCGTTAACACTCCGATAACGGATTTCGACCTATCGCTTGGTATGCCCAGCTCACAAAAACAAAACAAGTACAATAACTGGGAAATCTTAAAATCGAGATATTTCGACATACGTACACCGTGCCATACTTTGTCAAATGCTTTGGGAATCATCGGACCGACCAGATATTAAGATTCAAATATGATTCTAAACTGACGATAAATACATGACTTTTGTTCGGTTGTTTAAAGGCTTAGTGTCTTGTTTGGGCAGAATATGAGGCATTAAAAAATGTAGCCAAGCAGAAAATGTGTACAAGCATACAATGTCGAAGAAATCTACTTTGAAACCAGATCTTGAACACCTTTCGATATCAGCATCCTTGTTTAAAATAAAAATAATTAATGATATATTTTTATAGTCGCCGTGGTCTAGAAGGTAGTGTGTTCACTAATTAGATGTAAAGCCCGGGTTGAGTCCCAGCTCAGGCATCAAAACGAAATATGAAAAAAAATATTTCTTCGTCGGCTTCCGCTTAGCAGATTTCTGGCAAAAAATCTGAGAGTAAATAAACCTGCCATGAAGTTACTCAAAAATCTGTCGTTCGGCGTCGACGTTAAACTGTAGGCCCCACCACTCACGTATAAAATTAAGACACACAACATGAGTGGTGTGAGAAGCTAGGCCGTAATTCTGACTGAAAGATTATAATAAGCAATTATGCTTATTTATATTTTTTTTCATTTTACAGAACGTATATTTTCCTTATTTCGAAAATTCACGCGGTGCAATGTTTTCATATAACTTTTGTCCGAAAATTTTGGTGAGAAGCAAGAAAAAAAGCAAAGGTCATAAATGTCAAAGTATATGAACAGCAATGATTTTATTTCGTGTACGTGACTTAACACCCTTTACTGAGAGTTATTTGGTGCTGATCTACCGGTATCCAAAAGTACAGATAGAATTGCAAATAAATTTGTTATTTCATTAACAGATTGTGCATATGTTTTGTCTCCTGCATGTTAGGAGCACTGCTATTTGTAGCACCAGCTATAAAATCAACGACTATCATTACAATTACACTCCAACAGTCATGAAAATTCAGAATTTACGTGTTATCGAAAATTACACAAAACATCATCAAAATTGTAATAATTTTAACGCACCAACAAAGTTATAAAATTGATTTTGTAATTCGATTTTATTTCTGTATTTTAACACGAAAGAAAAGAAAAATATTATTGCATACTAAGACATTATAATTTAATATTAAGAAATGAAACATTTATTTGTTATAAAATTTAAGAACTTAATCTCAATCGTTTTAGCACTGGCAAGTTCGGACAAACAATTTTATTATTTTGCAGCGTATTTTATTGAATCCTAAAAAAGAGCAAAATGGAAGGGAATATTACATTTCATTATTTTTATATTATAGCTGACAGGAAAATTTCGACAAGAAAATTCCATGTACGCATAGCTCGGCTAAATAAAGAATTATCTCTTTATTCCATTACGTCATCCATATAAGGTCTACGAGACAAACGAGTGCTCTGTAAATATCTGTGAGTTTTTTTATCATTAACAATAAGCATATCGAATTTGAGTCTGGCTTAACACATACTTTCAGGCGTCTCTGCTTCTTGCGCGTATTTTCTACTTGGCCATATCACTAGATGACAGAGAGAAATCGATTTGATACTTCCAACATTGGTAAAGTCGTCGTCTTCGACGTCTTCCGATAATCCCCGCATTATATATCTATCTCGTCGAAACGTCAATCTCTGTCTGAACTGCATGGCCGAGCCTGCGTAGCTGCAGAACATTAATGCGGTGCACAAAATCCAAAATCTGTTGAGTAGCTAATGTAGCTACTTGTTGGATCGGATACTCTGGTCCGAAGATCTTACGTGGGAAGTTTTTTTCGAATAGTCTCAAGGTAGCAGCAACAATATAAGATATGTTATAATTATTTCGACCTGAGAAAATAGATCCCTTGCTCGGTATAGTAACTAGCACGCGGACATTGAAAAGCCGACGCACACAAAACGAGTCACTTTTTGGTGCGGATTTTGGTCCAGAGTCATAATTGGGCCATTTTTATTCGAAAATGAGCAAGGAGTGGCCGTTACAGTCAATGGCGATCGTTATCGGGCCATGTTGAATAAATTTTTGTTCACAAAATTGAAGAGGAGGATATTGGCAACATTAGGTTTCAACAGGACAGCGCTACGTGCAACACAGCCGAAGCTACTACACTCGATGTTTTGCGCCCTCTTTTTAAAGATCGCATTATCAGCCGCAGAACTGATGTCGTTTGGCCACCTCGGAGCTGCGATTTGACACCGTTGGACTATTATTTGTGGGGTGCCGTCAAAGATAAGCCAGAGACAATTGACGCTTTAAAGGACAATATTCGTGAAGCCATTGGTGAAATACAGCTGCATACAATCGATCGTGTAGGCTACTGCATGGCCAGCCGATCCAGCCATTTGAATGAAATTATTTTCCATTATTAACCGGAAGGATTATACTTTCAAATAAAAAAATTAATTTGAGAAAAAATTCAGTCGTTTTTTTTAAAGCAATTTCAAAACAAAAAAGTTATTTGGCGGACCCTTTATAATGGACCAGAGTCTCTGGTGGGAAAATTTTAAATAAGATAATATACATATATCTGCATCTAGTTAGTGGAAAAACTAACGAAATATAAAACAAGACATTTGGAACATTTCCTATTGGAAAACTTACGCTCATCATGATAAAAGTGGGAAAATATAGTGAAATTTGAAAATACTAAGGCCTAAAACGATTTCTAACACTTTATTCTTCTTTATGTTTTTGCCTTTTATTAGAACTACGAATTTTTATACATGTATCCATAATTAGTATTGTTGATCAAACAGTGACGTATGAGTGATTTAAAATATAAATTTATTACGTATACGTCGATCAGTGAATACATTTTTGTCTCTTGCTTTGGAATGCACAACTGCAAATGTGTGTCTGTGTGTTTACTCTTACTATTTACAACTGACACCTACGCAAACATTCACCGTCTGGTATAGGATTAGAATTCTACCACAGTAGCTCCCTGCTAGTCATAAAAAGCGATTAAATGGGACGGCAGAGGTAGAGGGTGCGGATGAAAAGTCTTGCATATACCCAATGACACCGACGCATCAAAGGGATACAATGCCGCTCAAAGTATTGAACTACCGTGGTTTCACGTTAGCACAGAGGGAATCACAGACCAGCATGCGTGTTATCAAGCTCCTAACGGATGTGGACGATCGCAGTAAGATTCTGATTATGGCATACTAGACTACACTGAAATATTTGGATTTGATGATGATTATGATGGGCTGGCGAATGGGGTATTCTGTTACCAATATGTGCTGTGAAATCTGGTCCAGACTGCTTTCAGGCCAATATACCATCTGTCTCCGTCCCGTTAAAACCTGACAAACCTTGCAGAACGATCTTGGACTCGTCCCGTTGAGTTGAGGTGTAGGGACAGTTAAAAATTTCTTCTGTTTAGCTCCCGGTCTGGAATGGGATACAACGTAACGAACATTTTACATAACTCTACAGGCGTTACTTCTCCAGCCGGCACCGAAGTTGCAAATGAGGCTCACCAGGACAACGCTTTCCTGAATCTTGAATCCACCCACCACCGCTGAAGCGATAATTGGCGAGAGATCTTGCTCGTCACCATCAAATTCGAGTATATTTTTTAAAGTGAGAATTTTAATTTTATTCACAAAGATTCTATTGTTCATATTTCCGTTTTATGTTTCGGTGCTAAATAATTAAAAAAAAATCCTGACATTTTTAAAGACAAACAAATTAAATGCCTTAAGGTGCTAAACTTTTGTTTTGTCAATTTAAAAATTCAACTTTTTAGGGAAACAATTAAAGAAAAAACAAAAAATGAAGGTGTGCTAAATAACATTAAATTGCGGTGAAATAAGTTTGAAACTTTTATCGTATTGTCAAGCAAATACTGAAGGAAAGGCAAAAAGGACAAATTGTTTTAAAAGTCGTTTTTGGGCAACAGAACTAAGTGCCTTGTATTTTAGTGGCTGTAGATTATGTAAAGTAATTCTACATTGACTAAAACTTTAGTGAAAAAATATACGAAAATGGAAATGATGTTATAAAAATGATAAACAAAAGATACAAAAACAATGGACTCGTTTACACGATCAATGAATAAGTAAAAATATTGCAACAATTTCGGTATAAAAAAAGGCGATAAGCAAACTACACAAACAGGCAACAACAACACTGCAAGGACAAACGTAAACAAAATACACAAACAACAATAATGAAAACAACATTTTTATATTTAAAGATATATCGCGAAAGCAGTCATTCATCTTCGAGAGCATTCATCAGACTGTTTACCCAGCGATATAAAAGGCAAGATAAAGCAGGCAACGAGATGAGAAAGAATTCAGCCAGTCTTGTGTGAAGACGCGTTGCATGTGAAGAGAATAATCGTGGTTTGAAGATCTCCGTTACAAAAATCTAACGAACGAGTGTAAATAAGAATAACAATTAAAGTAAATTGTTGTTGTTTAAATCAAGTTGTGAACGAAATTGTGCGAACAATAAATAATTGATTTAAAACTATGTAAACATAAAATTATTTTAATTTTATTTGCAATCTACGAAATCATATTCTAAATGTTTTTAAAAGGGTAAAAACGTAACAATATTTAAAGGAATTACAGTAATAGCAGTAGAAAATCCGTAATACATTAACTATGATTTGTTAATAAAAATAAAGAAAAAATAAAATAAAAGAACACAAATTACATTTTGAGGCTGGTGTGTGTTGGCAATTTTTGAGAAATCTCTACTAAAATTCTTTTGGCGGAGTACTCAAGCAGTTAGCTACCTGTCCTGATCACCTGTGCACTCTCTTCAGAAGACTGAGGAGGTGACAGAAAGGCACAATGCAATATATTGTCCTTGCCCAGCCTGGACTATGGGCAATCTGCTATTCTGGAAAGATACAGGCACATCCGAATCGATAGTTTCTTGAAATTGTCAGAATAGAAGATTTGTGTTTTATGATTCCAACTAGGGACACTGTAGTCTAGCTGGTAGTATATTGGTTTATTAGACGAGAGGCCACAATTCACACCCCAGATAAAACATCTCGTACAAGGACAAAATATTTTTAATAATTTTCAATAAATCAAAGAATTGTTCTCTACAGCTCTAACAATAGGCTGTATTAAAGGCAACATAATCTCCAAAGTGGTATTGGTTGGGTGTGATGATAAATCAGACAAATAATTTTTGCAGACAGCACATGTCAAATGTAAAGAATGTATGTCTGCATGAAATTAAATGTTTTTAAATTTGTCGTTTTTCTTTTCTTTGTCTCAAATGGTAGATAATTGTCTTTCCTGCTGTATGAAACAATATTTAACGTTTTTAATGAGCATCACAATAAAGCAGAAAAAGGGTTTGCATGAGTACATGCACAAAACTCCATATGAAAAGTAATATTTGACTTGTTTTGCTCTTTTTTTACTTCTAGAAAGAGCAATGAATACGAAAAAATCAAAAATTCTTGTAACAAAAGCCATAAAGACAAAGTTTTAAGAGTTTCATTAAGACAGTCATATAAAAACCCTTTTCTTGTTTCAAATTTTATTTTAATCATCCCCCACTTTTTGTTGTTGTCATTTGTAGTCTGTTTATTATTATGTCTGACGATTTCAGATTTTATAGAGCTTAACCGCATTTTTTATCATGAAAAAGAATATACGAAGGTGGTTCAAAAAATCATTTATTTTTCAATACAGTGTCCTTTAAACTTAATAAAATATGTTCAACGTTTCTTTAAAGTATACGTTCCTGAAGATATCAAAATTGTGAGATGATTCCCTCGTAGAAGTCAAGTCTTTTTTGCGGATCTATTCCTTCATATAGTAGGAAACACGTGCTCCAGATTTTTCTCAAAGAGATTACATTCACTGAGCAATATCTGGGGCACATGGCGAATGTGGCTATTTTTATCATTTATTCATGAAATTTTGTTTTACTCCCACACATCTCGCAATGGGACTAAACTGGGACATGCCTGTTAATAAATTATATTTTATTGTTCCTGTTTTCTTGAGAAGCGAAACATATTTTTTTTGTTTTTTAATTTCCAATCCCAGATCTTTTACAGATGACTGTCAGTATTTGTCATTAATTTTCCTTTGACCGCAGACAAAACTCTTTGAAGTATAAGTCGAATACGATTATAGATTATTGCACTCGAATACGGTCGTAGGAATAGAGTTGAACCCTCGAAAAACAAACGCTTTTTTAATATACATACATAACTAATCATTACAAACCTTCAGTCCGGATTACGACTTAACTTCTCACTCCATATATGTTGTGTGTGTTAATTTTATACATGAGTGGCGGAACCTACAGTGTAAAGTCGACTCCGAATGACACATTTTTGAGAAATTTTTCACTTCAATTTTATTTACTCCCAGAGTTTTTGCCAGAAATCTACTGAGTCTGAAGTAGTTGAAGAAATATTTTTTTATATTTCGTTTCGTTCGAAATGTCTGACCTGGGGTTTAAACTGTATCCTCAGGTCTGATACCAACCAAGCAACACATTACCTACTAGACTATGACGACTGCAACTCATAACAACGGCAACAATAATACATCATTTACATATATAGGTATTGGGAAGTCAAAAACTCTTGATGTTTTAGGCATGGAATCTCGATGGGAAGCATTTCTTGAGACAATAAAGGAAACACCTTAACTTGCATTATCTCTTTACAATTTCTAATACTTTCACCTGTTCGGCAATGGAGCACTACTTTCCCCTATGGACCGACGACTCAAAGTCAATTTTGAAACTTCACGACCCCCTGCAGCATAAGGTGAAGTTCCTTAGCAGGGTATTCAGCTCTATTGACTTCCCAATTTGGTCTGTGTTTGGCGGTTTTCATGGCAATTTTATTTTCTCTCAGAGTTTTTGCCAGACATCTACTGATTGGAAGGCGACCCCTTATCATGCGACCTTTTCAACTTCGTCATGGAGAGTGTTTTGCGGAAGGCTGCAGTGCATCGCAATGGCACTATTTTCCAAAAGAGTGTCCAGCTGCATGAGTACGCTGACGACATTGACATCATGGGGCGTACCAAGCGAGATGTTACTGCTGCCTTTCGTGCTATTGAACGGAAGTCTACCAAGATGGGTATGGCAGTAAATGAGGGCAAAACAAAGTATATGTTATCGACATGCAGAGAAGTGCGGCGTATTGATTCTCAGATTACGGCCGATAACTATACTTTTGAAACAGTCAAGGAATTTATTTATCTTGGCTTCGCCGTTACCACCAAAAATGATGTCAGTCTGGAGATCAAGCGTAGGATCACTCTTGCCAACAGATGCTACTGTGGTCTCAATAGGCAATTGAGTAGCAGAGACCTCTCCCGTGCGACAAAACTAACACTCTACAAGACACTCATCCTACCCATGCTTATTTATGGCGCAGTGGCATGGACCCTATGAACTACAGATGCAGCGGCCTTGAAAGTGTTCGAGAGAAAAGTCTTGTGTAAGATATTCGGTCCAGTGCTTGTTGGCGATGATTTCCGTATCCGATCCAACAGTGTTCTGTATGAGCTCCTCAACGGCATTGACATTGTACAGCGTATTAACATCCAGCGGCTGCGCTGGCTCGGCCATGTCGTTCGAATGGATGAGGATGCTCTGGCGAGACGAGTATTTGATGCGGGAATCGGCGGAAGTCGGCGAAGAGGACGACCTTGTATGCGTTGGAAGGACCAAATGGAGGAAGCCCTATCATCGATTGGTGTGACCAACTGACGTAAGCAAGAAGCAGAGGCGCCTGGAAGGATGTGTTGCGGCAGGCCGAAATCCGTTAAACGGGTTGTTATGGCCAATTAAGTAAGTAAGTACTACTGATAGGAATTCGCAGAAGAAATATTTTTTCACATTTCGTTTCGTTTAAGATGTCTGAGCTTAAGTTAGAATTGTGGTCTCATGTCTAATAAGCCAACGCACACTACTAAACTACTGTTACATAGTGTACACCAATTCATGAATGCATTGCAGAGAAAATCTTTTCTGTCGTAGCGCTTTCCGTATTTGAAACAGCTTTTCTGGAGTAATGTATTTGTGCGTCTTAAAATATAAACAAACTAACATCCATCAACTCTCTCTCCCTTTCTATTTCTCTCTCTCTCTCTCTCTCTCTCTTCACTCCCCATAATAATCCATTTTCCTTGTTCCAACAATATGCATGAGGCAGTTTTCTGATTATAACAAAAAAAAATTTGTAATAAACGCAAACAGCGACAGGCTTATTTATCCACCCTCGTATATAAATATGTATGCATGTTGTGTTGTTATAATATTAATTTTGTAATCAGACTTTTATATGTACTCGTGTAATATATGTTAACAAGTAAAGTTTTCAGCTGTTAATTTATGTTCATTTTCACATTTACTTGGAAAAAGTTTATTTATTTAAATAAAACACAAAAATTTTATGTTTACAATTTCAAGATAATGAGTTGAAAGAATAGTTCATTAAACTGTTGTTAAAAGATAATAATTGTTAAGAATTTGTTGGTTTGTTTAACAAAAGTCATAAAAATTAAACGAATTGTCAACAATTTAAGCATGTTCCTGTGGGGGTTGCAGTCTTGCATTAAGAAAACATGGCGAATTAAATGTGAAACCGTAGATGAAATCACATTTGAAATGAATTGTAGGAATACAGTCTGAGTTTGTTCACACTTGCTAAACCAAAATTTTTTTATGGGTCAAAGAAAATACCAAAGAACCAGTAGAAGAAAGAACCGAAGCTTTGCTAAGGAGACTGTCACGTCTGGAAATGAAAAGGTGGTTGAATCGACATTGCTGTGATCTTAAGGGACGGTATTTGCATACTCATCGTATTCCAGTAGGTATCGTATTGGCTTATTAGAAGTGACGCCACAGTTCATACCCAATATCATCATCTAATACTGCAGGTGATGGCCAATATTGGTGGTCCTGTACAGAGCAGACGATGATGGCATATTCATGATGGCAGTTACGGACTCTATTCTGCTTTACGGCAGTGAGATCTGGGCAGCAGCATTAAAGGCCGACTGTGGAATGAAAATTTTATCATCTGTACAAGGAACTGCTGCACTTAGCATCGGCATCGGCATATAGGGCTGTGTCTAAGTCAGCAGTACTGGTAATCAGTGGTGTAATACCTATAAGTCTAGAGGCAAACGAACGGAAGAGGGTGTGGGAGACCTAAAAACGTGCACGGAGAGACAGTAAATGTCGACGACACCAGAAAGCTGACCATACAACACAAGAGAAATGAAGCACTGAAACAAGTGGAAGATGGACGGCGAAATTTCTCCCACATATTACCCGCTGGCTTGAGAGGAAATTTGGTGAGATTAATTACTATTTAACACAGCTGCAGCATGGTTATTTTTGTAAATATCTATTTTAAATGGCAAAGATGATACGACCAAATTATATCTACGATGATGCGTCGATCGATGACGCGAAACACAATTTCTTTCATTGTGGAAGATGGAGTTTAGAGAGAACGAACCTTGAGGCTAAAGTATGCGTCTGTACTGTCGAAAACTTATGCGATATACTTCTGAAGAAAATTAGATTAGCATAGCCAGTTGCACTGAAAACTTGCTGAAATCTAGGAAACTTGACTTGGATGAAAGAATTAGAATGGATGTTTAAACATCTTCTCGGATTTTGTTGCGCAATTCGAAAGCGAATATGGGTATAAAGAGCCAAATAGCCAGAGGGACTCCACTTCGAAGTAATACTACAGTAGTTCCGGAGTAAGAATCCAAAAGAGGAGAGGGAGATTTATTGGGTGAGGTCGACTCACACGGGGTAGTGACGACTTCCCCTATGGTGCGGTTAGGTACATTTACTCCTACTCAACGGAAAAAAATATTGCAAAAACTAAAAGAGCCAACAAGTCCAAGAGGTGGTAATGGTAGTAAATTTACCATAAAAAACCTCAATGCTCAGCTGGAAATGAAGAAGAATGAAGAATCCTTTTAAAGGGAATGTATCTTTCTTTTATACTAACTATACCGGTCTGAAAAGAGCGTTTATTTTTTTTTTAATAAAACCATTGCTGGCCATAAAGTTTTTCCTTCTTTCAGGCAATTTCTGGATTTCACGCCAACGAAACTGTTCGTCTTTTAAATCAAACTAAATAGCCAACCAATTTTCGGCTTCTTCCTGCAATCGAAGTGCTGCTCAGTAAATGCCTGTCCTATCGATGAAAACAAATAACAGTCGGAAGGAGCCAATTCTATTGAATACGGCGGGTGGATATTCAATCGGTTTTGCTTTGTGTGCATGGTCATGTTTCAAAACCCGGTCGCCATGTCTTGTGTATCGATCTGTTTAAGCGATCATGGCACACCATACCTTTTCGTTGCCACCAGACACACAGTATCATCTTTCTACTGAATCGGTTTTGGTTTTGCAGCCGAAGTTTATAGAAGCTGCACTGATTGTAATGAATAATAATTTGATTAATAAATTTTGGCCCTGTCAGATAACCAGAGGCTATGAACCTGTTCAACTTTTCTCTCTATTACATACTTAGGATGAAAATAGATTCAAAACTTAAAGTGTTCCGAAAATATACACAATCCGTTTTAAGGAAAGTACCGCCCATGACTTGTGATTCAATCTGCTGTAGGGTATAACGCGTATCTATTTCGAAGAGTAATGGATTTTGCTGGGGTTAACCTATGCAATGAAACTTCAGTGCGAAATTTGCTTGGATTTTCGGCTAAAATGGGGTTTGCGATGAGCAGACTGGAGTTAATTTTACACAATCAGCTGCCAAATGATTGGGAGGAATCGAAATGATCGCAGACAATTATCCCACCAGCAATGAGTGCTAAGATGCCCAGTAATGCAGCAAGTAAACAGAATGTTGAGAGCCAGGATACAACGGACCAGGACTCCAAGAACCCCAGAGTTATGTCTGATATCGGCACAGCAAATTTATTTAGTGTTGTCGCTAACAATGTCTGAATCGCCTGGAAATGGAAATTGCTCTGATCTTAAAGGAAGGTATTTGCGCAGTCGTCGTAGTCCAGCATGTAGCGTATTGGCTTATTAGACGGTTCATACAGCAAAACAGACATCTCCAGTAAAACGACATATAAAGAAATATTTCTTTAGCAAATTTCTGGCAAACACTCTGAGAGTAAATAAAATTACCATGAAAATATTTTCAAAAATATTACGTTCGGAGTCGACTTTAAACCCACCACCTATGTATGAAATTTACCTAAGATTCTTGGTTATGGTCCTGAGTGATGAGTTGTGATGGCCAACTATGTACTTATGTATGTATTGGCGACTAAGTCTGGTACCACTCTGCATCTGAGACACATTAAGCTAGTGATTTTTGAAGATTAACATTCGGCGATCTTTACAGATTGAGATTATGCGTAATGTTAACTAAATTAAAATCTTTATCCTCCGCGCTTTAGATTTAAAATTATGAATTATTTGTGTATCGAACCTTGTCTTAAAATACCATGTTCTGCTCATGTCTATTAGTAGGTCAATTAAGTATTAATTGCATTCTATCCTAAACTCTATTACATTTGACTTAGTCGAGTCGCTTTAAATCTAATAAATTATTGCAAGTTTCATACAAAAACATAAATGCATTGCATTTATTTCAATAATTTCCAATTAGCCCACTAGTCTCAATGCATTTAAAGACTGATATCGATCTCCAAATACATGTCCATGTGTGATAATTTCTGCACTAAAATATTGTTGTCCATTTAAGGATTTATATCTATGTGTGTGTGTGTATTTGTGTGAGAAAACCTTGTGTGTTCTTATTTCCGGCTTATAATTGGTTAATTTATGCAAATAAAGTGCAAATAAAATTGTAACAAAATATATTTCAACTAGATTTTACGGTTGCTACGTATAAACCCAGTTTAATTTTGCTACAGAGATTATGCGGGAGAAATAAACAAATTAATGAGTCAGTGTCGCCTTATCTCTACCTATACTGCAATTTATTTTTTGTTTTTTATCTCTACTATGAATTTAAAATATTTATTTTTTGCCTAAAAGCATGTAGTGCTCTGCGTTGACAACGAAGGGGCCTACCCCATGTCGCTTTTAACCCTTAGAGTGCCTAAGATCTGTTCTTTAATAAATAATTGTAACATGAAATGTTTTAAATTTAATAAGTTTAATGTTTAATTTGATGTGATAAATAAAAATAAAAACTGAAAATTAATAAAATAATAATTTTTTATTTTCAAAATAATATTTTTAGTTCTTTTATGCTAACATATAAACAACAAAAGCCCATTTTTCTTCGGGGGAACTTAGTGACCGACCTCCATACTTTATGTCAAAAATCGGGCTCCGTACTCTAAGGGTTAAAGAAATATAGAGCGATGAATTGGAACAGAGGTGCCCAAAAGTTCCTTATGGAAGTGCAAACACCAATACATTATAAGAAAAACAAATTTTTATTAAATATTTTTTGTTGTGAAAACTAATCCATACAAAGAAAAAACAAAAACAAAATCTACATTGATGCTCGCTGTTGTCAATGTTTACCAGCAAAGTATACGAAAGTGTTGTTGCTTTGTATACAACGAAGAAAGACGAAAACACTAACAAAGCAAAGTTGTTTGTGTTTTTGTATTTCTCGTGCTGAGTGTGCCCTGTACGTATATAAAATACACAGCCAACTGCTAAGCGCATTTACAAAAACAAATGTGCATGAAGTGTATAGGGCTTGGGCACTACTGAATTGGAATCTCTTGGATCTCATGCGGATTGATACGGTCACAAACTCAATAATTATAGTTGTTCACGTGCACACGCTGAAAATGATATTTTGATGACAATGAGTGCCTGCTCCAAAATATACTAACCCAGATATGCCCAATGACCTATGATATATATGTAGTACACAAATACATTCTTGTTTATATTATACGTCAGGTTTATCAAAGCACCGTTTTTTGGTTGATATACTCAGTACTCATTCATACCTCTTGGGAGATTATGTGATCGCATTATTTTTTGCTACTATTTTTGAGTTATTGAATTATTAATTACCGATATTTTCATAATGACTGAATATGTGGCCACGTTTCTACGGGAAGTAAAATTTTGTACATTTACAAGTGAATAAATACTACATCATGTTTGAATTTTTATTTATGAAGAGTACCTTGATTGTTATATGTTGTTGTGACACCTTAAAGTTTGGTGACCAATATGTAGCACATTGGGAATATAATATGCTACGTATACGTATGTATTTTCTATAGAGGATTTTCTCTTCATGAAGCTTTGGCCGTTGATAAAGGATGAGGACCTAGATGTGGGTAATATAACTATATACCTACCCAATAATGCTTGTAGAGACATTACAGACGAAGATTCCGACGAAGAGGAAATAAATGGTATTTTACCTTCATAGCACACTATGTGGATATGGCGGTACATAATGCTCGGCAGATTCACAAGCATAATGGAGGGACTATGGATCAATTGTCTCTTAGAAGAAGTATCGCCAATACTCTACTTGTTCAAAAAAAGTTTCGGTTCACCAAAGGGGTCATCCATCGCTTAGCCTAAATAATGAATTACGTCATGATAGATTGGACCATTGAGTAATTTCACAGGAAAAACGAACAAGATGTGTAGCCTGCCATCAAAAAACCTTTACTAGATGCCGAAAATGTGACATAGGATTACATGTAAAATGTTTCGTGTCGTATCACACCCAATAAGTCATGTGCCCAATGTCCTATATATAGGACGACTTCAAAAACCACTTGTTTTCAATAAATCTTTAAAACCCTATAAATGCACTGTTTTTATTTCTCATTTTCTTCCAAAATAATATGTACATAAATACTTTTAAAATGATCATGATCAAGAAATGGGCATATCTGGGCTAAGTAAGCCCATTAGTCATTAACTTTCAGTTTCTGGCCAGTTATGGGTGCAGACTCAAATATCGATACAAATTTCACAAAGTTTAGTATGTAGTGCGTTGGCTTATTATACTAGAATTTCAAACCTTAGCCTCTTAGCAAACTTCTAGCCAAAATATCTGAAAGTAAATAAAACTGCTATGAAAAGTTTCTCAAAAATCTGATGTTCGGAGTTGACTTTAAGCACTCATGGATCGAATTAACACATACAAGCTAGATCGTAACGCTAAATAAAGGATTGTAATGACGAATTGAGTCAGAAAGTAGGTGGTATGTGAAAGGCCGAGTTCTTGTGAGTCATTCGAAATCGACTGACTCGAATTCTTTTCAGACTATCAAAGACATCAGCGATGTTTTCAGTAAATCTTGCACTTTGTCGAAGAGTATTGGTATACGTAATTGGGTTTATCCAATCGAATTGGGATATAGTCCTCTCGGTACAACGATTGTGGCAATCAACAAATGCGTGGTACGTAATTAGAACAGAAAGCCCTTCTTGATGAAACAGTTTTATCGTTTAAGCGCGTTTTTAAATGACATATTCGTCCATAATAAGTTGAAACTTAATTTGCATTTTAATGTTGAGACAAAGCTAATGACTAACAAAGAATACTGAAACATTCTTCGGTGACATGTGGCATATTAAAGGAAACGTAACTAAGAAACATATGAATGTCGACAAAAGGAAGCATTCTGAGTAAAAATGGGTAGAGATAAGCTACGATAGAAAGACTGAAGGTAGAAACATTCCGACGTTTAACATTAACTCATGCAAGAAGTATGCTTACGTATGCATAAATATAAATATAATATCATATACGCTCATAAAGTTTGTACGTCTGTCTGAAGAGTTAAAGTGACTTGAAATTGCATATCAAAAGAAGTTATATAAAATGAACAAAGAAAAAGAAATACAAATAAATTTGAAGAAAATTTTAATAAACTTTGTGAAAATTTTCTGCACCAGAATGTTTTTTGCCAAACACAAATTTTTAGATCACAAGTTAACGTAAACCCTTGTTTTATTGTGCTGATTTGACAACATTCTACGCATCTTTCATTATGCCTTATTGTCTTCAAATTTAAATAGGTATGTATGTGTGTGTGCTGTCATCCAAATCCTTTGTTCGTTTGGAAGACCTATTGATGCCATTCTGTGTGAGGAATATAATATCGTTCAAATGTCCGTCTTTGCTTCTTTGTTCAATTTTCCATGAATCTGGTGCATAAATCAGGCTGAATTTGACTGATGACATCAGTTATGTAGTCTAGTAGGTCGTATGTTGACATCTCCAACAAAATTAAATATGAAAAAGAACATTTCATCTTCGCCTACCTCTCAGCAGATATCAGACAAAACCTCTGAGAGTGAATAAAGTGTTCCTAAAGAGTTCTCTAAAACTCTAAATGAACACACACACAACATAAGTGGTGTGAGAAGCTAGATCGTAATTCCTGACTGAAGGGTTGTAATGATAAATTTTGTATGTATTTATGTATGCATGAGTTGTATTGGCTTTAAAAACCACAGTTTGTGATTTATTCGCATGCAATAGCGACTTAAGAAACTCCACAAAAATAGCCAAAAGACACCTTCTCGGTGGCCAGTTAACATCACATCTTCGTGCTATAACCATGCCGTAAAATAGCGCCAATAGAATATGTAATGACCAATAGCACATCCATATTAAAACCACATGCCTTCCGGTCGAAAGAAGTTGGTAATGATTGATCTGTGTATGAGTCTCAAAAAAACGATGGATGTATGACATCGCTAGCCCGAAATCCAAAAGGTACTTTGGTTTCCTAATAAAATCACGCAAAATAAAAGGGATTTAATTTGTATAGATTATTGAAGTCGCTGTAATCTAGTAGGTAACCTTAGTAGTCGCGAATACATATGTGTCTTTAAATCCCAGCTGAGCCATCTCGAACAGAATTAAATACGATAAAACATATTAGGAGCTAGGTCATAATCCAAACTGACGAGTTGTAGTGACCAATTATGTATGTATGTATGTATCGGGTTATCCATTTCATGGTTTCAAAAGTAAACGTAAATAAAATACATATAAAATATTTCAGATTAAAAATCTAACGTACGCTTTGGTATTGAGGAATTATTCACAAATTTCTTATAAAAACCATCGAGAGGTTCTACTCAATCTGATCAAAATCTATTTTTGTTTGAGTATTTTTACAAATACACATGGCAAGTTGTAGTCAACAGAGTCTCTGATGTTTAATACGGTTTTCTATATTAATTGCCAAGTCGTCATAGTCAAGTAGATAGTATAATTACTTATTAAACGTGAGGCCACGGTTTAAACCTCATATCAGACACCTCGTTAACCTTTAACTTATGACGTGGTAGTAAATTTTACACTATCTTTTTTATTTTTCTAATAACTTCTCTTTGTTGCACTTTCTTAAGCTGATATTGCCAGTACCCTCATATTATACTATGATTTTATTGATAGTATAGTTTTGCCTTTGGATTGTTACAGCATCTTGGAGATTTCAGTCATAAAGCCTCAAACCACAGCTGCAGATTTGCATTTGTCTACCTAGGTTTTTTGTGGCTTTAGGGATTAATTGTCGGAGGGAAATTGTGACACGTTCGCAGGTACTTGTAGGAATGAAATCTTATTGCCTTGAACAACAAATTATTATAATTGTTTACACACAAACTTAATGGTATGCAATAAAAGAACACAATAAAGGGTTCACAAATTTTCCCTTTTCTTAACGTGTACCTGAACGGCTTGCCCCTACAAAGTGAAATTGCAGCAGGTAGATATGACTTATCTGTATATAAAGCCATGAGATTTTGTCATCCACATCAGTACAACAAGAACACTCTCGAAGTAACATTCAAAAGAATTGAACTTGATTTTCGGATAACATCAAAATATCGTAATGGCACCCGTAGCAGCTAAAAATAATATCAAAAGAGGCAATGCCAGCCCGAATGCCAAGGACAAATTACATCAATTGCAACAACCTAACTCCGACATCTCTTTCATGCTTTATTTACACCGTGAAGAGCTTAGAAAGAAGAAACCAAACTTTATGCGTAAAGCTTGTATAAAATTGCAATTGATGCATCAACTTGTCACAAAAACTGCACGAAATGCCCATAAATGCTCCTCAGATGATTTGCATAATATCAGTCGTGGAACAGTCTTTAAGAATAAGTTAGGACGACAAATTGCCCGCTTTAAACATTATCATGCGCTAAAGGATCAGAAGCAACTAAGACAACAACTGAAACAACATTTGCCACAGCAGCAACGAGAAATCCATCAACCCAAACAACATTTGCCTCAGGAGCAACAACAGACCCAACAACTAGTGCCACCACAACCTAATCAAAATGAGGAAAAAGCAGCGTCAGCTAAGTTAATTAAGATAAAGAGAAAATTATTTTAAGTTAGTGATCGTCCAATTAATTGCCTTCTGTTGTATTTAAGACGTATGAATAATATTTTGTAAACTCCTTGTTATTTTAATAAAAATGTTTGTTTGTTTGTAAAAAATAAAATGCTATGTATTAATATATAAAGAAAATTATTTTTTTAACAGAATTTAATACATACATACATAATTGGCCATTACGGCCTAGCTTCTCAACACCACTCATGTTGTGTGCGTTAATTTTATACATGAGTGGCTGGACCTACAGTTTAAAGTCGACTCCGAACGACAGATTTTTAGAGAAGCTTTTCATGGCAATTTTTACTCTCAGAGTTTTTGCCAGAAATCTGCTGAGAGGAAGTCGCCGAAGAAATACTTTTTGTATATTGTTTTTGATGTCTGGCCTGGGATTCGAACTCGGGCTTTTCGGCTATTAAGCCAACACACTCCCTACTAGACCACGGCGACTTCACTGAATTTAATAGATTTTAAAAATATAAGAAAAGAAACATTTTCTTTAAATCCAAATCAAAAACATCCCGGTATGATTTAAAACTTTATTTTTATCGTGATTTGTACTTGACTTACTCTGAGTGTTCCTTTTCTATTTTTACTACATTGTACCACTTAATAAATATAACCGGTGTTCTTTACAGCTATGGTTCAATCCTGACTGAGGCATTGTGATTATGTATGTATGTGTGTCTCGTAATCGGGAGACAAACAAATCTTATATTCGAGATGTTATATTGATCATTCCATTTAATGGAACTGAGCCCAAACGATTTTTTGTTGTATGACGCAATTGAGATATACAGGATTACGACCTAGTCTCTCACACCACTTATGTTAATTTTAGGTAGCCATCAAAGAAATAATTTTTCATATTTCGTTTTGAACGAAGTCTCTCTAATAAGCAATTATACTATCTCCTGGACTACGACGACTTCGCAATTAATATAGAAAACCGTATTAAACATCAGAGACTGGGTTGACTAGAAGACGTTCTGTCTATGTGTAAAAAATATTCAAACAAGAAAAGATTTTCATCAGATTGAGTAGGACCTCTCGATGGTTTTTATGAGAAATTTGTGAATAATTCCTAAATACCAAAGCAACCACATTCTATTTTATACTCGGCCTATTTTCGCATTTTTCTTTGCTGTCCCAAGAACTTGTGCCAACTTTGGAGACCGACAAACGAGTGTGCACTCAAGCTAATATAACTAACTTCTTAGCAGTTCTATGTGTATTAGTATTCAGACTGCTTCATCGAGCTTTTCTTCGGCCCAGGCTAGTGATTGTAATTCGCGCTGCATGCGGTTATCTGTTGGGATCTTGGAGATCCTGTCTAGAACCCGCTTTGCGCTCAATCGCTCCCTATACCCCTGCTTCGATGCTTTTGGTCTTGGAGCCGTGTCAACCATTGCATTGCCAAGGCCACTCTTGCTGAACGAAGGTCCGGCTTTTGGAGCAACCTTGCTTTCTGAAAGGCCGACACTTTTGGCTTGTTCTTGTTTGCTGTCTTTTGAGGTAATGGGTTCTTGGTCTGCCTTAGCATCAACCAAGCCTTTTACCTCTTTTGTAGAGACGGGCGTCGGCCTAACACCCGTACGCGGGTTTTTACGAATTCCGGTCTCGTTTTTCAGATTGTCCTTTTTAATTATAGTTTTTTCATTCGTATATTTGGTCCCACGAGTTGCGGATAAGGGGAAGGTCCACCTGAGCAGGGATCCGCTGTGCCCAGGTAAGGCTGGTTAATCCTGGAGGTCGCCCGGTATCCAGCATACCCCGTTAGCGACTGGGATATTTTTGATGGGCCCCCAGCCAGGCTGACTATCGACACGGGTTGTGTAACACCTTAGTCCAGCCCATACCTCTATCCTATGGCGAGAGCTACAGTTCATCCGATCCTACGATCAAGTGAGTGTGGACACCCTCACCCCTGCCCTTAGCTGATGGACACCCTATCGGGCAATCACCATTACCAGCCGACACACACGTGCAGGGTTTGGTAAAAGTGTAGTAAAAGCGGGTTAAATATCAAAATATATATTTGGAAGCAGTACCTGCCATGCAAGGCCTAATAATAACTGTGTGAGTTAACCGTTCACAATATACATCACAGGTAAACAAGTGGATTCAGTCATAAAGCCTCAAACCACAGCTGCAGATTTGCATTTGTCTACCTAGGTTTTTTGTGGCTTTAGGGATTAATTGTCGGAGGGAAATTGTGACACGTTCGCAGGTACTTGTAGGAATGAAATCTTATTGCCTTGAACAACAAATTATTATAATTGTTTACACACAAACTTAATGGTATGCAATAAAAGAACACAATAAAGGGTTCAAAAATTTTCCCTTTTCGTAACGTGTACCTGAACGGCTTGCCCCTACAAAGTGAAATTGCAGCAGGTAGATATGACTTATCTGTATATAAAGCCATGAGATTTTGTCATCCACATCAGTACAACAAGAACACTCTCGAAGTAACATTCAAAAGAATTGAACTTGATTTTCGGATAACATCAAAATATCGTAATGGCACCCATAGCAGCTAAAAATAATATCAAAAGAGGCAATGCCAGCCCGAATGCCAAGGACAAATTACATCAATTGCAACAACCTAACTCCGACATCTCTTTCATGCTTTATTTACACCGTGAAGAGCTTAGAAAGAAGAAACCAAACTTTATGCGTAAAGCTTGTATAAAATTGCAATTGACGCATCAACTTGTCACAAAAACTGCACGAAATGCCCATAAATGCTCCTCAGATGATTTGCATAATATCAGTCGTGGAACAGTTTTTAAGAATAAGTTAGGACGACAAATTGCCCGCTTTAAACATTATCATGCGCTAAAGGATCAGAAGCAACTAAGACAACAACTGAAACAACATTTGCCACAGCAGCAACGAGAAATCCAGCAACCCAAACAACATTTGCCTCAGGAGCAACAACAAACCCAACAACTAGTGCCACCACAACCTAATCAAAATGAGGAAAAAGCAGCGTCAGCTAAGTTAATTAAGATAAAGAGAAAATTATTTTAAGTTAGTGATCGTCCAATGAATTGCCTTCTGGTGTATTTAAGACGTATGAATAATATTTTGTAAACTCCTTGTTATTTTAATAAAAATGTTTGTTTGTTTGTAAAAAATAAAATGCTATGTATTAATATATAAAGAAAATTATTTTTTTTAACAGAATTTAATACATACATACATAATTGGCCATTACGGCCTAGCTTCTCAGCACCACTCATGTTGTGTGCGTTAATTTTATACATGAGTGGCGGGACCTACAGTTTAAAGTCGACTCCGAACGACAGATTTTTAGAGAAGCTTTTCATGGCAATTTTTACTCTCAGAGTTTTTGCCAGAAATCTGCTGAGAGGAAGTCGCCGAAGAAATACTTTTTGTATATTGTTTTTGATGTCTGGCCTGGGATTCGAACTCGGGCCTTTCGTCTAATAAGCCAACACACTACCTACTAGACCACGGCGACTTCACAGAATTTAATAGATTTTAAAAATATAAGAAAAGAAACATTTTCTTTAAATCCAAATCAAAAACATCCCGGTATGATTTAAAACTTTATTTTTATCGTGATTTGTACTTGACTTACTCTGAGTGTTCCTTTTCTATTTTTACTACATTGTACCACTTAATAAATATAACCGGTGTTCTTTACAGCTATGGTTCAATCCTGACTGAGGCATTGTGATTATGTATGTATGTGTGTCTCGTAATCGGGAGACAAACAAATCTTATATTCGAGATGTTATATTGATCATTCCATTTAATGGAACTGAGCCCAAACGATTTTTTGTTGTATGACGCAATTGAGATATACAGGATTACGACCTAGTCTCTCACACCACTTATGTTAATTTTAGGTAGCCATCAAAGAAATAATTTTTCATATTTCGTTTTGAACGAAGTCTCTCTAATAAGCAATTATACTATCTCCTGGACTACGACGACTTCGCAATTAATATAGAAAACCGTATTAAACATCAGAGACTGGGTTGACTAGAAGACGTTCTGTCTATGTGTAAAAAATATTCAAACAAGAAAAGATTTTCATCAGATTGAGTAGGACCTCTCGATGGTTTTTATGAGAAATTTGTGAATAATTCCTAAATACCAAAGCAACCACATTCTATTTTATACTCGGCCTATTTTCGCATTTTTCTTTGCTATCCCAAGAACTTATGCCAACTTTGGAGACCGACAAACGAGTGTGCACTCAAGCTAATATAACTTACTTCTTAGCAGTTCTATGTGTATTAGTATTCAGACTGCTTCATCGAGCTTTTCTTTGGCCCAGGCTAGTGATTGTAATTCGCGCTGCATGCGGTTATCTGTTGGGATCTTGGAGATCCTGTCTAGAACCCGCTTTGCGCTCAATCGCTCCCTATACCGCTGCTTCGATTCTTTTGGTCTTGGAGCCGTGTCAACCATTGCATTGCCAAGGCCACTCTTGCTGAACGAAGGTCCGGCTTTTGGAGCAACCTTGCTTTCTGAAAGGCCGACACTTTTGGCTTGTTCTTGTTTGCTGTCTTTTGAGGTAATGGGTTCTTGGTCTGCCTTAGCATCAACCAAGCCTTTTACCTCTTTTGTAGAGACGGGCGTCGGCCTAACACCCGTACGCGGGTTTTTACGAATTCAGTTCTCGTTTTTCAGATTGTCCTTTTTAATTATAGTTTTTTCATTCGTATATTTGGTCCCAGGAGTTGCGGATAAGGGGAAGGCCCACCTGAGCAGGGATCCGCTGTGCCCAGGTAAGTCTGGTTAATCCTGGAGGTCGCCCGGTATCCAGGATACCCCGTTAGCGACTGGGATATTTTTGATGGGCCCCCAGCCAGGCTGACTATCGGCACGGATTGTGTAACACCTTAGTCCAGCCCATACCTCTATCCTATGGCGAGAGCCACAGTTCATCCGATCCTACGATCAAGTGAGTGTGGACACCCTCACCCCTGCCCTTAGCTGATGGACACCCTATCGGGCAATCACCATTACCAGCCGACACACACGTGCAGGGTTTGGTAATAGTGTAGTAAAAGCGGGTTAAATATCAAAATATATATTTGGAAGCAGTACCTGCCATGCAAGGCCTAATAATAACTGTGTGAGTTAACCGTTCACAATATACATCACAGGTAAACAAGTGGATTCAGTCATAAAGCCTCAAACCACAGCTGCAGATTTGCATTTGTCTACCTAGGTTTTTTGTGGCTTTAGGGATTAATTGTCGGAGGGAAATTGTGACACGTTCGCAGGTACTTGTAGGAATGAAATCTTATTGCCTTGAACAACAAATTATTATAATTGTTTACACACAAACTTAATGGTATGCAATAAAAGAACACAATAAACGGTTCACAAATTTTCCCTTTTCTTAATGTGTACCTGAACGGCTTGCCCCAACAAAGTGAAATTGCAGCAGGTAGATATCACTTATCTGTATATAAAGCCATGAGATTTTGTCAACCACATCAGTACAACAAGAACACTCTCGAAGTAACATTCAAAAGAATTGAACTTGATTTTCGGATAACATCAAAATATCGTAATGGCACCCGTAGCAGCTAAAAATAATATCAAAAGAGGCAATGCCAGCCCGAATGCCAAGGATAAATTACATCAATTGCAGCAATCTAAGTCCGACATCTCTTTAATGCTTTATTTACACCGTGAAGAGCTTAGAAAGAAGAAACCAAACTTTATGCGTAAAGCTTGTATAAAATTGCAATTGACGCATCAACTTATCACGAAAACTGCACGAAATGCCCATAAATGCTCCTCAGATGATTTGCATAATATCAGTCGTGGAACAGTTTTTAAGAATAAGTTGAGACGACAAATTGCCCGCTTTAAACATTATCATGCGCTAAAGGATCAGAAACAACTAAGACAACAACTGAAACAACATTTGCCACAGCACCAACGAGAAATCCATCAACCCAAACAACATTTGCCTCAGGAGCAACAACAAATCCAACAACTAGTGCCACCACAACCAAATCAAAGCGAGGGAAAAGCAGAGTCAGCTAAGTTGAATAAGATAAAGAGAAAATTATTTTAAGTTAGTGATCGCGCAATTGATTGCCTTCTGTAGTATTTAAGACGTATGAATAATATTTTGTAAACTCCTTGTTATTTTAATAAAAATGTTTAATTACAAGTTTGTAAAAAATAAAATGCTATGTATTAATATATAAAGCAAACTATTTTTTTAACAGAATGTAATAGAATTTAAAAATACACCTATCCCTCGTTTTGCACGGTACTTGTTTTGCACGATTTCGATTTAACACGATTTTTTTATTTCTCATGTAAATCGAGGGATGAAAAATACCTCGTTTTGCACGATTTTTGATTTAAATGAAAAGAAGCTTTTGATACAATTTATAGCAAGTAAATATCTAAAACAACATTTATTTACTAATGTATTTAACTATTTTCTGAAATTATTACTGTTAATTCTTATACTCCTGACCAAGCCTTTAATGCAGAAGAAACGGGTCTGTTTTGGAAAAAATGCCTGAAACAACCTTTTTATCAAAATCTCAAAAAGTTGCAAGTGTCCACAAAGCTGCTAAAGATCGTGTAACAATTTTATTCTGTAGTAATGTTTCTGGGGATAATATAATGAAACCATTGGTTATACATAAAGCGAAAACACCCCCTGTTTTTAAAGGAATAAATAACTTACCGGTTATGAGCAATAAGAAAGCTGCAAATATTTATTTTTAATATTTATTCGTTTTAATTATTTTTTGACTATTTTCATTAATATTGAGTTGCATGGGTAATTATTTATTTGAGTTTCCATGCCAATATATTTATTATGCGATGCAATTTCATTGTTGTTGTCATTAATTAAAATAAAATAAATCTTAATAATTGCATACAGGATACAGAGGCCGGCATATAGAATTAATTAAAACACATTCATAAATACATTTACAAATACATACATGTGATGTCTGTTATATTAATGCTGTCAATTTGAGTTCATACATACTGTATTTCAAATAAGAAATTTAATAATGCATGAAAACGCGCTTCTTTTTTTTTTTGTAACATTGTCACTGATGGAAGTGTTACTTCTCATGTGCATAGGTTGCATTCATACATTGAAAAGCCGACGCACCCAAAACGAGTCACTGTTTGGTGCGGATTTTGGTCCAGAGGCATAATTGGGCCATTTTCTTCGAAAATGAGCAAGGAGTGGCCGTTACAGTCAATGGCGATCGTTATCGGGCCATGTTGAACGAATTTTTGTTCACAAAAATTGAAGAGGAGGATATTGGCAACATTTTGCTTCAACAGGACGGCGCTACGTGCCACACAGCCGAAACTACGCTCGATGTTTTGCGCCCTGTTTTTGAAGATCGCATTATCAGCCGAACGACAGATTTTTTGAGAAGCTTTTCATGGCAATTTTTACTCTCAGAGTTTTGGCCAGAAATCTGCTGAGAGGAAGTCGCCGAAGAAATACTTTTTGTATTTTGTTTTTGATGTCTGACCTGGGATTCGAACTCGGGCTTTTCGTCAAATAAGCTAACACACTACCTACTAGACCACGGCGACTTAGTCCAACAAATCTGGTTATAGAATTTCAAAAACTGCTGTGCCTAGCAATCGACAGCAGGAGAACGATGGAACTTCTTGATTTCCATAAGAGAGCATTTCATATTCTAACAGGATTTCTAACGGGTCTATGCGTTATTGGTAGTTGCCTTTTATGCGAATTCGTCATCGAATTTTTCATGACAGAATCTTTGAAGTTCTGGACATTGTAACGAACGTGATTTTGCGGAATTGACAGTTTTCATCCGGAGCTCGGATTCTTTAAACTCACCACTAACAGACCATGAAATTCTTCGTTTAAATTAAAAATTTTGTATTAAACAAGAAAACATTTTTAAAGAATGACATAAATTGCTGGAATAATAATCTGTTCTGACAGATGAAAATATTACCTCAAACTTGTAAAAATAATGAAAGAAAATTTCCAAATATTAATTAGACTGAAAGGTCAGATTTGTCAAGAAATAAAAAAAGAAACGTTATCTTCCAATTATTACAAAATCTATTATTCTTGTTTTAAAATTCACGGCTAAGTGAAAAGCTTAAGCCTAAGCCACGATAAACTATGATAAACAGATGTCACCAAAACCCATTTGTCATGCATCTAAAAAGTGTAATATAGATTATCCAAAGTACTACAATTATTATTGGCCTGATTTGGGCCAAGTAAGCCTTGTAAGATCAAAACGAATTTTTGATAGAGGAGAAGTTAAGGTATAAACACATAGATGACAGACGACAGACAACAGAAAGCTGCCAAGTATAGAATACACATGTTTATATGAAAATGATTGTATTGAAGTCACCGTGGTCTAGTAGGTAGTGTGTTGGCTTATTAGACGAAAGGCCCGAGTTCGAATCCCAGGTCAGACATCAAAAAGAAAATATGAAAATATTTCTTCGGCGACTTCCTCTCAGCAGATTTCTGGCAAAAACTCTGAGAGTAAAAATTGCCATGAAAAGTTTCTCAAAAAATCTGTCGTTCGGAGTCGACTTTAAACTGGCCAATTATGTATGTATGTATTGAAGGCAGAACAGAAAAAGCCAAGACAACAACCCAAGCAACTCCTGCCCAAATTAAACTATTTTCTATTTTTGTGAGCAGCTAAAAGCAAATTAGTGATGCCAATACAACATAAAATCAAAATAAAAAACAGCCAAAAATTCATATATTATTGAAGACAAAGAACAATTCTAATATTAAGAAATAAAAAGCAATCCATGTATTCATAATAAATAAAAAATATAATTATAGATTCAATTTTGTATCTGAATTCAATTGATAAATGTTTTGCGTGTGCGATTTTTCATAAGTGAGTTTATTTTTGCTTACAAAAAACCTGATAGTGACAACACTGAAAAATATATTTAAATTCAAATTTGAAAATTATTGAAGTTTCTGCTCTGCTTTCAAAAAATTTAAGCAGTCGGCATATGGCAGAAAAAACAGTCATCAGAATTTTCTGTCGAGCTGCCGAACTGTTGTCTGTCGTCTATGTGTTTATAACTTTATGATGTGAGTTTCAAAACTGTCATACTTGAAAAACTGTAGCATTCGGAGGTGAGTAACATAAAATAGCATCACAAGGTCTTAATTCTATTGGCACTCTAAGTAGATTGCTTATGAACTTATGAAACTTATCTACAAAGCCCAAAACCTGTTGATTTTGCATAATTAATTAAATGAAGCCGTTAAAGTCCAAAAATTATTCTCTGAAATAATAACACTCACAGGAAAAGAATCCAGCTGTGCATTTTGACTTTTATATTCCTTTTCTTTTTAAATAATTTATTTGAATTTATCTTTCTAGTAAGTTTCATGCTCTTTTAGAATTTAATACGATAAAGCAAAAATAACAAAGAGTTCCAAGTAAAAAATACAAAAAATTTATTGAAGCATCGTTACCAGAGCAAACTCTGATGGTTGGTAATTGGCATTTGTGGTGATGTGATGATGTTGACTGTATCTGTATCATGGTACCAACCATACAAAATATTTGATTAATATTTAACAAGTTTGTCACTTAGTGACAAATGACTTTCGATAAAAGATTTACTTGTTGTAGAAGAAGAAAAAAAAAACTAAAAAAGAAAAATCCAAGTAAATTTAAAAACAAATACTCCAACCAAAAAATAAAAATGTTACCACCGAGAAAATCAAGAAGCAAAATATATAGAATAGTATACTTTTCAATAACTTGAAATAACGGGTGATTTTTTAGCTATTATCTTTTTGGCAACACTGGTTTAAACAACTCACGCACGTTTCGTGTTTTGTTTCACTGTCAAACATCTTCAGTTTGGTTTATAATTTACAAACGAACAACGAATTTTATTATATCAAAATGCGTGCTCTGTTAAGAAAGTTCACTTCTATTTTATGGTCAGTTTAATCGACCCACTGAAGCGGTCGATTTTGGAGTGAATTGTCAATTTTGGAGTGAAGATCAGCCAGAAGCATTGCATAAGCTACCAATGCATCCAGAAAAAGTCACAGTTTGGTGCGGTTTATGGGCTGGTGGCATCATTTGACCGTACTTCTTCAAAGATGCTGCGGATCGTAAGGTAACTGTGAATGGTGAGCGCTACCGTGAGATGATATTGTAATATTAAAACTCACAAAATAGTTAGTTTATTAATTTAACTTTTATTTATTACTAGGAACAGCCGCTAGTGCGACTGTTCCCTTGTTCTGTGACCATAAAACTTAATTACTTAAAACTAATTGTATGCTAAACAACTTAAGTTCTAACACATTATGCGTATATGTGGGAATATGCTGAGACAGAATTTTATACGGTGTCCCAGCATTTCTGCAGTGTGGACAATATCAACAACAATCTGTTGATATTAAGTTGCATACATAGGGTATGGCAACTTCAACTAGTCAAACACACTACAATGTCCAACTTTTTTTTACCCAAAATGCAAGAGCATGACATGTGGTTTCAACAAGACGGTGCCCGATGCCACACAGCACGCGTTAAAATGGACTTATTGAGAGGCGAGTTCGGTGAATATTTTATTTCACGCTTCGGGACCGGTCAATTGGCCGCCTATACCGTGCGATTTAACGCCTTTGGACTATTTTTGTGGGGCTATGTTAAAGCTCATGTCTACACAGAGAAGCCCGCTTCAATTAAAGCAAGCACTTTTTCGTGAGATACCGGCCGAAATGTTGGAAAGAGTATGCCAAAATTGGACTAAGCGGATGGACCATTTGATGCGCAGTCGCGGTCAACATTTGCATGAAATAATCTTCAAACATTAAATTATATGGACCGTACTATCGTTTCAAATAAAGATTTCATGCATTTTTTTGAATTTTATGTGTGTTTTTTTTTTAAATTTTCCTATTGCTCTTAAAAAATCACCCTTTATTTTGAACAGTGAGTAACAAATAATGATATATGTGTTCTGGAAATATATCATTGTATTGTATTGCATTGTATTTCAATTACATTTTTATGGATTCCACTTCTGTTGTACACTAAGATTCTAAATTTCTGTGATACATCATGTAAGACAGCTTTATTTCAATGACATCTGACGTTGCTAATAAGCTTTATGAGCGATCATTTTCTTTGCTATGTTTTTAAATCAATATATCACAAGGTAGTGTGATATAATTTACCGGATGACAGCTTTACCATTTAAAAAAAAAACGCATTATTTGGTATTCAGAATTGAAATGTATCTGCAAAATTCAATACTCTTTCATAAAATGAGCATATAGTGCTCGCAATTGGCAGTGATGACCCGGCCAACGTCGTTTTCAAACAAATATGGGTCGATAAAAATGTCCGCACAAAATCTACAGCAAGCAGTGTCTTTTTCAAGATGCATTGGACGCTCTTGGATCTCAGTCAAGTTTGACTGGCCTTGCTTTACTCCTCTTTAGAGGAGTGGAAAATTAATGTCTGAATTCAATTGAATTTTCCTTTGCAAAGTACTTTGACATTGTTGTCGTCTTCCATATCAACACGTCTAGGAACCAATGAGGATAACCGTCGAATGCGCCTAGAGACACGTAGTATTTACACTCTTTTAGTGTGTATAGTACTACAGTCTACTATAATGTCTAGTTGATTTCACAATCGACGTGGTTGCGTGATGTGTATTAGCCTGTTAATGATAATAAACAATGTATTGATTAGTAATGCTCAGACCGTAGTTTAATTGTGCAAGGAATGAAAACATGTTCCACCATTCATACAAATAACCAAATAATGCCACAATACTTGCAGATAAAATATTGTTACGTTTTTACCTTTTTAAAAATGTTTAGAATCTGAGTTCGTTGATTGCAAACACAAATAAAAAGAAATATGTGTTCCGTTTCAGTTAAACCCTTTATTATTTACACTACTTTTGTGTGTCCCCGTATACAACTTCATGATACAACAACATCTTGCTTGTACGTTATTCTTCTCTGCTTACAACCTTTTTGTAAGCAATAACAGTACGCTAGATCGGTATAGCGGAGATCTTCACAATAGCGATCTTCAAACTGACTGTTTACTTCGAACACAACTTGTCTTCACATAAGACTGACCGAATTCTTAGTGACCGGTTGTCTGCTTTGTCTTGCCTTTTTATATGCTCACGTATCAGTGTGATGAAGGTGCTGAAAGTAGAATGTTCTTGTCTTCGCCTTCTTGACTGCATTGTTATTGTGTATTTGGTTCACGTTGTTTGTTGTTGCCTTCTTTCATACTTGTCTGTTTCCTTTTCTTATACTGGTATACTGTGGTGGGTATACGTAAGCAAGTTCGTTGTATGTGTTTGCGTGGTTTTTGTTTGTCGCTAATGTTAAACGATGTTTTCATTTTCGTAACAATATCTTGGAATTCGCCTTCACTGATGTCTGTCTTAAAAATTATACGTAGAAGCTAAATTTTTAAAAATTTTAGTTGAAGTTGTTCGAAATAAATTGGCAAATTGGTAGTAAGTCTTGGCTGCAGTTGGATTACTATTGCTGTAAAAGTCCCTTCTAAAATCAATATGATGTTATGCTTCTCATATTAGATAGCAATTCAAAGAATACAATCCTCTAGTCAGGATTACGACGTAGATCAGACACCATTTTATGTTGTATTTGTTAATTTTACACATATGTGGCGGGATCAACAGTTTAAAGTCGACTCCAAATAACAGATTTTTAACAAATTTTTCATTGCAAAATTATTTACTCACAGATTTTTTGCCAGAAATCTGCTGATAGGCAAATCGCCAGAGAAATATCCTTCTTCATATTTCGATGTACATGATCTAGGGTTTAAATCGTGGCCTGACGTCTAACAAGCCAACATACTACCTACTAGACTACAGCGTCCAGTCCGTGTTGACATAGTCCGTGCAATTTTCTAGACTGTATTAGAATTATTTTTTTTTAGCAAAACTGACTATTTTTAAGCATAATGATGATGATAATCAATGGAATCGAGTGTTCTAACTCCACGTGAAACCATAGGCAAAGACGTATGTTTGCTGAGTCGGCTTTGGAGCACTTGGCAAATGACCCTAATTTTCAACGAAATATCATCTGCACAACAACAAAATTTTGAAATATGGTCTATACTACTCAATATGAGATCCACTATTTTGTGTGGATTTTGATCTGGCGGCGTTATCGGTCCTTATATCTACAAACACGACTTCAGCCAGGCCATTTCTGCCAACGGCAAAAGCTATAGGCCGATAATAACCAACTTTATTTTGGCGTGATTTGGATGATCTGGGCACTAAAATCAAGTGTTTTCAACAAGACACCGCTACATGCCACATATATCATGACATACTGGATATTATGCATGAAAAGTTTGTCTAGAGCTGAGGCGAATATGTGAGCGATGTTACATTCCATACATAATGGCATCAATAAGTCTTTCAATAATACACGTCTATATTACACGTCTCTATGTAACACTGACGGGCAACGGTGAACTCTACTATGAGTAGAAAATTCATGATCTTTCTATGTAGTGTTGTTCTTTTATTTCCTTTCGTTTCTATTCTCATATTTTCTAATTTTTTTTAGTAATAGTTTGTTTTTGTTCACATGACTTACTTACTCAATTAGTCATTATAACACTTTAGTCAGGATTACGACTTAGCTTCTACATCACCCGTGTTGTGTGTTTTAATTTTATAAATGAATGCGGGCCCTACAGCTTAAGTTTGATTGCGAACTTAAAACTTTTTGAGAAACTTTTCACGGCAAATTTTAATTACTCTCAGAATTTTTGCCATAAGACTGCTGAGAGGAGACAACCGAAGAAATATTTACAATTTTTCGTTTTGTTCGAGATGTCTGGACTGGTATTTGAATCACGGCGTCATGTCTAATAAGCCAACATATTACCTTCTAGACTACGGTGACTTGTCCACATAACAATATATTTGGTTATGTGTTTTAAATTTCTTAGTTCGTTATAATGCCCGTTCTATGTTAACATATTTCCTTGCAAGCTTCAACCTCTTCTTAGAATTGCACGTAAATATATCATTTCCTTAGCGATTGTTCTTGTTGAACCTGTGTCGTGTAATGTTTTCTTAGGACAGTGCACTGATAAGTATAGGAGTTTAGTTCTCTTTCCCTTTGATTTGTAATCTTGTCGTTTACTTCAATAGAATTTTATTTATTTTCCTTTTATAATCCTTGATTTATTAATAGATTTCCTTAACTTTTTATGTACATTTTAATGTACATATTACTCGTTAAATTATTAATAAATTCTAAAATTAAACATTACTTCTGATCCTAATAAATAATCCGATAACAGCATAAAATATTAATGACCCTTATGCATACTTGTATACATATTAAACAAGTAAACAGACAGACATCTTAAAATTACATGCTGTCAAGTTTTGTTGACATTAGTGTCTTCATAAAATAAACCAATAACTTAATATGATTGTATTAATTTATAGGATATCAAGCAAACGTACAAAATAAACATTGTAGCATTACTATGGAGACAAACAAAAATACAAAATAATAGGATGCCATCACTTTGTGAAATTGTATAAAAAACTAAGGAATAATGCAATGAATGAAAAATGCAGTGAAATTGTATACAAGAAATGTTTAAATTTGGAACAGAACATTCGCAAATTCTATTGAAGTTTTTTTTTAATTTGCCTCTTTTCCCTTTTGAGATCCTGAGCAAACATATGAACATCTTATGTTAAGCATACTTTTACCAGTCACCAGTAGCTTTACATGTCTTTTTCATGATATTTAGCTTAAATAAGTATCAATAGATGACATACAGATGATGTAGTGTCCGTAACCTAGCAGGTAGTGTGCTAGTTTATTTGATACGAGCCCATGGTTCAAACCCCGATTTATGCTCTTCGAACAAAAGGAAATATGAACAAATGTTTTGTTTTATCTTGAAATTGCTTTGATAATTTTCTCAAAAATCTGACATTCGGAGTCACCTTTAAACTGTTGGTCCAGCCACTCATGGATACAAATAACATGAGTGATGTGAGAAGCTAGGTCATAGTCCTGTCTAAAGGGGTGTAGTGACCAATTAAGTACGAAAGACAGCGGATAGAATCATACAACACTGACAATAAATATGGATTGAAATTGAAATCTTCGTCTTTCTTGGCATTATTTTATTATGTATTTACTCTCGTTTCAAAAGATGGATGATATTGTTTTGATATAAATGCACTTGATATTTCCAATGCTCGTATTGTTTTTGTTGTTTTTAAATTTTTAGTGGTTTTCGATATTGTTGTTAACCACTGTTCAATTACTAATTTAATTTGATAAATTTAATTTTAATGAAATTAATTATAATTTATAATTTAGAAAACATAATGCAGTTTGCACAAGATAAAAATGAATGAACAAATTTTTAAAATAATCTAATACAGGGCAATTGCAACAGCTGTGACTTTTTTTCGATTAACTATTGTCATACATACATACATACATAATTGGCCATTACAAACCTTCAGCCAGGATTATGGCTTTCTCACACCACTCATGTTGTGTGCCTTAATTTTATACGTGAGTGGTGGGACCTACAGTTTAACGTCGACTCCTAACGACAGATTTTGATAAACGTTTTCATGGCTGGTTTATTTGCTCTCAGAGTTTTTGCCAGAAATCTGCTGAGAGGAAGTCGCTAAAGAAATATTTTTTTTTTCATATTTCGTTTTGATGTGGCTCGAACTCGGGCTTTACGTCTAATAAGCGAATACTCTACCTACTAGACTACGGTGACTACTATTATCAACAACTACAAATTCGAGTATAATGCAGAAGAAGATATATTTTTGTTGCACTTTTGTGCATGTGGTATTAATTGTGTGTCAATGACTAAATTGTATGACCTTTCAACTGGTATAGAAATGCTTACACTCTTGTTAACATTTGTATTGAGGAATATTCTCCGGCAATAATAGTACGTTGCCATTGAATAAGCGTCCCTTTTTTGTAAAATTATAATCGATTGATTCCAGAGGAGAGTAAAAGAATTTACCATGAAACGTTTCCCTCAAAAATGTATCGTTCGGAGTCGACTTTGAACTGTAGGTCCCGCCACGCATGTATAAAATTACCTAAAACAACATAAGTGGTGTTGGAAGCTAGGTTGTGACTGAAGGGTTGTAATATTTGTGTAATCAGGCAGTAGAAAATAAGGATGTATAATGCAATGACATATATAATAGCATTCCACAAAAATCTAGTTCAATTATATTAATTGCCACAATACATTTCACTTAAAAAATTCCCATAAATTTATGGTCGCAATTCTTTTCTCTAAAAAAAGACAAAAATGAGTGGAAAGAAATTCATCGACAAAAGAAACAAAAAAAAAAATAAAATTTTGCATATTTGTTCTCAACATTTATTATCATGTAAAACATAAAATATTGAATTACAAAAAAAAAGAGAATTGTTATAAACAGTACGCAATAAAAGTATAAAAGATGTACAGATCACTATCAGTTGTGTAGGAGCAAAAACTACTCACTCTTACACATAACCACACAGTCACGTCAATGCACAACATACTCATACTTTTTGCTACATGCTGTGCTTTGTATTGCATTTGATTGATATCCAAAAAAAAAAGCAATAATAGCTTATTTTGAGGGCACCTGAAAAACTTATCGTTATTTTGTATAAGAGGGCAATGAATATCGAAAAGAATAAAGGTATGGAAAATAACCTGAAATTTAACTAGAACAGTAATGAGTGGTATAAATAAAACATAATTTAAACACAATCTTGTATCTGGCGTACTATTGAACACTTTCTATTTGTAAATCTAAATGAAACAAATTGTGTGTGATATATGATCGAAATATTCCATCGATCTCTTGCATCTGGGGTATCCTTAAACACTTCGTATTTGTAAATCTAAATGAAACAAATCGTGTGTGAGATATCATCGATATATTCCATCTGTATCTGGTGTATCTTTAAACACTTACTATTTGTAAATCTAAATGAAACAAATTGTGTGTGCGATATCATCGAACAATTTCATCGATCTCTTGTGTCTGGTTTATCCTTAAACACTGCCTATTTGTAAATCTAAATGAAACAAATTGTGTGTGAGATATCATCGAAATATTCCATCGATATCTTGTATCTAGTGTATCCTTAAACACTTCCAACTTGTAAATCTAAATGAAACAAATGGTGTCTGAGATATCATCGAAATATTCCATCGATCTCTTGTATCTGGTGTATCTGTAAACACTGCATATTTGTAAATCTAAATGAAACAAATTGTGTTTGAAATATCATCGAAATATTCTATCGATCTCTTGATTCTTGTGTATCCTTAATCACTTTCTATCTCTAAATCTGTAAATTTAAATGAAACAAATTGTGTGTGAGATATCATCGACAATTTTCATCGACCGCTTGTATCTGGTGTATCCTTAAACACTTCCTATTTGTAAATCTAAATGAAACAAATTGTGTGTGAGATATCATCGAAATATTCCATCAATCTCTTGAATCCGGTGTATCCTTAAACACTTCCTATTTGTAAATCTAAATGAAACAAATTGTGTGTGTGATATCATCGAACATTTTCATCGATCTCTTGTGTCTGGTGTATCCTTAAACACTTCCTATTTGTAAATCTAAATGAAACAAATTGTGTGTGAGATATCATCGAAATATTCCATCAATCTCTTGAATCCGGTGTATCCTTAAACACTTCCTATTTGTAAATCTAAATGAAACAAATTGTGTGTGTGATATCATCGAACATTTTCATCGATCTCTTGTGTCTGGTGTATCCTTAAACACTGCCTATTTGTAAATCTAAATGAAACAAATGGTGTGTGAGATATCATCGATATATTCCATCTGTATCTGGCGTATCTTTAAACACTTACTATTTGTACATCTAAATGAAACAAATTGTGTGTGAGATATTATCGAAAATTTACGTAGATCTCTTTTATCTGGTGTCTTCTCAAATAATCCCCATTTGTAAATCTAAATGAAACAAATTGTGTGTGAGATATTACCGAAATATTTCATCGATCTATTGTATCTGGTTTATCCTTAAACACTGCCTATTTGTAAATCTAAATGAAACAAATTGTGTGTGGTATATCATCGGCAATTTTCATCGATCTCTTGTATCTGGTTTATCCTTAAACACTGCCTATTTGTAAATCTGAATGAAACAAATTGTGTGTGAGATATTATCGAAAATTTAGGTAGATCTCTTTTATCTGGTGTATCCTCAAATAATCCCCATTTGTAAATCTAAACGAAACAAATTGTGTGTGAGATATCATCGAAAATTTCCATCGATCTCTTGTATCTGGTTTATCCTTAAACACTAGCTATTTGTAAATCTAAATGAAACAAATTGTGTGTGCTATATCATTGACAATTTTCATCCATCTCTTGTATCTGGTTTATCCTTAAACACTGCCTATTTGTAAATCTAAATGAAACAAATCGTGTGTCAGATATCATCGAAAATTTAAATCGATCTTTTGCATCTGGGGTATCCTTAAACACTTCCTATTTGTAAATCTAAACGAAACAAATTGTGTGTGAGATATCATCGAAAAATTACATCGATATCTTGCATCTGGGGTATCCTTAAACACTTCGTATTTGTAAATCTAAATGAAACAAATCGTGTGTGAGATATCATCGATATATTCCATCTGTATCTGGTGTATCTTTAAACACTTACTATTTGTAAATCTAAATGAAACAAATTGTGTGTGATATATCATTGACAATTTTCATCCATCTCTTGTATCTGGTTTATCCTTAAACACTGCCTATTTGTAAATCTAAATGAAACAAATTGTGTGTGCGATATCATCGAACATTTTCATCGATCTCTTGTGTCTGGTTTATCCTTAAACACTGCCTATTTCTAAATCTAAATGAAACAAATTGTGTGTGAGATATCATCGATATAATCCATCTGTATCTGGTGTATCTTTAAACACTTACTATTTGTAAATCTAAATGAAACAAATTGTGTGTGAGATATCATCGAAATATTTCATCGATCTATTGCATCTGGTTTATCCTTAAACACTTCCTATTTGTAAATCTAAATGAAACAAATTGTATGTGCGATATCATCGAACATTTTCATCGATCTCTTGTGTCTGGTTTATCCTTAAACACTGCCTATTTGTAAATCTAAATGAAACAAATTGTGTGTGCGATATCATCGACAATTTTCATCGATCTCTTGTATCTGGTTTATCTTTAAACGCTGCCTATTTGTAAATCTGAATGAAACAAATTGTGTGTGAGATATTATCGAAATATTTCATCGGTCTATTGTATCTGGTTAATCCTTAAACACTTCCTATTTGTAAATCTAAATGAAACAAATTGTGTGTGAGATATCATCGAAATAATTCATCGATCTCTTGTATCTGGTGTATCCTTAAACACTGCCTATTGGTAAATCTAAATGAAACAAATTGTGTGTGATATATCATCGAAATATTCCATCGATCTCTTGTATCTGGTGTATCCTTAAACATTGCCTATTTGTAAATCTAAATGAAACAAATTGTGTGTGAGATATCATCGAAATATTTCATCGATCTATTGTATCTGGTGTATCCTTAAACACTTCCTATTTGTAAATCTAAATGAAACAAATTGTGTGTGAGATATCATCGAAAATTTCCATCGATCTCTTGTATCTGGTTTATCCTTAAACACTAGCTATTTGTAAATCTAAATGAAACAAATCGTGTGTGAGATTTCATCGATATAATCCATCTGTATCTGGTGTATCTTTAAACACTTACTATTTGTAAATCTAAATAAAACAAATTGTGTGTGAGATATAATAGAAAATTTTCGTCGATCTCTTGTATCTGGTGTATCCTTATCCACTTCCTTATTTTAAATCTAAATAAAACAAATTGTGTGTGAGGCATTATCGAAAATTATCATCGCAATTTTGGGTTGTCGGCTTCATCCGTCCATATTTCTTTGAGAACTCTTTAGGTCGATGATAAGTAACTTATTTTACCTGAATTTAATGAACATTATTGTTCCAACAGAGCAGCACTATATGCAACACAGATTATGCTACATGCAATGTTCTGCAAGTCAAAGCACCGTTCAAAGTAAATTTTTTTCTTGTGCTAATTTTTTTTTCTTTCAAATATCATTCGTTTGCAAAAGCAACAAATTATGTATAAAACCTATGGTTTGGCTTATTAAGCTATTCACTAGAACTGCGTTGGCATTTAATCAATTAAAAGCAATAACTGCAGGCAGCTTAACCGTTTAATCATGTCTTGTACTTATACTTTCGACTTTAACTCGTTTAATAATTTATTAAATGTCATCAATTGTGCTTAATTATAAGTTTAATTGTTTTATTAAATCAAAACGACTTAATTTAATTTCTGATTTCATTTCAGTATCACGTATTTCATTTTGTAACCATAAGAATAATGTGAATGCATACATACGTCCATACATAAGTATATGCACATACAACTTATGGTCGATTTAATTTATTAAACAAATTTTACCGCTATTTAATAATGAGAATATGTTATTATTAGTTAAATAATATTATGATTTAAATACATGTATCGTATAAATGTAATAATTTCTTGTATTAATTTTTACATTTTATGCAACCCATAGGTTGCACGTAAAATTACAACAATTTTTAATCAGTAAATCCATGTTTAATAAATTTCATAAAAAGCTTAATGTCTGACAATGTTGTGTGCTTATCGATGGAAATTAGTGATAAAAAGGTTGAATAATTCTATAGGGTGGATCATCTATCGGTTTAAATTTGAACCATGGGTTATTTCGAAACTGGCAATACTTCTGCCATTCTATTCTGTAACAAAATTCAATAAATTATCTCCACTGAAAGTAATGAATTGATTTAGGCTTGAGCAGGATTTATTGAAATAGATGGGCCAACAAGAAACTGCACGATGAAGATGATTTTGCCACATCAAAAAATCATGTTTTCGGTTGAAGCTCATTTTCATCTTGGTGGCTACGTTAATAAGCAAAATTGGCGTATAAGGGACTCAGAAAACACACACGTGGTCTTACAGAATCCAATGCACCCATAACGAGTAATTCTTTGCTGTTGTTTGTAGAGCGGAGGCCTCATTGGCCCATATTTCTTTGAAAATGTGGACGGCACAGCCATTACGGTCAATGGAGACACCTATCGTACCGTGTTAACCAATTTTTTGTAACCACTCCTCATGGTGTTTATGTAAACGATGTTTGGTTTCAACATGATGGTGTAACTTGCCACGCATCTCGTGCCACAACCGATTTATTGCGTCAAAATGGTGATACCAATTCGTCTTAATTTTTGTTTTGGTGATGATATCTGTCAAACATATTCAGTAAACATCGAGTTAGTAAGCAAAAGAACTTCATACCTATTCATCGTATTAGGATGACGAATGATAATTTGCCGAGAGCATTAATTTTTGATTTTCATTTGAAGAAAAGTTGTGGAGAATCGCATCGAATGGTTGTCGAGGTATATGGTGATCACGCTCTATCAGAATCATTATGCAGAAGATGATGAGAGAAAACGATTTTAATGTGAGCGATAAAAAACGTGGGAGACCACCAAAAATGTCTAAAGACGACAAATTGCAAACAATATTGTTACGTTTTTACCCTTTTAAAAACGTTTGGAATATGATTGAGTTCGTTGATTGCAAACAAAATAAAAATAAATTTATGTTTAGTTTTATATAAATTCTTTATTGTTCTCACTACTTTTGTGCCACTGTTCACACTTGACGAACACAACAATAATTAGTTGTTGGCTCTTCTTCTTTGCTTATAACTCAGATCTTTTCAACAGCGATCTTCAAACCACGACCGTTCTTTTCACACGCAACGCGTCTTCACACAAGACTGACTGAATTCTTACTGACTGGTTGTCTGCTTTGTTTTGCTTTTTTATATGCACACGCAATCAGTCTGATGAAGGTTCTTGAAGTAGAACGTTTGGAGTTTCACCTTCTCGAGAATTCTATCGCGACTTCATTCTTGTTTATGTATTTGTTCACATTGCTTGTTATTGCGTTCCCGCTTACTTGTCTATCCCCGTTTCTTTCGTACCGAAATTCTTGCTTTACTAGTAACAAGTTCGTTGTATTTGTTTGTGTAGCTTTTGTTAATCATATTAATGTTAAACGATGTTTCCATTTTTGTAACAATATTGAATGAAGATGACACATTGACTCAAAAATCAATGGCAGAAATGTTAAACGTTGTACAGCAAACAATTTCGGACCTTTAAAAGCTGTGAGAATGTCTCAAAAGTTTCGAAAATGCATGCCATATGAATACGATCATAGACAATCAGAAAACAGAAAAACGACTTGTGAAATTGTGCTTTTAAAATACGTTTCTATCGGTGTTACAACGATGAAATATGGATAGAATCCTAGAAAGAAAAAATCATGGGTTAATTCGAGAGAACACTCAACTACGGCTGGAAGCCAGATCGCTTCGGCAGGAAGACAATGCTGTGTGTCTGGTGGGTCCAGATATGCGTAGTGTACCACGAGTTCCTAAAATCTGGTGAAACCTGTAATACAGATCGCTACAAACAATAAATGAATAAATGGGCGAAAAACGGCAACAATGAGCATCAAGACACGGCAGGGTAAGAATGACAGGTTTATCAAAAGATTTCTTTATCAAATATTAATGCATTGTAATGAACGAGACAGCGTTTAAAAAAAAATTGCGTGTAAAAGATTGCAAACTAAGTAACATCACCACTCATGTGTAAAATTAACGCACACAACATGAGTGGTGTTGAGGAGCTACGCCGTAATCCTGACTGAAGGGTTGTAATGGCCAATTATGTATGTATGTATGTATGTATGTAAGTAACATCACACACAAATGTTTTTAAAAATAAATGTGTTCGTTACTCCGTTGAACGTGATTATATCCTTTCAATCTTTCAGTGCTTGCCGGTAGGTGCACGCAAGTCCTGACGCACTTTGATTTCACGAGGTGTTATACCAACGCTTCGATTTCAGCTTGACTGTCCAAACATATGATCAAGTTCGAAGCAGCTTGTTTAATAGCAAAAGTCTTCGTCTGAAATACGCTTGCCTGTTTAGGTATCTCTATGATCCGTTCAGTGCCAGTTTATTGGAATGTACCCTAGATTCAGTTCCATGTACGAATGTATGTGAAATATACTTCATAAGTGCCATATAGAATGCATCAAATAAATTTCGTAGCATATTTTTTTTTTTTTTAATTCAAATAATCTTGTATAAGAATTGAATAAACTTCTTTACTAAAATAAAGAGAACAACTGTTATGGTATGTAGGTAGCTTTAGTTACCTTAACCACAAAAAAGCTATAAACTATAAAATAACCACTCGAGTTAAAAAAATGCAAAAATCTGCAAAGAGATCCACACAAAACTAAAACAAAATGAAAGAAGAAACAAAAAGCCTCACAAATCATACCACAGAAATGTAGTGGCAAACCGACTGAATCAATTTATATTTTGTACACTAATACACACACGGATAATGATAGACATTTGGATATAAAAATAACACATAAGCTTAGAGAACATAATTGAATTTTGCAAAAAAAAAAAAAGCAAAACTGGATATGTATGCAAAACCACGCATTGTTAATGGTTAGATGATGGATTTCACTTCTATTTATAATGGGCGACCATATATAAAAGATATGCCAAATCAAAATGGTTTTGTCAAGCAATACACATTGTCTACGTAATAAAGTTTTCTGCTACTATCTTTTCACACTACTTATGTTACGTGTGTTACTATTATACATTAATGGCGGGCTCTACAGCTTAAAGTCGATTCCGGATGACAGATTTTGTTAGAAACACCAACACAACATATATACATAATTGGTCATTTTAAATTTTAGATAGGATTACGACCTAGCTCTCGACGTTCTCTCGGGGCGCTTCACCAGTATTTCTCTGGTGTGGGTCCCCGGCCACAGTGGAATTCCGGGAAACTGTAGGGCAGACGAGCTCGCCAGAGCTGGTGCGCTCCTTCCGGAATCCTCTTCTGTTGAATTGGGTATGCCAATTGCCTCGGTTAAGTTGACCATTGCGCGGAGGTTCTTTCGGGACGCCAACCTATCCTGGGTCAATGAGGAGTCCTGCTCCACCGCTAAACTCACCTGGCCCAGGATGGATAGAAGGCGTACCAACCGATTACTTGGTCTTGGTCGTGATGTCATCTCGACTACAGTGGTGGTGCTTACAGGCCATTGCGTCATGGGTAGACACGCGGAAAGAATGAGGCTCCCTTTCAACGACTTTTGCCGTGGATGCAGGTCCACTGAGGAAGAGGAGACTGTTGTTCATTTTCTCTGCCAGTGCCCGTCTCTTGCTAGGTGTAGATATAGGTTATTTGGGTCCCCATTCCTTGTTAGCTTAACGGAGCTATCATCTATTGGCATCAAGGATATAGCTTCGTTCATCAAACTTTCTGGCTGGTTTTCCAGTGCGGGGTAGTCGTGCTTTTGTTGTGCAGCCCTTGCGCTGACCAACTTCTTCCTTTTCCCTGATTTTGGTGGAACTTGGTTAGTACAGGGACTGCGTTAACCCGTGGCATCACAACGGGCAGCTATGCGTGCTAAAGTGAGCTTTGTGATATCAGAGCTACCACTCCGATCTAAACCTAAAACGACCTAGCTCTCATACCACTCATATTGTGTGTGTTAATTTTACACATGAGTGGCCAGACCTACAGATTAAAGTCGGTTCCGAACGAAGGATTTTTGAGAAACTTTTCAATCTGCTGAGTGGAAGGCGCAGAAGAAATATTTTTTCATATTTCGTTTTGAAGTCTGACCGGGGGTTTGAACCGTGGCTTCGCGTCTAATAAGCCGACACACTACCTACTAGACTCAGGCGACTTATAACTTTTATACATATACCTTTAATAAAATAAAGTAAAATGCTGTCAGTGTAGTAGAAAGTGTGTCGGCTTATTAGACGTGAGGTCACGGTTCAAATCCCCCGTTAGACATCTCTATCAAAACGAAATATGAAAAAATATATATCTTCGGTGACTGGCTTTCAGCAGATTTCTGGCAAAAATTCTGAGGTTATATACAATTGCCTTGAGAAGAAAAGAAGTCTAGCGTTCAGGGTCAACTGTAGGTTCCTCCTTTCATGGATGGTGTTTCTAATCCTGAAGGGTTGTGATGACCAATTAAGTATGTGTGAAAAGAAAAGCTCTGTATTTAAAAAGTATCCGCACAAAAGTGTAAAATTGTTTTGTTATCAACGAAAAAAATAATTTCTTAACTTTCTTCTATTGTACTCAAGTTTACTCTTTTATTTCATTTGCTAACTTTCATTATTTATTTTTCATTATTTGATAAGAAACATTTTACAGAAAAAGGATTATCCTTTATGTCCTTCATAAAACATATTTTAACCCATTTTAACATGAAGGGAATGTTGCAAAAGAAATGCAGAATTTTAAATATTTAATCTGACCTAAAATCTTGCATTCTAAAATTCCACAAGTTCACACCAACAAATTTCTAATTCTCGAAGATTTTTAAATGAAACAAAATAAAATTAAATTCCTTTTTGGTATTCAGCTTTCTTTTTTCCTCTTTTCAGATAAACACTTAAGTAAAGTTAGTGGCACAAGCAACTTTAATAGTGACAACATTCCTTGTACACAATATATTAGCAAAGCAAACTTTTTGCGGAAATACCTCAAGTTTTTCTTCTTGTTTTAAACCAATTTAAAATAATTTTATTACAACCAGTTCTTTAGTTCTCTTATAATCTTTCCATCTTTGAATACTTTAAATAGCAAGAAAAAAAGTTAAAATCTCCCAAAGCAAACGAAAAGTTTAGAAGAGGAATTTTTTAAGAATTTTTCTTGTTGTATTTCGTTTACATGATAATACTGTTACGTTTTTATCTTTTTAAAAACGTTTAGAATATGAGTTCTTTGATTGCAAACAACATAAAAATTTTATTTGTGTTTAGTTTTAAATAAATCCTTTATTGTTCACAATATTTTATATCCCACAGTTCACAACTTGATGATACAACAACAATTTGTTTAGTTCGCTGTTCTTCTTTACACTTCTGTTCGCGTAAGCACTAACAACTGTTCGGTAGATCTTTACAACAGCGATCTTCTAACCACGATTGTTTTCTTCACAGGCAACGCGTCTTCACACAAGACTGACTGAATTCTTATTGCTTGTTGCTTGCTATGTCTTGCCTATTTATATGCTCACGTTAACAGTCTGATGAAGGTTCTTGGAGGCGAACGTTTGTGGTTTCACCTTCTCGAGAACTCTATCGCGACTTCATTGTTGTTTGTATATTTTGTTCACGTTGTTTGTTGTTGCGTTTTCGTTTACTTGTCTATCCCCTAGTTAACAAGTGCGTTGCATTTGTTTGTGTAGCTTTTGTTGTTACACCGTTTCCATTAATAAATCATTGATAACTCGTACAAAAGTCGCCATATTCTAATAGGTATTGTATTGGCTCAGAACGAAAAATGAAAAATATTTCTGGTGTGAGAAACTAGGTCATCAAAATGGTAATGGCCAGTTACAGTGTGTGACATAAATGTGTAAATGAATTTTTAAATATCCATATTTTTAATTTTTGTCTTAACTGTTACGCATATGGTAACTTTTGTTTACTCAATGTAAAGATCATCTCTTGTGAAATATGACAATACCAAAAATAGTCATGTGGAGTAACGGTATTTTGATACCTAGTGATCAAAATGTTAAAAACTGATTTACACTATTCTGACTCGCTGGAAAAAATTTAAAAAATAACACGTTTTTAATATTTAAAAAATATTAATTTAAACAATTTCGTTGGTGAAAGTATGTTAATGTGTTTTAAGTATTAAATAAGATCATATTTTTAATCATAAACTTAATTATTTATTATTTCACAAGGATTTTTTAATCGTGAGGAAGATTAGCAACGAAGTCGAGAAATGTGTCATAGATGAGCTAAAAAATGGTCTCTCCTACAGAAAAATTTCTCAAAAATTTAATATTTCATTTAAAACCGTAGGAAATATATCAAAAAGGAGCGGTTGGACTTTTCCAGCAACACGTTTGAGACGCAACTCAATCCTTTCGCTAAGGGATAGACGCACGGTACAACGTTTAGTTGCATCAGAAGAAGCTAATGGTCCTCGTAAAGTGCAGCAAAAGTTGTCTTCATGCTACCAAATTGAAATATCCAAGAGAACAGCTCTTAGAGAAATAAATAAATGTGGTTTTCATGCAAGAAAAAGGGTTAAAAAACCACGTTTAAACGAAAGACACAAATCGCTTAGGTTAGCACTTGCAAAAAAATATCAAAACTGGACTATGGATGACTGGGAAAAAGTAATATAGACAGATGAGTCCAAAATTAATCTTTTGGTCCCGATGGGCCTAAATATGTTTATAGGAAGCCAAATGCACCTTTGACGGACCGCGATGTAATACAATCTATGAAATTTGTTGGTGGAAAATTGCTCTTTTGGGGATGTCTTTGTGTGCAAGGGGTATGAAAACTTCATAAAATAGTTGGAAATATGAATGCCGAAATGTATATCGACATCATAAAGTCATCATATATGGATAGTCTAACTGCTTGGGGTCGAAATGTTGAAAAGTCTGTCATGCAACAAGATAACGACCCTAAGCACAAGGCTAAAAAAACCCTTGAGTTTTTCGAAACTGCCAAAATTTCTTTATTGGTCTGGCCTCCACAGTCACCGGATTTAAACCCGATTGAAAATGTATAGGGAATACTTAAACGTCGGGTTTATAATTACCAGCACAGCTTTAAAAGTACAACCGAGCTCTGGCAGCGCTGTCATGACATTTGGTCATCGATAACACAAGAAGAATGTCGAAAACTGGTAGAGAGTATGTCTTTCAGAATTCAGGCAGTTATTGATTCCAAAGGAGGATATACGAAGTTCTAAAATTGTGATTTTAATAACTCGCGACAAAAGTGTGTAAATGAATTAAAATTTATTTTTTTATATATCTTAAGAATAAATTAGTTTACGTTTTATTTGGTTAGTTAAAAAAAATCGTAAATAAATACTGGTTTCAAAACCACAAAACTTTTGTTAATATACTTCGTACCTAAAATATTTTGTCACAAAATGTAAATATCAGGACATCATTTACACATTTGTGTCACACACTGTATGTGTGTAGGATACCATTTTAAATAATAAATGTTCAATACATTGTAATTGTCAAATTGTGAGTGTTTTTGCAATTTCCACTTTCTTCAGTAATTTGTATTAAATTTTTAATTATTTTAATCTTTAACCCATATCAATCCACAGTTTAAAATACAAAAAAAATTCGTATGTAGTATATTCCAGAAGTTTTTTTGCATTCAAACAGGACACTCATGTTCATAAAACAATTTTATTATTAATGTGTTGTTGAAATCTAAACCCGTTTGTAGCTATTTGACAAAGCAGACTGTGTAAGCGACAAATAATTTGACAGATGGACTTTCAACAAGATGACCGTTATCAATTGTCGAATTTCGGATATCCTTATTTAAAATACTTAAAAAAAGGGATTAAAAAGTGTTGAAAGCATAGAAAGCTCTGGCATATTGGGAAAATGGTGGGATGTCAATAATTTTATTCCAAATTCAGACAGCAACATAATCTACAGAAAACGAAAAGTCTGACGAACTAGCACGGAAGGAGTCGAAGATCTCTGCATATATCCCGTATGCAATCCTTCAAGAATATTTTTTTTTAATTGGAAAAATCTGCATGGAATTCAACAAACCTTAGATGGTCCAACAAACCTGTTTGACGAATTTCAAAATTGCTGTATTCAATAGCGGACAGGAGGAATAACAATGAACTAATTGAGTTCGACAAGGGAACGGTTTGCACTCAACAGGATTCGCACTCAAAAGGGAATCCTGAAGAGACACTGGAATATTTACAGTTCCGCTGATAAGCTCGGTCTGCCAATTGATTACAACACTCAATGAATGTATCAAAAAATGTGAAAAAGCTGACAGCATTTGTAGACAATTTTTGAAATTTAAGTCCACAAAGCACGATATTAATTGGGAGTCACAACTTAACTTAATTTGACATTCCTTTTACTCAGGGCTTGACAAATTCAACCATGAAGAGGTAAACAAATAAGCAGCGCCTTCAGATTGTCGAAACCTTTTAAGAAAATTGACGTTCAAATCAAAACGCATTTCATTTACTTTGTAATATTTTGGGTCAAGCGTAAGCGACCAAATGTGTCTTCATAATCGGGAGAATTGTGCCCAAATTTCAGCAAATCATGTATGTGGGAAGTGCAAAAACGCCTGTGCTTACTCGTCTACTTCGTTCTGTGCAAAAACATTGTTACATATTGCTATCCGAAATATTACAGCGCGGTGCACTATGCGCAAAAGCTCAGTGCAATTATTTCGTATTTCTAGGGGAACTTCTATTGGATGATCTGGACAACAACGATATGTCGTTTCAGCATAACGTCTCCCGTACGAGCGATTCGAATGCATGGCCATCTGACGTGGAGGTCTGATATGAGCATGTTAGACTTTTCCTTGTGGGATTTTCTTAAGTCACTGGTGTATGTAATAATGTAAAATTGTGAAATTCAGCGTGATTTATAGCATAAGCAAAATGGGGTATTTCCACCCGAAGAAGTCGTGGCGGCCATCTATTATATTCCACACATAAGAGTATCAATAGATATTTCAAACGATTAACAAACACACGACAACATCACACACACACACATTATTTTATTTAAATTTAAAGATAGAAAGAGTTTTATGAAAGACCATATAAAATACTTTTTTATTTTCAATGTTATAAACACAATCAATGCAACGTAGCAAACACAGCAAATCTCTCAAAAATAGAATACATGGGAATAAAAATATGTCTTTGGTGACTTACTGTCAGCAGTCTTCTAGCAAAAATTCTGAATAAATAAATTTGGAAAAAAATAACACACACAACGTAAATGGTGTGAGAAGCTAGGTCATTATCCTAATAGAAGGATGGTAATGACCAATTATGTGCGCATGTAAAGAGACAAAAGTTTTTAACTAAAATGTACATTTTCATAAATATAAGTAAACAATAGGCATTTTCTTTAAGCATTTAAATAAACAAATAGAATGATCGTCACAAAGCCAATTATTGAATGCAAAATTTTTTATAAAATTGAAATTGTATTAGAACACAATACGATTATCCTTTAAGCTTATTTAATAAAATCTCATTATAATACACTATATACAGACAGATGTAGTATATGGTATATGAAAGTACACGGCCTCAAACAATTGTCCGTACACCATGGTATTGTAATGGTATATTACATTGTATTTCAACATAATGGAGTGAATGAAAGTTTTGCCAAGAGACGGAAAGAAATCTATAAACACCAGAGATTTTGACAAATTTCAGTTCGTGTCTGGTGTGACAATTCTAGTGTACTTACCTACTTACTTAATTAGTCATTACAAGATTTTAGTCAGTATTACAACCTAGCTTCTCACAGCACCCATGTTGCGTTTGTTAACTTTACTTTTAAGAGTGGCAAGAGATACAGTCGACTGCGAAACACGGATTTTTGAGAAATTTTTCACTCATGTATAAAATTATGTGAGAAGCAAAGCTATAATCCTGACTGAATTGTTGTATGTAAGTATGTTTGTACATATAATTACTAAAGTCTAGAATATTTACACAGACATCACACAAAATCGTGTATTTTCTATACAAAATCGCTTATAAAAAGTTGTTGGCTCCAAAGGACATCGTACTTATTAAAAATATTGTTACACAAAGAGAATCAGTGTATCATCGTTTAACATTAAAGTGCTAACAAATACACTAACACTAACAATACAACTAACAAATACAACGAACATGTTACAAGTCATACGTCAACATCGGTATGAGACAAAAGAGGATAGACAAATAAGCGAGAGCAAACAACAGCAAACAATGTGAACAAAGTACACAAACAACAATGAAGTCGCAATAGAACTCCCGAGAAATCGAAAACGTGAACATTCCACATCAAGAACGTTCATCGTACTGATTACGTGCATATATAAAAGGGCCAGACAAAGCGGCCAACGAGTCAGTAAGAAGATCTCCGCTATACAGATCTAACGTACAAGTGTTATTGCTTAGAAAAAGGTTATAAGCAAAGAATACAAACGAACAAACAATTATTGTTGTATCGTGAAGTTGTATACGGTGGCACACAAAAGTAGTGTGATTAATAAAAAGTTTAATTGAAAAGAAGCACATATTTTGTTTTTATTTTGATTCGCAATCAACGACTCTTGTTTTAAACGTTTTTAAAAAAGGTAATAACGTAAGTATATTTCAAATAAATCCCTTTAAATTGTATCACAATGTATGTACAGACGTATGAGCAATATTAATGAACTAATAAGTTCAATAAAATATTGCGCATACGTTATGTATAACTTCTTGTGTGTAAAAAAGGAAGGAAGAAAAGATAACTTAACCTTTCTTTGAATGATTTAATTTCTTTAGTGATACAATTGCTTTCGAAATAATATATTTACATGAGTAAATCGTGCTACAGAAAACTTCCAGAAATAAATAATTTTTGTTCAGACAACATGGGTGAATTCAGCTTAAGTTCCCCAAAGGTATAATAAAAGGAAAACTAAAAGAAATAAAAAACAAAATGGCAAATATACATACATATGTATATATACAAAAGTTCTAAAGAAAATTTCTATACAAGTATGAATTTACTTTACAAAAAAAAAGAAGAAAAAAATTTGTTGCAATAAAGATTTTTAGTATAACCACAAATCAGCACACTTGACGACAAATATAAAATAAATATTTTTATGACAAACAATCAACGGTTTATATGACTATAGAATAAAATAGGAAGCATTTATAAAATTCAGACGCTTTAAATAATGAATTCATTACTCTCCAAAAGTAACTTGCCGTCCATTTTCATATGTCACTAATTTGTTATCATTTCTTTAGAAGATAGCATTCATTTATACTTCTGCAGTATAGTTATGGCAGGATTCACTATATGAACAATGAAACGTTCATGTTTGTTTATGATTGAATACTTAGAAACGATGGCTTATGTAGGAATTATTTTATATTCGCCTACACATTTATATTCCAGAGTATAAACGCCTACTATTGTACTTGTAGGCAATGAAGTGAAATCGTAAATAAAACTTGTATAAATAAATTGTTTTATTTTTATTTATTTACATTTTCTTTTGTTGTTTTTGTGTGCGCAACATATAAAAACAATCATAAAAACTAGATTATCATAAAAATTATCATAAAACAATAAAAATTGCATATCTTCAGAGTCTTGTTTATTATTTTTAAAATATATTTTCGTAGTAATTGTTTTGATTGGATTGGAAGCATAAAAATTGGTTCTTCCAGTAGGCAATTCTGACAGTTGATAACGATTATCTTGTGGAAGACACATACATACATCTGTCGAATTAGTTGTCATTTATCCAGTCTGTTTTGCCAAATCACAATGGAAGATGTATGCTCGCTGAATAAGCTCGGGATCAGTTAGCAACTGATCATAATTATCATCGAAAAATTATCATCTGAATGAATGGGCATGTGATTCCAATCCACATGAAATTCAAAAGAGCATTCAATGCATGCCGAAAAAATCACTGTTGGCATGGAATTTGGCTTAGTGGTGTCATAGCTACATACTTATATGAGAATGACCAGGCAATCACTTGTCACACAATCACAATCGGTGATTATTAACTTCTTTGGGCCTCAATCCGATGATTTGGACACTAATGACATGTGGTTTTAGTGGACAGGGCTATGTGCTACACAACTTATACCACATTGTATATTCAGTACGAGCAATTTGAGGGCATGGTCATGTCTTGTACAAGTGATGTGAATGGGTCACCAAGATTACGCGATTTTACCATGCAACGCTTTTCTTGTGCAGTCCTATGGTCAAATTCAAATCGATGCATGCGCCAGATTCATGGAAAATTAGAGAATGGTCAGAGCTCATTGCACGATGACATTTTCCACACAAAATCTCTCTTGGTACGCCTTGTGATGTACGTAAGCAATGTGATGATGGGTTCGATATCTATACAGACTCTAGACTATTTCGGTATACCGAGCATAAAGAAATTTATTTTTATGTCCGCACCATTAAATGGTTTTTATGCATGCCCAGACTAAATTTTTTAAATATGAAATATAATTTGTAAAGATTTTTTCAATCAATTACACCTATTTTCGTGCTTGAAATCAATCCCTAATTATTTTATTTAATTTTTTTATTTTTGGGTTAGGTTAGAGGACGTGTACTTGTCAATTAAGACAAGTACAGCACCCGGAGGTTGAATTGACCCATTGTACAACGTCCTTAAAACGGAGGGATAATAGAGAGAATAGGATAAAAAGGAGAGATGTAGAAAAGGGCAGACATTAATGTAAACTAAATAATGTAAATAAAAGCACGCAAATAAATGCTTAAGAAAGGTGTATAGATACAGATGGCGTATTTTTATAAAACGTTCACAATAGGTTGTAAATATTGTTACGTTTTTATCCTTTTAAAATCCTCTAGAATATGAGTTCGTAGATTGCAAATAAAACTAAATTTGTGTTTAGTTTTAAATCAATTCTTTATTGTTCGCACAATTCTGTGTGCCACCTTTGGTAACTTGATTTAAACAACAACAATTTGCTTTATTTGTTATTCTTCTTTATACTCTTTCGCGCACACAATAACAATTGTTCGTTAGATCTTTACAACAGAATTCTTCAAACCACAATTATTCTTTTCACATGCAACGCGTTTTCACACAAGACTGACTGAATTCTTTCTGATACTGTTGCCTGCTTTGTCTTGCTTTCTGTTTCGTGCAAAAATTATTGGAAGAAGAACTCTGTTTGAGTCAGAAACAAATGGCAGAAACGTTGCATAAATTGTATAGAGCCCAAGGAAAGATATGTTGAAAAATAGAACCGTTATTTCACTTTTTGGAAGTAAATGAAAGATTCCTTAATCTGTTGTTATAACCAAGCTCTGACGTTTTTTTTAAATTCTTTTCTTCTTTTCAATAATGAATTTGCTGATGATGTAGGTTACATTTAAAAATACATGCACAATGTACCCGAATATAATATATAAAATAGAAAAATTAAAAGAATACCACAGTAATTTAATGTAAATTTTTTTTTCTTTGTTTAAACAAAAAATTTTATTAAAATCATACAACGTATTCTTTAGTTCTAGAACAATAATAAATGTCAAGCATTTCCAACAACATTAGTTGCTTGTGTCTGCAGTGACATATACAACAGAAAATAAATTAAAATTCCATTTAAGGGTTCAGAAATATTATTTTAGCAAACAAATCTCCAAAAATAAATTATAGGGTCGCTTTTTAAGTGCTGCCTATCTGCAAACATTTTTTATTCGTTCGAAACTCAAATTGTTGCCATAATTTGTGGAATATAACATCGTTCATATGTCCGCTACAGCTTCTATGGCTAGAGCGCATGCGATATGCTTATCTGGGTGCATAAATCGGATTGAATATGTTCTATGGCATGGGTCTGGCCTTAAGGACCGCAGTGGTTTGTGACTTATACCCATATACCTACGATTTATGGAAACTCCACATGCAAAAGTCTAATGGGGTCAAAGCGTATGATTTCAGTGGCAAGTTTATATAACCTCCACGTAAGATGACCATGTCCTCAAATCCAATTTGGCATGAACTGTTAGGCAGTCATGTTAAAACCAATTGTAGATAGTGCCCTGATCATCTAATTCGGTCTATAGTCCCCGCCGTTGAGAGTGTTTACTTCGCCAACGTCGTTCCGAATATCGTGACTTTTTCTGGATGCATTGGACATTCTAGCATATTATTACCATTCATACAGAAATGGGCGTCATTGCTGAAGATGATTTTTCAATGAAAATTAGGTTCCTGGTTTCAGCTGCTCGAAAGTGATTTCGCATAACATACATCCCGACATACATAATTAGTCATTACAACCCTCCAATCAGGATTACGACCTATCTTCTCACACCACTTACGTTGAGTGTGTTATTTTTTTACATTTTAAAGTCAACACCGAAGGACAGGTTAATTTGAGCAATTTTTCATGACATTTTATGTTGCTGTCAGAGTTTTTACCAGAAATCTACTGATAGAAAGTCCCTAAGAATTATTTTCTTTAAGTTTCGTTTTATTGGAGATGTCTGACCTGGGGTTCGAATCATGGCTTTACGTCTAAAAAGCCAAAACACCTCCTGTTAGACTACGGCATTTCTCATAATAGTCTGAGAACTAATTTGATAGATTTAGCTTTACTGATGTCGCCGTTGTCTAGGAGGTAGCTTTTTAGACATGAGGCCGTGGTTAAACTCCATCCCAGACACCACGAAGAAAACAATGCATGAAAAAATATTCCTTCGACCACTTCCCACACACACACCACAGATTTCTGGCAAAAACTCTGAGAGCAAATAAAAAATTGCCAAGAAAAGTTTATCAAAATTCTGTCGTTCGCAATCGACATTATAATCTAGTTTCCGCTAATTCACTCAAAGACACATAGGCAGTGTGAGAAACTCGGTTGTAATACTGACTAAAGGATTGTAATGACCAGTATGCGTTGAAAGTTCCGTAGTTGCTGTTGAGAGACCCTATGCAATTGAGTTAAAAATTTAAATAATTTTTTTTTCTTTTTTTTTTTTTTTGATTACGAATGAGAAATGGGAAGTAAAACTTTGAAATAAATGAAATTGAGACAAACGTTAAAAAAGTGTCAACACACCCACTTTAACTGAAAACGCAAAACTAGAGTCATCTTTAAATACAAACAAAGAAAAATAAAAAAGGACAAAAAACAATAGAAAATTAATTAAATTTTATCAAACATGGTTTATCATGGATTTCCATTTCCCTTTTCAATTTTCATTTACAAATAGTTTTAGAAACATTCATTTTAATTCAATAATTTTGTACATTTGTAATGGATATTTAGACAGATGTCAATGCAAGTGCTTCAAACATAGGACACTTGATTTAATTTGTTAAAAAAAATGTTCATTTATTTAATTTGTTATTCTCTAGTTTTTATTTCTCTTATTTTGACATATGAGATACTATGAGCTTCGTACTTAATCAAGTATGAGTATGTCAAGCGACTTGTGATGTTACTGTTACATGCACAGGATGAAAACTCTGTAATTCAGAGTTAACAAATTCTGATGCCAAGGAATACTGACTCACAGATTAATAGGTACTCAATTTCTACCATTTCCTCCGGTCTCGTAAGGAACATACGCACGCAAGTCTTTTACCATTAGTCTTGTAGGTTGAATTCTATTTCAATATCTCTCTTATATCCTCCGTTTCCAACCTCTTCATACATACATAACATAATTGGTCATTACAACCGTTCAATCAGGATTACGGCCTAGCTTCTTACACCACTAATGTTGTGTACGTTAATTTCCTACATGAGTAGGTCCCGCCACTCATGTAGTTTAAAGTCGATTCCGAACGACAAATGTTTGAGAAACTCTTTATGGCAATTTTATTTACTCTCAGAGTCTTTACCAGAAATCTGCTGAGAGGTAGTCGCCGAAGAAATATTTTTCAAATTTCGGTTTGATATCTGACGTGGGGTTTGAGCCGTGGCCAACACAGCACCCACTAGACTACGGCGACTTCCAACCTCTTCTCCTTTTCCAATTTCCCTATCTCTTTCACTATCCTTTCTCTCTTCTAAGACGAATTTCTAATGGGTCATTTTGATCTCTGCTTATTGTATTTGTCCCAATGAGAAGTACACGTCCTCAAAGCTAACATAACCTCGGTACGACTCTTTACCTAATTTCATACTGGACAAGCTTACAAGTAGCACTTATAGTATCTTTCTGTCTGTTGTTTTAATCTTTATTTTTGGATCCACAATTCAATGATTTGAATACCAAGAAAATAAATACGCTGAGCGGCAGGCAATCATTGATTGTGGGCCTTCGAGAGATATAGAAATCAGCTGAAAATAAATGTTTTAATGAAGAAGCATTTCCAAATAATGGCAATATCGAGAAGATGAATTTGTACTCTGAGACATCAAGCCAATGTCTGTACATACATACATGGAACATATACACTTAATCTTCTGGGTAAACTGGCAGCTCTATCATCATTTGCTTATTTGAAATACCATCATTAACGAAACCTCAAATAATACAAATTAACTACCGGAAGAAAAAACGTTTATTTAGGCTTTATGTTTCATTCATATTCGCCGTAGTCTAATAGGTATCGGGCTTGCTTTTTAGATGTGAGTTCACGTTTAAAACCCCAGATTTCATCGTCGACTGCCTTATAGCAGAATTCTAGCAAAAATTCCAAGAGAAAGTAAAAATTGCTATTAAAACTGCTTCAAAAATCTGTAGTTCGGATATAATTTTACAATTAAACTTACTTAATAAATAAATTCAATGTTATTTTCTCTTTCAAATTATTTTTTTTTGTGTTGAAATCGAATAATATTAATAATAATAATTTTGTATATAAATTTTGTAATATAAATTGTAATTAGTCTGTAAGGATTTTCCATAGACTTGAAATAAATAAAACATTGAACTGTAGATCAAACTTATGGATAAAATCGTCACGCACAATATAAGTGGTGTGATAAACTAACTGAACAAGTTGTAGTTATGATCAATTAAATATTGATGGAACCTGAAACTTCTATCGTTCTCTCTCTTCTTCTTCGAAATTCCTGAATGGTTCTCTGAGATGCTACTCACGCACAATTAAAGAATCTTCTGCGACTGCAACTCCGAAACGAAGCTTTTCCGTGGGCCTTACAGTTCAATTGTAGGGAAGATCTCTAAAAGATAAAAAGAGATATTTTTACGTATTCTGGAACACATACATAATTAGTTTACATAAGAGCTTAAGTCTGAAACAAAACTTTTGATCAGTTTTTTGTTTTTCTTTTTTTACTTCTCGATTTGCTTCTCATTTCTAGACAGAGTACTTAGACAGTCAGCTGTATTGATCACCAGTGTCCATTCCAACCAAAGACATTGTTTGCTTGTCTCAATTGGCTCCCCTCCAGTCTTTTATTAAAGCAAAGAGCTGAGTTGGTGGCAGTAAGACTTTATCCAGCTCAAACATGGCCCAACCTGGACTATGCATTTGCTGTTCTTCTGGGAAGATATGGACACATCCGAGTCGATTATAACTTTCTAAATACAACATTTGATTTTAGAATTCCAAGGAAAGATTTTTTCTCTAAAAATACGGAGGATAGGGTGTGGCATATATATTAAGGGTTCTACTAATAAACCCTTATACAGGTATCTTGACTACTGTAGTATTTTCCAGGAAGAGGCCATGGCCATTTTCGAAACGAATCTCTGAAAATTTCTTGATTTACTTGAAAAGCTAGACTGCGATTAACCACTAACCAATGTAGTTTCAACGTCCGTTCTTGTCCAATATTATCATTTATTATTTCTCAAGCATATTTGGGATCATTCATTCTTATATGGATTCCGGGACATAGGGATACCGTTGGAAATTCCATTGCAGATGATGGCAGGTACGGAACTCGCAATCTCTAACATGTTACAAGGCATTCCGATAAAAAAAAATGGTAATATACCAACAAAAGCCAGCATAAGAAATGGTAAACCAGTAAACAAAAATACAACAACAAGTACTACAAGAATAAGTGTAAACAAAATACACAAACAACAATAATGAAACAACGATGTTTACATTTATAAAGATCACGAGAAGGCGAAGTCAAGAACATTCGCCTTCAAGAGCATTCATCAGACTGTTAACGTTGCCATATAAAAGGCAAGACAAAGCAGGCGAGTGAGTAAGTAAAAGTTCAGTTAGTCTCATATGAAGACTTGGTGTGTTTGAAGAGAGTAATCGTGGTTTGAAGATCTCCGTTACAAAGATCAATCGAACAATTATCTTGTAATTGTCTTTCTTTTTGCAAAAACTGTAAACAGAGGAACAACAAACAAAGCAATTGTGGTTATTTACATAAAGTTGTGAACAGTGGCACACAGAATTGTGCGAATAATAAACAATTTTAATTAAAATTAAACACAAATTTATTTTTATTTTATTTGCAGTCTACGAGCTTATATTTTAAACGGTTTGGAAAAAGAAAAAATCATAACAATATGAATTTAAAGCGAAAAAACTTAAATTCAATAAAACTGTACATGAGTTGATGGTAGATGATATTCTTATTAAAATAACGTTAGCCTACTACAACCGTTTTTAAATTTAAGGAATTAAGATAGAAATATATTTTTGTAGGCACACACGCGTTAGTATATATTTCTATTGATTTGTATCATGTCACATGTTATTGTCAACATTTATGTTCTTACACTGATGCTATCACAACCAGCATCTGATAAAAGTGTCAAAATAACAAGTATTCTTCACATACATACATATGTATGGACATGTACAAACATTTTATCATTCAAAGCAGACACATTTGTATAACAGTTATGTTTATAGACAAAATATTTTATATCCTATTTTATATTACACATACATACATACGTACACACGGAGTACACAACTCTTCATGTAATTTCAACACAATATGACATATATGTTTATAAACATACATACATATATTTATATATCTAAAAGTTGTTATAAGTATTTATGTTTTTCTAGCATAAATTTAAATTTACTGTTCTGCAGTGATATGTTTGTAGAATTTGTCTTTTTAAATGGAAGTTTTGAACAGTAATATTAGGCTTTACATCTCGGCTAATATTTTAGATGAAAAATAATTTACGCAGTATTGCTCACAAGAACTCGGCCTCACGTAGGCAAGAACTTACCCAAGTTGCCTCTAGACGAAGAAAGTGAAGTCGCCGTAGTCTAGTAGGTAGTGTGTTGGCTTATTAAACGTAAGGGCAGAGTCCAAACCCCAGGTCAGATATCAAAACGAAATATATAAAAAAAAATATTTCTTCGGCAACTTCCTCTCAGCTCTGATAGTAAATAAACCTGCCATGAAATGTTTCCCAAAAACTGTCGTTCGGAGTCGACTTTAAACTGTAGGTCCCGCCACTCCTGCATAAAATTAACGTACACAACATAAGTGGTGTAAGAAGCTAGGTTCTAAAGACACACGATAGCCGCACCACGAATGGTTTTGAATGGTGCAAATAAGCACTGAAGTCACCATAGTCCTGTTGGCAGTGTGTTTTCTTATTAGACGTGAGATCGCAGGTCAAACCCCAGGTTAGACATATCGAAATATAAAAAATATATATCTTCAGCGACTTCCCCTCAGCAGATTTCAGTCAAGAACACTGGAAATAAATAAAATTGCCATGAAAAAGGTCTTCAAAAATCTATCATTCAAAATCGACTTTAAACTGTAGGTCTCGCCACTAATGTGGATAAAATTAGCACACCCAACGTAAGTGATGTAAGAAGCTAGGTCGTAATCCTGACTGAAGGATTGTAATGACCAATTATGTAAGTGTATATGTATGTAAAAAGGACAATAAATTGTGATATCACACGATTGAAATATAAAATAGACCAATTATTGCTGCATAGCGACAATCGCTTAATTCTATCTGAACATTCTAAGACAATATACGTACTCAGGCAAAAGAAAAAATGTTTGCTAAAATGTCATAAGGACACTCACTATGATATACAGTGGACAGCAAAAGTTTTAGTACTGCAATATATTTTAGTAATTTTATGAATTTTAGCCAAAAGTTTGTCTAAAAATTTATAGTTTTTATACTTATTTTATTAATTTATATCTGTTTTATTATAAAACAAAATTTTGTTTAATGTTTTTCATAAAACAAGAGAAAAGTAAGGAAAAGTTTTAGATGACTCCATTGGTACCCTCAAGGAAAATCCTGAGTAAATTTAAAATTCAAAGGCCTAATATATGAAAATGTTATCCCTTTTATTTAGTAGAATATCCCATGAGCAAGTTTTTCGGTTGACTTTTGTTTGAGGTTTAGCGATTACGTAACCGTTCTTCCAAATGATATCCTAAATACTCTCTTAAAGTCATATCGGAACTTTGTGCAAGAGTATTGAGCCTGTGGAGTTTTTTTTTTTTGTCAATATATATTGCCGTACTAAGACTTTTGCTGTTCACTGTATATACTAATTTTAGATATTAGTAGATGCCTAAATGAATCTTACATAAAGATCAAATGCAAAAATACCAATCGGACATTGTTGCATAGCACTTACAGCTATAATTTTGAATGTGATTGCTGACAACGATGCGTTGCATGTCCTCAAGAAACAGTAGGCAATTATAGATCATGCTGTATTCAAGTATCTAGCAATGGAAGAATACGCTTAGAAATGTAACTTTGATTAATCATACAATCGAACCTAGCGTATGCAAATAAAACAAAAGTAATTCTAATAAATAAGATTGACATGAAAAGTTTCCCAAACATTTGTCGTTCGGAATCGACTTTAAACTGTAGGTCCCGCCACTCATGTAGGAAATTAACACACACAACATATGTGGTGTTAGAAGCTATGCCGTAATCCCGACTGAAGGGTTGTAATGGTCAATTATGTATGTATGAATTCACATACATAATTGGTCACTACAACTCTTATTAAGAATTACTACCTAGCTTCTCACACCACTTAAGTTGTGTGTGTTAATTTTATATATGAGTGGTTGTATACTGTAGCTCCCGTTTAAATTCTAATCCGAACGACAGAGTTTTTAGACAAATGTTGCATGGCAAATTTAATTTACTCTCAGGGTTTTTGCAAAAAATCTGCTGAGAGGAAGTCCCCGAAGGTATATTTTTTATATTTCGTTTTGATGTCTGACCCGTACTTTTGAACTGTGACATCATGTCTAATAATGCAACACACTACTACTAGACTACGGCGACTTCGAAGGAATTCTACTACGAGGTAATTCTACTTTCCACAAAGAATTGAGAGGCGGTTAACAGATGATTGCTGCAATTAAAGAACGCTGTGAGAAAATAATAAAACAATAACTCATATGAAAAGGGGTAATAGGGAATCAGTTGTGAGGGTTACCAACCTGCTAAATAACTATCTGTAGTAGTTTGTTGAAGATATAGTCATATCAAGTTTTCCAATTTCAATACCGCAATAGAAGATTTATCGAACATAATTCAATTGTACTAACGTTTTTTGCTCAATGTAAGTAATTTATAAATAAATCGATAAATAATATACAACATGGTAAACCTCTACATGTGTTATACATATATCTACAATGTACACACATGGTATGGATACATATTTCCCCATTTGCACGACTACATTTGCACACATATAACGTTGAAAATGTTTACTTATTTATTATTGATGTGTGTGTGTTGTTGAAATTACTAGAAGTGGCACTAAATATCAAAATTGCATTCATTTCCGGTGATCCTGTGATTTGATTAACATCCGTTCTAGTTTGCTTTACTCTGTTCTCTATCCTTTATTATTTTGAGTATGGCGTGCTAAAGTATTTTCATTTTTTTTCTCTACGTTTTGTAAACAAATTATTGGTGATGTTGAAGTGCAATTGCTATTTTTCTTTTTCTGTTATTTTAATTTTTTATTTTAACATAGAAACTCAATATGTGTTTCAATATAATGACTATTTTAAACAAATTATTTATTTATTTATTTATTTATTTATTTATTTATTTATTAATTACAATACAATTACAAATTATATTCTAATTTTATACGAGCGGAGTAACAAGACCATATGCTCGGTAGTGTCACAGACCAGAGTCTCTGGTGGGAATCGAACCCACGACCCTCACGCTAATAGTCTAGCACACTACCCACTAGACTACCAGGGCACCCACAAATTATTTATAAGCATTGAGTTAAATTTAAATTTAAAATTTCTAAATTCGATTTTCATCCAAATGTATTACAACAATTATTGATCTATGTGAGGTGGGATGAAGCAAAAAATAAAATTGCGGATATTTGAATTGTTGTGAATTTCTACCATACATCTTAGAAAACTTAATAACAAATCATTTAGAAATTTTGAATGGAAATTGAGTTTTCCAAATTTGTAAAATATTTATCAAATACCGTCTTTTTTTCACAAAAATTTTAGTATAGTCTGTACGACAGATCTAGTTTTTCATCAAAAGATACAAACTTAAGCACACATACAGTAGACAGCAAAAGTCAAGGTACCTAATTATATCTAAAAATTTCATTATTTTTAAGCAATAATATGTATTGGAAGTCTCCGTAGTCGAGTAGGTAGCGTGTTGGCTTATTAGACGTAAGACGAAATCAAAACGAAATATGAAATAAAAAAATATTTATTCGACGACTTCCTCTCAGCACAATTCTGGCAAAAAATCTGAGAGTAAAAAATTGCCATGACAAGTCGTTCGTAGTTAACTTTAAACTATAGGTCTCGCCACTCATGTATAAAAACATACACAGCTTAAATGGTGTGAGAAGCTAAGTCGAAATCCAGATTGAAGCGTTGTAATGACCAATTATGTATGCTTAGAACACAGAGTAAATTTAAAATTCAAAAGCTCGTACGTTCGTAGATTGCAAATAAAATAAATTTGTGTTTAATTTTAACAAAAATTGTTTATTGTTCGCACAATTCTATGTGCCACTGTTCACAATTTTATGTAAACAACAACAATTGCTTTGTTTGCTATTCTTCTGTGATGTCGCCTTAGTCTAGTAGGTAGTGTGTTGGCTTATTTGACGCGAAGCCATAGTTCAAACCCCAGATCAGACATCAAAACGAAATATGAAAGAATATTTCTTCGGCGACTTCCTCGCAGCAGATTTCTTACAAAAACTCTGAGAGTAAATAAAATTGCCATTAAAAGTTTCTCAAAAAAGTAGTCGTACGGAGTCGACTTTAAACTGTAGGTCCTGCTACTCATGCATAAAATTACATGAGTGGTGTTGATAAGCTAGGCTGTAATTTTGACTGAAGGGTTGTAATGGCCAATTACGTATGTATGTTATTCCTCTGTTTATACTCTTTGCATAAACAATAACAATTGTTAGACAATGGGCCTGTTCGTAAATGCATTACTGCGCTGCATATTATGCGCATCATGTTCATAAATGCAAATCTTGGCAGCACTGCTTACGTCAAGTGTTCGTAAATGCAACATTAAATCATATTATGCGCAAATAAACCCAAAACACTAATTATAAAAATGGCTGATGCATTGGATGAGTGAGACAGAGAGAATGGGAGTTTTAACAACAAGTTTCTTTTTTTCTTCCTTAAATGTCTTCTTTTTTGCACAAAGTACACTTTTTTTTGCATTTAACAATATTTTGTCCTTTGTTTTATCGTCCAGTTCAAAAATCAAACTTATTAATAATTTGTCCATTTCTGCAGTGTTTGTTCGTTCGTAAATGCAAACAAATAAATCAGCAAAAAGAAGCATCAGCAACATGTGATTAGCAGTGTGAGCGCAAAATAATCATATTATGCAGCGCAGTGATGAATTTACGAACAGGCCCAATTATTCGACAGATCTTTGTAACGGACATCTTCAAACCACCATTACTCTCTTCAAACACACCGTGTCTTCACACAAGCCTGACTGAACTTCACTAGTCGCCTGCTTTGCCTTGCCTTTTATATGGCAGAGTAAACAGTCTGATGAATGTTCTTGAAGGCGAAGGTTCATGACTTCGCCTTCTCGCAATCTCTATAAATGTAAACATCGTTGTATACATTTATTTTTGTAGTGTTGTTTGTGTATTTAGTTTACATTTATTCTTGTGGTGTTGTTTTTTTATTTTGGTTTACTTGTTTACCATTCTTTTTATGCTGATGTTTGTTGTAATATTAAGCAGCACGATAATTTGTAAACAGGTTTGTTTACTGCATTATTTTGTTTTAGTAGCTTTTGTTTATAATTTTAATGTCAAGCGATGTAAAAGCAAAACACCAATATATAGATTTTTCATTTTCGTAACAATATTAAAATGTCCACTAGGATATTCCTAACAGTCAAACACTCTATTTAACCCATCTGGCATTGAATGTATCATGAGCATGCATTTATGAGCAAGTTTTTCAGTAGACTTTTGTTTGACCTTCAGCGACTGCGTTACTATTCTTTCAAATAATCTTCTAAATACTTTCTTGGAGTCAAATTGGGACTTTGTTCAAGAGTATTAAGACTGTGGGAACTTTGGTAGGCAAATAAAAGTTTCACGTTAGCAGCAATATGATTGGGTTCATTGACTTGTTGGTGGTAATAATCATCATGAATTCTTAATTCTTCCGAAGTTTTGGAAAAATTTGTTCTCTCTTGTTCATTATAACCTCAATAAATTTTAACATTAAAAAAAATCATTCTATTTTGAACTTGCCTTGTTCATTACATAATTCCTATTCAAATTGTCTTAAATAAAGCAGATGATACGTCAAATAATTCACTTTCCCCTTCATTATTATTAAGAAATTGGACACTTAGTTCGGTTGATAAAAAATCCTTAAATCTTAATGATTCACATTCTGCTTTGTCTGCTTCAGGCATTAGCGTCATTTCATTATGATTGAAGACTCTTAGATTTCAAGTATTAACATCTTATCTTCTCTGCCATTTACTTCCAATTATAAATGAATGTAAACCATACTTATCGTTCTGTAATGTGATATGACAATGATTGAAAATGGCAAAACCGCAAAAGATAAACACAATAAATTAATAAATAATTGCTGATTTTGTAACAAAAAAATGTAAATGTATCACGTCAGTAAGATAAAAGAAGAATTCTTTAAGAATACATTCATTAAATTTAAATAAATTAATCAAAGCGTAAAAAATTAAAAACTTAAAACTATTGCAACATATTTTTCCAGCTTTGTTTGCTGTTTTCTTCACACTCTTCTGCGTAAACAATAACAATTATTCGTTATCTTTACAACGTTGGTCTTCAAACCACAATTTTTCTCTTTACACGCCACGCGTCTTCACACAAGACTGACTGAATTTTTATTGACCTCGTTGCCTGCTTTGTCTTGCCTTTTATATCGTAGGGTAAAAAATCTGATGAATGCTCTTGAAGGAGAATGACTTCGCCTACGTGAAATCTCTATGTATGTTTGTGTATTTTGTTTACATTTGTCCTTGTAGTGTTGTTGTTGTCTGTTGGTTTATTTTGTTTATACCATTCTTTTGTACTGATGTTGTTGCTATATTTTTGTTTATTTGTTGATCATGTAAACCAGTCCATAGTTTTTGTTTTTGTAGATTTTGTTTATCATTTTAATAAGGGGTGATTTTTTAAGAGCTATAGGAAAATTTAAAAAGAAAAACATAAAATTCAGAAAATGCATGAAATCTTTATTTGAATCGATAGTACAGTCCATATAATTTAATGTTTGAAGATTATTTCATCCAAATGTTGACCGCGACTGCGCCTCAAATGGTCCATCCGCTTAGTCCAATTTTGGCATACTCTTTCCAACATTTCGGCCGGTATCTCACGAATAAATGCTTCTATGTTGTCTTCCAATGTGTCAATTGAAGCGGGCTTAACTGTATAGATATGAGCTTTAACATAGCCCCACAAAAAATAGCCTAAAGGCGTTTAAATTGCTCGATCTAGGCGGCCAATTAAACGGTCTCGAACTTGAAGTAAAATGTTCACCGAACTCGCCTCTCAATAAGTCCATTGTTACGCGTGCTGTGTGGCATGTGGCACCGTTTTGTTGAAACCATATATCATGCAAGTCAAGCTCTTGCATTTTGGGCAAAAAAAAGTTGGATATCATCTCACGGTAGCGCTCACCATTCACAGTTACGTTACGATTCGCAGCATCTTCGAACAAGTACGGTCCAGTGATGCCACCAGCCCATAAACCGCACCAAACTGTGACTTTTTCTGGATGAATTGGTAGCTTATTCAATACTTCTAGGTGATCTTCACTCCAAAATCGGCAATTCTGCTTATTTACGTATCCATTGAGCCAAAAATGAGCTTCGTCGCTGAGTCGATTAAACTGGATATAAAATGGAAGAAGCGCGCGATGAACTTTCTTAACAGAGCACGCATTTTGATCATAAAATTCAATGATTTGCAAGCGTTGTTCATTTGTAAGACGATTCATGGTTAAATTATAGACTAAACTGAAGATGTTTGACAGTGAAACAAAACACGAACAATGCGTGAGCTATTTAAAACAGTGTTGCCAAAAAGATAATAGCTAAAAAATCACCCTTTATTAAACTACGTAACACCATTTCTGGCTACACATTTTCTTCATCTTTCAGGCAATTTGCGGGTTTCACGCCAATAAAACTGCTCGTCTTTTGGCACCCAGTTTTCGATTTCCTTTCTTAAGTTTAAGAGCTGTGCAACCATTGCGTGTCCTATTATAAAGGAAATAGTAATCAAGTCTGGTAAATACGGTGGGTGCTGCAGCAGCTCCCAGCCTAATGATTTAATTGTGCCTTGAATAGGTTTTGTATTGTGTGCGGATGTATTGTCATGTTGCAAAATTACCCTTTGTGGCTTAAATACCGTGGATAACAATGAGAAATATTTATTAAATATGAAGCACTAATTCAGATCATTACAAGCAAGTAATTTACCCTGTAACAAGTTTATCATCAAACACATTTCCATATTTTACTACTCTTTCAAACTACTTTCCCAATTCGTGCACAATACTAGACTTAAGTAGGATTACGAGCAAGTAAGCTGATGGAAAAATTTGGCATGTAATCCTGTGGCACTGCAGTCACATGATTAAATTATTGCAGCAATATCAATGTCGTAAAAAACCATTTGACGTAATGTAATGGCATAAATCGTAAATATTTTTAGCAGTTGAATCTGGCAGCAACATGATTAATTTTTATGGCTGAATTAGGGACTGCTATTAAATTTTTTTGGTGTAAAAACTGCAATAAAATTGTGTTTAAACAGTTAAGCTGGATTAAAAACACTTTTTGGTGATTTTACACAAGTTTAATCTGTAACCTAAAGCACAAACACAAAATAGTATTTAACATTGGCATGTTTTCTAACTCAAAAGGGATTCTAACAAAACAATGTTTTCAATAAACGTGTAAAGAACATAAACAAATTTCAAATATGCTTTAAATTTCACAAAGGAAAGAAAATGTATATACATGTATATAATTATAACACAATTATACTCTTATAATGTTGTTGCCCTTAATTTTTCATTTTAAACTACCATAACCATCATACACAGCCAGCGCTATGCTCATTATCAAAGTAACCATTTTCATTATCGTCATTAACCATAGCTGGCAACACTATAACCTGCACGTTGCAACTGATGTAATTAAAAAACCTTCGAGCAGTGTCAACATTATGGTTAACTTTAGAAACACGTTTAGTGCAAGGCATTGCAACAGGTGGTGTTTTTCATAAAAGCAAAATATTGTTACGTTTTTACCCTTTTAAAAACGTTTAAAATATGAGTTCGTATATTGCAAATAAAATAAAAATAAATTGGTGTTTAGTTTTAAATCAATTCTTTATTGTTCGCACAATTCCGTGTACCTTCTTTGGCAACTTGATTTACACAACAACAATTTGCTTTATCTGTTATTCTTCTTTACACTCGTTCATGAGATCTTTTCAACGGAGATCTTTAAATCACGATTATTCTCTTCACACGCAACGCGTCTTTATACAAGACTGACTGAATTTTTTCTGATCCCGTTGCCTGCTTTGTCTTGCCTTTTTATATGCCCACGCAAACAGTCTAATGAAGGTTCTTGAAGTAGAATGTTCGTGATTTCCCTTTTTCGAGAACTTTATCCCGACTTCATTGTTGTTTGTGTACTTTGTTCACATTACTTGTTGTTGCGTTCTCGCTTACTTACTTGTAACAACTTCGTTGTATTTGTTAGTGAAGCTTTTGTTTATCGTTTTAATGTTGAACGATGGTACACCGTTTCCATTTTCGTACCAAAATTAATTTAGTAGTAGAAACATAGAATTATAATAATAAAATTAGAAATAAAAAAAATAATATTTAATTCATTAAGTCTACTGGCAGGAATATAAAAATGTATACGTCAGAAAAAGGCGGTCTATCGAAATTATTTGAGCAACAGAATAAGAATCGAAGTCGGCACTGAGATTATTATTATTAGGCACGCCTAAAAACCCAATGGTGACCTGAGATCCGGAATTAAACCTATGATAAAGAATATTGGGACGATTCGGTCGCGTTTGAAAAAATTGAAGAATGTTTAATATTTTGTTGACGTTTTATAACACTTGTTGGTGACGGCATTAGGGCATCATCGTTTTCGCAGTCATCATAATTTTTTTCTGTGGCGGTAACGCAATTTTGTAGAATATTGTCAGGAGAGCCTCAAAATTTGTGCAATATATCGTCTTTTGTTGTCTTAATTGGTACACTACCCCTCGAACCTGGTGGCAATAGATGATGATGGTGGGTTCTTCATTGTCATTGTTGCTGATTTTAAGGCACGATCAAAAGACACGGTATGATCTATTCAAATCCATATAAATTCAAAGCTTCAAGGTTACGTTAGATAAAGTGGTCGGCATTCCTTGAAGTAAAATATCCAACTTATGCCATCATTAAGGCCCATTACGATACCACAATCATTATTAGAGAAAACCAATTCAAATCCAAAAAAAAAAAAAATAATTGAGAGGTTGACTCCTCAGACACACAGATCCTGTAAAAGACATTCAATGGAAAGTCAAAACTTTCGAAATACCTATTGTGCAATGGATACATACATAATTGGTCATTAAAATCCTTCAGTCAGTATTATGGACCTAGCTACTCACATCACTTATGTTGCGTGTGTTAATTGTTTACATGGGTGGCGGGACCTACAGTTTAAAGTCGACTCTGAACGACAGATTTTTGAGAAACTCTTCATTGCAGTTTCATTTACTCTCAGATTTTTTGCCAGATATCTGCCGAAGAAATATTTTTTTTATATTTTCGTTTTGATGTCTGAGCTGGGGATTGAACCCAATACACCAAGTAATTTAAGGATAAAAGTGAGTCAGTCCTCTTATTATCCATACGCATCGCGAAGAGTCAAGAAATTTTACACGTACTTTTTTACTGTTAAGGAGATTAAGACTCTGTGGGGAAAAAAGCGGATAATATGCAATTTAGCTGAGGAAATCTTAATACATACGCCGTGTGACATATCGGTGATAGCGAGCTCTGTACCAACATGACCAGCTCATCAACAATTCAACTTCCAAAGATATTCTTATGTCCAGGAACTCATATATTATTTACCTTTGAACGATTCGAATTTTCCCTAAGAAATCCTTGGCATTCAAGGGCAATCGCAGCCTGGCTGCCGGAATAGATCAAAATGTTTTCAGAGAATATCCCGCCACCCAGCGGGCATTGCACCGCTTTCAAAATGGGAATGAGGTGAAAAATACTGGAGTAAGCCTGCAATCTATAAGAAAGTTTTATACAAGAACCCTTAATGCATCTTTAAGCAGGGGGCATCAATCTCAAGGAAATCCAGTTGGAACCTCCAGATCTTTGGATCAGAAGTTTCTAGTTGGAATTCTAAAATCAAATGATATTTTCACAAGGTTATATGCTACCACACTGGTAATCGAACCGATGTGTTCGATTCCTTCCTCAATTGCGGCATGTCCGCAGTTCAACTTCGGCCAGGACAGAAGATACTAAAACAATATAAGAAGTTTTTAGAGTAGTGGTGTTTCAAGTGCTGCAAACTTCTGTAAATCGTGCAACAGACATCCTACTCCAAAAAAATTCATTTTGAAGCCCCAGACATAAGACAAGCCCTGGGAAAAAAGGTTCATTACCAATATAATAAATCCAACAATCTAATACATTTTCACAGAATGTATTGAGTATTACAACGATAATGTGATAATAGATTCTTATACAACTCTATTATCACAGAACCTGCTCAAGCATTGCTTAAAAATTGAGTATTTAATAACAGTAAATAAAACCTAAGAAACAGTTTGAATTATTGAAGTGCCCCTACTAATTTCTTGTGTATCATATAAACCATTACATTAGCTATTGACATGCTATATACATAAGTGCCCACCCTTGTATCTTTGAAATAAGTATGTACATACATCTGTTACATATGTATTCGAAGCAAAGCCCGAATGCAATGCCGTACTAATCTAACCTGAAACATTTACTGTGTATTACCTTTTACAACAGTGTATTCTAATTATAAGCACATTTTAAGAACATTTTAGAACGGAGAAAAACTTCATATACATACAACCTCTTAAATACATAGTTTTATACACGGTGTTATTAAGTGAATACAAAGTCATAAAGAAACTTACTTAACGACTGCAGCCTAGCAAGTAAATTTCAACATATACTTCAAACTGAAAGTAATAAGACATAAAATAGGGGCAATAGTTCTGTATATTCTTCCTTCTGCAGAAAATTAATGGAAGTGGTGGAGTAATTTAACTTCTTGGAGTAGTAAATTAATGTAAAATGGTTACATCACTAAATGTAATTATAACGGGTCTTTCGCTAAGGGCTTTCTATTTTTAAATTTAAATTAAATTAAGTATGGCTGCCTTCCAAAATGTTAGTTGCTTTGTGTTTGAACAAAGTATCGTGTTTCATAATGCCGCTGTACAAAATATATACAATGTATTCTATTTCAAAACGTCGTCAATGAGTATTTTTAACGCAGTCAAATAACAATCAGGCATCGGATTTATAGTTGATGCATTGTTTGGTTACTTTGCATATCTACATAGCTTATATACAGTAGTCGAACTGCATACAAACTTTGTGTTGATACATTTGGGAAGGCAGCCTATGTGTGAGATATCTTACTTACTGACTTAATTGGTCCTTAGTCACGATTACCCTTTAGCCACGACTACGACATAGCTTCTTACACTACCTATGTTGTTGAGTAGCGGAACTCAGATTTCGTTTCCGAACCCTTTTATGGCAATATTATTGACTCTCAGAGTTTTGCCCAGAAGACTTTTGAGAGGATTCCGATTTGTTCGAAATGTCAGAGCAGTGCTAATAAGCCAACATATCACCTACTAGACTATGGAAACCTTACATATGTGTGCGAAATATCACAGAAATTTTATAGTTGTTTGAGACCTATTGATCTCTTACATAGTTGCCTTAGTCTCGTAGGCAGTGTGTTCGTTTATTAGACGTAAAGCCCGGGTTCGAGCCCCAAGCCAGACATCAAAAACGAAAGATGAAAAAAAACATTTCTTCGGCGACTTCCTTCTCTCTGAGAGTAAATAAATCTGCCATGAAAAAATTTCTTAAAATCTGTCCCTTGGAGTCGAAGTTAAACTGTAGGTCCCGCGACTCAAGTATAAAATGAGCGCACACAACATGAGTGTTGTGAGAAGCTATTCCGTAATCCTGACTGATGAAAAAACAATGTAATTACAAAATAGTTATCATTGTACAGTTCTTTAGGTTTTATTCTGCGTAACTGTTCTAAGTGCAGCCAAATACTTTATTCCGCAAATTTTTTATTTTTTAATTGTTTTTCATTGTATGTATGTACACATATACGACTAACAAAATTGTTTTAATTTCAACTTAAAGTTTATCTTATGAAAACAGTGCTTAGCACAAAAGTTTTTTAATTGTTTCATTTTCAGTTTTCTTCAGTTTATTGCGATAAGAACTAGTTTTGGGTCTTTTTAAGATTTAGTTTCAATAAATCTTCTTTGTTGTTCCAACTTATCTTTGTTTTTATTTGTTAATATTTTCTATTTGCCAGCATAGAAAACGTCTTACAGATCTGATACATATATATATGTATATACATAGTTTTAAAAGATTTTTTTCTTGTGGCATATCTTGTAATAAATTTCAATTGTTGAAATAGATTTTTCCACTATCATCATCGCTATATACAATATCCTGTCCACAAAACTTCATATACTCTAGTATATTGTTTTTAACATCTTAAACATACATGTGTAAATTTTAACGTAAATAAATAAGTGTATTGTGCATATACAGTTAACGAAAAAAAGTCTTCATACACCGGTGTATAACCAATTCTTTTTATCAAATTAAAAAAAAGGCATTTAGAATCAAGAATATTTGAAGAAATTATAACATAGAAATTGTTGGTAAGAAAAGTAAAAATTAGCAGGTTACACCGTTGTATGTAAACTTTTTTCCTTTCTTTATTTGATTTGCAGGATTTATTTTATCAAGGATAAGTGTAGTCATCTGTATTTAAAGAAACAAACATATTGTTACGGTTTTAACCTTTTAAAAACGTTAAAAATATGAGTTCGTAGATTGCAAATAAAATAAAAATTAGTTTGTGTTTAGTTTTAAATCAATTTTTTATTCTGTGTTCCATTGTTCACAACTTGATGTAAACAACAAAAATTGCTTTGTTTGTTATTCTCTTTTGCATTCTTTTGCGTAAACGCTAACACTTGTTCGGCAGATCTTTATAATGGAGATCTTCAAACCCCGATTATTCTCTTCACACGCAACGCATCTTCACACAAGACTGACTGAATTTTTACTGACCCCGTTTCCTGTTTTGTCTGGCCTTTTATATGACAATGGCAAATAGTCTCATGATTGATCTTGAAGGCGAATGTTCGTGTCTTCGCCGTCTCGAGATCTCCATAAATGTAAACATTGTTGTTTCATTGTTTTTTTTTTATTTTATAAATTTTAATTATAATACATTTACAAATTAAATGTAATTATTATTACGAGTTGAGTAACTTAGACCATGTGCTCGGTGTAGTGTAACCGACCAAAGCCTCTGGTGGGAATCGAACGCACGACCCTCACGTTAATAGTATAATACATGTGGGATTTGTTGATCCGGTTGGTTGGAAATAAAAGAAACGCACACCTTAAATATTTATAATTATATTTTATTTGTTGATTAAAATTGTGTGTCCGTCCTTTTATTGTTTGCTTGTTTGCATGTCCAACTCTTCACTATGACTGTCCCTTCATAATCCTTTCTAACTTCAACTTCCTCCGTCTTCCAATATAAACGTAAATATAAAGTCTCTCTCTGACTCTTGCTCTATCTCTAACTTTCTTCAATTCCTTCATATTCCTATTAGTCTCTCTTCGCTGCCTGTCTCACACTTCTACGCTGTCCAACATTTGGCATTCCTACATACACTACCCACTAGACTACCAGGGCGCCCCTGTTTCATTGTTGTTTGTGTATTTTGTTAACATTGCTTGTTGCTGCTTTTTTGTTTACTTGTTTATCCCTTTTTTGTACAGATGTTGTGGTTATGTTTTTATTTACTTGTTTATCATGTAAACAAGTTCATTGCTTTAATTTTAGTGGCTATGTAACACCATTTCCATTTTCGTAACAATATATATTTACATGCCATTTAATTTCACTTGGTGAATGAAATATACATCAAAAATTTTATGCTTCGGCATAGTTGAATTTTATACTAAACAAAGTGGAATTGAAGTACATCGTTTGCTCACCGATACATGCATACATGCATAATCCGTCATTACAACACTTTAGTCAGGATTACGAAATAGCTTCTCACACCAACAGTTTAAAGTCGACTCCGAACGAGAGATATTTTAGAAACTTTTTCACGGCAATTTTATTTCCTCTGCTAAGAAGTCGCCGAAGTAATATTTTTTCAAATTTCGCTCATGGCCTCACGTCTAATAAGCCAATACGTATGCTTATTTTAAGTAAAACGTGTGTCAGTAAGAATGCACTTCTTCATCATATAGTAACAGCTCATAATTTTTTGGAAATACTTGTGACTTCTTCCGTTTAATTATGACAAGTTGGTCAAATTGCCACAATGGCTCTGATAATAGGCCATTATTATTTACATTAAATTTTCACAGAGGTGCAACTGTATGTCACCAATGATTCCGATGGATTCGAATTTGAATTCAAAAAATCATAATTATTTTGGGTGCTAATTCACATAAAAGTTTCTTGTGGAAATCGCTGCTGCAGCAGATCAATTATTTTAAGTGCAGTGTGCTGCTGATGTATGCAGTACAGATTACGCCACAAAAATGCTGTTACCATGTTATAAATGTTTATATAAAATGAGTGACAATTGTTTAAAATTATTCGTAAAAGAATAATTATTTCAGTTATCGCATACAAACCCTCTTTCCCTACTTCTCTAAATATCTTTCTGGTATACAATGTATTGTACAACTAAATGTCATCTCCTGAGTGTTGGAATTAAAACTACAAAAATTTATTAATTAAACGTTGCGTCTAAACGATATATAATAACGCTTAATAATGATTAAAATCGTTCTTGGCCAATGCCACCACAATGCAATTACGAGGATAAAAATAAATTAAACAAAAGTAAGCAAAAAAAAAACAAACAAAAGCCAAACCGACAACAACAAAATACACACTTCGTATGGTACTTTAATAATTGTTACACTGCTATAGCTATATAGCCTATAATTATACTTTAACACGGCCATCGTTTATAAATTCAAGTACAAGCAAATGTTACATTGTCCAAATTGAAAGGTGTTAAATTTAGATAGTAAAGTACAGTACAATACAGTTCACTAAAATGTAAAACTAACGTTCAATAAAAATATCTCTGAATGATTTATTCAAATCGTTGGCGCCTTCAGTATGTCTATTGAAAATCATTATTCATTTGGCATACATGTCAGTGTTTGACATTTAATTGATTTGACGCAATATATAAAGAAACACTCCTTAATGGAAAATGATTTCGACACACACTATAAATGTCCATAATCAGTTAAAGAGCAATTGCTTCAATATTTCATTCGCTTGAGGCTTTTACATTTCTCTTTTATCGATGAAAAAAACATGTTTCTAGTCATTATACTAGAAATACTTTTTTTTCTTCTTTTCGATAAAAATATGTCACTAGACACACTGAAATAGCAATTGGCTTATTATTTTTATCACGTGGGCAAAAGTGACACAAAACTGGCAGCTAATTTTCAAGAATAAAGTGAACAAAGTAAACGTTTTTACATGGCGCAATATTACGTACACATTTTTTCTGCTATATGGAACAAAGCGTAGAAGAAATGTCATGTAAATTTGGAAATTTTTTTTTTATAAATTCAGCAGCTGTATAAGTAATACATTCAAAAAAATCGATGGGAAATTATTTTCTTCAACGAAATTTATGTACAATTATTGTTACACAATTTCACAGTTTAATACAATTTCGTTTTAGGAGATTACGTTTACCACAATAAAATGTGGATCTAGTATATAGAAATGAATTTAAACACGTGTACAGTAAACAAGCGAAAACGTGAATATCCAGAAATGTGAACACTTCTCTTGTGTATCCTTAAACACTTTCTCTATCTAAATCTAAATGAAACAAATTGTGTGTGAGATATTATCGATAATTTTCATCAATCTCTTGTATCTGGTGAATCCTTAAACACTTCCTATTTGTAAATCTAAATGAAACAAATTGTGTGTGAGATATCATCGATAGTTTTCATCGATCTCTTGTATTTGGTGTATCCTTAAACACTTCCTATTTGTAAATCTAAATGAAACAAATTGTGTATGAGATATTATCGCTAATTTTAATCGATCTCTTGTATTTGGTGAATCCTTAAACACTTCCTATTTGTAAATCTAAATGAAACAAATTGTGTGTGAGATATTATCGATAATTTTCATCAATCTCTTGTATCTGGTGAATCCTTAAACACTTCATATTTGTAAATCTAAATGAAACAAATTGTGTGTGAGATATCATCGATAGTTTTCATCGATCTCTTGTATTTGGTGTATCCTTAAACACTTCCTATTTGTAAATCTAAATGAAACAAATTGTATATGAGATATTATCGATAATTTTAATCGATCTCTTGTATTTGGTGAATCCTTAAACACTTCCTATTTGTAAATCTAAATGAAACAAATTGTGTATGAGATATTATCGATAATTTTAATCGATCTCTTGTATTTGGTGAATCCTTAAACACTTCCTATTTGTAAATCTAAATGAAACAAATTGTGTATGAGATATTATCGATAATTTTAATCGATCTCTTGTATTTGGTGAATCCTTAAACACTTCCTATTTGTAAATCTAAATGAAACAAATTGTGTGTGAGATATTATCGATAATTTTCATCAATCTCTTGTATCTGGTGAATCCTTAAACACTTCCTATTTGTAAATCTAAATGAAACAAATTGTGTATGAGATATTATCGATAATTTTCATCAATCTCTTGTATCTGGTGAATCCTTAAACACTTCCTATTTGTAAATCTAAATGAAACAAATTGTGTGTGAGATATCATCGATAGTTTTCATCGATCTCTTGTATTTGGTGTATCCTTAAACACTTCCTATTTGTAAATCTAAATGAAACAAATTGTGTGTGAGATATTATCGATAATTTTCATCAACCTCTTGTATTTGGTGAATCCTTAAACACTTCCTATTTGTAAATCTAAATGAAACAAATTGTGTGTGAGATATTATCGATAATTTTCATCAATCTCTTGTATCTGGTGAATCCTTAAACATTTCCTCTTTCTAAATCTAAATGAAACAAATTGTGTATGAGATATCATCGATAATTTTCATCGATCTCTTGTATTTGGTGAATCCTTAAACACTTCCTATTTGTAAATCTAAATGAAACAAATTGTGTATGAATATTATCGATAATTTTCATCAATCTCTTGTATCTGGTGAATCCTTAAACATTTCCTCTTTCTAAATCTAAATGAAACAAATTGTGTATGAGATATCATCGATAATTTTCATCGATCTCTTGTATTTGGTGAATCCTTAAACACTTCCTATTTGTAAATCTAAATGAAACAAATTGTGTGTGAGATATCATCGATAATTTTCATCGACCTCTTGTATTTGGTGAATCCTTAAACACTTCCTATTTGTAAATCTAAATGAAACAAATTGTGTATGAGATATTATCGATAATTTTCATCAATCTCTTGTATCTGGTGAATCCTTAAACATTTCCTCTTTCTAAATCTAAATGAAACAAATTGTGTATGAGATATCATCGATAATTTTCATCGATCTCTTGTATTTGGTGAATCCTTAAACACTTCCTATTTGTAAATCTAAATGAAACAAATTGTGTGTGAGATATTATCGATAATTTTCATCAATCTCTTGTATCTGGTGAATCCTTAAACATTTCCTCTTTCTAAATCTAAATGAAACAAATTGTGTGTGAGATATTATCGATAATTTTCATCGATCTCTTGTATTTGGTGAATCCTTAAACACTTCCTATTTGTAAATCTAAATGAAACAAATTGTGTGTGAGATATTATCGATAATTTTCATCAATCTCTTGTATCTGGTGAATCCTTAAACATTTCCTCTTTCTAAATCTAAATGAAACAAATTGTGTATGAGATATCATCGATAATTTTCATCGATCTCTTGTATTTGGTGAATCCTTAAACACTTCCTATTTGTAAATCTAAATGAAACAAATTGTGTGTGAGATATCATCGATAATTTTCATCAATCTCTTGTATCTGGTGAATCCTTAAACATTTCCTCTTTCTAAATCTAAATGAAACAAATTGTGTGTGAGATATCATCGATAATTTTCATCGACCTCTTGTATTTGGTGAATCCTTAAACACTTCCTATTTGTAAATCTAAATGAAACAAATTGTGTGTGAGATATTATCGATAATTTTCATCAATCTCTTGTATCTGGTGAATCCTTAAACATTTCCTCTTTCTAAATCTAAATGAAACAAATTGTGTATGAGATATCATCGATAATTTTCATCGATCTCTTGTATTTGGTGAATCCTTAAACACTTCCTATTTGTAAATCTAAATGAAACAAATTGTGTATGAATATTATCGATAATTTTCATCAATCTCTTGTATCTGGTGAATCCTTAAACATTTCCTCTTTCTAAATCTAAATGAAACAAATTGTGTATGAGATGTCATCGATAATTTTCATCGATCTCTTGTATTTGGTGAATCCTTAAACACTTCCTATTTGTAAATCTAAATGAAACAAATTGTGTATGAGATATCATCGATAATTTTCATCGACCTCTTGTATTTGGTGAATCCTTAAACACTTCCTATTTGTAAATCTAAATGAAACAAATTGTGTATGAGATATTATCGATAATTTTCATCAATCTCTTGTATCTGGTGAATCCTTAAACATTTCCTCTTTCTAAATCTAAATGAAACAAATTGTGTATGAGATATCATCGATAATTTTCATCGATCTCTTGTATTTGGTGAATCCTTAAACACTTCCTATTTGTAAATCTAAATGAAACAAATTGTGTGTGAGATATCATCGATAATTTTCATCGACCTCTTGTATTTGGTGAATCCTTAAACACTTCCTATTTGTAAATCTAAATGAAACAAATTGTGTATGAGATATTATCGATAATTTTCATCAATCTCTTGTATCTGGTGAATCCTTAAACATTTCCTCTTTCTAAATCTAAATGAAACAAATTGTGTGTGAGATATTATCGATAATTTTCATCAATCTCTTGTATCTGGTGAATCCTTAAACACTTCCTATTTGTAAATCTAAATGAAACAAATTGTGTATGAGATATTATCGATAATTTTCATCAATCTCTTGTATTTGGTGAATCCTTAAACACTTCCTATTTGTAAATCTAAATGAAACAAATTGTGTGTGAGATATTATCGATAATTTTCATCAACCTCTTGTATCTGGTGAATCCTTAAACATTTCCTATTTGTAAATCTAAATGAAACAAATTGTGTGTGAGATATCATCGATAATTTTCATCGACCTCTTGTATTTGGTGAATCCTTAAACACTTCCTATTTGTAAATCTAAATGAAACAAATTGTGTATGAGATATTATTGATAATTTTCATCAATCTCTTGTATCTGGTGAATCCTTAAACATTTCCTCTTTCTAAATCTAAATGAAACAAATTGTGTGTGAGATATTATCGATAATTTTCATCAATCTCTTGTATCTGGTGAATCCTTAAACACTTCCTATTTGTAAATCTAAATGAAACAAATTGTGTATGAGATATCATCGATAATTTTCATCGATCTCTTGTATTTGGTGAATCCTTAAACACTTCCTATTTGTAAATCTAAATGAAACAAATTGTGTGTGAGATATCATCGATAATTTTCATCGACCTCTTGTATTTGGTGAATCCTTAAACACTTCCTATTTGTAAATCTAAATGAAACAAATTGTGTATGAGATATTATCGATAATTTTCATCAATCTCTTGTATCTGGTGAATCCTTAAACATTTCCTCTTTCTAAATCTAAATGAAACAAATTGTGTATGAGATATCATCGATAATTTTCATCGATCTCTTGTATTTGGTGAATCCTTAAACACTTCCTATTTGTAAATCTAAATGAAACAAATTGTGTGTGAGATATTATCGATAATTTTCATCAATCTCTTGTATCTGGTGAATCCTTAAACATTTCCTCTTTCTAAATCTAAATGAAACAAATTGTGTGTGAGATATTATCGATAATTTTCATCAATCTCTTGTATCTGGTGAATCCTTAAACATTTCCTCTTTCTAAATCTAAATGAAACAAATTGTGTGTGAGATATCATCGATAATTTTCATCGACCTCTTGTATTTGGTGAATCCTTAAACACTTCCTATTTGTAAATCTAAATGAAACAAATTGTGTGTGAGATATTATCGATAATTTTCATCGATCTCTTGTATTTGGTGAATCCTTAAACACTTCCTATTTGTAAATCTAAATGAAACAAATTGTGTATGAATATTATCGATAATTTTCATCAATCTCTTGTATCTGGTGAATCCTTAAACATTTCCTCTTTCTAAATCTAAATGAAACAAATTGTGTATGAGATATCATCGATAATTTTCATCGATCTCTTGTATTTGGTGAATCCTTAAACACTTCCTATTTGTAAATCTAAATGAAACAAATTGTGTGTGAGATATCATCGATAATTTTCATCGACCTCTTGTATTTGGTGAATCCTTAAACACTTCCTATTTGTAAATCTAAATGAAACAAATTGTGTATGAGATATTATCGATAATTTTCATCAATCTCTTGTATCTGGTGAATCCTTAAACATTTCCTCTTTCTAAATCTAAATGAAACAAATTGTGTATGAGATATCATCGATAATTTTCATCGATCTCTTGTATTTGGTGAATCCTTAAACACTTCCTATTTGTAAATCTAAATGAAACAAATTGTGTGTGAGATATTATCGATAATTTTCATCAATCTCTTGTATCTGGTGAATCCTTAAACATTTCCTCTTTCTAAATCTAAATGAAACAAATTGTGTGTGAGATATTATCGATAATTTTCATCGATCTCTTGTATTTGGTGAATCCTTAAACACTTCCTATTTGTAAATCTAAATGAAACAAATTGTGTGTGAGATATTATCGATAATTTTCATCAATCTCTTGTATCTGGTGAATCCTTAAACATTTCCTCTTTCTAAATCTAAATGAAACAAATTGTGTATGAGATATCATCGATAATTTTCATCGATCTCTTGTATTTGGTGAATCCTTAAACACTTCCTATTTGTAAATCTAAATGAAACAAATTGTGTGTGAGATATCATCGATAATTTTCATCAATCTCTTGTATCTGGTGAATCCTTAAACATTTCCTCTTTCTAAATCTAAATGAAACAAATTGTGTGTGAGATATCATCGATAATTTTCATCGACCTCTTGTATTTGGTGAATCCTTAAACACTTCCTATTTGTAAATCTAAATGAAACAAATTGTGTGTGAGATATTATCGATAATTTTCATCAATCTCTTGTATCTGGTGAATCCTTAAACATTTCCTCTTTCTAAATCTAAATGAAACAAATTGTGTATGAGATATCATCGATAATTTTCATCGATCTCTTGTATTTGGTGAATCCTTAAACACTTCCTATTTGTAAATCTAAATGAAACAAATTGTGTATGAATATTATCGATAATTTTCATCAATCTCTCTTGTATCTGGTGAATCCTTAAACATTTCCTCTTTCTAAATCTAAATGAAACAAATTGTGTATGAGATGTCATCGATAATTTTCATCGATCTCTTGTATTTGGTGAATCCTTAAACACTTCCTATTTGTAAATCTAAATGAAACAAATTGTGTGTGAGATATCATCGATAATTTTCATCGACCTCTTGTATTTGGTGAATCCTTAAACACTTCCTATTTGTAAATCTAAATGAAACAAATTGTGTATGAGATATTATCGATAATTTTCATCAATCTCTTGTATCTGGTGAATCCTTAAACATTTCCTCTTTCTAAATCTAAATGAAACAAATTGTGTATGAGATATCATCGATAATTTTCATCGATCTCTTGTATTTGGTGAATCCTTAAACACTTCCTATTTGTAAATCTAAATGAAACAAATTGTGTGTGAGATATCATCGATAATTTTCATCGACCTCTTGTATTTGGTGAATCCTTAAACACTTCCTATTTGTAAATCTAAATGAAACAAATTGTGTATGAGATATTATCGATAATTTTCATCAATCTCTTGTATCTGGTGAATCCTTAAACATTTCCTCTTTCTAAATCTAAATGAAACAAATTGTGTGTGAGATATTATCGATAATTTTCATCAATCTCTTGTATCTGGTGAATCCTTAAACACTTCCTATTTGTAAATCTAAATGAAACAAATTGTGTATGAGATATTATCGATAATTTTCATCAATCTCTTGTATTTGGTGAATCCTTAAACACTTCCTATTTGTAAATCTAAATGAAACAAATTGTGTGTGAGATATTATCGATAATTTTCATCAACCTCTTGTATCTGGTGAATCCTTAAACATTTCCTATTTGTAAATCTAAATGAAACAAATTGTGTGTGAGATATCATCGATAATTTTCATCGACCTCTTGTATTTGGTGAATCCTTAAACACTTCCTATTTGTAAATCTAAATGAAACAAATTGTGTATGAGATATTATTGATAATTTTCATCAATCTCTTGTATCTGGTGAATCCTTAAACATTTCCTCTTTCTAAATCTAAATGAAACAAATTGTGTGTGAGATATTATCGATAATTTTCATCAATCTCTTGTATCTGGTGAATCCTTAAACACTTCCTATTTGTAAATCTAAATGAAACAAATTGTGTGTGAGATATCATCGATAATTTTCATCGATCTATTGTATTTGGTGAATCCTTAAACACTTCCTATTTGTAAATCTAAATGAAACAAATTGTGTATGAGATATTATCGATAATTTTCATCAATCTCTTGTATCTGGTGAATCCTTAAACATTTCCTCTTTCTAAATCTAAATGAAACAAATTGTGTGTGAGATATTATCGATAATTTTCATCGATCTCTTGTATTTGGTGAATCCTTAAACACTTCCTATTTGTAAATCTAAATGAAACAAATTGTGTGTGAGATATCATCGATAATTTTCATCGATCTCTTGTATTTGGTGTATCCTTAAACACTTCCTATTTGTAAATCTAAATGAAACAAATTGTGTGTGAGATATTATCGATAATTTTCATCAACCTCTTGTATCTGGTGAATCCTTAAACATTTCCTCTTTCTAAATCTAAATGAAACAAATTGTGTGTGAGATATTATCGATAATTTTCATCAATCTCTTGTATCTGGTGAATCCTTAAACATTTCCTCTTTCTAAATCTAAATGAAACAAATTGTGTGTGAGATATTATCGATAATTTTCATCGATCTCTTGTATTTGGTGAATCCTTAAACACTTCCTATTTGTAAATCTAAATGAAACAAATTGTGTATTAGATATTATCGATAATTTTCATCAATCTCTTGTATCTGGGGAATCCTGAAACACTTCCTATTTGTAAATCTAAATGAAACAAATTGTGTATGAGATATTATCGATAATTTTCATCGATCTCTTGTATTTGGTGTATCCTTAAACACTTCCTATTTGTAAATCTAAATGAAAAAAAATTGTGTATGAGATATTATCGATAATTTTCATCGATCTTTTGTATCTGGTAAATCCTTAAACAATTCCTATTTGTAAATCTGAATGAAACAAATTGTGTGTCAGATATCATCGATAAGTTTCATCAATCTCTTGTATCTGGTGTATCCTTAAACACTTCCTATTTGTAAATCCAAATGAAACAAATTGTGTATGAGATATCATCGAATATTTTCATCGATCTCCTATATCTGGTGTATCCTTAAACGCCTCCTATTTGTAAATCTAAATGAAACAAATTGTGTATGAGATATCATCGAATATTTTCATCGATCTCCTATATCTGGTGTATCCTTAAACACTTTCTATTTGTAAATCTAAATGAAACAAATTGTGTATGAGATATCATCGAATATTTTCATCGATCTCCTATATCTGGTGTATCCTTAAACACTTCCTATTTGTAAATCTAAATGAAACAAATTGTGAAGGAGGTATCATCGAAATATTCCATTGATCTCTTTTATCTGGTTTATCCTTAAACACTTGCTATTTGTAAATCTAAATGAAACAAATTGTGTATGAGATATCATCGAATATTTTCATCGATCTCCTATATCTGGGGTATCCTTAAACGCCTCCTATTTGTAAATCTAAATGAAACAAATTGTGTATGAGATATCATCGAATATTTTCATCGATCTCCTATATCTGGTGTATCCTTAAACGCCTCCTATTTGTAAATCCAAATGAAACAAATTGTGTGTGAGATATCATCGAATATTTTCATCGATCTCCTATATCTGGTGTATCCTTAAACGCCTCCTATTTGTAAATCTAAATAAAACAAATTGTGTACGAGATATCATCGAATATTTTCATCGATCTCCTATATCTGGTGTATCCTTAAACACTTCCTATTTGTAAATCTAAATGAAACAAATTGTGGAGGAGGTATCATCGAAATATTCCATTGATCTCTTTTATCTGGTTTATCCTTAAACACTTGCTATTTGTAAATCTAAATGAAACAAATTGTGTATGAGATATCATCGAATATTTTCATCGATCTCCTATATCTGGTGTATCCTTAAACGCCTCCTATTTGTAAATCTAAATGAAACAAATTGTGTATGAGATATCATCGAATATTTTCATCGATCTCCTATATCTGGTGTATCCTTAAACGCCTCCTATTTGTAAATCTAAATGAAACAAATTGTGTATGAGATATCATCGAATATTTTCATCGATCTCCTATATCTGGTGTATCCTTAAACACTTCCTATTTGTAAATCTAAATGAAACAAATTGTGAAGGAGGTATCATCGAAATATTCCATTGATCTCTTTTATCTGGTTTATCCTTAAACACTTGCTATTTGTAAATCTAAATGAAACAAATTGTGTATGAGATATCATCGAATATTTTCATCGATCTCCTATATCTGGTGTATCCTTAAACGCCTCCTATTTGTAAATCTAAATGAAACAAATTGTGTATGAGATATCATCGAATATTTTCATCGATCTCCTATATCTGGTGTATCCTTAAACGCCTCCTATTTGTAAATCTAAATGAAACAAATTGTGTATGAGATATCATCGAATATTTTCATCGATCTCCTATATCTGGTGTATCCTTAAACGCCTCCTATTTGTAAATCTAAATGAAACAAATTGTGTACGAGATATCATCGAATATTTTCATCGATCTCCTATATCTGGTGTATCCTTAAACACTTCCTATTTGTAAATCTAAATGAAACAAATTGTGAAGGAGGTATCATCGAAATATTCCATTGATCTCTTTTATCTGGTTTATCCTTAAATACTTGCTATTTGTAAATCTAAATGAAACAAATTGTGTATGAGATATCATCGAATATTTTCATCGATCTCCTATATCTGGTGTATCCTTAAACGCCTTCTATTTGTAAATCTAAATGAAACAAATTGTGTATGAGATATCATCGAATATTTTCATCGATCTCCTATATCTGGTGTATCCTTAAACGCCTCCTATTTGTAAATCCAAATGAAACAAATTGTGTGTGAGATATCATCGAATATTTTCATCGATCTCCTATATCTGGTGTATCCTTAAACGCCTCCTATTTGTAAATCTAAATGAAACAAATTGTGTATGAGATATCATCGAATATTTTCATCGATCTCCTATATCTAGTGTATCCTTAAACGCCTCCTATTTGTAAATCTAAATGAAACAAATTGTGTATGAGATATCATCGAATATTTTCATCGATCTCCTATATCTGGTGTATCCTTAAACGCCTCCTATTTGTAAATCTAAATGAAACAAATTGTGTATGAGATATCATCGAATATTTTCATCGATCTCCTATATCTGGTGTATCTTTAAACACTTCCTATTTGTAAATCCAAATGAAACAAATTGTGTATGAGATATCATCGAATATTTTCATCGATCTCCTATATCTGGTGTATCCTTAAACGCCTCCTATTTGTAAATCTAAATGAAACAAATTGTGTATGAGATATCATCGAATATTTTCATCGATCTCCTATATCTGGTGTATCCTTAAACGCCTTCTATTTGTAAATCTAAATGAAACAAATTGTGTATGAGATATCATCGAAATATTCCATTGATCTCTTTTATCTGGTTTATCCTTAAACACTTGCTATTTGTAAATCTAAATGAAACAAATTGTGTACGAGATATCATCGAATATTTTCATCGATCTCCTATATCTGGTGTATCCTTAAACGCCTCCTATTTGTAAATCTAAATGAAACAAATTGTGTATGAGATATCATCGAATATTTTCATCGATCTCCTATATCTGGTGTATCCTTAAACGCCTCCTATTTGTAAATCCAAATGAAACAAATTGTGTGTGAGATATCATCGAATATTTTCATCGATCTCCTATATCTGGTGTATCCTTAAACACTTCCTATTTGTAAATCCAAATGAAACAAATCGTGTATGAGATATCATCGAATATTTTCATGGATCTCCTATATCTGGTGTATCCTTAAACGCCTCCTATTTGTAAATCTAAATGAAACAAATTGTGTATGAGATATCATCGAATATTTTCATCGATCTCCTATATCTGGTGTATCCTTAAACACTTCCTATTTGTAAATCCAAATGAAACAAATTGTGTATAAGATATCATCGATAATTTTCATCGATCTATTGTATCTGGTAAATCCTTAAACAATTCCTATTTGTAAATCTAAATGAAACAAATTGTGTATGAGATATTATCGATAATTTTCATCAATCTCTTGTATTTGGTGAATCCTTAAACACTTCCTATTTGTAAATCTAAATGAAACAAATTGTGTGTGAGATATTATCGATAATTTTCATCAACCTCTTGTATCTGGTGAATCCTTAAACATTTCCTATTTGTAAATCTAAATGAAAAAAATTGTGTATGAGATATTATCGATAATTTTCATCGATCTTTTGTATCTGGTAAATCCTTAAACAATTCCTATTTGTAAATCTAAATGAAACAAATTGTGTGTGAGATATTATCGATAATTTTCATCAACCTCTTGTATCTGGTGAATCCTTAAACATTTCCTATTTGTAAATCTAAATGAAAAAAATTGTGTATGAGATATTATCGATAATTTTCATCGATCTTTTGTATCTGGTAAATCCTTAAACATTTCCTCTTTCTAAATCTAAATGAAACAAATTGTGTGTGAGATATTATCGATAATTTTCATCAATCTCTTGTATCTGGTGAATCCTTAAACACTTCCTATTTGTAAATCTAAATGAAACAAATTGTGTATGAGATATTATCGATAATTTTCATCAATCTCTTGTATTTGGTGAATCCTTAAACACTTCCTATTTGTAAATCTAAATGAAACAAATTGTGTGTGAGATATTATCGATAATTTTCATCAACCTCTTGTATCTGGTGAATCCTTAAACATTTCCTATTTGTAAATCTAAATGAAAAAAATTGTGTATGAGATATTATCGATAATTTTCATCGATCTTTTGTATCTGGTAAATCCTTAAACAATTCCTATTTGTAAATCTAAATGAAACAAATTGTGTATGAGATATTATCGATAATTTTCATCGATCTTTTGTATCTGGTGTATCCTTAAACACTTCCTATTTGTAAATCTGAATGAAACAAATTGTGTGTCAGATATCATCGATAAGTTTCATCAATCTCTTGTATCTGGTGAATCCTTAAACACTTCCTATTTGTAAATCTAAATGAAACAAATTGTGTGTGAGATATCATCGATAATTTTCATCGATCTATTGTATTTGGTGAATCCTTAAACACTTCCTATTTGTAAATCTAAATGAAACAAATTGTGTATGAGATATTATCGATAATTTTCATCAATCTCTTGTATCTGGTGAATCCTTAAACATTTCCTCTTTCTAAATCTAAATGAAACAAATTGTGTGTGAGATATTATCGATAATTTTCATCGATCTCTTGTATTTGGTGAATCCTTAAACACTTCCTATTTGTAAATCTAAATGAAACAAATTGTGTGTGAGATATCATCGATAATTTTCATCGACCTCTTGTATTTGGTGAATCCTTAAACACTTCCTATTTGTAAATCTAAATGAAACAAATTGTGTATGAGATATTATCGATAATTTTCATCAATCTCTTGTATCTGGTGAATCCTTAAACATTTCCTCTTTCTAAATCTAAATGAAACAAATTGTGTGTGAGATATTATCGATAATTTTCATCAATCTCTTGTATCTGGTGAATCCTTAAACACTTCCTATTTGTAAATCTAAATGAAACAAATTGTGTATGAGATATTATCGATAATTTTCATCAATCTCTTGTATTTGGTGAATCCTTAAACACTTCCTATTTGTAAATCTAAATGAAACAAATTGTGTGTGAGATATTATCGATAATTTTCATCAACCTCTTGTATCTGGTGAATCCTTAAACATTTCCTATTTGTAAATCTAAATGAAACAAATTGTGTATGAGATATTATTGATAATTTTCATCAATCTCTTGTATCTGGTGAATCCTTAAACATTTCCTCTTTCTAAATCTAAATGAAACAAATTGTGTGTGAGATATTATCGATAATTTTCATCAATCTCTTGTATCTGGTGAATCCTTAAACACTTCCTATTTGTAAATCTAAATGAAACAAATTGTGTGTGAGATATCATCGATAATTTTCATCGATCTATTGTATTTGGTGAATCCTTAAACACTTCCTATTTGTAAATCTAAATGAAACAAATTGTGTATGAGATATTATCGATAATTTTCATCAATCTCTTGTATCTGGTGAATCCTTAAACATTTCCTCTTTCTAAATCTAAATGAAACAAATTGTGTGTGAGATATTATCGATAATTTTCATCGATCTCTTGTATTTGGTGAATCCTTAAACACTTCCTATTTGTAAATCTAAATGAAACAAATTGTGTGTGAGATATCATCGATAATTTTCATCGATCTCTTGTATTTGGTGTATCCTTAAACACTTCCTATTTGTAAATCTAAATGAAACAAATTGTGTGTGAGATATTATCGATAATTTTCATCAACCTCTTGTATCTGGTGAATCCTTAAACATTTCCTCTTTCTAAATCTAAATGAAACAAATTGTGTGTGAGATATTATCGATAATTTTCATCAATCTCTTGTATCTGGTGAATCCTTAAACATTTCCTCTTTCTAAATCTAAATGAAACAAATTGTGTGTGAGATATTATCGATAATTTTCATCGATCTCTTGTATTTGGTGAATCCTTAAACACTTCCTATTTGTAAATCTAAATGAAACAAATTGTGTATTAGATATTATCGATAATTTTCATCAAACTCTTGTATCTGGGGAATCCTGAAACACTTCCTATTTGTAAATCTAAATGAAACAAATTGTGTATGAGATATTATCGATAATTTTCATCGATCTCTTGTATTTGGTGTATCCTTAAACACTTCCTATTTGTAAATCTAAATGAAAAAAAATTGTGTATGAGATATTATCGATAATTTTCATCGATCTTTTGTATCTGGTAAATCCTTAAACAATTCCTATTTGTAAATCTAAATGAAACAAATTGTGTATGAGATATTATCGATAATTTTCATCGATCTTTTGTATCTGGTGTATCCTTAAACACTTCCTATTTGTAAATCTGAATGAAACAAATTGTGTGTCAGATATCATCGATAAGTTTCATCAATCTCTTGTATCTGGTGTATCCTTAAACGCCTCCTATTTGTAAATCTAAATGAAACAAATTGTGTATGAGATATCATCGAATATTTTCATCGATCTCCTATATCTGGTGTATCCTTAAACACTTCCTATTTGTAAATCTAAATGAAACAAATTGTGAAGGAGGTATCATCGAAATATTCCATTGATCTCTTTTATCTGGTTTATCCTTAAACACTTGCTATTTGTAAATCTAAATGAAACAAATTGTGTATGAGATATCATCGAATATTTTCATCGATCTCCTATATCTGGTGTATCCTTAAACGCCTCCTATTTGTAAATCTAAATGAAACAAATTGTGTATGAGATATCATCGAATATTTTCATCGATCTCCTATATCTGGTGTACCCTTAAACGCCTCCTATTTGTAAATCCAAATGAAACAAATTGTGTGTGAGATATCATCGAATATTTTCATCGATCTCCTATATCTGGTGTATCCTTAAACGCCTCCTATTTGTAAATCTAAATAAAACAAATTGTGTACGAGATATCATCGAATATTTTCATCGATCTCCTATATCTGGTGTATCCTTAAACACTTCCTATTTGTAAATCTAAATGAAACAAATTGTGGAGGAGGTATCATCGAAATATTCCATTGATCTCTTTTATCTGGTTTATCCTTAAACACTTGCTATTTGTAAATCTAAATGAAACAAATTGTGTATGAGATATCATCGAATATTTTCATCGATCTCCTATATCTGGTGTATCCTTAAACGCCTCCTATTTGTAAATCTAAATGAAACAAATTGTGTATGAGATATCATCGAATATTTTCATCGATCTCCTATATCTGGTGTATCCTTAAACGCCTCCTATTTGTAAATCTAAATGAAACAAATTGTGTATGAGATATCATCGAATATTTTCATCGATCTCCTATATCTGGTGTATCCTTAAACGCCTCCTATTTGTAAATCTAAATGAAACAAATTGTGTACGAGATATCATTGAATATTTTCATCGATCTCCTATATCTGGTGTATCCTTAAACACTTCCTATTTGTAAATCTAAATGAAACAAATTGTGAAGGAGGTATCATCGAAATATTCCATTGATCTCTTTTATCTGGTTTATCCTTAAATACTTGCTATTTGTAAATCTAAATGAAACAAATTGTGTATGAGATATCATCGAATATTTTCATCGATCTCCTATATCTGGTGTATCCTTAAACGCCTTCTATTTGTAAATCTAAATGAAACAAATTGTGTATGAGATATCATCGAATATTTTCATCGATCTCCTATATCTGGTGTATCCTTAAACGCCTCCTATTTGTAAATCCAAATGAAACAAATTGTGTGTGAGATATCATCGAATATTTTCATCGATCTCCTATATCTGGTGTATCCTTAAACGCCTCCTATTTGTAAATCTAAATGAAACAAATTGTGTATGAGATATCATCGAATATTTTCATCGATCTCCTATATCTAGTGTATCCTTAAACGCCTCCTATTTGTAAATCTAAATGAAACAAATTGTGTATGAGATATCATCGAATATTTTCATCGATCTCCTATATCTGGTGTATCCTTAAACGCCTCCTATTTGTAAATCCAAATGAAACAAATTGTGTGTGAGATATCATCGAATATTTTCATCGATCTCCTATATCTGGTGTATCCTTAAACACTTCCTATTTGTAAATCCAAATGAAACAAATCGTGTATGAGATATCATCGAATATTTTCATCGATCTCCTATATCTGGTGTATCCTTAAACGCCTCCTATTTGTAAATCTAAATGAAACAAATTGTGTATGAGATATCATCGATAATTTTCATCAATCTCTTGTATCTGGTGAATCCTTAAACACTTCCTATTTGTAAATCTAAATGAAACAAATTGTGTGTGAGATATCATCGATAATTTTCATCGATCTATTGTATTTGGTGAATCCTTAAATACTTGCTATTTGTAAATCTAAATGAAACAAATTGTGTATGAGATATCATCGAATATTTTCATCGATCTCCTATATCTGGTGTATCCTTAAACGCCTCCTATTTGTAAATCCAAATGAAACAAATTGTGTGTGAGATATCATCGAATATTTTCATCGATCTCCTATATCTGGTGTATCCTTAAACGCCTCCTATTTGTAAATCTAAATGAAACAAATTGTGTATGAGATATCTTCGAATATTTTCATCGATCTCCTATATCTGGTGTATCTTTAAACACTTCCTATTTGTAAATCCAAATGAAACAAATTGTGTATGAGATATCATCGAATATTTTCATCGATCTCCTATATCTGGTGTATCCTTAAACGCCTCCTATTTGTAAATCTAAATGAAACAAATTGTGTATGAGATATCATCGAATATTTTCATCGATTTCCTATATCTGGTGTATCCTTAAACGCCTTCTATTTGTAAATCTAAATGAAACAAATTGTGTATGAGATATCATCGAAATATTCCATTGATCTCTTTTATCTGGTTTATCCTTAAACACTTGCTATTTGTAAATCTAAATGAAACAAATTGTGTACGAGATATCATCGAATATTTTCATCGATCTCCTATATCTGGTGTATCCTTAAACGCCTCCTATTTGTAAATCTAAATGAAACAAATTGTGTATGAGATATCATCGAATATTTTCATCGATCTCCTATATCTAGTGTATCCTTAAACGCCTCCTTTTTGTAAATCCAAATGAAACAAATTGTGTGTGAGATATCATCGAATATTTTCATCGATCTCCTATATCTGGTGTATCCTTAAACACTTCCTATTTGTAAATCCAAATGAAACAAATCGTGTATGAGATATCATCGAATATTTTCATCGATCTCCTATATCTGGTGTATCCTTAAACGCCTCCTATTTGTAAATCTAAATGAAACAAATTGTGTATGAGATATCATCGAATATTTTCATCGATCTCCTATATCTGGTGTATCCTTAAACACTTCCTATTTGTAAATCCAAATGAAACAAATTGTGTATAAGATATCATCGAATATTTTCATGGATCTCCTATATCTTGTGCATCCTTAAATACTTCCTATTTGTAATCCAAATGAAACAAATTGTGTGTGAGATATCATCGAATATTTTCATCGATCTCCTATATCTGGTGTATCCTTAAACGCCTCCTATTTGTAAATCTAAATGAAACAAATTGTGTATGAGATATCATCGAATATTTTCATCGATCTCCTATATCTGGTGTATCCTTAAACGCCTCCTATTTGTAAATCCAAATGAAACAAATTGTGTGTGAGATATCATCGAATATTTTCATCGATCTCCTATATCTGGTGTATCCTTAAACACTTCCTATTTGTAAATCCAAATGAAACAAATCGTGTATGAGATATCATCGAATATTTTCATCGATCTCCTATATCTGGTGTATCCTTAAACGCCTCCTATTTGTAAATCTAAATGAAACAAATTGTGTATGAGATATCATCGAATATTTTCATCGATCTCCTATATCTGGTGTATCCTTAAACACTTCCTATTTGTAAATCCAAATGAAACAAATTGTGTATGAGATATCATCGAATATTTTCATGGATCTCCTATATCTGGTGCATCCTTAAATACTTCCTATTTGTAATCCAAATGAAACAAATTGTGTGTGAGATATCATCGAATATTTTCATCGATCTCCTATATCTGGTGTATCCTTAAACACTTCCTATTTGTAAAGCTAAATTAAACAAATTGTGTAAGAGATATCATCGAGCATTTTTATAGATCTCTTGTATCTGGAGGTGATGTCAACTGTGGCCACAAAGATCGTATAATATTTACCCTATTATGAGGTTTTATAAAGTTGCATGTGTATATATACGCAGCAATATCCTCAAAGACAACATTATTCATGCCTCCGGTCAAATTTAGAGAAGCCGTGGCGGATATTTTAACTTTATTATATAATCAATAGGCATGCCTAAGGGTTGGAAAATTACAAAGAAATCTCACATATACTTCGTTTTAATTAAGGTTAAAGATAGGAACCGCTAAAGTTATACTGGATGATATAATTGGACTCTTGTAAATTCTTTTACGAATAGCCTTAAATACGAAAATATTCCTTAAATTACTTTGCATGGCGATAGCAATTTTATTTTTATTGTAGTTTGTATGCACATTTTGTTGTTTTCTGTTTTTATCAGCAAAAAAATCATTACAATTTTAACCAAAAACAATTTGGATTAAAGCAAGTTCACTTGTCCTACCATATCTTTCCATGTTCGATTCAAACTATTTTCTTTTTTTATAAATGACTGCGTATGACCCGTAAAACAACATGTTGAGACGCGTATATTATATTTGAAAAGATTTTCGTTCGAAGAAATTTCATTAAAAAATGTGTTGACGGAAATCTGCGTCTGTGAACGGCATAGGATGTGGTGACCATAAAAGAAACCAGGAAATACGGAAATGTTTATAAAAGGATTTAAATTTTATATGTTTGTATGTCGTGTATATTTTTATGGTGCAATATAAAATAATATTTCATGTTGTAAGCAAGTATGATTTATTATTCTAATATGAAGCAACAGCATAGTGAAGGATACATAATGATATTTGAATAATAAATCTACTTACAGCGTAGCGCACACATGCATAAAAAGTTTGCATGCCTATATTACCGATACTTTCGTCTGTGATTCGTTAGCCTAATGGAATGGGATATTGCCGTTCAATTTCGAGCCATCAATAGAGATTTGTAGATCGCCTTTGACCATAGTCCCAGCACCATGACTTTTTCCCGAATGCTTTATTTAATGAAATGAACTGAATGTCACGAATATCATTGTGAAGTCATATCGTGGTATCATGTAATCACTATTGAAATGAAATTCTTTCAGAATTTTTGACATAACACGTAGTTAATACATTCCATTGTCCTGTCGCCTTCCTTATTTCTAAAAATATCCCACTGTTTATAACTTATCCTGCCCCTGTCAGTTTTCATCCTCAAATTTATTTATTCCTTATCGTTATTTTCTTGTTAATGGGTTAGGCGACTTGGGTATGGCTAATCTTTTGTTCTTTTATTTATCGATTGCATAGTGTGGCAATAATATTTTGGGCTGACAAACGAAAGTAAATATTTTTGTTCTTAAAATTAACTTTTGTTTGAATATTTTTATGTGACCAAAAGGGCTCTTATTTGTACAACTCTTCTATAAACTGAATGAAATTTTAGTCTTTTGTTTTCCTTTGTTTACACTACGGGTGTTTCAAATAAAATTTTTTGTCCCTTCCTTGGTGATTATTCAGGCAATAATCAGAAATACTGCGTTATTAGCTAATCAATCACAATTGTTAGTTTTCATGCCAACAAGGTACTACAAATATACTTAGGTATTATTTCTCTATTAGCTATTCATTTATAAGCGAGTGTTTGTGCCTATCTTATTAATAATTTGATATGTTTTGATCTGAAGAGGAGCTGTCATATGAAGTCCCGTTGTGTTCAGAAATTTAAATAAAAATGTTAGTGAATGGTATGTATCGTTTCTAAACCAACTATTATTTTAAAAAAATTTTATTTTTATTTCATATTTTGTTACATTCATATCAAATTATTTTTTCAAAATAAATTAAAAATTTACAAATTAATGCAAATAAATAAATTAAGGATTTAATTAAAGTCGTTGTAGTCTGGTAGGTAATGTGTTGGCTTATTTACCGTGAAACTAATTTTCAAACCTCAGGCCAAATATTGCAAATAAATCGCAATATGAAAAAATATTTCTTCGGCAACTTCCTCTCGGCTGATTTCTGGCAAAAACTCTGAGAGTAAATAAAATTGCCATGAAAAAGTTTCTCCAAAAAAATCTGTCATTGGGAGTCGACGTTAAACTAATGGTCCCGCCACCTCACGTATGAATTTAACGCACACAACATAAGTGGCGTGAGAAGCTAGATCGTAATCCTTACTGAAAAGTTGTACTGGCCAATCATGAATGTATGTATGTTGTGCTTTTAAGTAATATCACATGTGAAGTTATTAGCATTCAATAAAAAATTCAAAAATTCTTTTCAGACATTTTGTCTCATTTGAATGATAATAATGTCTGTCAAACTAAAAGTCTAGAAATGTATTGGTAAGTGACATTATACTGAAAATATCTACTGTATGCTTATATTCATAACAACGTTTCTTTAACTTAAACGAAATATTAAACTTTTAATGGTAGGTGTGTTCAGAAGTGCGTGAGTTTTATGTGAATCCTTCGTTTACGTGGTCTAATGACCTGTAAAAAATTTAAAATGAAAACGACCTTAATGACTACACTTCACATAAACAGGACATTAAAAGAAACTAGCAACACCTTAAACACTTCCTCTTTGAAAATCTAATTGAAACAAATTGTGTGGAAGATATCATCGAAAATTATCCTCTATCTCTCGTATCTGGTGTATCCCTAAACACTTCCTATTTGTAAATCTAAATGAAACAAATTGTGTGTGATTTATCATTGAAAATTTTCAACGATCTCTTCATCTGGTGTATTCTTAAATATTTCCTATTTGTAAACCTAAATAAAATAAATTGTGTGTAAGATATCATCGAAAATTTTCATCGATCTCTTGTATCTGGTGCATCCTTAAACACTGCATATTTGTAAATCTAAATGAAACAAATTGTGTGTGACATATCATCAAAATTATTCACCGATCTCTTGCATCTGGTGTATCCTTAAACACTTCCTATTTGTAAATCTAAATGAAACAAATTGTGTGCGAGATAGCATAGATAATTTTCAGCGATCTCTTGTATCTGGTGTATGCTTAAACACTTCCTATTTGTAAACCTAAATAAAATAAATTGTGTGTGAGATATTATTGAAAATTTTCATCGATATCTTGCATTTAGTGTATCCTTAAACACTTCGTATTTGTAAATCTAAATGAAACAAATTGTGTGTAAGATATCATCGAATATTTTTATCGATATCTTGCATTTAGTGTAGTCTTAAACACTTCGTATTTGTAAAACTAAATGAAACGAATTGTGTGTAAGATATCATCGAATATTTTTATCGATATCTTGCATTTAGTGTAGTCTTAAACACTTCGTATTTGTAAATCTAAATGAAACAAATTGTGTGTAAGATATCATCGAATATTTTTATCGATATCTTGCATTTAGTGTAGTCTTAAACACTTCGTATTTGTAAAACTAAATGAAACAAATTGTATGTAAGATATCATCGAGTGTCTTCATCAATGTCTTGTATCTGGTGTATCCTTTAACATTTCCTATTTGTAAATCGAAATGAAACAAATTGTGTGTAGGATTTCATTGAAAATTTGCATCGATCTCTTGTATTTAGTGTATCCTTAAACACTTTGTATTTGTAAATCTAAATGAAACAAATTGTGTGTGAGATTCTCGTATCTGGTGTATCCTTAATCACTTGCGATTTGTAAATCTAAATGAAACAAATTGTATTTGAGATACCATTGAAAATTTTCATCGATTCTTGTATCTGGTGTATCTGCTGTAGAATTCAAAAACTGCCTCTATGAATTCCTACAACCGATCAGAGTTCTAGAGCTTTAAGAGGAGAAAGAATATAAGAAATTAAACACCTTCAGTATCTGTTTAGCATATTTATCAAAACTTTTCTTTTAATTTTTTTGTGATTATGTCTTGGTGTCTTGTTAACATGTCTGAAATAATCAGCCTTGAGGCTGTTGGCATCAAACAAAAAAAAAAACAAAAAAAAAAATTGTTATTCAATATAGGATTGTAAAGAAAATAAAAAAGTTTCTTATACCTTGAAAAATATTAATTAAGACAAACAAACACCTCAGTAATATATAAAAAACGTATTCGAATAGAAACAAACGTATAGTAAACCTAGTAGAAATTAATAACTTCCTGGGTGAAAGGATAGAAAAATGTGAGCAAATATTTACGTTTTGCTATGTGTAATACTATTGAAATTTGGTCTTGATATTCTTTACAAAGCATATATTGTCTACTTCATTTCAACTTGCAGTATATTCGTGATTTATTATCGATCATCCAACTCAGAACAAAAGACTTGTAGCTTGCCGTTGACAGTGATTACCCGGCTAACATAATGCTCAAAGAAGTATCAACTGATGATCAAACACCGACTTTTTTGGGATGTATTGGACGCTCTTGGACTTTATACGGATTAGCATATTTCTAAATTTGACAATTGGACAATTTTGTTTATTCACAAGGTCAGATATTTCGATGAAAATTACGATTAGTTGCTAACTCCTTTATAACCCATTTATGGAACACACTTACTTACACACATAATTGGTCATTACTACTCTTCAGTCAGGATTACGACCTAGCTTCTCATACCATAAGTGACGTAAACAGTAAGAAGATCAAATGAATTCTTCCACCGTCTTATGAAACCGAGGCACTTGAAAGTTTCCTTCGACATTTGCAAAATGTGCTGGTTTCAGTGAAGATCACACTAAATTTTCTAGCCCAAAATATATCCAGAACCCATAGATACAGATGACGCAATATTATTGCTGCACTTGTGTGTCAATAAGGATTAGAAGGAAGGGGATAAGTCACTACGCCGCTTTTTGTATAATGCAAGGCAGCTTGGTGGTGATACTTAATAGGAAAGAGATGTCTTAGAAGTTTAATCGGTTTCGATCATTAAGGGGACCACTTGTTTTGTACGTGGAATTGGATTAGAATTTTTAAGATTGCTGCAATGAACCATGGGCCCACTTAGTGAACTTACATGGTAAACTTGTTCTAAACGCTTGCAACCTATCCTAACTTAATCTATTCGGTTCTAGCTTTAATCTGTTCGATCTGGTTACCATTTGACATACATTTTTTTTAGAATTTAAAATTTAAAATTTCACTTCCATAATATTTTTTATTTATTTGCTTGATTGTTCTGTCCCACACAAAACATCAATATTGGTTTTTTCCCTTAAAGTATGCAATTTTTGTGTTTTAAATCCTTTTTTGAGTCCGTGTATTGTACATTCGACATGCAATACCCTTCACAGCATGTAGTAAAAAGTATGAATATTTCTTTGAGTCACATTGACAGTGCAGTTATGGATAAGGGCGAGTAGTTTTTTCCCTCGCCCAGCTGGTAACGATGAATATTTCATTTTATATTTTTTTATTACGTATTGTTTATATCCAATATTTCTTGCATTACAATAGTTTTTAAATATTTTATGTTTTACATCATATAATAAATGTTGAAAAGAAAAATTGTTTTAATATTTCCAATTTTTTACTTTTTGGTTGAAAGTTTTGTGGAAATGTTTTTCTTTCCAGGAAATATTTTCAGGAAATATTATAAAGGCTTGCCCAACAAAGAATTAAGAAAAATAAAATTGTTTAGTATGCATTTACAATTTGAAATGTTTAAATTTCTCATTGACTTTATGGAAAAGAGCCTAAGTTTTGGTTACTAAAGTCTTCATTCGTAAAGTATTCGAAGAATAATTTTTAAGGGTAAAACTTAAGTAAAAAATTTTATTTGTTATTTATTAGAAAATCTGTGGTCAATTACCTTATTTGAATTACAGGGTATCTCAAAAGTAGGCGTATATACGTATAGTTTTTCATGTAAAATCAATATTAAATGGCTGTAGAGTATGGGGTAGATGATAGCTTGCTAAATGCCGAGGACTCGATTATCACAAAGGACCCTGGGTAGTTTGTGATTGTCTGATTGTTGACATTATGTATGGTTAAACCGTAATGAAACAAGAACGTGAGAATTATGACAATGCAATCCTCAAATAAAATAAAGTGACAAAGATTTTATACTCGTCATTCAAAAAAATCAATAGCTCAAGATCCCCTATCCTCTTTAACTATCTTTATGTTATTCCAACACAATATACTGCATGTCTAAGAGACGTCTCCTGAGCGTTGATCTAAAAAAATCGGTAGTTCTTTTAAATTCGGTTTAGATCTATAGAGTTCTCTAATCAATATACGTTTTTATCTTTAAAAAGGCTTAAAATATCAGCTGGTAGATTGCAAATAAAATAAAAATAAATCTGTGTTTAGTTTTAATTAAAATGCATTATTATTTTCACAATTCTGTGTGACACTGTTCACAACTTGATGTAAACAAGAACAATTGCTCTTCTTTGTTATATCTCTATTTACACCCTTTGCATAAACAATAACAATTACTAGACAATTATACAACAGATCTTTGTAATGGAGATCTTCAGATCACGATTACTCTCTTCAAACGCACCGCATCTTTATATAAGACTGACTGAATTTTACTGACTCCGTCTGATGAATGTTCTTGAAGGCGAATGTTCATGGCTTCACCTTCTCGAGATCTCAATATATGTAAACATCATTGTTTCATTGCTGTTTGTGTATTTTGTTTACAATGTTTGTTGCTGCATTGTTGGTATATTTTTATTTGTTATTTTTTCATGATAAACAAGTTCATTGTTTTTGTAGCTTTTGTTTATCATTTTAATGTTAAAGCATGGAACACCATTTCCTATTTCATAACAATATATGTATTCCAAAATTTGCTGATAAGTTATCACAATTTGTATTAATTCTTTGCTTAACCTGTCAAATGAGATTGATAATTCTAAGTTTTCTCTCTGGACATACTAATTCAAAGTTTTATTTGCAATTGAAAGCGCTCATTTAATTTTATCATTTTTAAAAAAACATTGCAAAAAATCAAAACTATTTTAAGGTGTTCAATAATATTTACAAACTAAAGTAAGTAAATTACACTAAATTTTTTTTTTTGTTTTTGCAATACAGTTTATAACTTTTCAAACGATCTTAAGGGATATTTTATTCAGGATTTTCTTCTTTTTTTTTTTTTTGTTAAATTAATGCAAAAAAAATTAATCAAATTCGAAAGGAAACAAATATTTATACTTCTTTTCAATTTTCTTTTCAACATAATTTTTTGATTTTCTGCAATTGCTTTGATTTTCTTAAATGTGAAATTCAAATATTGACGCAAAAGTGTTGGAGCATAAATGAATTAATTTTTTTACTGCAACTAGAAATATTTGTTCCCTTTATAGTACAACGCTTAAATTGATATTGAATTCATGTTAGGTATATTAAATACTGCATATTGAGGCTACTATACAGTTATTAACTTGGAAATAAGGATAACGATCAACTTTCTCACAACACTTATGTTGTGTGTGTTAATTTATACATCAGTGGCGGTATCTACAGTTTAACGTCGACTCCGAACGATAGAATTTTGAGTAACTTATCATGGTAATTTTATTTACTCTCAGAGTTTTTGCCAGAAATCTGCTGAGAGGAAGTCGCCGAAGAAATATTTCTTTTGTTTTATATTTTAGTTTTGATGTCTGGCCTGGGGTTCGAACCCGGGATTTAAGTCTAATAAGCGAACACACTACCTACTAGACTAGGGCGACTGTATAAAATAGCTGTAGTTTATACCAAAGTTTTCCATGCCTCTGATACATTTGTCAGGCTGAATTTGATTGGTGACATGGATTATGTTGGCTTTAAGGACCGCTTTATTTCGTGCGTTATTCGCATATAAATTCACCATAGAAACCCTACAACAATGCGAGAGCTTTGTGGTGAGTTCAAATCACCTTCACGTGAGATGAGTATGCCACCAATCCGCACGAGCAGAATATCTAATATAGTTTGAGCTGTATGTATGTTTAAAAGAAGGTGGTAATCATACATATGTACATTATAGCGACTCACCAAAAAAGTGTTTGATGTACCCCCCTCAAAATGAGCCTTGGACTTTTTTGAGGTGACATTTGAAATATTTCGGCTCTAGCTTTGACCTCTCGTGAGCTGGACTATTTTGAAAAAGGGTCTATTTCTGCATTTTTGTTAATTTGAGAATCTGTTTCCTTACCAACATATACAAGCATATAACATATTAAATACTACGTTGACTTCAAGTTTGTAATAATTAAAGTTTGTAATCATTGGTGCGGTTTATAAGCTGGTGGCATCATTGAACCGTACTTCTTCAAAGATGCTGCGAATCGTAACGTAACTGTGAATGGTGAGCGCTACCGTGAGATGATATCCAACTTTTTTTTGTCCAAAATGCAAGAGCTTGACTTGCATGACATGTGGTTTCAACAAGACGGTGCCACATTCCACACAGCACGCGTAACAATGGACTTATTGAGAGGCGAGTTCGGTGAACATTTTATTTCACGTTCGGGACCGGTCAATTGGATGCCTAGATCGTGCGATTTAACGCCTTTAGACTATTTTTTGTGGGGCTATGTTAAAGCTCATGTCTATACAGATAAGCCCGCTTCAATTGACGCATTGGAAGACAACATTAAAGCATTTATTCATGAGATACCGGCCGAAATGTGGGAAAGAGTATGCCAAAATTGGACAAAGCGGATGGACCATTTGACGCGCAGTCGCAAGCAACATTTGCATGAAATAATCTTCAAGCATTAAATTATATGGACCGTACTATCGATTCAAATAAAGATTTCATATATTTTTCTGAATTTTATGTGTTTTTTTTTTAAATTTTCCTATAGCTCTTAAAAAATCACCCGTTATAATGCTTGTTATTGACAGCGATTTTAAAGTATAATAGAACAATGACGCCATCAGCCAAAAATCTACAGGAAAGAGTAATTGTTTCGTATTAATTTGGAGGCTCTTGGATCTCATGTAGATTAGTATCACAGCAAATGGTTTGTTCATCTATCCATCCATTCATCCAGAAAGACGTCTCTTCGCTGAAGTAGATTTGTTTTATGAATATTAGAGTTGATCTGAACTCCTGTTGGGATTTATCAGAACAGGCAAAATAAGTGACATCTAGTCTAACAGATTTAGTTCGAAAGACCTTGTTTAGAGATCCTATTTAAGGAATGTTAAATATTCTATAAATTAAAAAGGTTGCCAGCCGAAACCGAAACAATAACTAATTTATTTGTAATAAAGCTATTTAAGTTCATGAATAATTTTTCCAAAGGCTCTAGACATTCAGACACTTATAAAAAGAAGCCCAGCTGTGTTAGTTTTTTTTTAAATAATTTATTTAAATTCATATCTTCGGTAACTTTTATGTTGTTCTAGAATTTAATATGATGAAGGCAATATCGCTTTATTGTACATGTAAAGTAAAAAATCTCTTTCACAAGTACAAGTGCGTACTTATTTCAAGGCTACCATATAGGGTTTCATGTAAAACGTACAAGAAAGTTATTGAAGCATCGTTACTAAGGCAATGGAAAATGGTGATTGGTTTTTGCGGTTGATGTTGTCTGTATCCTGGTATAAAATGTATTTCATTAATATTTAATATGTTTGCCACTTAGTGACAAATGACTTTTGATAAAAGCATTGCTTGTTCTACTAAAAAAAGAAAAAAAAATCTGGAAAAAATCCTAAAATAAATAGAAAAAGAAAAAAAAAATATTCTAACCAAAATAATTTCAAAACTAAAACTGTTGCTATGAAAGCAAGAAGCAGAATAGAACGAGTACTTACTCAACATTATACAGTGAGGTACAAATAAGAGTTTAAAAAATATGCCCAGGAGGCAGTTTCTTAAGATTAATTCTCTATGTATTCTATTTGCCTCTCCACAAGCCACACATCAACAATGAGTATTCAAAAAGATGAGTAGATTCGAATCATACTCATAATTTCTGATACTTATACACATTCATACTTATTTTAATATCATACTAATACTACTCATATTCAAAGTTTGAAGTAGTCATCTTACTCATACTTAACAATAAACATGATGTTGTTGACTTCGACTCTCCTTTACTCAACATTTACAAGAATTACACAATAAGTATGATTCGCGTACGAACACTACAATACTCACTAGAAGGGTGTGTGTTTGCTTTGCTTGCTGTCTTTGTTCTTTTTTTCTTCTTTTCTTGTAAATGTAATAACAACTAAGACTGTCAATTTTGATGAATGATTCAAATCTTTCGAATCATTTATGAGTATTATAAGTATTTTTCAAAATTTATGAATTTGATAGAGTAGGCATATGAATCAAACATATTTCGAATGTTATGAGTTTGATGTCAATGTTTTACTCATACTAATTGCAACCTGTACTTACAGTGAGTACGAATGAATCAGAGTAGTTGAATTTCAATACTGTTGACTCCCTCATACTTAAAATTTCATGAATACTTATGAGTAGCGAAAAAACGATTCATTGCTGATCTCTGCTACAGACCAATGCCCATACATACTATGTCGGGGAATCTTTTTGGGGCTAAACATCGCTAACCGCTTTAGAAGCACCCGGCATTCTTAGACAATATTAGATAATATGGAAAAAACTTTTAAAAAAGTTTTAGAAACTTTTAAAAAAGTTTTAAAAAAGTTTTAGAAACTTTTAAAAAAGTTTTTATTAAGGTAGGCTCTGATGCTGGGTTCGGAAAACGACTATCTTTATCGGGCAGAGTAACAGACAACCTAAGATTCAACTGTAGTATAAAGGTTTTACAACGGATTTTATCGCGTGGTCTTGATCCATGGCTTACTTTTTGAATAATGTTCTCGGATTCTCTTTAACTAACGAGTTCTATATGGTATTTTTGCTATAAAACCAGAATCGAAAAGCAGAGAGTTCGGAAGGATTTTGGCGTAATCATAGTCATTATATTAAATGAAACTCTACTCTACTGCTATTTTTTGCAATACATCTGCACATTATTTTATTACACCCACACACTGTATAGAATAATTTTTTTTTTATTATATTGATATCGATATGCTTAAGTGTAAGTGTAAAGATATATTACATAAATTATTCACTATGTATGTATGTATATAAATATCTGTGTTGCGAGTATATGAAAAAGTATACTCATAAGTGTGTATGCTAGTGTCTACTTTAATGATTTTTTAAGCGAATATTTGCAAAAGTATTGATGTGTCTTGATGCTGAGCAAATCGATTCAATGTGATTCATTTTTAAAATTTTTACGCCGTCTACCCTTATGCAAACGAGAGTTTTTTTCTATTATATGCTCCATTACTGATGTTTAATTTAATTTATTGCCTTATTGGAATAGTTTGAAAATTATTCATAAAAAAATAAAGACCGAGGAGTAGGATTTTTACTAGCCCTAGGTAGATAGGTTGGAGTGCTAGTTTTGATAGCAAAAGCTCACTTGAGCATGCATAGAGACCGGTTGTGAGGTCAAAGGTAAACTCAGTCCCTGTACTGACCGAGTTCCACAAAACTAGGGAAGAAGTTAGACAGCGCAAGGGAACGACTACGAATTACAAAAGAGTTCTACATGGCCTACATGGCCGATGGCATTACATTATATAAGATTGAGATTATTCTTGTTGGCATGGATGTTTGAAACTTGGTGACTGCATGGTATAATATGGACGAAAAAGTTTAAAATTCTGAATTCATTTTTATTCAAATTTAGTTTTAATGAATTTTAGATTGTTTTCTTCATATTTCTACTGCTTTTTCAAGCTTAAAGTTTCCAAAAATTTGCTTATTTTCTTATGATTTTCAATTTGCAATTTAGAATAAATTTTATAAATAGGAAGCGAAGAAAATTTTTTTTTTCAATTTAATTTCGGAAACTGGTAAAGAGGAGAGCAGTGTTGAGATTTTGCATATATCATCTAACTGACCAAAGCCACTGAAAATTTCTTTTTTAATTCTGAAATAGAACCTTCAATATTTAACATTCCTTATTTTAAAGATGCTTTTAAAATGTTATTATCTTTTAAAAACATTTTAATGAACTATTCTTACAATTCATTGTCATAAAAGTATAAATAAAACATTTTATATTCCATTTAAATAAACTTTTTCCAGTAGATATGAAAATGAACATAAATTAACAGTTAAAAACTTTACTTGTTAACATAACAAGTACAAATGAAAGTCTGCTCACAAAGTTAATATAACAACACATATACAGAGTTATATGCGAGGGTGAATAAATAAATCCATGCATTTCACACTACAGACATCTGTCGCTTGAATTCTACAAAACTGGAACAAGACTAGTCACTGGTAGTCGCCGTAGTTAGTATAATTAAATAGTTAGTATGTCGGCTTGCTAGACATGACGGTTTAAACCCCAGTTCAGGCATCTCCAACAAAACGAAATATGAACAAATATTTTATCGGCGACTGCCTCTCAGCAGATCTTTGGCAAAAGCTTTGAGAGTAATTAAGTATTGTCCTGAAAATGTTTCTCAAAAATTCTTTCGTTCGGATTTGACTTTAAACTGTAGGTCCCTTCACTCATGTACAAAATTAACTCACACAATATAGGTGGTGCAAGAAGCTAGGTATTAATCCTGACTAAGGGTTGTAATGATAACTAATCATGTATGTATGTGTGTAGTCAGTGATAGACACTACCAAGTAATTTAAAGAGAAGTGGAAAAACAACGCAGTATTTTGCGGTCATGTGCTAAGAAATAAGTAAAAAAATAGATTTTTTACCCTCCATATCTTCCATATGTTATCCCAAGTGACCTAATCAGAAGAAATATGCGGCAAAAATAGATTTTACGATGATCTCAAATATTGTAATTTTGTGATCCAACTTCGTATGTCTATATGATAAAAGTGCGGTTAAGCCTAATAAAAGCTTCAATCATAAAACATAATAATGAACAGACTATAACTGCACAGAAAAAAATATATAACTGATTCAATTCAAAAAATCATTGAATCAAATACAGAATTGTCTAAAATCGGACCTACAACGAAAATTGTATATTCAGCGAACAAATTCGTAAAAAATTATTTGAAAAGAAAAAGCATTTTTTCTCAATTAAATAATTATGTTATTAGCCAAAAAGGTTAATCAAAATTCATTTCCAATTTCATATAAATTTTTTAACTAAAACAAACATAACTTTTATTAAATTTTACAACAATTTTCAAACAAATTTTTTGTTTGAATCAATAAGCAATTTGTTTGAAATTTTTATTACAATTTCAAACAAATGTATTCACTAAAACAAACATAACATTTATTATGTTTTAGACTAATTATCAAACAATTTATTGTTTGAACCAATAAATAGTTTGTTTAAAAAGTGCCCCGGTTTTAAATAAATCCATAATTGAAACAAGTAAAATTATTATAGACTTTTCCGGTCTGGGCAAAAATTTCTTTGCTGTAACCTGCTGTAATGTAATGCGGTTTTCTACCCTTTCTATAATATTCCTTTAAATAAAAAATTAACAGATGAATCGTTTACAAATATTTTATTAATTTTTTTAATTTAACACAAATACTTTAAAATAATACATTTATAAATTTATATAAAATTATTGTGGTCAGTATTGACTTTGAGTCCCTTGTTTTTAAAATTCAAATTGCATACAATATTTGTTATTTTTTCAACGAGAAATAATAATTATGTATAACTAAATGTAATTCATTCTTTTTTAACATAAAATCGCAAAAAGGTAATAAATAAATTGTTTAGTTTTAAAGTAGATTAAGAGAAAATTTGTTTATATACATCCATATATTTTTCATTAAATCTTATAAAAATTATATGGCCATGTTTCATTTCTTAAATGTCGTGAAAAATTATTATATTTATAAAATTAAAATTAATTTTAATTTAAAATTAATTACTTTTTATGAGAAAATAATATTTTAAATTTTATAAAAATTGATAGTTTATTAAAATTTTTGTATTTTTAAAATAAATAATAATAATGGAATAACTTTTAATAAATATTCAAAATTGGGTTTTTTAATATATGTACATAATTTAAAAAAAAAAGAAATTTTATATTACTAAAAACTCTTAAAATTTTATTTTAGATTTAAAATTTCATGTTTAATGGTTGATACTTTTGAATACTTCTTTGCAGTAGGTAAATCGTAAAAAAATGATTGTATAAAAAACTTCGGATTCTTCCGGATACTGAAGATTAAATAAAAAAAATATTTTAAATAATGCATCAAGAGCATTTAAAAATGTCAAAATTGGATATTTAATGTTATCTACAAAAACAAAAATAGATTTAATAGAGCATATTTCACCTATAATTAATAATCTTGGTTGTATATTTCGGCATTGTAGCTTCAACAATTTCACTTTAACTTCTAATTCCTCAGAAGAATTTGCTATTATTGCGAATCCTTCTTGGGAATCAGCAATTGAATATTTCTTTCGAATTTTTGAGCCACTAGACTCCGTAGAAACTTTTAGTTGTGGTGGGAAGAGATTGTGTAAAAACCAGAATATCATAAATGTTTTAGACTCTGTAACAAAAGTATTTTATTAAAATAAATTTTACCATTTAAATTAGAGTTTTTACCTTCATTTCTGGACTCAATTGCAGCAAGCATTTTAGAAATATACGCGGAAGAAATTTTAGTTTTTAAAACGCACAAAATTTGTTCGCAAAATTGAGGCCATCGTTCATGCAAATTTTTTGTTAATAAAAATAACACAAAAATATTTTTTTTTACACTAACCGCACCAACTTCTTAACACAGAATAAAATTAAAAGCTTAACAACGTTTTTGGCAAGTTCTTTTCTCAATACACAATTTTTTACCGTTAGATTTCTTTCTGCAATTCATCGCAAAAAAAGAAGTTAGTCACAATCTACGATGCACGCGACAAACCTTAAAAGAATACTTTTTACAAACATTAAAAGCATGCATTTATATATTCTTGAATAAGTCGCACTTTGCTTACAGCTATAATTGTAAACACACATAGGCGTCCGCAACAAATAAAAATACACAACCTTCTTTACTGAGAGAATCTCTGGCGTATATAAAAAAGCAAAGAGAGCATTATGTGTATGTATTTCAAAACCCACCCTTATTTCTTGCATACAAGTGTATGACAGCGTGCAACTGATCATTCCTTATAGTTTTAATGTTTGTGCTCTCTTCCTAAATCGTGAATACAGTGTGCAATGTACACATTCATTCATTGATTAATGTATATAATTTAACTTATTTTCTGAAATAAGTATTATTACCTTTTTAACTTTAATTATTTGAAACTTTCAACAAAAATACTAATTCTAACTTTAATATAATAATATTTTGCCGCATGAAAGCATTAGATTTATTAAAATACATACATATGTATATACATTAGTTGTATGAATACATTTATCACACACTTTTCCTTGATTTCTTTTCTTATGTTTTTTTACATGATTATGGTGCGGTGTTGTGTACTATAAAATATATTAAAAAAAAAACGCAAAAAGTAAAGCGCGTTCATTATTTCATAGGAAGAAGTATTAAATTGAATGAACTAAAAAGCGTTTATTATAATTTTTTAAGTTGTCATTAGTGTTTGGACGAACATGAAACCCAAATAAAAATAATATTTGAAACAATAAAAAATATTTGTTAAAAACAAAATTAATTTCAAACATGCGATTGTTTGACTCTTTTTTGGCGATAATTTTTTCTGTGTGACGTCCTGTTACAGAAGACAATAAATTCAGGATGATTAAAATAAAATTTCAAAACAAACCAAAAAAAAGCGTTTTATATGAATGTCTTAATGAAACTCTTAAAAGTTTGTCGTTATGCCTTTTGTTACAAGAATATTTGCTTTCTTCTTGCTCACTTCTTCTGCTATTTTCCAGAAAAAAGAGAAAAAAACATGCAAACCTAACTTGTCATTTAGAGTTCTGTGTGTATACTTGTGCTCTTTCAATACCCTTTTTATGCCTTATTGTGATGCTCATTAAAAAGTTAAATATTGTTTAATAAGGCAAGAAAGAAAATTATCTGCCATTAGAGTCCCAAAAAAAGTAAGAAGACAAATCTCAAAACATTTACTTTCTTACAGTCAAATATTGTTTACACTTGACATGTGCTGGCTGGTAAATTTATTTCTTCTCCATCATATCCACATATTGCCACACTGAAAAGTATGCCTGCATTAGTACGGGTTTTAGTATATCAGTGGTGAAGAATTCTAAAATTAATTATATGCCTTTAAAAATTAGAGACAAAACATATATTTTGCTCGTACGTTCATTAGGGTGGCTCTAACGATGTGAAAAAATTGTTTCAACTGTTTCTAGATCACACGCTCGAAATTTGTACGAACTTTGATAGTTGATAACGACCATTTTGTTGAAAGTACATCTGTCATATCCATGCCATGAATGATTGTAGACATCGACGTACATATTTATTTAATTGACTCTGCAACAGTTAACATCTGACCCTGATATTCATCGAAAAATGATCTTCATCAAACCATATTTCTTTGTATATGATATTGGTCGGGTTGATGTTCAACAGCCAACTTATTTTAACTTAAATTGGATGACTTGGACAAGAATGACAAGCTACATACGCCACATGTAACACAGCGTTAGATATTCTGCACTGCGATATGTAATCAGGCCACCGAGATCACGCAATTCAAATTTATTTTCTAATTCGCAAGTTATATGCGAATAAGCACTAACCATACGACGCGGAAGTCTAATAGTAAAGGGTCCACCAAATAACTTTTTTTTTTTTTGAAAATGCTTTAAAAAAACTACTGAATATTTTCTTAAATTTCTTTTTTTATTTGAAAGTACAATCCTTCCGGTTAATAATGGAAAATAATTTCATTCAAATGGCTGCCTCGGCTGGCCATACAGTAGCCTACACGATCGGTCCAATGTTTAAGCACATTATCGATTGTGTGCAGCTGTATTTCACCAATGGCTTCACGAATATTGTCCTTTAAAGCGTCAATTGTCTCTGGCTTGTCGGCGTAACACTTATCTTTGACGGCACCCCACAAATAATAGTCCAACGGTGTCAAATCGCAGCTCCGAGGTGGCCAAACGACATCAGCTCTGCGGCTGATAATGCGATCTTCAAAAACAGGGCGCAAAGCATCGAGTGTAGCTTCGGCTGTGCGACACGTAGCGCCGTCCTGTTGAAACCAAATGTTGCCAATATCCTCCTCTTGAATTTTTGTGAACAAAAATTCGTTCAACATGGCCCGATAACGTTCGCCATTGACTGTAACGGCCACTCCTTGCTCATTTTCGAAGAAAAATGGCCCAATTATGCCTCTGGACCAAAATCCGCACCAAACAGTGACTCGTTTTGGGTGCGTCGGCTTTTCAATGTATGCGTGCGGCTTTATGTTGTCTTAATAGGCGTAAGGCCGGGATTCAACCACCAGGTCAGATATTCCGAGGAAATTATGAAAAATATTTCTTCGGTGACTTCCTCTCAGAAGATTTCTGGCAAAAACTCTGAGAGACTATAAAATTGTCATGAAAGTTTCTCAAAAAATCTGTCGTTTGGAGTCGACTTTAAACTGTTTGTCCCTCCAATCATGTATATATATAACCCACACAACACAAGTCGTGTGTAAAGCTAGGTTGTAATGACCAATTATAGATGGATGGATAGTGGTACTCACGTACACATACATACATACATTTTATTCATAAGTTGCGACTCTATAGTACAAAGTCGAGTCGGCAATCTGTTGAGCAACAGTTGTTCAAGAAATATATATTTTTTTTATATTTCGTTTTATTGGAGATATCTGACCTGTGGTTTGAACAGTAACCTCTCAACCTTGGTCTAATACGCCAACATACCACCTACAACTTCAAAGCGGTCATCACGGTCACCACAAATCTCTCAAATTCAGCCGATTTATGCGCCTGAGTCATGAAAAATTGGATATTTTGAATGCGCTCCACACAGAAAAGCCTTAGGGGAGCTTTGAACGATGTTATTGTATTCCATACAATAATGAGGTCAAACCTATTTGTTGAATTGTTGAAAAATTATATATTTTTGAAATTTTTTATTCAATATTTAATAGCTTAAGGGTCAGACTAAAGATACTCGAATGTCTAAGAAATGGTGATTTTTAAGAGCTATAGGAAAATTCAAAAAAAACACATAAAATTCAGAAAAATGCATGAAATCTTTATTCGAATCGATAGTACGGTCCATATAATTTAATGTTTGAAGATTATTTCATGCAAATGTTGACCGCGGCTGCGCCTCAAATGGTCCATCTGCTGAGTCCAATTATGACATGAGCTTTAACACAGCCCCACAAAAAACAGTCTAAAGGCGTGAAATCGCACGATCTAGGCGACCAATTGAGCGGTCTCGAACGTGAAATAAAATGTTCACCGAACTCGTCTCTCAATAAGTCCATTGTGACGCGTGCTGTGTGGCATGTGGTACCGTCTTGTTGAAACCACATATCATGCAAGTCAAGCTCTTGCATTTTGGGAAAAAAAAAGTTGGATATCATGGATGAACTTTCTTAACAGAGCCCGCATTTGATAATAAAATTCAATGATTTGCAAGCGTTGTTCGTTTGTAAGACGATTCATGGTTAAATTATAGATCAAACTGAAGATGTTTGACTGTGAAACAAAACGCGAAACGTGCGTAAGCTGTTTAAACCAGTGTTGCCAAAAAGATAATATCTAAAAAATCACCCGTTATATGAGTATCACATCCTATAGAAATAGATGACTTTATTCAACGCGCCACATCGAATTGATGTAACAATTTTCCTTCTCTTATAAATATTTTTTTTCTTTTGCCCAAAAATTCAATCTTCTGAAACCAGTCTTCTTACAGAAGTAGGCAGTTGAAGGCTAAATTTCTTTTTTTTTTTTTTTTTGTTGATTAATTATAAAAGTTAATTAAAAATGTTGACTTTTTAAATGCATTTGACAGCATTATTTACTGAACACAGACGAAAGCAATTCAACCCTTTTTTAATAAAAAATTATAAAGAGAATATCACAGAGTGATGAGATATTTGTTTTTCTTGTCATTATTATATATGTATGCTTGAAATTACACACAGTAAATTGGATAGTGGGATCGTTTCCCACCAGACAATCTGGTCGCTTACAATACATCGTGCATATGGTATTAGGCACTGTACTCGTAATAATTAGAAATAGAAAACTTATGTTCAGCAACTAAAAGCAATTTATGTCGCTGTAAGTCAAGTAAATTTTTGATTTTTGGCACAGTTAGTTTGATTAATATCAGTTGCCTACGGTATGGTGCAACATATTGAATACTAGTATGTAAAACTTGCTCATAATCATCACTGGAAGATCAACAGCATACCACGTTACCATAAAATATTAATGTAATGATTTCACTACACTTAGAGGGCATTGCCTATTGGCTATTATCAGAACAAACTCGCTACCCAAATATGTATTTATCAGCCATTCCCCTAATTCACTAATATACACGGATTTTTTCTGTTTGGCCTCTTCTATCTCAGTAAGCAGACACTGGTATACCTTTCGTGAATTTATCTTTACTGTAAGCAACTGAGATCAACCAAAATACATACATACATAACATAATTGATCATTACAACCCTTCGGTCAGGACCAACCCTTCGGTCAGAACCATTGATGTTGTGTGTGTTAATTTTATACCTACAGTTTGCAGTCGACTCTGAACATGGTATAAGAAATTTAGAAGGTAGTTTCAATCAAAATTTTTTTTTAAAAATAAGGTTTTTTGAAGTTTTATTTTCTCATAAATACAAAAAAAACGTTGCCACATTTATAATTTTGTTGTATATTCCCAATAAATTATTTATGACAAATGTGTAATTTATAATTAAGTATATTTAAGTATGATATTTGCTGTATTATGTTGTGCTAAAAGTGGCAGATTGAATAACTAAATTTCCGGTCATAATTAATCACACATTACAACATTGACTAGTTTTTAAGGTTAATTAAGTAATAATTTTTTTCATTTTTTTATTAGTATACAAATATTTAGTTTCTTTTATATGACGATTTAGAAAGCGAATTCGAAAAAATGTTCGTCCAAGATAAAACCTTTTAACAATTTTTATATCTAAATTTATATTAGTTAGGTCTAACAAGTTTAACATGTAACTTGGGCTAGTATTTAAAGAATTACCATTAATTTTTAAAAAAATTGAGTTTACATGTTCCAAAAGTTTTAAAAAATTGGTATTAGGCTTATTTATGTAAACCTCCCTCGGACAATAAATTAATATATGTATAATTTTCATCCTTTTGTGCGGAAGTTTTGAAGGCAAATTCTGTAAGACCCAAATATTTTAATATAAATTTGTTACAAAATATTTTTCAATTGAATTGAGTTTATTATTTTCATATGACTTCAAAGAAAATGTGGGAAATTTAAAATTAATATGGTAGCATTATTTTAACGAAAACGTCAGAATCCTTAAGCATGTCAGATAGTGAATTTTAAAAAATAAAGAGAGAATGAAACTACCTTCTTTTCTTATACCATGGACTCTGAACAACAGATTTTTGTTTCAGAAACTTTTCATGACAATTTTTTATTTATTCTCAGAAGTTTTGAAGTTGCCGAATAAATATTTTTATATTTATATTATTTTATAAATATTCATATTTCGTCTTGAGAGAATCATTTAACTTTCTTCAATGAACCATCGAAATATAAAAAAAGTACATTGAAATTCTGTGCATAAAATTAAAAGTCAAACATTTGCAAGTCCAAGTATTTTGACGAGAGAGAGGTGTGATATGACTTCTCTAAGCATTTAAATGGCTTAAAAACCTTGAAATCATTTGTTTCGACATTTCCTGAAGCACAACTAATTAACATAAAAGCAATCGCTTTTACAGAATATCCAATGAGATATATAGGGTGTAATAGCATACTAAATGTGTGTGGTAGTTCGGCCAAATCATCTAATTCAGGCCGAAAAAGTTGGTAATCATCGACTTATAATGCTCGCCGTTGACAGTGATGACCTGGCCAAAATCGTTTGTAAAGATACATGAACCGAAGTGGGGCCGTCATCGGTCAACAGTGACTTTTTCAGATACATAAAACGCTCTTGGATCTCACGTAGATTAGTATTGTTTCGAATTCAAAAATTTTGTTTGTTCATGTGCACATTCATCCAGAAATGCTAAAGATTTTTTTTTTAATTAAACTAGGGTCAGTTGCCAACAGCTCTAGAGGCCAACCTATGGTTATGTATCTTCTGAACCTGCTTAGATTAAATTTCATACCGATGAACGTCCAAGACACTACGCCTAATTCGCCAAGTCGTGGCCTACGAAAGATCTAAGTTATGTTTTCAGCACATCTTGCTTTCCATCGACGTCGGGGTGTTGGTCGACCATTTACTGAATCATTAGACCCAAATTTATACACCATATTGCGAATAGTTCTACCGGCAGGACGATCATGACGTTCTTAAAATTAACAAAACGTCCAGTAAGTTGTCTAAACAGAAAAATTTTATTATTTACACATGTAGTTGAATTCTATACTCATTTAATTTGACAGATGTAGCCTTAACAAAATAGCCGCTATTAACTGTCGAACGTCTGAAGTCCTATTGAAAAACCCGATAATAATGTAGAAAAGATTTGCTGTTACATAAAAGCTGATAATACATTTGGGAAGTTCAATGAACACCTTTAAAAGATTCTTATAAATACAATAAAATGAGAATCATCAGTCCTGAAATATAATATATTTGCCATATAACGAATAATTAGAAATTATTTGTAATTAAATCATAAAAAGAGTATGTCTTAATCAGCTAAGTTCCCTACGCCAAGTACACGTTCACAGAGTACATTCGTTTTTAGACCAAAGGCAGATAGCTAGTCTTTTGTGTTAGGATCCGCTACAGTAGACTTGCTTATCCAAAAGAATTTCTTTAGTAGAACTCCAACAATACAAGTGAATAATTTGAAAATAAAAAAGAGATACATTATGGCAGGTCTAAATATATCATTTAAAGGATTGAAAAAGGGCACGAAAATGTGCATGTGAAAATGTGTGTTTAAATGGCATTTAATGGCCGGGGTCTAATAGGTTGTGAATACAAGACGCGAGGCCACTGTTCAAGCCCCAGACAGACATCTCCTTTGATAGATTTCTATCAAAAACTCTGAGAGTAAATGAAAATAGCCATGAAAATTACACAAAAAACAAAAATCTGTCTTTCATAGTCGACTTTAATCTGTTGTTGTTGTAACAGTTCGGCTGTTGTTTCCGGAAGCTTCTCCCTGTATATAAAATATAAGATGGTTAGTTTTAGTTTCATGCATTTGGTTGGTTGTGTGCCATGGTGAGGATGGGATGTGCCATTGTCAGCGTCATATGGTCGGCAGTCCAAGGAAGTCCGCTGTGGTCGTTGGGTTCAGCCATAGGTCTATGGGTCGCAGGGCTGTCGGTTTAGCTGGACAGCTAAAGATATGCACCGTGTCGTGTGGTGCCTGGTTGCATAAGGGCCAGCTATCCAGGGTTCCTGGGATGATCCTTGCCCTATTGCTATTTAGGAAGTTCGACCATCCTGATCTTAGCAGTGCCAGAATGGTTCTCGTAACCCTTGGTAGCTGCCTTTCAGTATCGGATATAGGTGGTGGATGTCGACTAATGGCCCTGTTGTAGATGAGCTCGTCTCTGGCCGTCGTGACAGTCGTTTGATGTATGGCGTTTTGTTCCTCTCTCACACACTGTGGGTCTACTATTGAGGGTATGAGATGAGTGATGTCCGAGTTGTAAGTTGTGAGGTCTTGTCTTATCCTGCGAGAAGGGGGATCGTTCATGACTATGTGATGGTTTAGATGTGGTAGGCAGGTAGCAGGCTATGAGATATTGCTTAGTCAGCAGCTCATTGTGCTTCCTAACTGTCAGCATTTTGGACTCATCGTAGAGGTGGTCTATACTGGACATCGGCTATACGTAGGGCGTTATTCTGTTGTTTCTATTATCTAATAAATATGATGTGAAGTGTTGAAAACTGATTTCGTTTTTAATTAAACTCTCGGAAGGTTTATTCCAATAAAAGGTTAAATTGTTCTTGCTTTTAGGTTATTGTGTGGCTCCAGTTGTTTAAAGCATTATTTCAGCTGACAATATGATCTCTTTTTTGTATGTTTGATTTATACAGGGTCCGCCAAATAACTTTCTTTTATTTGAAAATGCTTTAAAAAAAACTACTGAATATTTTCTCAAATTTATTTTTTTATTTGATAGTACAATCCTTCCGGTTAATAATAGAAAATAATTTCAATGAAATGGCTGCCTCGGCTGGCCATGCAGTAGCCTACACGATCGGTCAAATTTTTAAGCACATTATCGATTGTGTGCAGCTGTATTTGATATGTAAAATTTTTTTATAAACTATTGCGTAGTTTTTTAGTTATTGTATCTCAAAGTTAAGAATTCCCATGCAATATAGAAAATTTGTGCGAAAACTTGAAATTTGACATATCTTTGTCATAGTCAAAATTCAAAAATTCTTTTGGTAATGACTAAATTATTTGTAATATAATTGTAATCCAGGTACGTAATTGTAATTACAATGCTATAATTGTTTACAAATATTAATCATATGTGAAATATCCTTAGCCAAAGTACAGGTCTTCAAAAAATTAAGATTTTCATGCATTTATTAACTTCAGTAGTGAATTAAAAAAAACACCCAATATCACTTTTGAAATTTTTTGATATTTTATTGCCACAAGTATGTACTTTAACATATATAAATTTCAGCTGCTTCTGACTGCTTTTGTGGGCGTTATAAATGTTTTTAGTGTCAGCATCATTGCAGATTCGTGATATTTTTGAGCAATGGGTGCAGCTTAAGAAAAATAATGCAACAAATGTGTTGCATCATATTGTACAATTTGTGGAAAATAGTATTCAAAGATTTCTAGCAGATATAGAGAAGGACTAACTAAAATTCATTCTTTTAAAAATTAGTAATAATTGGACAAAATATAGACGTGGAAAAAGTAGGTTTGAAACTGAGTTGAGGAAGTGATGTAAATTTTTCTAGATCATCGATTTTTTATATTTAAACATAAATAAATTCAATTAGGAACCAAGTATAAGTGTCTTTTCACTTATATGTATAAATTTAAGTATTTTAATATATATAAACAAATTTTAAATTGTTTAATAAAATATTGTTTAATTAGTATTTCAGCTATGGTAAAAATGTATCCTTATAATTTTCTAAGGATATACGGAATGTGAGAAAATTAAATTTTAATGAGTTAGTAAAACATTTAAATCATAATTTCCGATTCCAAAAAAGTATATATTCAAAATTTTTATGCCTTTTTGGTACTTTTTTGAAAAAGGACATTTTTAAGGTGGGCGTATCCATGCTCCAAATTGAACGAAATTTGAAGGAAGTATTAAGCATGTTAAAGCTAATAAGTGTACCGAATTTTATTAACATATCGTTTGTTTCCTCCAAGTTATAGCAATTTTTAATTTCAGGATATATGGGAAGGACACGAATCCTTCGAGTTTAAATGACCAAATTTTAAGTATGATTATGTTTTACCAATTAATATAGGTGTGCCAAATTTCATTAATCTACTATTACTCCTTCTATTTTTGGCCACTCGTTATATGAAATCGCGACAGTGTGCGCCGTCCTGTTGAAACCAAATGTTTCAAATATCCTCCTTCAATTCTTGTGAACAAAAATTCGTTCAACATGGCCCGATAATGATCGCCATTGACTGTAATGGCCACTTCTTGCTCATTTTCGAAGAAAAACGGTCCAATTGTGCCTCTGGACCAAAATCTGCACCAAACACTGACTCGTTTTGGGTGCGTCGGCTTTTCAATGTATGCGTGCGGGTTTTCTATGCCCCAAATGCGACAATTTTGCTTGTTTACATACCCGGCAAGATCAAAATGAGCTTCATCTGAAAAGATGATTTTTTTGCCAAAATCGGCATCTTCTGTAAGTCGATCGTAAGTCGATTTCTGTCAAATCAGACATGAGCTAAGTGTTACCATTCACGAAATAAGCACTAGTTGAAAAAAAAAAAACGTTAGATGGCGGACCCAATATTTGTATGAGCACAGAACATATTTCCGGGTTTTGTCTGGCGTTTGGATCTTAGTCTTATATTGACAAAAGATGTTTAGCCAAATTGTATATATAAAATTAACACCTAATCCACCCAATATAAAATTAACACCTTTATAAAATTTTCTGTGATGGTAGCGAGTAATTGTGATTATACGACGGAATATCTAACTTCCGTATATTAAGCTCATTGAGGCGGCTGCCGATTCAGCCTACTGTTTATTGATTTACACACGAAAGTTGAAACGATAGTGAACCTCAACAGCATTCCTTTGAATTTTAAATCCAAATAATAAAGCCACTAAACTTTAAAATTTGCTACTTAATAGCCATCCAGTTTGAAACTGCTGTATATAATGGGTGAATAAACCTTTTAAAAATTTGATTGCATTTCTTAGTTGAATTCGAATGCAATTTACCTTCTAGTTTTAAATTTTCATTTGTTTGTTCAGTTTAAAAAAAAAACCTGCAAAATACTCGATAACCCCATAAGTATCGAATTAAAACTAAGAAAACATTTGCCAAAGTATGTGCTCTACGAAGTACTGGGGGTGGACTAGTAGTACTTTTGCTTTTTATTTCATTCTCAAAGTTCATGTCCATTTTATGCGAAAGGACACATACTAATGGCCAGTTGTTCTAAGACTTCCTTTTAAGAGTTTGTCACAAATGCATTTATTTTAAATGGAGTTTTTATGGAATATTCGATAAGACACATTCCTGTAGTTGCACCATATGTAGGAATGTGAACACAGAAATAAAATTTTATGGACAAGTGCTTAGGAGAGTATTATTGTTAAATCTTTTAAAGTGAATTTATAAATTTTAAAATTCTGTGTGTACTTTAGATATGTATGTACTGGGTGATTTTTTTAAGAGCTATAGGAAAATTTAAAAAAAAAACACATAAAATTCAGAAAAATGCATGAAATCTTTATTTGAATCGATAGTACGGTCCATATAATTTAATGTTTGAAGATTATTTCATGCAAATGTTGACCGCGACTGGGCCTCAAATGGTCCATTCGCTTATTCGAATTTTGGCATACTCTTTCCAACATTTCGGCCGGTATCTCACGAATAAATGCTTCTATGTTGTCTTCCAATGCGTCAATTGAAGCGGGCTTAACTGTATAGACATGAGCTTTTACATAGCCCCACAAAAAATATTATAAAGGCGTTAAATCGCACGATCTAGGCGGCCAATTGATCGGTCCCGAACGTGAAAAAAATGTTCACCGAACTCGCCTCTCAATAAGTCCATTCTTAAGCGTGCTGTGTGGCATGTGGTACTGTCTTGTTGAAACCACATGTTGAACCACAAGCTCTTGCATTTTGGGCAAAAAAAATTGGATATCATCTCACGGTAGCGCTCGCCATTCACAGTTACGTTACGATTCGCAGCATCTATGAAGAAGTACGGTCCAATGATGTCACCAGCCCATAAACCACACCAAACTGTGACTTTTTCTGGATGCATTGGTAGCTTTTGCAATCCTTCTGGCTGATCTTCACTCCAAAATCGACAATTCTGCTTATTTACGTATCCATTGAGCCAAAAATGAGCTTCGCCGCTGAACACAATTTTTCGATAAAGAAGTTGATCTTCGGCCAACTTTCAAAGAGCCCATTCACCAAAAATTCTACATTGCGGTAGGTCGTTCGGCTTTAATTCTTGCACCAGCTGTATTTTGAAAGGCTTCACACCTAAATCGTTCCTCAAAATTTTCCATGTTGTTGAGTAACAGAGGCCCAATTGCCGCGAACGGCGACGAATCGATAATTGATGGTCATCATTAACACTGGCCGATACAGCTGCGATATTTTCTTTCAGTTCGCACTCTACGTATGCGTGTTGATGGTTTAGTGTCCAACAATGTAAATTTGGTGCGAAATTTAGTCACAATAGCCCGAATAGCCGCTTCAGTGGGTCGATTAAACTGGCCATAAAATGGAAGAAGCGCGCTATAAACTTTCTTATCAGAGCACGCATTTTGATAATAAAATTCAATGATTTGCAAGCGTTGTTCGTTTGTAAGACGATACATGGTTAAATTATAGACCAAACTGAAGATGTTTGACAGTGAAACAAAACACGAAACGTGAGTGAGCTATTTAAACCAGTGTTGCCAAAAAGATAATTGCTAAAAAAAATCACCCGATAGTTAAAATATTTTTAGTTTTCAATTTAAAACCGTATTCTATAGGTCTGTTCGATTGTTGCAAAAAGATTTGTTAATTGTATTGCCATTAAATTAAAATAAATTATAATTAAAATTAGAACTACGAATTGGCAGTCTATCGATTTAAATTAGAACCATCGGTTATTTCGAATCTGGCAATACTTACATATGCCTTTCTGTTCTGTCACAAAATTCAGTACATTATCTCCACTGAATGTAGTGAATCGATTTACACTTGAGCAATGTTGGAATTCATTTTAAATTTATTTCCAATACAAAGACAATTGATTGGAAATTGAATGAAAATGTCGTACAAAATTTGGTCACAGGCCAAGAAAAGGGCCAATAGTGCCCTGTATACGTAAGCTTATTGCTGAAGTTCGTGAAATAGGTTCCGTTGTTGATGCGCAAGACGTGAACGTGCTCGTACAGTGCGTACATTCGAAAATATCGAAGCTGTGACTGAGAATGTGCATGACAATCCATCAACAATAACTCGTCATCGTTCTTAACAATTGAATATTTCACTCACCAGTTCACGTTGAATTTTGCGAAAAGATTTCGGTACGACACCTTACAATGTTCAATAGGTTCAAGAGTTAAAGCCGCATGACCATCCGCTTCGAATTCGCTTCCCTAGATGGGCTAACGGGAAACTGAACGATGATGTCGATTTTTTCAAAAAAAAAGTTATCTTTTCGGATGAAGCTCATTTTCATACTGGTGGGTTCCTTAATAAGCAAAATTTATGTATTTAAGGTTAAAAAAAGCCACTCATGGTGTTACAGAAGACAATCCACCCATTACGAGTACCTATTTCATGCAGCTTGTGGAGCTAAGGTATCACTGGCTCATATTTCTTTGAAAATGAGTACAGCGAAACCATTAAGGTTAATGAAGGTCTCTATCGCACCATGATAACCGATTTTTTGTAATCGATCTTCTTGGAATTCATATGAACTATGTTTGGTTCCAATTTGCCATACATGTCATAACACAATCGATTCATTGCGTTAAACGTTTGGTGGCCGTTAAATTAGCCGAAATACTATTAATTGGCCGTCAAGCAGCAACGCTTTGAGATCGTTGGATTAGTTCCTGCGGGGCGTTAGAGACAATTGATGATTTAAAGACCTAAATTCGTAATGCCATTCTTGAAATAAGACCCCATATACCCTCGAAAAAGTGCACGAAAATTGTTCCGATAGAATGAGGTACCGTAAAGCCAGCCGCGACAGCGATATGAATGAAATAATATTCCACGTCTAACCAGAAAAATTGTACTTCAGAACAAAACAAAATAATTTGACAAAATTTCAAACCAATTCTGTTTTATTATATTTCTAAATTTAAGCTTTTAAATGGCCCACCTAACCATTATATTTACTCATATTATACTTACTTACTTAATTGGTCATAACATCCCGCTTAACGGATTTCGGCCTGCCGCAACACATCCTTCTAGGCGCCTCTGCATCTTGCGCGCCTACGCCAGTTGGTCACACCAATCGATGACAGGGCTTCCTCGATTTGGTCCTTCCAACGGATACAAGGTCGTCCTCTTTGCCGACTTCCGCAAATTCCCGCATCAAATACCCGTCTCGCCGGAGCATCCCCTTCTATTCGAACGACATGGCCGAGCCAGTGCAGCCGCTGGATATTAATACGCAGTACAACGTCTACGTCGTTGAGGAGCTCTTACAGCTCACTGTTGGATCGGATACGGAAATTATCGCCAACTCGCACTGGACCGAAGATCTTGCGTAGGACTTTTCTCTCCAATACTCTCAACGCTGCAGCACCAGTGCTTAATAGGGTTCATGCCTCTGCGCCATAAATAAGCACGGTGAGGATGAGCGTTTTGTACTCAATTGCCTATTGATACCATAGAAGCACCTTTTGGCAAGAGCGATCCTACGCTTGATCTCCAGACTGACATCATTTCTGGTGGTAACGGGGGAGCGAAGATAGATGAATTCCTTGACGGTATCAAAAGTATAGTTATCGGCCGTAATCTGAGAATCAATACGCCGCACGTCTCTACTTGTCGATGACATATAATTTGTTTTGCCCTCATTTACTACCAAACCCATCTTTCTAGACTCCCATTCAATAGCACTAAAGGCAGCAATAACATCTTGCTTGGTACGCCCTATGATGTCAATGTCGTCAGCGTACGCAAGCAACTGGACACTTTTTTGAAAAATAGTGCCATTACGATGCACTCCAGCCTTTCGCATAACACTCTCCATGACGAAGTTGAAAAAGTTGCATGATAAGGGGTCGCCTTGTCTGAAACCTTGCACGATATCAAAAGGTTCGGAGAGGTCCTTTCCTACCTTGACGGAGCTGCAGGAATTGCTCAACGTCATTCTGCATAGCCTTATCAGCTTCGCAGGTATACCGAGCTCAGACATTGCGGCAAAAACACGATCCCTTATGGGGCTATCGATGGCTGCCTTATAGTCGACAAAAATATGGTGTGTGTCGACTTGTTTCTCGTGGGTCTTTTCCAGGATTTGGCGTATTGTGAAGATCTGGTCGATGGTGGACTTGCCAGGTCTGAAGCCGCACTGATAAGGTTCAATCAGTGTTTTTACGAGTGGCTTCAGTCGTTCACACAATACGCCTGTAAGAACCTTACTCGTATTATGCTTGTATTTAATATGTAAAATTCCGAGAACATATGTGACGTATGAGTGATATCTAATTCCATTAGTTTCATAAATAACAAAATCAGAGGTTTTTTATTGCATACTTTTCAGTGTAAATATTTTAGTACATATAATATGATGCGTATGAGTAATATTTTGCAAATTCAATTAAATAGAAAGTATACTCCACGAATTTGAAAATAAAAATTTCCAAACTATGATACGTCAGTTCTAAGGAATTTTTTAAAATTAAAAATTTTTCGAGATATCAAAACCTAAAACTAAATACAAAAACCACCAGTCTAGGCTATGTTCTAGTGGAAGCTACATCATGGAATGTAGCTTCACGGTCTGTAGCTTCTATATCTTGACAACAAAAAACTAAATTTGGAAAAATCTCAAACCGTTTTTGTTTTATTGCATTTATAAATTACAACTTTTAAATTTTCCACAGTTCATGCTTCAGCAAGCATATGTATACGGGGTTTCCTCTTTTTAAATTTTTTTTCATTTAAAAATACGTTGACGTACCTTAAAAGGCATACCTTTTAGATGGAGTATGTTAAAGTCTCATTACAGCTTCTCCAGTCTGTTGAAACTGCTAATTTAATAGAATTATCACTTAAAATTTGATTTTATAATGCTTGAGAACTTAAAATCCTAATAAAAGAGAGAAAATATTGTTGGAATTAAAATTCATAACATGTAATATATTATAAAGGACCGCACTGTCTTCAGGTCCAAATCCGATCGAGAGCTTGTTTAATATAATAAAAATAACATCCAGAGAAAAATGATCCAACATTTGTGATAATTTCAAAATTAATTCAGGCTGCCTGGTATAATATACTAGATTACATTCATAATTGATCAATACAAACCTTCAGTTGAGATTACGACCTTTCTTCTCACACGACTTATGTTGTTAATTTTATACATTTGACGACTTCGAGGAACTTTTCATGAAAATGATTGTTTACACTTTTATTTTCTTTTTTCTCAGAGTTTTTGCCAGAAATCTTCGCTAAGAGGAAGTCGTCATTTCGTTTTGTTGGAGATCTGACCTGCGGTGTGAATCGTAGCCTTACGTCTAATAAGTCAACACACTACTTACTAGTCTACAGCAACTTCAGAGCGGTCATCGAAGTGAAGTCATCTCTAAGGAAGTTGATTTATGCGCTGATTTATTATCCACTGGATTGGATATTTAAAAATCTGGTTGCCCGTATGCTTAGACGATGGCTATTAGTTTTGAATGACACCCGTGACCCAAGGATATTGGTTATATATGTATAGACTGAGAATATGTGCAGTTACTTATCTGAAATCTTCTCATTTAACGTATATTTTGTTTAATATCAATATGTTATATTGGGGTCCTTATTGTTTTTCACATCACTGTATATGTAGTACTCTCAATGGTGTTATAAAGTACTTTATTTGTGTTTCCATACAATACATGTACATTAGAGCGACTCAAGTTGTATGGAAGCGAAATTCGTGCAAGATGTACCCTCCTCAAAATGAACATTGGTATATTTTATGATGACATTTAAAATATTTCGGCTCCAGCTTTGATCTCTCGTGAGCTGGACCATTTTGAAAAAGGGCCTATTTTTCCATGTTTTGTCAATTTGAGAATTTGTTTCCTAATCAATATATAAAGTATGGGTGTCATAAGAAAGGTTTTTTCATTTGTCCAAGGACTATCATCCATGTCCTTTTTTAAGGATATTCTGTTAAAAATAACGGTTTTTGAATTTTTTCTTCGGGGTTGTTTGTAATAAAATAACCAAATTAACTCTAATATGATGGTGGATTTAGTTTCTAGATGATGTATGGATGAAAATAGGACTAAAGAAAGAAAAAAAGAAATGATCCACGACTTATTCTCGACATATTTTTTTCCCAAACTAAAAAAGTTATTAAATTTTATTGTTTATATTTACAAAACTATACTCAAAAAAAGAAAACTAGGGCGAATTTCAAAAAAAGCTGAGACCCGTATTTAATGAAATCGACCAATGATTAAAATATGTTAATTTGGTTATTTTATTGCAAATAACTCCGAAGAAAAAATTCAAAATCCGTTATTTTTTATAGAATATCCTTAAAAAAAGAACATGAATCATCGTCCTTGGACAAATTGTATATACAGTTGGACGCGCCTTAAAAACCCCTTTCTTATGATAACCATATTGTATATGCTGGTAAGGAAGCAGATTCTCAAATTGACAAAACATGGAAAAATAGACCCTTTTTCGAAATGGTCCAGCTCACGAGAGGTCAAAGCTGGAGCCGAAATATTTTAAATGTCATCTTAAAAAAGTCCAAGGTTCATTTTTAGGAGGGTACATCGAACACTTTTTTTGGTGAGTCGCTCTAATGTACATACGTACATAAGCAACATTTATTGTACGCTAATAATGGGTAATGAAAAAAAATACCATTTTGTTAACAAAACAAAAGCAAACAAATAAAATCGCACACATACAATATTATGATGCATATGACTTTTTAAAGTACATATTACAATTTGCACGCAATGAGCACGTAAATGGCAATCAAATAACAATTTAAAAAAATATTGTTATTATTATTGTTCATTCTTAATTCTCATTTCAAAACAATTGCATGCAATTCAAGTGTTAAGAAGAGATTTTTCTAAAATTGCACAATCGTTCTGTTGGAGATAACCGTGTCCGCATGTCTAATAAGCCAATATAAGGGGAGATTTTTTAAGAGGAGGAGGAAAATTTAAAAAAAAAACACATAAAATTTAGAAAAATGCATGGAATCTTTATTTGAATCGATAGTAGTACGTAATCTTTGAAGATTATTTCATGCAAATGTTGACCGCGACTGCGCCTCAAATGGTCCATCCGCTTAGTCCAATTTTGGCATAATCTTCCCAACATTTCGGCCGGTATCTCACGAATAAATGCTTCAATGCTTCATACGGTACTCCTTCCGATGTGATAAAGTAGTTAATGTAACATCTTGACAACAGAATTGAGAAAATATATATCGAGTCTTGCAAAAAGTTCTTCCTATTTTTAATTTCATAAAAAAAAGTAAGTGTGAGAAATAATCGAAATTTTTTATTTTGACTTTTAAGACTTTGATTGAAGTTTTTACGTGTAGAATATCACATCATTTAAATAACCTAAATGGCTTCTATGGGTGGAGAGTCCGTAATGTTCAATTTTCCGAGACTCTGTTGCATAAATCAGGCAATATTTGACCGATGACATTGGTTTATATTGACTCTGATCGTTGTGATTTATGGCTTTTTCGCATACACTGCGACTTAAGAAAATCATGCAAGAAAAATTCTAAGGGGGTTATATCGCACGATCTTGGTTTGCCAGTTCACAGCACCTCCACATGACGGGACCATGCCTTTAAATAGCTCGTGCAGAATATTCAATGTGGCATAAGTTGTTGAACCGTCCCGTTCAAATTTCATAACTTTGCTAAGTTGTTAATATGGAGTTATAGTGCTTAGCGTTAACACTGATTGTCTGGCCAATGTCATTCTCAATAAAAAATTCGATCAATAAGGATTCTGACGGCAGCCCTAAAGCCACAGCATGCAGTTTGATATAGTACCAGATTTGACAATTTGATTTGTTCACATACGTACTCATCTAGAAATGGACCTCACCGCTCAAGATGATTTTATGATGAAAATTATAGTCGGTTGCCAACTATCCGAGAATCATTTCAGCACATGTGTGGTCGTTTACCTTCACTTCCTGTTAATTCGAATTAAGGTCCTTAATTCGCGAAAAGTTAAAAAGTAGTGTTCTACCTCGAATTCTCCTATACAACCTCGTGGATAGCGGCGATATTTTCACAGATCTTGCGTTTCGTCTACATACAGGTGTTGGTTGATCTATTACATTTATCTCTCTCGGTAAAATGATTATGACGATTGTAAGATGGTTACGTAACATGCGGTATGTTTCCCGAACATAACATCCATTTTCAAAATTTATTTAAGGCTCAGGTTGGTTTCCTCTAGAGAATGTTTGATTCCCGGCTTGAGTATTGATTTTAGTATCACAATGGGTATAAAAGCTAACATAAGTAGAATATCTTCCGTCGGCACCTTTACTAACCTAAGCGCGACGTTAAGAACGTAGCATCTGTAATTATTAGGCTACCAAAATTTCTTGATCTTTTTGAAATGACAATTTAATAGGAAGTGTCAAAAAGAAGCATTCTACTGCCTTAAGAATATGAAAGAAATACTTTATTTCGTTTGATATCTTATGTCCTACTAAAAGTGTTAAACACATGTGCAATATATGGGCCAGTTGATCGAAATCACTCCCATTTAACCAACACTATGTGGCTTGTGTTGTTTGACTATTTGTCTACCACATAGACCACACAATGTTTTAAAAGGAACATAGTATCGGTATGCAGAGTGTTCTTTTTTTAAAAGTTCGTTTATTGTTTCTTGTTTTCACATACCATATAAGCAATACAATACTTTTTTATGATTCTCCCACAATTCGTTTACTTTCTCTAAATCCCAAAACAAAAAAATGTATTGCAAATTCAGAGACCATTCCCTAAAGTTTTTCAAGGGTTAAAATGATATCGATTAACTTATTAAAATTTATATCAAATAGATCTTCCTTCTCCACCGTATGAAATCATATGTATTCCTCTTTTTTTTGAAAGCACTGACATAAAATGGAATTGCGAAATCAATTTTATAACTCTGTTTGTGCGTTCAAATTATTACAATTTTATGATGTTTTGTAATTTTCGATGACACGTAACTTCTGAATTTTTATGACTTTTTTTGACTGTAAAAGCAAATGGCTGTCGTTGATTTTATAACTGGTATTACAAATGGCAGGAATACTATTGCCGTTTCTATCTAGAAAGCAACAGATACATGCACAGTGCTGTGATGAAATGAAAACTTATTTTGTATTTCTATCTGCACATTTAGGTGGTGTCTGTAGATCAACACAAACAACTATTGGCAAAGGGTGAAAAGTCACGTGCAGCATATAAAATTTGTGGTAATGTTGCTCATTTCCTTTTACTTTCGCAAACTTTGCTTCAGTTTAAGTTGCATTTTTATTTCCCTTTCGACTGATGTATAATGGTCTGGCATTTTGTTGACATTCATCCGTCCTCCTTAACAATATTCGCACTTTCGATGGGCTAGTTCAGTGGTTATGGTTTTCTACATTGCTTTCCGACTCCAATACATCATGTGGTTTTTAACTGTATTAATATATTTGGTCACTGTCACGCAGTACCTTTTATATGCAGCTTGTTAGACACGCTGTATGTGTATATTTCCTATATAAATAGGAGACGTTAAAAAGTCAACAAAATATTTTCCTTTGATACTAGAGACCCTAGGGCTAGAGGATTAAGTCATACTATTTTTTTCAGTATAAAAAAATTAAATTTATTAAGAATATTAATATATAATACGTGTTCCGACAAGTCTAGTCTGGTTAATACATGTTGTATCTTGCTGTATCTTGTTTGGATGCGTCAGACATATAAGACTAGCACGGCTTAACAGGAAAAAAGTTTTAATATAGGGCCATGTCAGTCATATATGTATGTGTGACATAAAAAATTGTGTTTTTCCGGGAATTTTGGCAAAAAAAATTTTTCTGTGATACATTATGTTACCTTGATACATTTTTGACTAAATTGTCCAATAAAGTTATCATGGCACATGTGAAAATTTTTCTGATATTATCGTGGCGATTATCGTGTTAATTCCAATAAGATGACGTATCTTGCGATACAGTCCGCTTTATAATTGATTTATTGCCAAATTACTTTGATGACAACTTTCTAGTCAAATGTGCTCCTTTGCTGAATTTATTTTTATGAGGCTATATTAAATTGGGCCTTTGAATATGGAATGTACTCTGAGTTCTTCATGTGGGGGCATCTTCACTTTAGCGATGCAAAAATATGGACTATTCATTCATTATTTTTCTTTTAGTTTGTGAAAGACATTTCTTTGTTTTATACTAAAGTATAAATTAATGAATAAATTAAATATGGGTTATCCATTTCTTAGTTTCAAAAGTGAACGTAAATAAAACACATATAAAATATTTTTTTCATGACATTGCCTTTTTATTGTACAGCTTGAACGTTGACATTATGTGTGAAACACTACATCATTTAAATGACCTGCAAGCAATGATTGTTTTGAGGTAATTTTCGACCACTTTTTGACACATATTGGGCGGTATCTCAGCCATAACTTGACGAATGTTGGTTTTTAAGTGCTCAAGAGTTGAAGGTTTATCTGCATAAACACGGTCTTTCGCGTAGCCCCACAAAAAAGTCTAATGGTGTCAAATCGCATGATCTTGGTGGCCAGTTGATATCGCCACGACGAGAAATTACGCGGCCAGGAAATATCTCTTGCAATAAAGCCATATTCGCTCGAGTTGTGTGGCATGTTGAAACCACATATTCTCTAAGTCGTATTCTTCAATAGAAGGCAAAAAAAAGTCGATTATTATATGACCATAACGCTCCGAATTGACGGTGACAGTCGTTCCATCGTCGTTTTCGAAGAAGTAAGGTCCAATCACACTTTCGGACCAAAGAGTGCACCAAACGGTGACTTTTTCTGGATGTAATGGCCTCTCTTCAATTACTTGAGGATTATCAGAACCCCAAATACGATAATTATGTTTATTAACATACCCACCGAGTGTGAAATGTGCTTCATCGCTGAAGAAGATTTTGTCCGAAAAATTGTCATCCACCGCCTGTTGATCAAGCACAAATTCCACGTATCTACGACGTTGTGAATGGTCAGCTGGCTTCAGTTGTTGCGTGAGCTGGACTTTATATGGATGTAGGTTTGGATCTAAATGCAAAATACGCCATAATTCCTGAGAACGACGAGGAATCGACACATTCGGGTCTTCGGAAACACTTTCACTTACAATAGCGATATTTTCAGCGGAACGAGCGAAACGATGATGTACAGGCCTTTCAATATTTGTAACCACTCCAGTCTCTTCAAATTTCTTCACAATTTTGCCAATTGCTTGCGTAGTTGGACGAATATGAAAACTATAATCTTCTCTTAAAACACGATACGTGGCTGTGGCAGAATCACCATTTTTGTAGTAGGTTTTGATCATTTTTATGCGTTGTGTGAAATTGGTTTCACAACTTAGTTTGACAGATGTCGAATTCCAGTCCTATACTATTGAAACCACGAAATGGATAGCCCTTTATAAAAACATCAATAATTTGTACATAATAATGTTTAAAATTCATGAAATTGCTTGAATATATTGGACTTTTGCTGTTCACTGATATACACTGCTTTAATTCTATACTTTTCATGTCTGGCATATCTGGCAGTTTTCTTTGTAAAATATTTATTTGCGTATAAACTTATTGGTTTCATTTCGAACAACTTTATTAAACTTTATGCGCCTTGCGTCGCGTCCTTATAAATATTGTAAATAAATGGCAACACAGAGAATAAATGAATTCACATAACAAAAGATTTGGGGTTGGCATTTTCATTCAGATCACGGTTTGTTTTTGGGTTTTTTTTTGTGGTTTTTTTCGTTCGTCTGATTAATCAAGGGATTTAAATAAATGAAACAATAAATTGCTATTTATTTTACCACAATAAAAGAAAGGTGTTTTCTTTATTTTTTTTTTCTGGTGGTTGGTTAAGATTTAAATAAATATGCTTGAAAAGTATTTTAAATATTTTGTAACGTTTCAGAGGGTTACTATAAAAGGCAATGAGTACAGAAAACCTAATATTTTTAAAGAAGCGAGGTGAGGTGTATATATGCAATTTTGTTTATATAAAATTAAATTAATCTTAAGAGAAGTCGTGGTATAGTGGTTCGTACATAACGTAATTGATTATTACAACCCTTTATTCAAGTTTGCGAACTAGCTTCTCATACCAACTATATTGTGTGTTTTAATTTTATAAATGGTGGGACCGACAGTTTAAAGTCGACTCCGAATAACAGAGTTTTTGTAAGAAACTTTTCATGGTAATTTTTGTTTTATTTACTCTCAGAAGAAATATTTTCTTCGTTTGTTGTTTTGATCGAGATGTCTGACCTGGAGTTTAAACCGCGGGCTCACATGTAATGAGCCAACGCACTACCTACAAGACTACTGTGACATCAATTGAAATAGGAAACCCAGAAAAGTTTTTAAATATTTATATAAAATTAAGATGTCTTTTGGGAAAGCGCTAATCCATCTTCCATTAAATTTTTGTACAGAAATCTCTCAGTAAAATATTTACAATTTTGTTTGAGGATTTCTAGATGAGACCCTATCGACATACACTTAAAGCATCAGGTAGGCTTTTTGTGCGTTCACCATTATTGAATACCACCTTACTTTCTATATTAAATGTCTGTATCTAGTACAAATTTCTGTGACGTCTTCCAATCTAATACCCCAAGACGAGTTATGCCTGGTATGGCACCGAAATAATGGGATCTCCGACTATGAAAGCTGGGCAATGATACAAAAAGCGCTCCTTTGTTTCGATGTCTTCACCGCATGCTCTGAATTCATAATGTTCCAACACGCCAGTATGATCTAGATGTATATTTAAGGAGGAGTGCTCCGCCAGTACGCTTATTAGCTTGTCGTCCATGTTAAGTTTTAAAATACTCATGGTTGCCCTCTCATTATCATAGCCCCAAGGTTAGGTTAGGTTAGAGGACGTGTACTTGTCAACTGTGACAAGTACAGTACCCGGAGGTCGAATTGACCCATTGTACAATGTCCTAGCTTCTCACACCACTCGTGTAGTGTGCATTAATTTTATACATGAGTAGCGTGACCTACAGTTTACAGTTGACTCCGAACGACAGATTTTTGAGAAGCTTTTCATGGCAATTTTTATTCTCAAAACTTTTGCCAGAAATCTGCTGAGAGGAAGTCGCCGAAGAAATATTTTCATATTTTCGTTTTGATGTCTGACCTGGGATTTGAACTCGGGCCTTTCTTCTAATAAGCCAACACACTACCTACTAGACCACTGCGACTTATCATAGCCCCAAAGTTTTTTTTAATTCTTCCTATGGCATCATTATGCCACAATAGTCGATGTAACGTCTCCGTCTTTATTGCTCTAAAAGGCATTGAGTTTTCCAAGCTTACGGTATGTAATACTCTGGCTCTATTACCCCGAATGTTTTCTTCTTTATTTGCAATCACTCCATGACAACTAGGTATTCATATAATAGGTACCGTAGCATGCCTGGTATGATTGTTAATTGCTGTTTTACACTCTAAAACGTTCTTTGATATCATATTCCTTGATGTTATTGCCCTAATTGCCTTTTGAGTATCTGTAATGATGTCTAATACACCTTATTATGGTTTAAAAAATTTTCGTTTCTTGTTACTCTTTATAGAGGTTCAGTTCCGTCCTCTCGCCATATTTAGAGCCATCCTTGTAGCGACTAGTCGTTACGGGTATTTGTGGCATGAATGCGTTTGACCAAAAAAAGTCAATCTGGCATTAAGTGATGAAATTGGTTGTTAACGACATGGATGATATTCTGTATGATATCTAAGCGTTAAACGATAAAATGTCCGGTTTTCCAATAATTCTGTGGTGATACGATTTGTGGATCTAATTGACTTATTCTCTCAAAAGCCGAAAACGTTACGCCACATCATATCGAACCCGTATCTCAGTATATCGATTGAATGAAGATTGTTGTTTGCAATGCCCTTGTGGCATTTCACTGCTTGACCGTAAACAGAATATTCGTTACATCGATATCTACCACACACTTCTATACAGTAAGTAAATATTTATAATCAGTGCTAAGTTACATAAATTACTTGTTAATTATACTCGTAACCGCTCAAATACTTCCATTGTTATGCTACTTTACAGTATTTAGCTCTCCCCACATTGTTTCGTAACCCCTTTTTTTAATTTCACCCTTTGATTCTTGTTTATTTACTCTTATATTAATTCATGCATTCAACACCAACCATGCAATGTCTCTGTTTTCAACTGTATGGTTATTTGCTTGTGGCATTAAAAGTTGCTTTGCTTGGTAACTTGCCACACATAATGGCATTTTATAAAGTAAAAAATTTATAGAAATTCCATAAAGGAATTTATTACTGAGAATCGCAATAATCTTAAAATTACATTTTTTTTTAAATATTATAGTTTTTGTTTAAAGACAGAGAAATTTAGAAATTTGGCCTTCAATCAAGATTACGACCTAGCTTCTCACACCACTTATATCGTGTGTGTTCATTTTATACATGAGTGGCGGGACCTACAGTTTAAAGTCGAATCCGAACGACAGATTTTTTTTGAGAAATTTTTCATGGCAATTTTATTTACTCTTAGAGTTTTTGCCAGAAATCTGCTGAGAGGAAGTCGCCGAAGAAATATTTTTCCATATTTCGTTTTGATGTCTGACCGGGGATTTGAACCCTGACTTCTCGTCTAATAAGCCTACACACTACCTACTAGACTACGGCGACTTGCATAAAGAAAATATGACATATAATTTTTACATGCGAGAGATGTATGTAATTTGAAATTAGTTTTCCTGCAGACAATTCTCTCGTATAAATTTCGACGACCTCATCCAGTACACACTTCTGATTCCCCTTTGTACAACATGTATTAGCTAGAACTCGCCGTAGCCTAGTAGATAGAGAGTAGACTTAGTAGACGTGTAAGGCCGCGGTTTAAACCCCAGGTTAGACATCTGCAACAAAACGACGAAATATGAAAACATACTTCTTCGTTGACTGCCTTTTAGATTTTTGGTAAAAACTTCGGGTGTAAATAAAATTACCATGAAAAGTTTCTTAAAAAATCTGTCGTTCGGAGTCGGCGACAACATAAGTGGTGTGAGAAGCTACGTCGTAATCCTGACTGAAGGGTGGCAATGACCAATTTTGTATGTATGTATGTATCAGCATGAAATGTAGTTAATCTTCTTAGGAGTCTGATACTTTGTAATTAAAACTTCCTTTAAATATTTGTAACTCACAGATCTTTTTCCATGCTTGTGTTAAAACATATGTTAAATACATATGTACGTAAATATAAATTAGTATATTCAGTGCTATTAAAGATACTTATACTGTTTACTTGATATACGTGTGCTGTTTAATGTGTGGTAAATTGTGAAAAATACCCTTTTTACGAAGAGAATTTCAAGCACCTTTGTATAATACTAAGAAGTAAATAATTCTGCAAATAGTTATGAAAACGGTAACCCCTTCATTTACACTTCAATATCATATTTTAATGTTTATTTCCTGCTTTTAGATTTCCTATTGCGTTATTAACTACATACGTCAGGACTATTGTCTGCCATTTAAAAGCCAATAAACAAACATATAAAGAAGCAAAAAACGTTTCTATTCACTATAAGAGCTTGGCTTGGGTTGCAGCACATTTGATATGTAATTTTATTTTAACATATGGTTGCTTAGAAAATACTCGTATCGCTTTTCAACAAATAAGTATTTATTTACAAAAACATTTTTAATAACTTATTCCCATACAACATGCAATGCCTTGTCGACAGTATTAGACGGCATGAATGTGAAGTGTTTATAACAGATTACACTTAAAAGTAAAGGAGTTTCTTGATGAACACTTGAGACGTGTAATAAATAAATAAAAATTCTCAAAATACATTCATACTTAGAAAATGTTGAAATAAATATTCCATAAAGGAGTAAGAGCAGTAAGAGTTCATTTCTCAATTTTAGTGTCATACATTTCTGTACACAGTGAGAACTGGAAGTTATTAAAAATATAGATCTTTACTAGAGAATAACACGTTATAATTGTGAAAACTTAATTGAAATGTTTGGCTGGCACCGCGGAAAGTATCGAAGAATTTTCAGTCGAGAAAGTGCAACCAATGTGTGCAGTATTAGAAGCTTGGTCAAAAAATTTAGAGAGCCATAGGTCGGTTATGAACTGCAAGTGTTCTGTGTCGACATTATCGATCGTTCTTTTGGAAGCAGTGCTACTGTAACCGACAATACATACATACATACATAATTGGCCATTACAACCCTTTAGTCAGGACTACGACCTAGTTTCTCACACCACTTATGTTGTGTGTGTTAATTTTATACATGAATGGTGGGACCTACAGTTTAAATTCTACTCCGAAAGACAGACTTTTTGAGAAACTTTTCAAGACAATTTTAATTACTTTCAGAGTTTTTGCCAGAAATCTGCTGAGAAGCAGCCGCCGATGAAATATTTTTGTTATCATATTCGTTTTTTTCGAGTTGAAAGCCCACACAGTATCTACTAGACTACGGAGACTTATCAACAGTGACAAAAGAATTCTTTTTTTAAACTCCCAGAATTGTAAACTATAATTTTGGCGAAAATTCGACATCGTTCTCAAAAACTTTAACTGACACGAAGTACTAGGCATCGAATTTTTGCAAAATTCTTGTGTGCAAAGTTAATCTTTCGGAAAAGCTTAAACTAGCAGAACATGAAAAGTGCTGGCAATTCATTCCATGGATAATTGAGAAAAGTTAGGACATGGAATACACAATACTATCGAATTTTCGGTTCAGAAAATTAACATGCAATCCTCCATGAGAATTAAACACACCCACAATGAGCAACTGTATGGCGTGGATTTTTATTAGGCAGCGGGATTGGAATTTTTTTTCATGATGAGGCAGTGGTGACAAATTACAGTCATAATGCAGATAAACCAGAAACTATTCCTGAGTTCAAATCCGTAATTCAAAATTAAGATACAGTCACATCTCTGTGAAAAGTCACACGATAAAAGTAATGGACTATTAGTAGATTAAAATCATGCAATGTCCATTTGACGGATATTTTATTCTATACTTTATCAACAAGAAAAAACGTATTTTTATTGACCAATTAAATATGAAAGTTAAGTAAGTAAAAAAGTAAGACAAGAGTGGTATTTTAATTAATGCTCATAAATTGAATTAATTGACTTCTTCAATATTAATTGTAGAATAATACTTCCCCGCCTACGAATATGATTAATAAGTCCCTTATCATTCACTTTCATTTATAGTCAGTTGCACTTAAATATGTGCTTAACTAATAACACATCCTATGACTCCGGGACCATTGTTTATGGTATTTATGATGACAAAATGGATCGAATATTAACTGATTATAATCAAACTCTACATGAGCAAAATAATAAAACTTTAATATTAATAGAGAGACTTAATACTACTAGTTATAATATGTCTACATATATATGTCTACATATATGTCTACATATATAAATAAGTATACAAAAAGCAAGAAACAATTCTTCCAAATATTAAATTCTATCACAAATATTTTCATATTTTGTGGTTGTTCGATAAAATTTCTTATGGTCAAAGGTTTCCCTTAATACAATAAGCTATATTGTGTTACAATAATTAAGGTATTTTATGTCTGTTTTAGTAATTTATTTCTCTTTTATTATAAAACAAAAATATTTTTAATTTTTTCAGAAAATATAAGAAAAAAATATCACTCGGAGAACGATTCAAAGGTCTAATGTATTAAAATTTTATAACAAATGTAATAGGATATCTATTAGGGTTAAGCATTCCATTTGGTTTTAAATGTACCAGTTTTGTTCAGCGTTTTCTGTTGATATTTGCCTCCATGCACTCATGAGCAAGTTAGTCAGTTGACTTTTGTTTCATGTTTAGCGACTACCGTTTGCTCAAATGATCTCCTAAAAGCTCTCTTAGAGTCATATCGGGACTTTGCACAAGAATACTCAGCCTGTGGGGACTGTAGTAGGCAAATCACATCTTCAGCTGTATGATGGGGCTCATTGACAGATACGCACACATTAAGTAGAGAAGTAAAAAAGTCTTAAATAAATTTATCTAAAGACTAGAAAATGGCATACAAAGATTGTGGATGAATTTTTGAAATCATTCGATATAAAAGTTGTTTCTAGTCTACGACAGTTGCATATATATTATTTAAGAATCTAACATAACAGACCAATCATCTGCATAGATGAACAATCTAGTTTAATCAAAGTGAAATCAAATTAGAAATGATAAGAAAATTAAAGCGGACAAAAAAATTTCCTTTCGTTGTTTATTTTTTTTTTATCTCTTCATTAATTTGGTAACATATACGTACCATGTTGATTGATTTTAAATCTGTCATCAATTTGCTTATCCTTGTGGTTTTGTCATTATCTATTATATGTCATGATTTATCTTCATCTCGAACAATAAGAACGGTTGATATTAGTTTATAATTTCGTCAGAATCAAATAAAACATAAGACATTACTATTTGCTATACAATAGCCCTGTGTCATAATGAACTGGTTGATGCGAATGAATGACAAAAGAAACTGACATGAATCATTGAAGATTTGTCGATGTTATCCTATGACATTTTATTTATTTTATTTAAGACTTTGTAAAGAAAAATAATGATGATGATGATTTGAATGATGGAAATACAAGCTTATAATCTTATTTGGACTAATTTGTATTAAAAATAATTCAATTATTTTCAACTGAAATTAAAGCTTTTATTTGTAAAACGATCACTCTTCGTAGTAATTATCTTTTTTTTTCAATTGCTTCATTCATTGTATTTGAAATCTCCGCTTAAAAAACCTCATATTGAAAGAAAAAACTTATAAATTAAAAAAATTTATTAATTGTGACTCTATGAACAACAGGAATAATTTAAGCTTTTAGCTTTATGTACATGTACATGAGTGTCGAACCTACTGCTTAAAGCCGACTCCGAACGATAGACTTTTGAGAAACTTTTCATGGTAATTTTATTTACTCTCAGAGTTTTGTCCAGAAATCTACTGAGAGTAAGTCAGCGAAGAAATATTTATTCATATTTTGTTTTGTTCGAGATGTCTGACTTGGGGTTTGAATTGCGGCATCACGTCTAATAAGCCTACACACTACCTACTAGACTACGGCGACTAGCAATAATTATAGTATGGAAATAAATAAATAAATATGTTGAGCGTTAGAAACTATGTCTAGAAGCACTTTCTGGCCGTTTTAGTGTGTCAATTGTTCGGGTTCCTAATCACAAGGACTGTCCACGTACCTGTAAGGCCGTTTAGCTCATCAGAGCAGGTGCACTCCTCCTGGAACGGAACAAAAATTCTGCCGGGATGCCAACCTACCCTGGGTCAATGAGGAATCTTGCTCCACTGTAAGAGCCACTTGGCGCACAATGGATAGAAAGCGCACCAACCAACTACTATAAAATGATTGCAATATCATCTCGATTGCAGTCGTCATGCTTACAGGTCATTGTATTATGGGAAAATACGCGAGAAGACTACAGCTTCTATCAAACGACTTTTGCCGAGGTTGTGGGTTTGCTGAAGAGGAGGATACTGTTATCCATATTCTTTGTCAATGTCCGTAACTTGCAAAGTGTAGATGAAGGTTATCCCGCACTACATTCCTTGTCATCTTAATGGAGTTATCATCGGTTGGTATCAAGCCTCGTTTATTAAACTTTCAGGCTGGTTTCGAGCATCAGGTTGTCGCGCTTTAGTGTGCAGCCCCTGCGCTGACTGACTTCTTCTATGAGTGTGGTGAATTTCGGTCAGTATAGGGACTGCGCTTATCTTTGGCATCACAACGGACCGCTATGCGTATTCAAGAGTGCTTTGGTAATTAAAGCTACTAGTCCTATGAGGCTACCTATGAATTATGAAGCAAAGTACCCAAGATTCTTTCTAATTTCTATAAAAATTATAAACCAAAGTCTATTTTATATGAATTTTTCAATTAAAAGCAGTGTATAAAAGTAATTTAACAGAAACGTCATAAATTTTATTTCTATATAAAAATACCTGAAATTGAAGAAATGAATAAAATTGTAACATTACGACTAAATGACACCCGCAGGAATACAAATGACAATACAATCTGAATATCACACACAGTGCAAAAAACAGTATGGGTTGGAGCCGTCAATCAAATGTTCAGTCTCACAGGAAATGAATACAATTTTGATGTTTTGTGTCACAAATATAATTTTATAAAATAAATCAACTTTAAATGTGTATATAAGTGTAAAATGTTTACATACATTTCATATATTGCACATATTTGTCATTCAGTGTCTGGTTTACCAAGTGTTAACATTGACATGTAAAATCTTGGAATCATTTTCTATTAGAGAAATTGAAGCACTTTCAAGCTATATATTTATATACAACATAATATATTATATTGATGAAATAGGCCAGTTCCATAAGTGACACGTTCGCCACCATGCCCACGTTCCTCAAACATTCTGTCACCTAAAAACCGATGACACCTGCTCTGAAGTGTAGGGCAGCCGCCTAAATATTGCACCGATTCCGTTTCTTCCACAGCATGTAATCTTCTGCAGGGATTCTAGTGGGGCAGACCTAGTTTCTGAGCGAAACTACCAATGGCCTAGTATCCCGTTAGAATTCCTGTTAGAATGCTTACCGCTCTTACTTGCTCTTGTCGAACTCAAGTACATCCCTGGTTCTCCTGGTTTGTTGAATTCTATGTTGTTTTTTTTTTAATTTGGAAAAGTATTCCTGTAGAGGCGCATATATCTGCTCTATCATCTTTTCCTTTCCCACTATGCCATAGTTTTTCAGAACCCAGTACAGGCAGATGTTGTGTCAACGTATACAGTACAGAGCCTAAGCAAATCGTGATGTCATTTGATTTGACGATATGAGATCCTAGCACTTGGATTTCTACTTGACTGTCCATTCACATGATCAAGTATGTCCCCGGTTTCAACCATATGTACAGCTTGTTAAATAGCAAAAGTATCCGCCTGAAATACGCTTGCCTGGTTAGGTAATCTGTATGATCGCTTCAATACCAGTTTATCGGAATAGACACCGAATCCAGTTCTACATTGCATTTTTGAGCCACCCGTGAAGATCGTTATATTACAAGCAGCTTAAGTAGCCCAATCCATGTGGAAGTTTGAGTCGTGTTTGTTCTTCCGAAAACAGTTTATGGTATCATGTACATACATACATAATTGGCCATTACAACCATCCATTTTATGGTGAGTTTAATCGACCCACTGAAGCGGCTATTCGGGCTATTGTGACTAAATTTCGCAACAAATTTACATTGTTGGACATTAAACCACCAACACGCTTACGTAGAGTGCGAACTGAAGTAAATATCGCAGCTGTATCGGCCAGTGTTAATGATGACCATCAATTATCGATTCGTCGCCGTTCGCATCAATTGGGCCTCTGTTACTCAACAACGTGGAAAATTTTGCGGAAGTATTTAGTTGTGAAGCCGTTCAAAATACAGCTGGTGCAAGAATTGAAGCCGAACGACCTATACAGCAACGCAGAATTTTTGGTGAATGGGCTCTTGGAAAGTTGACCGAAGATCCGCTCCTTTATCGAAAAATTGTGTTCAGCGACGAAGCTCATTTTTAGCTCAATGGGTACGTAAATAAGCAGAATTGTCGATTTTGGAGTGAAGATCAGTCAGAAGCATTGAAAAATGTACCAATGCATGCAGAAAAAGTCACAGTTTGGTGCGGTTTATGGGCTGGTGGCATCATTGGACCGTACTTCTTCAAAGATGTAGCGAATCGTAACGTAACTATGAATGGTGAGATGATATAAAACTTTTTTTTTACCCAAAATGCAAGAGCTTGACTTGCATGACATGTGGTTCCAACAAGACGGTGCCACATGCCACACAGCACGCGTAACAATGGACTTATTGAGTGGCGAGTTCAGAGAACATTTTATTTAACGTTCGGGACCGTTCAATTGGCCGCCTAGATCGTGCGATTTAACGCCTTTAGACTATTTTTTGTGGGGCTATGTTAAAGCTCATGTCTATACAGACAAGCCCGCTTCAATTGACGCATTGGAAGACAACATTGAAGCATTTATTCGTGTGATACCGGCCGAAATGTTGGAAAGAGTATGGCTAAATTGGACTATGCCGATGGACCATTTGAGGCGCAGTCGCGGTCAACATTTGCATGAAATAATCTTCAAACATTAAATTATATGGACCGTAAATCGATTCAAATAAAGATTTCAGCAATTTTTCTGATTTTTATGTGTTTTTTTTTTAATTTTCCTATAGCTCTTAAAAATCACCCCTTAAAAAGCTTAAAGTGGTTTCAATGTATTAAAGTAAAGAATATGATGTAAATTTAAAATTTTTAAAAATCGTCAAAATAAGGCCATTAATCGTCAAATCGTCAATATGATATTTTTGTTGCTCAAAATCGTCCAAATGACGACAAATCGGCAAACGTGGCAGCTATGTACCCAGTATTTATTAAATAAAAAATTATTTGAAATAAATTACCAAATGAAAATAAAAATAAATTGTTTTGAACAAAACCTGTGGAGCTACGTGGCATGAATAAATGTTTAAAAAATTATATTAAATAACTAAAATAAATCGTAATTTTTTTTTCCTGTCAAATATTAATCACTGCATTTATTTTGTTATTTTCATCGTCGTCCTTAACACACCCAAGAATGAAATCAATTTGTGGTATAATTTTATGGAAAAGAAATTTTCATTTTCTAAGATAAATGATGATAAATTAGTCTTATATATATTCATTGTTAACAGAATAATATTTTAAATTGAAAGCTTAATAAAGGAAAATTTCATTCAAATTCAAGGTATGTAGGAATAAAAAAATATATGAAATACAGTCAACCCTCCTATAAAGCGGTGAGTGTGTCAACCGCGTTGTATGAAAACCGCGCTATAAGAAACTCGGATTTAACCGTACAAACCAGGCTAGTTTGTAGCGCGTTCTATGGAACCCGTCTACCACGTTGTATGGAAACCGCGCTATAAGAAATTCGGAATTAGTACAAATCACATCATTCGTACAGCGTTATATGGAGACCAAGGCAAGTTGAATTATAAATTATTTTTATTGAATTAAAGTCTTCATATAAGGATTTGATAAAAAAAATTGAACAAAAACTAAAAGACTGTTTTCCAATAATAGTGTTTTCACACCAAAAGTTAAAACCTGATTTTAGCATTAAAACCATAATCAGCTGATTTTGCGTTCACACTGCAAATTTTCTTAAATCAGGTTTTAACTTTCATACATTCATGACGGAACAGAAATGTGTTTGTTTAAGAAAAAACAAAAAATATGAAAAATTATGAAATAATATTAATATTATTAATATTATTGTTAAAATATTGTTATTTATTATTGTTGTAGCATTCATTATTTGAAATTTTATATTTTTATACAACCGGCTTTCTATATTTTTACATTTGTTTTGTTTTTATTTAATTTTTATCAGCTGTTTTTACCATTTCAGAGCTGGTAGCTCTGATTTAGTACATAAAACAAGGTTGTATTTCATAAAATCAACTTAAAACCAATTCAAAAAAGGTTTTAAGTTGATTTTAACACAATAATTTTGTATGGTAAAAGCAGGTTTTATTTTTGATTTTAACGTTAAAACCAACTTTTGCGTTAAAACCACTCGGTGTGAAAACACTATAAAACTAAGAAAGACTTTTGAAAAATTATGTAATTTTTCAACATTCATCCTCACTGTCAGGTATGAGTTGCAGAAAATTTCTTAAGAAGACTTGATTACCAACAAAACGTATTTGTTGTGTGTCGTAGACGGCTATGACATAATTTGTTTATAAAGGGCCCGCCAAATAACTTTTTTTTTTTTTTAAATGCTTAAAAAAAAAACTACTGAATATTTTCTCAAATTTCTTTTTTTATTTGAAAGTACAATCATTCCGGTTAATAATGGAAAATAACTTCATTCAAATGGCTGCCTCGGCTGGCCATGCAGTAGCCTAAACGATCGGTCCAATTTTTAAGCACATTATCGATTGTGTGCAGCTGTATTTAACCAATGGCTTCACGAATATTGTCCTTTAAGGCGTCAATTGCCTCTGGCTTGTCGGTTTAACACTTATCTTTGGCGGCAGCCCACAAATAATAGTTCAACGGTGTCAAATCGCAGCTCCAAGGTGGCCAAATGACATCAGCTCTGGGGCTGATAAAGCGATCTTCAAAAACAGGGCGCAAAACATCGAGTGTAGCTTCGGCTGTGTGGCACGTAGCGCCGTCCTGTTGAAACCAAATGTTGCCAATATCCTCCTCTTCAATTTTGTGAACAAAAATTCGTTCAACGTGGCCCGATAACAATCGCCATTGACTGTGACGGCCAGTCCTTGCTCATTTTCGAAGAAAAATGGCCCAATTATGACTCTGGACCAAAATCCGCACCAAACAGTGACTTGTTTTGGGTGTGTCGGCTTTTCAATATATGCGTGCGGGTTTTCTGTGCCCCAAATGCGACAATTTTGCTTGTTTACATACCCGCCAAGATCAAAATGAGCTTCATCTAAAAAGATGATTTTTTTTGCCAAAATCGTCATCTTCTGTAAGTCGATCGCAGGCCCACTTAGCGAAGCGAAGCGTATACACAACCATATTCGTTCAGCGGAAGGATAAAACTAATTATCTGTCAAATCAGACATGAGCTAAGTGTTACCATTCACGAAATAAGCACTAGTTGAAAAAAAAACCTTAGATGGCGGACCCGATATAAATATGTTGTTTATATATCTCGGCTGTACTTTTGCGTCGAAAATAAAACTGATATTAAACCCTCTTACAATATCTAGTTATTAGAGTCATTCATATGGGATGTTGTTGAACTGAAAACGCGTTATATGGAAACCGCGTTTTGAGTAAAACTGCGTTCTGAGATTACCGCGTTATAGGAGGGTTGTTTGTATTACTTACACAGTATTCATTAATAAAATCAAATGTAAAAAATATAAATAATATGTTTGTATCATAAGGTGTGGGCCGTTTGGAATTTCTTGATTAAATAATAAATGCATACATACATACATAATTAGCCATTCAGTCAGGATTACGGCCTAGCTTCTCACACCACTCATGTTGTATGCCTTAATTTTATACTTGAGTGGCGAGACCTACAGTTTAACGTCGGCTCCGAACGACAGATTTTGAGAAACTTTTTCATGGCAGGTTTATTTACTCTCAGAGTTTTTGCCAGTAATCTGCTGAGAGGAAATCGCCAAAAAAAAATGTTTTTTTTTCATATTTCGTTTTGATGTCCGGTCTGGGGCTCGAACCCGGGCTTTACGTCTAATAAGCGAACACACTACCCACTACGCTACGGCGACTATATTAAATAATGAATACGAGAGAATATTTGAACATTAAAAAGTTCGGAAGAATTAAGAATTCGTGTTGGTTATTGCTTCCAACAAGTCAATGAACCTTATCAGACTGCTGCTAATATGAAGATGTAACAAATAGGCAAAATGATAGTTTTGCCTCTTATAGCCTTATGATCGTTAGAAGGTTAAATTAAAAAGGGGTCAATTTTTGATTTGAGATAAATATGAGCAATTTTAGATTAAAGTTTATTCCACTTTGGTATCTGATCTAATTGTTTATGTTGAACGATATAACATTTATATTTTCCACTTAAGCTCGTTTTCATGGCTACTTTTTGTTCTTTGTGGGGGGTTTTTGTACTGGTGTTTCTCTGGTTGTAGGGTTAAAAGTATGACTATAATAAGTATCAGAATTAAATAAATTTATTCATGCATAAACAAAAATTATTTTTGTATCAATCAAATAATTTTTAAATAAATAAACTGTAATAATTTATATTAACATTTCTGATTACTAAAGCTGTCAAATGAATAAGTCAAAACCGTCACTTATTTAATTCAATGCAAATAAATCATTAACTAAATAGACTTGAAACAGATACAAAATTTTTTAGTATAACTATAATATTGTATTTTAATTAATAAATAAATAAATTATTTAAATCTGTGTATGAATAAGAAATTAAATCTTCCTGATAGAATTGAGAAAAAATACTTCAAAACCACAAACATTTTTTAAATCGATAACATACTAAAAGGGGATAAAGCTACCCGGCTTTCCAATACTTAAACATGAAACAAGACCCTAATTAGGGTTTTCAGGCGAGATTCCAAAAGAGTTTCTTGCCCAAAATATGCATGTATAAGCAAATGCTCTACGTTTCGAAAACAACCTCAATGCAGCATTAATGAGAGAAATATGGTGATTTGTGTTTCCTATTGTATTGTACTTATTACCAACGATTCTTTGATATTTACACCAAAAAGTTGGTAAGACGCCCACTCTATAATTCGTCGCGAATAAAGTTGCATTTTTTTTCAAATGTAGTTTACAAATGCGCAAAGGCGATTAACGGTAACCGACCTGCTTCAGTGTAATTGCCTGTTTGTTCTAATAAGGAACGACTATAACTCTCTCGTTCTCAATAGAATACCAATGTGTGTTGCCTACAACACACATACATTGCCTTAAACCAGAAAGAGAGAAGTCGGGTGACATTAATAACTCATGTGAAAACCACTACTAATCTTCATCATTCTCATGAAATGTGATTCAACCTAGCGGTGTAGTAGGTAGAGTATTAGGTTATTAACGATTAGACATCTCCAAAAAAAAACGAAACATGAAAAATTATTTCTTTGGCAGCAGATTTACTCTGAGATTAAATAAAATTGTCATGAAAAGTTTTACAAAAATTTGTCGTTCGTAGTCAACTTTGAATTGTATGTCCCGCCACTAATTTACAAATTTAAGACACACAACAAAAGTGGTGTGAGAAGCTAGGTTGTAATCCTGACTAAAGGCTTGTACTTTAACCCTGTGTATTCCAGTCTCAGAAGTTTTGGTTGAGTTTTATAGATTCTGTTCCGTTAGTCCACTCAACTGCTAATAATGAACGACTGAACATTGACTGAACAAGACTGCTTCAGCATCAGTAGAGTGTTGTACCATCCGCCTCAAAAGTTTTTCTTATGTGATTTCTTTAACAACGGTTTACACCGAGCAGCCTCGAGTTCTGAATGATCACTTTGCAGACCATATGAATACAATAATGAGGAAGACTTAATTTAAATTCCAATTTAAGTTCATCTGACATAATAAAATGAAAGAATTTAGTTTTTATGAAAACGAAAAACAGATTTTTGGAGATAATTTTTGATTCAAATAACAAACAGTACTGATGTTAAATTTTCTTATAAATTTGCTTAATTTATCAGTAGTTTAAAATGTTTAATAAAAAATAAATTTTTTTTCTTGGAATATATACTTTCAACCTTGACTTACTAATGTTTGTGTTCCTTTTTTTTATGGCTTTAAGTTCATTGAAAAGGAATATATTTAAAAAAAAAAAGTGTTTCTTTTAAATTGTGTCATCGTTTCTTTTTTTCCTTTAAATTTGCTATTGAATAACGAATACCCTGCTGATTGTGATTATTAAAAAGCCTTGTTATCCTTGTCAAGTACACAAATATCTCTACACACAGATAGACGACGACGACCTTGATGATATGCTGACTACGTACATAATTGGACTAAAAAGACAAACGTGCCAGTTAAAATAACAATTTAACAATAGACCCTCTATCTTGAATAGAGTACATACATCGTAAAATACAAATTCTTTTCATGCTTACAATAGACATAATCTAGTATTCATATGCTTGTATACAGACAAACGTATATATTTTTCAAAGGCTTTGTTGGCACACATCCACACTTATAAATTGTAATTTAAAATATTGAAGTTCATATGCTGTTTTTGGTTGGCAATGAATTGAAAAATCTTTTTCTATTTCTGTTCGCCTGTTATTGAAGTCTGGAAATGTTTGTATATTTAACCGTACATATTATAACAAATATACGTAGGAAATCAACGTGCCGTTTTAGCAGCAATTTAAGTTTGGAAAATCGTAACATTAGCTACACACTATCAAAAGCAGCATTCAAGGTAATATTAACCGTGCATATGCAGTATGTTAGTATATAAGTTTTTATTATTATTTGCTCGAGTTTAACATTAAGGTCGTATGACAATTTATCATTCATGTATGTATTTACACAAGTGTATATAAGCTTTGTGTAGAAGGCATAACGAGGGTCGATTGTTGAAAATTACACAGCTCATTTCATAAAGTTCGTTACATTTTGTTAATTGAAACCAAATATTGATTTTCGTCCGGTAAGGTTGCAACAGACAAAACCAATAAAAAAAATATATGGTAACCTTAACTACTTTACAGTAGTCTTCTGGCGAAAGCTGTGAGAGTAAAATTATAATTATCATGAAAACTTTCTGAAATCCATCGTTCGAAGTAGACAATAAACTATAAGTCCCGCCATTCATGAATAAAATTAACACAGACAACATGCCTGGTGAGAAGCTAGTTCGTAGTCGTAACTAATTGATTTGCTATGGTCAATAAGGAAGTAAATAAAGTAAGTTTTTTAATGAGTGTAATGAACAACTCATTGAGTGGTTATTTTTTTCGTACTATTTCTTCAGCAAAGCTAACTGACTTTTAATGCTATACACGCCTACCCGTCCTAGTTTAGATTAAATTATATTGAATTGGCAGCCATCTCGATGGGATCATCATACTTGGATCCTATAAGGTCCCGTTTTAAGACTGATATTACCTATTGCAGTCTGTTTGGCAACTCTGAGTCATCCTAGGAGTTTTATGAAGGGTTAAATTTTATTATATATATTTATTTTAGCGAGACAAGTTCTGTCAATATATTCTTTGTGCTCAAGAATTCTTTTATTTAGAAATCTAGGCAGATGACGGCAAATATGTTTTCCGGCGTTTTTCTTTCTCGTCAATACAGCTTCTGAAGAAGTTATTATATACTTATATATCCAGGGTGTTAACCCAGAGCACAGTGTCCCGTTATAATGTCATGACTTCCCTTATATAGAATCGGTTAAGTTTTAACACAATATTTGGTCTGTAAATAGCCACATCGAACCAGATTTATGTGGTCTCTTCGCAAGTGGGTTCATTATTAAATCTTTCTTTCGCAAATTGATGTAAAGTTTGTTTGAGACGATTTGTTTGCTCCAATCGAATTTTAAATACACAATCAAATTTAATGGTATGCCAACTTTTATTAGCGTGTCGACTTTGTCATTACCTTCCATGTTTCCATATCCAGGGACTGTTGGCTCAAGAGACACCCGACATTCTTAATCAACATCATTCTTAAACAACAATAGTGTTGTGTGTAGTGTAGTGTACACATTTTCTAGAGTCACTCCATATGTTCTGAAACCAGATTCGCACTACGAAAATTTTTATGGCCATTCATTCATTCAGCCTGAATAATTGTACAATAATACAGGTAGGGAACAATTTAAAATTCCACAGTTTCGAAAAAGAATTGATATTCGACTTTATTGCGTGTTCCAAATCCATCAGTTCTCTGGGAGTACACCTCCTATAACTATTGTTTTAAAACGATCTGTTCAGCATCGCTGTGTTAATACGGGACCGAAAGCGGTTTCATGTAGAGTGTAGTCTATAGATACTGTAAGGTTAACTATACTCCAAATTTTCATGAAACCATACTTCCTATACTTCTATGCTTTTGTGGCGCTAAGCTGTCAAGCTTGCAAGCACTTATTTCGCCGACATTTATGGTGGTAGTAAATAATGGCTTACACAATGTAGTCGTAAGAGTACCAGCTATCAATAATCTCATTTATGTCTCTATACGTGACAAGGGAGGAGGGAAGTTGCGTAGTCTAATAGGTATTTTGATTAGAGGCCGTAATTCATCTCTTAGTTCCAAAATCTCGAACATAACTAGATATGAAAAAGTTATTCTTTTTGCGATTGCTAGTCAACTGAGAGTAAACAAAATTTGCAAAATTTGTCATTCGGAGTAGAGTTTAAACTATAGGTCCCACCACTCATGTATAAAATTAGCACACACATCATGAGTGGTGTAAAAATCTAGGCCGTAATCCTGACTGAAGTGTTGTAATGGCCAATTATAGATGTAATTGAACAATTTAACATTCGAACTTCTGTAGTCATATCAGACCATATCTATCAAGTTCTCTTATACGCTACAAACTATATTCGTAGTCTCTATTGCTTGTTTTTTTCAGTTTAATTGTGATCTAAATAAATTTTACTTTAATCTTGAATTGCCATCATAATTTCTTTTATTTTATTACTTGAAATGACAGGAAAAATTATAAAAATGATTGAATGCTCCACGAACTTACTTGAAGGCATACCCTCGTATGCTAGTAAAATGTAACATTTTAAACATTTCCATATATTGTTGAGTTAATAAAATAGAATAGATGTAAATTTGAGTAGAGAATAGAAGGAATTCAGTTGAACATTAAACTTTAAAGTCATAGCAATAAAAACTTGTGTGTGTGGCCTTGGAAAATTTAAGAAGAGATTTAATATATTAAATCGGCATCGTAAGTTAACATTTAATATTTAATGTTAATATTTAATGTTTAATACTAAAATATACCTGAATTTAAAGCTATTTGTAATCTGATGACATCTTTCATGATAAGGTTTCTAAATATGTCTTTATAAATATAATCCAGTTTTTTAAAGAATTATTATTCTTTTGACAATAGCCTAATTGATTTGGCTATGTTTTCTCTTACACTGTTTTGGAATTTATTTAAATTTAATCACAATTAAGGGCTGTAACAGACAACTTTTTTCCGAGCAGGTGTCGTCGCCAGTCAATAAATTTCAAACCGTTTACATCTGGTGCCGACACACATAGACCCAATATTGTACTACCGAGGCCATGCTCGACTATTTCACGCAAGTTCTTTGGATTGAAGTCCTTATTTATCGTCCTCCATACGCAGGCATATCAGATACGTTTTGGCGAATAAAAATATATAATTTAGTATGCAGGAAAATGAAATGAAGAGATCGATCTCAAGAAACCCTTAAGAATGGTGGTGGCAATGCTGTGAGGATGTATGTCGGCCGAGGCGTAGGCAGTTTAGTATTGAGGAAATAATGAGTATCAAAGGATAGTTAAACTTTCTAAAAAACAAATTCCTCGAAAGTAAGGAGAACTAAGAATTCGTAATGATTATTACTTCCGACAAGTCAATATACCCTCAGATTACCTGCCTACAGTCTAACAAAGAACTCAAATCAATTCATATTATAATAACATCACAGAGGTTAGATTGCCTCAGATCAGTTCAACTTAAGCAGAATATCGTTGTTGCTTCCAAAAACCTTTTTCATGTTGTTTTCAAGTTGTGGTGGATGACTGAGTGATAGGATGACTGTCAGATAGTATTATTATGCCCCGTCCTCTGTACTTCCAGACCAAGTTGTATTAATCACATCTATTGATGGCGTAAGGGCTTAGAAAAAACTTGTCAGTTTTTTGATTGAATCGAACTAGGGACACAACTTTTATTCCACTATTTGTCTTTGACCTATCCGTATACCACACAATGTTGCAACTCTTAGAAGTGTGAGGGATCAATTTATATATACATATGTTTGAAGGAAGCCTAAAGCACCACTTATGCCAATCTATTCTGTCATAAAAGCGTTGGAACTTACTGCGCCAACGAGAAACTGCACCATCAAATCAAATCAAACCAGGGATAATTGAATATTTGAAGCAGAACATCCGCAATGCCTTTGCCGATGGGGTATGATCACACCAATTTTCGTGGGGCCAGCCACGGCAGCTATATGAATGAAATAATATTCTGTTTCTAACCGCAAAAATTGTACTTCACAACAAATAAGGAAATTTGACAAAATTTTAAACTATTTTTGTTTTATTGAATTTTTAAATTTAAACTTTTAAATGGCCTACCCAATCATTATATTTACTCACATTATGCTTATATTGAATATGTAATGCTATGTTCGCACATCCAACATCCAATTATGTGCTAAATTACATAATTCGTCATACAAAATTTTGTGAGCGAATTACCCAAATTGTGTGTAATTCAATTTCTATTAACCTGTGAATTACTTAAAAACCTCTAAATTGTATCGTATTTTTGCCATCACCAGCTGTCAAAGCACAAAAATATAAACAAAAAATATTGTAAACAATAGACAATAATGGAATCCAAAAATAATAATTTAAGAAAGTATTATTTATAAGAAAGTTATTCGCGAAATTAGCGGAGGAAGCCACTATGTGTGTAGAAAACCTTTTGAAAAGTATTTGCAGCTTTTGAAGAAGCTGCATGAAAAATATTAATAATAATTTAGTAATAAAAAGAAGAAGAACTATAAAAAAGAATTACAAAACTACCGTGTGAACATGATAATTCAAATAAGTAATTCAAACAGCGAGCGAAGTAATTCGAAGGCTCGTGCGAACATAGCATAAGATTCATTATGCCAAGAACATATGTGACGTATGAGTGATATTTAATTCGCTTATGCTATGTTCGCACGAGCCTTCGAATTACTTCGCTCTCTGTTTGAATTACTTATTTGAATTATCATGTTCACACGGTAGTTTTGTAATTCTTCTTTACAGTTCTTCTTCTTCTTATTACTAAATTATTATTAATATTTTTCATACAGCTTCTTCAAAAGCTGCAAATACTTTTCAAAAGGTTTTCTACACACATAGTGGCTTCCTCCGCTAATTTCGCGAATAACTTTCTTATAAATAATACTTTTATAAAATATTATTTTTGGATTCCATTATTGTTTACAATATTTTTTGTTTATATTTTTTGTGCTTTGACAGCTGGTGATGGCAAAAATACGATAAAATTTAGGGATTACATTGATTTTTAAGTAATCCACAGGGTAATAGAATTTGGATTACACACAATTTGGGTAATTCGCTCACAAAATTTTGTATGGCGAATGACGTAATTTAGCACATAATTAGGTGTTGAATTGCGAATGAGAGAGCGAATTACGAAAAATTGCTGCCGTGCGAACATGGCATTAGATTCATACATGACAATATCAAACATTTTTTATTGCATACTTTTCATAGTAACAATTCCACTACATGTAATATGAAGCGTATGAGTAATATGTTTTAAATTCAATTAAATAGAAAGTATACCCCATTAATTTGGAATTAAACATTTTTAAAAATTTTAAATTTTTCGAGATATCAAAACCTAAAAGTCATAATCTGTATCTTACACATCTTGACAAAAAAATAAAATAAAATAAATGTGACAAATTTTCGAATAGTTTTTTTATTGCATTTTTTAATATAAACCTTTCAATTTCCCACGCTATACTACAAAAGTATTGAATTTCAATTCCCGCAATTCGCGGCAGTACATTAAGCGGGAGACCGAGTGTAAAGTTTATTAGAATAACTAGTACACAATACCGTGAGATAATGTTGTTAATCTCTAATTGTATTCCACCAAGGACAGATGTTTTCTGGAAGGCTATCTAATTCCGTTCGCACGACCAAAGTTTAAAGTAAGCGGTACACAATCCATATAATTCCTCAAGATGCTGCACTGACTCCTTAAAAGTCAGTGCATAAATTAGGAGCTAAGCTTTGACTCAATTTTTCAATAATTTTTAATTTTTTCTCTCTTGTCAAATACATGAAAATTATTTTCATTTAAGTGTGCACGATACCGCTCAAGTAGCAACTGCTCAGTATAATGCAAGCAATTTTACGTTGTAAACATAATGCTCATACACATGTCCATAAGACTACTACGGGAAGAATATATGTAAAGCAAGAATTAAAAAAATATAGAAATAAAATAGCAGGAAGAACATAAAACATTTTTACTACCAATTCTTTTTTTTACCAATTTTCTTAACATAATTTTCATTTTAATAACGAAATTAAAAAAAAAAAAGGAAACGTAACCACTATGGCACTCTGTTAGCTTGTTCTGGCATAGAAATAATGAAAAGGAGACACACACACACACATATTTTAAGTTAATTTTATGACCTTAATACAGTATTCTCTGAGTAAGAGTAAGAACTTAAACTAGGCGAAAGGCACTTGCCATTTAAATTATAAGTACCTGACTGCACTAAACAGAAACGGAAAAGTTTTTTCTGATTTTACTTTTCTTCGGTTTTCATTTTATTTCCTTCTTATACGTTTTGTATTTGCTTTTAGGACTTAACGCTTGAGTTTTATTTGCTAAAATGGCAAATTCATTTGAAAATATTTGAATAGACAAGTCTGTAAGCTCGTATGATTCGTTAAGTAATTAAAATTTAATTACAAATCTTTCAAATACATACAACCTTATAAAGATAATTATTATTTCACTCATCATCATTATCATAATTGTCTACATTATAAGCTCAGGATGTATTAGAAAGTTTTTTTATTGTAGTCATCATGCTGTTTGAAAAATAGTACAGTGGTGTCTTCCATAATAAGTAACAGAGATCAACAAATTCGCTACTCATAAGAATTCATGAAATTTTGAGTATGAGTGAGTCAACAGTATTAAAATTGAACTATTATGATTCAGTCGTACTCACTACAACATTAATTTACTACAACCTGTACTTAGGTTGCAATTAGTATGAGTACAACGTTGACTTCAAACTCATAACATTCGTTGTATGCTTGATTCACATGCCTATTCATTCAGATTGATAAATTTAGAAAAATACTTATTATACTCAGAAATAATGCTAGTGATTCGAATCATTCGTCAAAATTTACAGTCTTAGTTGTTGTTGCATTTACAAAAAAATATGAAGAAAGAAAAAGACAAAGCCAGGCAAGCAAAGCAAACACAAAACCTTCTAGTGAATATTATAGTGTTCGTATGCGAATCATACTTATTTTGTGATTCTTGCAAATGTTCAGTAAAGGAGATTCGAAATTAACAACATCAAGCGTATTGTTAAGTATGAGTACAATGAGTACTTCAAACTTTAAATATGAGTAGTATGAGTACAATATTAAAATAAGTATGAATGCGTACAAGTATCAGAAATTATGAGTATGATTCGAATCTACTCATTGCTGATCTCTGATACATACATACATATGTAATTGACCTTACAACCCTTCTTTCAGGATATATTTGTCCCACAGACATTGTACCATGAGCAAAGAAAACTTGATAGGCCAAAAAATATAATTATTATTTTAGGATAATATATCCGAGAACATGAGGAAACCCATAAGTATCTTCCAAGCAGAAGTTTATGCCATCCAAAGATGTGACCAATTCAACTTGTATGTGAGGCACAAAACAGTATGGATCTGCCTGGGGCAGCTGAATCAGCTATGTATGAAAAATAATGTTACTTTCTACTGGGCGCCTGTCAAGTGGAAATTTTTGACAATGAGGAAGAAGACTAGATTGAGGAATCTTCTACGTCGTTGTTAAACCTAAAATCATTCCATGGAATGCGGGTAAATGTTTCGAAATAAAGGAACTAAGTGCGTTTTATGTAATCAAAACTTTTTGCCTAAGCTAGTATCCAATTACTGGAGGTAGTCATACTTCAATGCTTTGAAACGAATGATTTCATTATAATTAATATTAAAGCCGAGCTAGGTTTTGCATTCAAAAAATATTATTCTATGTACGCTACTGTAAAATACTTAGAAAATACTTAGTAGCACAACTAAAACCGAAAGCCATGATGTAAGCCACAGTAGACCTAACAAATGAGGCGTATTGCCGGCAGAAACAATAAAGACAATATTTTAAATACTCACATACAGACATAATTAGTCATTACAACCCTTCAGTCAGGATTACCAACTAGCTTTCCTATGTCCTACCTTATATTGTATGTGTTAAATTACGGTTTAAACTCCGAACGACAGATTTTTGTGAAGTTTCAAGAAAATCGCCGAAGAAATATTTTTTTCATACTCCGTTTTGATGGAGATGTCTGATCTGAGGTTTGAAGCCTGGCCGCACGTCTAATAAACCAACACACTACCTACTATGCTATGGCGACTTCCATCGTCAAAAAAGGCTATTCATAGGATATTTACAAGAAACGAGGCTATAAGAACGCAGTGCTTACGTCACGTGTCACCTTTGCTTAAAACAGAACAAAAATTGTCACAAAAATGTTTGATTGTTAGAATATGTTCTTAATAGACTTGGAGCTATTTAACGTTTAAAAAGGAAGTTGCGATTGAAAAGGTGATGACATTAAGCTAAAGTTTTATTCAATAAATGCATAAATGACTAATCAAAGGATGAGAACTATTTTTCAGAAGAAATACGAGTGTATTTCCCATATTTTGTACGTCAAAATAATAAATATTTTAAGTGTCAACAACAAAACCATAAACTCGCCAACTAGTATTAAGGAATGTATTGTATACTTATGTTATTGGCCCAAAAACACTTTAGACTTCTGAAGAAATTCTTACAACATATTGTGTACATATATTCTTTATACATGCATACATATACATACACACATATACATGTGTGCCTTAATTTTATACTTGAGTGGCGGGACCTACAGTTTAACGTCGACTCCGAACGACAAATTTTGGGAAACTTTTTCATGGCAGGTTTATTTACTCTCAGAGTTTTTGCCAGAAATCTGCTGAGAGGAAGTCGCCAAGAAATATTTTTTTTTTCAAGACATCAATTGCCTGGGGCGACTACGATTCTTTATTATTCACACAATTCCGCGTGCCACCTTTGGCAACTTGATTTAAACAATAGCGATTTTCTTTATTTGTTATTCTTCTTTACACTCTTCCACGTACACCATAACAATTGTTCGTTAGATCTTTACTGCGGAGATCTTCAAACCGCAATTATTCTCTTCACACGCAACGCGTCTTCACACAAGACTGACTGAATTCTTTCTCATCTCGTCGCCTGATTTGTCTTGCCTTTTATATAGCAGGGTAAACAGTCTGATAGATGATCATGAAGGAGAATGACTTTGCCTTCGCGAAATCTCTTGAAATGTAAACACGTTGTTTACGTTATTGTTGTTTGTGTATTTTGTTTACATTAGTCCTTGCAGTGTTTTTGTTGTCTGGTTGTTTACTTTGCTTTACCCCTTTTTTATGATGTTGTTTCTACATATATTTTTGGTTATACCTTGATCATATAAACAAGTCCATTGTTTTGTTTTTGTAGCTTTTGTTTATCATTTTAATAACACCAGTTCGTAACAACATGTTTTTTATAGAAAATTGCAGTTTTTCTTTACCCCCCCTTATAAAGCCAAATTTGAGTAATCCTTACGGCATCTGCTTAAGAGACATTCCACTGTATGTTCTACGTTTGTGTGACATTTTATTTTAATGCATATTCCTTAATCCATTTTTTTTTGTTTTTTCTGATAGGAAAATAATCAAAAAATAATGCAGACAATTATTTAAGAGACATAATGTCATGATACTTTTTAAATTGAAATCCAAAACATAAATTTAAATTTAAAGTATTTGAAAATCATTTTATTTAAATAATCTTTTAAATATTAAGAAATACAATAAAAATACGACGATGATGCTGATTAAAATTGTTTTTTTGTATTCAGAATCTATTGTAAGGGAATCTTTATATTGTGAAATTTAAGAAGTATTTCATTGAACACAATGGAATAAGCTTTTCTTTTATGAATTCCGACACGTTCTGTCAAATTTAAGTGGAATTGGAAATCATGTATCAGACACTGCAAACATTTAAACCACCGACATTTGAGAAAAAGTTTTCAGAAGTTCGCATTTTTGCGCGTTTCTCTCTGTTTATAATTCTTCATAATCGATAATTCCATAATCTTAAAATATTTAAAATCCGTTTTTATATATTTTTTTATTGCTGGAAACCAAATAATGAAACTTCTAGCAATTAAACCAATTGCTATCATCGGGAACTATAGCAAAAACTTAGACACAATAAATTGAGCCAAAAAAATACTCAATTATTGAATCACTTCCGCAAACTCATATAACTTTTATCGCTTTTAAATGGTTTTAATAACAAGTTTTATACCGACGAAAAACAAATAAATAAATTCTCAATAAGTGAGACATTAAAACAATAAAATTAAAATAAAAAAAGAAAAAATAAAACGACTCTGGTTTAATTTTTACGCCTTTGCTTAACGTTGAGTTCAACGGGTTGAAAAGAAAAACAAAAATACGCCAGTTTAAAAGAAATGATATAAAGAAAGATAGGTACTCGAATTTCCACATAAAATTACATACATAATACATACACAATTGCCCACTACCTTTAGCGACTTTCAGTCAGGATTGCGATATAGATTCTGACACCACTTAGGTTGTGTGTGTTAATTTTATACATGAGTGGTGGGACCTACAGTTTAAAGTCGACTCCGAACGATAGATTTCATTGAGAAACTCTTCATGAACATTTTACTCTTACTTTTTACGTTTTTATCTTTTAAAAACGTTTAAAATATAAGCTCGCAGATTGCAAATGAAATAGAAGTAAATTTTTGTTTAGTTTAAATTAACATTCTTTATTTTTCGCACAATTCTGTGTACCACTGTTCACAACTTTATGTGAACAACAACATTTGCCTTTTTTCGTTATTCCTCTGTTTACACCCTTTGCATAAACAATAATGATTACTAGACAATTATTCGAATGATCTTTGCAGCAGAGATCTTCAAACCACGATTAATTCTTTCGAAAGCACCGCGTCTTTACACAAAACTATCTGAAGTTTTAGTAACTAACTCGAATGCTTTGGCTTACCATTTATAGGGCAGGGTAAACAGTCTGATGAATGTCCTTGAAGGCTTTGTCTTTTCGAGATCTCTATAAATGTAAACACCGTTATTTCATCATTTTTGTTTGTGTATTTTGTTTACATTTATTATGCTGGTATTTGTTGGCATATTTTTGTTTACTTGTTTACCATTTAAACGATGTGAAAACAAAATACCAGTACCTAGATATTTTTCATTTTCGTAAAAATATATATAAAAACAAAATGAGGATTTAAATCGGTTTAACCTGCTTGCTAATCCCATCTTTTTATGCAATCGAAGCTTTGCGGCAGCTTTGTTAATAGAACCGGAGAATATAGTATATAAGTCCCGATACTTGAAGTTAAGTCTTTGATTCCAATCCTAGGGTCTGTCCTCTTTTGTTTTAAAAATCTATTAGGTCACTCATATCCTATAGTATACAGTCTACTCGATATTAAAAACTAGCTGAATGGAATAACCATCCTCATCAATTATTTATTTTAATATATATAATATCTTATTGTATTTTATAGGCCTTGCAAGAAAAATTGGCTAAGCATCTGAGAAGACGTAAATTGAAGTGAGAAGGAACAATAAATATGATGACGTTAAACGCGGCAACGTAAATCGAGTAATAACTGCATTTGAATTTATCAAATTGTGTATTTATTCAAATTAGTTCGCATATTAAATTCTTATGTAAAAAATCTTTAAATCACTTTCAAAACACTTTTCAAATTGTTATCAACCATTTGAAATAATAAACTGTGTAACCATTTATATTAAACTGAATAGGCCGCAATTTTGTGTTGTTTATCTAAATCCCTTGATTACTTAGAAAACCGAAAAGAAAACACAAAATGCCAAAGGCAACATTTATGTATTTTATAATAAGAATTCATTTATACTCTGACGCTATTCATTAACAATGAAAGCCCACAAGAAATATAAAGTTTAATAAAGTGTGTTATAAACTTAAACTAGTAAGTTGTCTCAACAAAAAAAGAGGGAATCGAATACAAACACAAACAAAGGAAACACAACACAAAATCGATATTTAAAACCCATGACCCACGGACATACGCGCGACAAACTTTGCTCACAACGCAAAGATGAATAAAACAATCAGTTCAATGAGAAGAAAATGTGTACAGTGGAGTTTAGTACCTAAAAACGAAGAAAGTTTATTAAAATAAAATTACGCAAAATTTCGGGTTATCCATTTCGTGGTTTCAAAAGTAAACGTAAATAAAACATATATAAAATATTTTTTCTTTTTTATTGTAAAGTTTGAACGTTGACAATTTTGTGAAACATTACATCATTTAAATGACCTCTACGCGAAATGTTGCCAGCATTGATTCCTTTGAGGTAATTTTCGACCACTTTTTGACACATATTGGGCGGTATCCAAGTCATAACTTGACGAATGTTAGTTTTTAAGTGATCAAGAATTGAAGGTTTATCTGCATAAACACGGTCTTTCGCGTAGCCCCACAAAAAAAGTCTAATGCTGTCAAATCGCATGATCTTGGTGGCCAGTTGATATCGCCACGACGAGAAATTACGCGGCCAGGAAATGTCTCTTGCCATAAAGCCATATTCGCTCAAGTTGTGTGGCATGTGGCACCGTCTTGTTGAAACCACATATTCTCCAAGTCGTATTCTTCAATAGCAGGCAAAAAAAGTCGGTTATCATATGACCATAACGCTCCGAATTGACGGCGACAGTCGTTCCATCGTCGTTTTCGAAGAAGTAAGGTCCAATCACACCTTCGGACCAAAGAGCGCACCAAATAGTGACTTTTTCTGGATGTAATGGCCTCTCTTCAATTACTTGAGGATTCTCAGAACCACAAATACGACAATTTTGTTTAATTTGAAATGTGCTTCATCGCTGAAGAAAATTTTGTTCGAAAAATTGCCGATACTTGGCTGTGGCAGAATCACCATTTTTGGTTTTGGTTTTGATAATTTTTATGCGTTGTGTGATAGTTAAGCGATCCATTTTCGTCAATGTCAGACTTTCAACTGAAAAGAAAAAAATTGGCTTCACAACTTAGTTTGACAGATGTCGAATTCCAGTCCCATACTTTTGAAACCACGAAATAGATAGCCCTTTATATTCCGCAGTATTTTAATTTTTTGCGTTTTATAAGCTTTATTAAACAAGGTTTTCACGCTAAACAGACCATTAGCGTACTGTAGTACGCCCTAAGATGATAGAGACAATACCCTCTGGGAATATGTGTTAAGTTGTTGTAATGGCTGAAGTCGCTAAAGTCTAATAGGTAGTAGCTTATTGGACGTGAGGCCAATAAGGATAAGGAGTGAGCCTATAGATAAAAAGGAAAGAGGAATTTCAGTATAAAACAGTACACTTGGCCAAGGGGAACCTTTTGTCGATTTAAACAATTAAAAAATGATTCGATAATATTTTTTTTTTGTTGAATTTTAAGATAGGAAGCGCTCAATTAAAGACCTAATATTATATTATTTTTTTTTATTGTATTACCAAATATTTTTTTGGATTATACAATACAATGGACCCTAGGCAACAGAGTATACTTGCATGTGAAACGCGAGCTATCCGCTAACATAAGCTACCTAACCTACCCAAATTTTTTTCCGAAAAATTTTTAGTTTTGAGCAAATCCCATATGACAAAGCGAACATGCTAACATATATTTTTCCAATACATTTTATTATATACTGGTTCGTCTTCGCAAGCAAACGTTTAGATAAAAGAAAAATGAATACTTCGAAAGAAAATTTCTCATCTTTAAATACATTTCCGGCAAAATGAATTTTAATTTTTATTGTTTCCACACAAACTTATACAATTACTTGACATGGAATTTGAACAACAAATGAAATAATAACAATTTCTCATAAAAAATGTTATTATTTTTCACAATTGCGTGTTTTCCATGGTCAGAATATTAAATTCATGCACAGAGTTTCAACGATAAAAGATAAAATGTTTTGGTCAGTATATTTAAAATCTATGGCAGCATCCGGTTTTGACATGAATATTAATTGGTTTGACACTTTTTTAATTAAAAATAAAAAATTGTAATAATAAAATGAAGAATGTGAATATGGAGAACATGAGTGTTTTGATACCTTCGACTATTTAAAGTGAATTGAAAAAATGGAAGAAGTCGCCGTAGTCTATAATCTCTATAAATGTAAACATGTTTGTTTTCTTTGTGTATTTTGCTTACGTTTGTCCTTGTGGTGTTGTTGTTGCCTGTTTATTTATCTCACTTTTTTTATACTGATGTTGTAGCTATATTTTTGTTTATTCGTTGATCATGTAAACAAGTCCATTGTTTTGTTTTTGTAGCTTTTGTTTATCATTTTAATAACATCATTTCCATTTTCGTAACAATATTGAGCTCCAGAATTATAGAAAAGGCGCCGTAGTTCAGTAGTTAGTGCGTTGTCTTATTAGACGTGAGGGCACGTCTTAAAGTGTAAATAAATTTTGCCATGAAAAGTTTATCAAAAATCTGTCGTTCAGATTCGATTTTAAGCTGTAGGACCCGCCACTCATTTATAAAATTAACACACACAACATAAGTGATTGTAATCCTGACTGAAGGGTTGTAATGACCAATTATATATGTACATATGTCATAGCAAATTTGATATTTCGTTTGCTCTCCACCTAGCGAAAGCAATGCGGACGATGGAACGACGTAACATTTCACACAGAATAGTATTTACAAGTCATTCAAACGAATAAGAAATTTCAATGATATCTCAACTCACTTACGTTCGTTATATATTTTTTGTTTCATCCAGGATATGCAAAAGATCACAGATTTCGAACTTTTAAAACCACAAACCTTAAATAATGTGCCTCATAATTGCACAAATCTCTCTTGGTTATCCATTGAAGACCATTTTACTTCAATAAATTCTAGTTTACATGACTTTATGCAGATTTACTTAAAATGCATTCTAAAAAGCAATTGTTGAGTTCTCAGTTGCTTTTTCTCTTGTCTATGGACCGTTGGTTTTCTGGTCTTACCCATATTATTACATTTAATTACTTTAATTCTCCTTTCCATTCTGGAAACTAATCCTTGAAACCAGAAATATCAATGTGTGGTTGACTCTGTACCAAATTTTATAAAGAATAACACAAAAATTTTCGAAAATGAACAACAAACCATAAACAATTTGTAGATTTGTTTAACGTTAAAAAGGAGTGGGTAACATTTGTCTAAACATACACACATGATGTGCTGTCATTGCATAACCAATATTGTGGTAAGAAAAAAAAAATTCAACATCAAAATATTTCTACAATGCTATGGATATAGAAAATTTCTATTTCTATTCTATTTGAAATAGAATTTCAAAAGAAAAGAACTTCTGTAATAAATTGATATTTTACATGCATGTACAGTGGACAAGAAAAGTCTAGATACCCTAATATATTTTTATTAATTTTATCAATTTTAAAAAGTAATATGTAAAAAACTTAAATATTTTTTTTGTATTTATGTTACTTATTTATTATCTCTTCTAATATATAAAATTCTCGTGTCACGGTGTTAGTGGTTAAACTCCTCCGAAATGGATCGACCGATTTTCATGAAATTTTGCGTGCATATCGGGTAGGTCTAAGAATCGGACAACATCTATTTTTCATATCCCTAAATGCAAATCGTTAAAATATGAATATTAAGTAGACGAATATTCATGATGAAAATGAGATGAATATGATCCTAGACGAATAAAATTTTGTGAATAAGTTCGTAGAGTCGATATCGACAAACTCACCAAAAATGGGCGTGACAACAAATATGTAATAATAATTAATTAATAGTCAAAGTATGAACAATTACTTTTGATGTTTAGATAGCTATCAAGAATTGGGTTTTAAAATATATTCGCTACTTTAATAAAGAACGACTTATTACCCTAAATAAAACATACATTCAGTGTCTAGAACGCTTTCGATTATAAGTACATCCCCACACACTTATAGTAAGTTAGTTATTTTTATATAATTGTTTTATGCAGCGTATTACATATAAATATATAATGTGACCTGTTTTGGACAAAGAACCATACGAATAATAAGGCAAACGTTCTGGTGACCAAATATTTTTTTAACGCAAAAGTGTAGGCACTACCACCAAAGAGAACTCAGAGTAAATTTAAAATTCAAATGTCAAAATATCCGTAGATCGAGAACTTTAATTCAGAAAAAGTCATTTGTTTGATATTTTTTAATTTGTTAGCATTGTTATCGCCATTACTTTAAACCAAATGAATTAAGAAAATTTCAAACAGGGATTAAAAAATTCAAAAACTTCACAATTCTGGCTTATGTATCATTTTTGATACATACGACTTTCCTAAGTGTTCTTTGGTGGTGAGTATATAATTTTATGAAGTTTTCAAAGATTTTGTGAACTTTTTATAGTAAATAAGGCATTATCTGCGGTATTTCAAAAGGAATTGAAAGTTAAGTATTATATGAAAGTGAACAGAGGTTGAATTTGCAGTTCTCGACATGTTGTTGATATGTTGATGTATGTAGCATGTTAGCTTATTTGATATCAGTTCAAGGTTCAGACATTTCCATTTTACAACTAAAGGTTTTAATGACCGATTATGTATGTAACGGGTGATTTTTTAGCTATTATCTTTTTATCAACACTGGTTTAAACAGCTCATGCACGTTTCGTGTTTTGTTTCGCTGTCAAACATCTTCAGTTTGATCTATAATTTAACCATGAATCGTCTTACAAACGAACAACGCTTGCAAATCATTGAATTTTATTATCAAAATGCGTGCTCTGTTAAGAAAGTTCATCGCGCGCTTCTTCCATTTTATGGTCAGTTTAATCGACCCATTGAAGCGGCTATTCGCGCTATTGTGACTAAATTTCGCACCAAATTTACATTGTTGGACACTAAACCACCAACACGCTTACGTAAAGTGCGAACTGAAGAAAATATCGCAGCTGTATCGGCCAGTGTTAATGATGACCGTTCGCAGCAATAGGGCCTCTGTTACTTAACAACGTGGAAAATTATGCGGAAGGATTTAGGTGTAAAGCCTTTCAAAATACAGCTGGTGCAAGAATTGAAGCCGAACGACCTACCGCAACGCAGAATTTTTGGTGAATGGGCTCTTGGAAAGTTGGCCGAAGATCCACTTCTTTATCGAAAAATTTTGTTCAGCGACTAAGCTAATATTTGGCTCAATTGATACGTAAATAAGCAGAATTGCCGATTTTGGAGTGAAGATCAGCCAGAAGCATTGCAAAAGCTACCAATACATCAAGAAAAAGTCACAGTTTGGTGCGGTTTATGGGCTGGTGGCATCATTGGACCGTACTTCTTCAAAGATGCTGCGAATCGTAACGTAACTGTCAATGGCGAGCGCTTCCGTGAGATAATATCCAACTTTTTCGCCCAAAATGCTAGAGCTTCACTTGCATGACATGTGGTTTCAGCAAGACGGTGCCACATGCCACACAGCATGCGTAACAGTGGACTTATTGAGAGGCGAGTTCGGTGAACATTTTATTTCACGTTCGGGACAGGCGATTTAACGCCTTTAGACTATTTTTTGTGGGGCTATGTTAAAGTTCATGTCTATACAGACAAGCCCTCTTCAATTGACGCATTGGAAGACAACATTGAAGCATTTGTTCGTGTTTCGTTCGTGCATTTGCATGAAATAATCTTCAAACATTAAATTATATGGACCGTACTACCTATTCAAATAAAGATTTCATGCATTTTTCTGAAATTTATGGGTTTTTTTTTAAATTTTCCTATAGCTCTTAAAAAATCACCCCTTATATATGTAAGATTCCTGCTGCTGCAGTCTCTGAAGAAGAAGAAAACAGAAGCTCATCTTATGAACTGACGCAAGTACTGACAGCTACAAACATGACAATAGGCCGTTAATCGAAAAAGATGGTACTACATGGAATAGAGAACCGTATGCATTTAGTAGTTTGGGAAGAACAATTTTTCATGCAGATTGCTAGCAGCTGTTTCTTGAAATGTTGTAGAGTCTTTCTTACTGATCTTCTCATATTTATCTTCCGTGACAGACAAACATAAAAAAAGTGTTTGGTCCCATGTTTTATTTCATAGATATTACAGTTTGGTCAAATATATACGTATGTGATAACGTACTGCTCGGAAGTGATGATAAACTTACACCTATTACGCCTTTTCGAAAACTGAGCTGAAAGTCTTTCAGCTTTTAATAATCCCAATAATTTTGTCGCTGCAGATTAGTAACTAATTGAATTTTATGATCGTTATAAATTTCGCGGTCCACCGAAATCAAGTTGACAGTTTTAGGTTCAAGTACATGCTATGTGCGTAGCAACTATTTATAGCCATATTTGGGGAAACCTGTATCCGGGACACCAGCGAGAAATCAAAGAGAGAACATTGTTATTGACATAATCTATGTTCGGTTGCAAAGAGGAAACTTTTTTACCTCACATGACGTTGACAACAATGCTGCCCCGTCTAAACAATTGGAAACTTATAAATCGCCACAAAGCAAGGGTGCTAGATGTCAAATTGTTACCATTCAGAAAAAAATAAAATCAAGCAGACATGAAGTGTTTGATTTTTATGCAAAAAACCATACTGCAATGTACATCATGTCAAAAATGTTGCCGTAAATTTCATAAATGTGATAATGAAATGTAATAATTGAAGATAGTTTTATTAAAATGAATTAAAATAAATAAAAATATTTACTTAATCGGATAAAAAATGGACCAAGTTTGGCAAATGGACCTAGTGGGCTGAATAGCTATTGTCTTAAGGCTTCCTTGCGAAGGAGCTTCATTTGGGACCGGAGATATAGGCGACGAACTTAATTGATGTCTTTAAAAAAGCAACAAAAGCAAAATTTAATAAGAATTGGGCCTAGCGTGGGAATTGGATCAAGTGAGCTGGATAGGCATAGTCTCAATGATTTCAAAACAGGGTTCGTTATGGTCGTGTGTTACTTGTGACTGGAGATATATGCGTCGAAGCCTATAATGAGCAATAAAGGAAAAATCAGATAAAAAATCGACTTAATGGGGCAGATGGACCTAGCGAGCTTGATAGCCATAGTCTTCAGGATTCAAAAACAGGTTTTTTATGGTCGTGCGTTACGTGGAACCGGATATATGACAAAGTGTTCTATGTAAATACGGATAAAAATTAAATTTTAGTTAAATGGACTTAAAAATTTTAATAATTCGCATTGAGTTCATATGCATTTATATGTATATATACAACAAAATGTCGTATTTTTCGCAAGTTGTATTTTTTTTGTAGATGCTAAGAACTCTTTAGGTCGATGACTTGCATTTCTTGGTCGATGACTTGCATTTCTTGGTCGATGATTTGCATTTTTTGGTCAAGGACTTGCATCCTTCTTGGACAAAGACTTGCATTTCTTGGTCAATGACTTGCATTTTTCTTAGACGATGACTTGCATTTTTCTTAGTCGATGATATAAATTTTTTGGTTGATGACTTGCATTTTTCTTGGACGATGACTTGCATTTTTCTTGGTCGATGATTTGCATTTTTTGGTCAAGGACTTGCATCCTTCTTGGACAAAGACTTGCATTTCTTGGTCAATGACTTGCATTTTTCTTATTCGATGACTTAAATTTTTCGTGGTGATGACTTGCATTTTTTTGGTCATACATACATTTTTTTTTGTCGGTTGTGGAGTATTAACATTAGGTGACTTGGCTATGTCGTTGGAATGAAGGCGAGAGCGGTATTTGATGCAGGCATCTGCGGGAGCCTGCGAAGAGGAAGACCTTGTTTACGTTGGAAGGGCAAGATCGAGGAATCGCTCTCATCGATTGCTGTAACCAACTGGCGTAGGGGCGCAAGAAGCAAAGGCGCCTGGAAGGATGTACTAAGGCAGGCCGAAATCCGTTAATCGGGATGTTAATGGCCAATTAAGTAAATAAGTAAAACTTGCATTTTTCTGCTGCAATGTACAGAATGTCAAAAATGTTGGCGTAAATTTCATAAAAGTGATAACAGCATGTAATATTGTAAAATAGTTTTAATTAAAAATTAATTAAAATAAATAAACAAATTTAAATTTTGTAAAAAAATCTATGAATAATTTGCAAAATTCTATGAAATACAAGTATGTATCAAAAGTGATACATAAGTTGGAAATATGAAGTTTTTTTAAGGCTCAATCTACGCTTAAGTCATAAGAGTAATCTGAACAGAAATCATATGGGGTCACTTTAACTCATAAGCCTGGAAAGGGTTTCGAACTGTTCTTCAAACAAGTTTACAAATAAGAAAAGTTTATCTGCAGTGATGATAAACTCAGGGCTGTAGCTGAAGATGGTTGTAGGGTGTTACTCAAACGTGTTACAAACAAAATGTAGGATACAGTGAAAATTAAATTCTTCAGAGGCAACAAAAATAAAAATACTTCACACATGTAGATGCAACAGTTGTAATCCTAAATTTTGCTAAGACTGTTAAAGTCTATTTTTAGGCCAAAAATTTGACAATTTTCTTTTATTCTTAGTATTCGTTCTGCTAAAAGTTGAATTTAAACAGAGTGAATGGTTTATTTACAGTGTACTAAACAGCACTTATCTCTGCTGTAGTTGTTGTTTTCTCTGCCTGCATAATGATGTAAGCGGTTATTAAGATAATATTTAAAGTACCGCATCAGTAACAAGGGGATATAGCTCAGTGGTAGAGCATTCGACTGCAGATCGAGAGGTCCCCGGTTCAAACCCGGGTGTCCCCTGTAAACAATTTTTTTTTTAAATTTTTGATCAAACTGAATAAAGTTGAGGAACTGTTAACAGAAATTATGAAGAAAAAAAGACTTCAGTTGTTTGTGTTGTATAACTTGTTCTTCTAGTTAAAAGCAAGTGTTTTTGAACACATTGTGTTGTTTAAACTAATTTCAGAATCACACCTTTGCCTCTATTAAAATTGTTTAAATTGCGTTTTACCATCATATTTTATTTACGAATTCAAAATTTGGTTGGCTTCACATTCTAAAGAGATTCCTTTAAATTCCCAATGGTGTGTAGGGTCTTCCAAAATGGATTTCCAAAATTTAACAGTTGATATCGTTGGATGTAAAGACCTTATTTGAATTCGTCTTACTGCACCACATAATTTTTTCATTTCAAAACCTGTCGTATGAGTGTTCCGAAATTGTATTACTCATACGTCTGTGAATACTTTGATAATAAAGGCGTGTATAGATACCAAAGTCTGTATAGTCTTTTTCTCATACTTTTGTGTAGAAATTAAAAAAATAGGATTTTTTACTGAATAATATTACTGCCCAAGACAAAAGCTTCCAGTATAATTCTGTATTCTGTATGATCGCAGTCTCTGTACTAATCAAGTTCCTCACAACCAGGGAAGAAGAAAAAGTTGGTCATCGCAAGGGCTGCGCCTTTAAAGCACAACTGGAAATCCAACCCGAAAGTTTGATAAACGAAGCTTTATCCTTGAGATCAATGGATGATAACTCTGTCAAACTGACAAGGATTGGAAAGCCAAATAACCTATATCTGTACCTCGCAAGAGATGGGCATTGACAAAGGAAGCGGATAACCGTCTCCTGTTCCTCAGCGGATCTGCACCTACGGCAGAAGTTATTAGATGGGAGCTGCATTCTTTCCGCATGTCTTTCCATAATACAATGACCTGCCAGCATGACCACTGTGATGGAGATGACGTTACGACCAAGTAACTGTTTTGTGCGCCTTCTATTCATAGAGGGCCAAGAAAGCCTAGTAATGGCGAAGGACTCTTCATTGACCCAGGATAGGTTGGCGTTTCGAAGAATTTCCTGACGATAGGTGGCATTCTCAAGATTGAAGAGGATTCCAGAAGTAGTGTACCAGCCCTGGCGAGCTCGTTGGCTCTGCAGTTTCCCGAAATATTACTGTGCCCGGTGACACTGAAGTGGTAAGAAAAAAGGTCAAGACAACGGAAATATTCCCTGATGGTCCTGGAGTTATTGACAACGTTCGGCAGTGATCTTATGGCAGCCTCTCTATCAGAAAAGATCGAAACGCGGGTAAAAAGAACACCGTTGACGAGGATCCATTGCCTTTTCTTCCGCCTGGAACAGCAAACCGGTAGTCAGAAGTAAATGTTAAGGTCGAGTTACATACATAACATACATAATTGGCCATTACAACCCTTCAGTCAGGATTACGGCCTAGCTTCTCAACACCACTCATGTTGTGTGTTGTGTGGGCAAATTTTTCTACCAACGCCGCCATCGAATTCAGAGCCATCGGTATATACACGCAGGAGTTTCAGGGGGACGATCATGTCAAGGGTCCAGTCGCCGCTGCTCGGAATCCGAAAGTGAAAAGCCCTATCAAAATAATATTATGACATTATGTGTGTAAGAAAACATCGTTTAAATATTCGCTACAATTTCTCTAGTTAGGGCACATCCGAAATGTGTAATTTTATATACATGGATTGTGTCGGCTTTGAGGACCGCTGTGGTTTGTTGCTTATAAGAATACACCTGCGACTTGAGAAATAGGCACAAAAAGTAGTCTAACAGGGTTGAAGCACAATCTCTGTGGCCAGTTCACATCACCTCTACATTAGGTGACCATGCCCTGAAATCACTTGCTTAAAATATCCAATGTGACATGAGTTGTGTGGAACGTAGCGGCTTCTAGTTGAAGCCATATGTCATTCGTGTATAGAAACATCCAATTGAGATCGAAAGAATTTGGTAACAATCGACCTTTATATGATGTTAGCCGTTGATCGTTCTTAAAGAAATATGACCACATGCCGCCCTCAGCATAAAATTCAAAATACATTGCAATTTTACGGATGCATTGCGCGCTCTAGGATTTGATATGGAAAATGAATCACCCATTCATCCAGAAATGGGTCTCATCACTGAAGATAATTTTTTGATGAAAATTAGCACAGTGAGTTGCCCGAAAAGAACTGTAATTTTGATAAACGTGCTCAAGTGGTATATGCATGGTCATGAGGCAAAGCAGACTGAAGGAGTGCCAACTTATTTGACAGTTGAAGCCTCAACAAGATGGCAGTTTTCAACGTTTCTTTTTTGAGATACTTACCTACTTAGTTGACCATTATTGCCCATTGGCAAGGATTACAATGCTAGCTTTTCTTACCACTCATGTTGTGTTTTAATTTTATACTTGGGCGACGAACTCCGAACTACAGATTTGTGCGAAACTTTTCAGGGTGATATTACTAGACTCTCAGAGTTTTCGTCAGAAATCTGTTGAGGGGATGTCGTAGATGAAATATTTTTTATACTCCGTTTTGTACGAGATGTCTGACTTGGGGATTCCGACATGGTCTTATGTTTAATAAGGCAACACACTGCCTATTACGATAACTATGTATGTTTAACATTTTAAATACGGCTGTATCTTTTGAATATTTGAATAATAAAAATGCAATGTAAGCTTAAAGTCAGTTTTCAAATTTAATTTCGAAACAAATTAAACGAAATGCTTTATTTATTGCCTATTTATTCAAAGCAATAAACTTCAGACATATAAATTTAATTAAATACCATTTAATTGGATATGAGTGTCCACTATTACAAATGCAAAAATTCTATACAATTGTAATGAAAATTAAAATATATAAAATAAATATTCATTCATTATATAATAATTTTTATATTTTCTGAATAATTTCATTTAATTAAAAAGCCTTTTTAAAGAAGATTATATTTCGCATGGACCAAATAAACCAATTATAAATGAAAATCGCATTAAAAATATTTTAAGGCAATTGCTCAGTGATAAATCATTAAAACAAAGGACCGTTAAATAAATGATAAATAAAATAATAATAAAATAAAGTAAAAACTTATTTACATACATACATACATACATACGTAATTGGCCATTACAACCCTTCAGTCAGGAATACGGACTAGCTTCTCACACCACTCATGTCGTGTGCCTTAATTTTATACTTCAGTGGCGGGACCTACAGTTTCACGTCGACTCAGAACGACAGATTTTTTTTGAAAAACTTTTTCATGACAGGTTTATTTACTCTCAGAGCTTTTGCAAGATATCTGCTGAGAGGAAGTCCCCGAAGAAATATTGTTTTTTACATATTTCGTTTTGATGTCTGACCTGGGCTCGAACCAGGGCTTTTACGTCTAATAAGCGAACACACTACCTAGTAGACTACGACGACTACTTATTTACTCCTAGTAAAACCAGATATGTTGCGCTATCCCATTTTAATAGGGTATTTTTTAACGCTTTCTATCTTTAAATTTAACCCGCCAATGGTGACGCAAATTTGACTTTGATTAATGGTGACGCCGGTCTCATGCACCGGGGTTTTCAACTGAAGATATTTCGAAACGTGTTACTAATAGTTAATGTTTTTTTTTTTTTATTTATGCACTTTGACAATAAAACAAAGATATTTAATCATTTTAAGCTGTTTTATTTCAATACTAAAATTCACAAATGTTTTTAAATAGAGCATTAAAAATAACAATGTTTTAACAACACATTTTTTAAAATTAAGAAAAAATAAAAAAATCACATATTCATTAAGGAAAATAATGTTAATTAGTCTTTCGACAATAGGAACTTTAATAAAAGAACAAAAAAACAAATAAAATAAGCGAATAATAAAAAATTCATACTTAATTATTTCACTTACATACACGGTGACTCACGGCCTCATACACCAGTTTAGAAGAAAAAATACAGAAGTTGTACTCACGAAGAAGTTTTGCCATGAACTGATGGTGGGGGATGTGAAATGTTGCAGCTACTCGAAATCGCAACAAAAAACAATAACGGACAATAAAGTTACACGAATTTTTTAACACAACCGGTCTCACAGACCAACACGTCACCATTGGCGGGTTAAATAAAACAAAGTGTGTGAGAGAAATTTTTGATATTTGTAATCGTTTAAAAAATTTACTACAGTCTACAACTGTAGGCTCTTTAATCCCAACTCCCCAGGCTCATATTATCCTTGTCGTTAAGCTGTTAATATTTTTTTTATAGAATTTCGTTTTTCTAAAGATTTTTGACGATTTCAATGGAAATCTTTGACGATTTTGACAATTTTTTTCTAATATTTGACGATGTTATGCTTTAATTACCTAGCAGCTATGGATACAGGCCATAATGTATTACTTACTAGAATATTGCTTAGAATTTTGATTTTTGTATTTACTTCTAGGTTAAGATATCTCGAAAAATTAAACATTTTTAAAAATTCATCAGAATTGTTATATCATAACTTAATTCTAAATTAATTCCACGTTAATGAGGTACACTTTTTTTTCATTTAATTTGAAATATATTACTCATACGCACCGTATTACATGTATGCACTAGAATAGTTACCTTGAAAATCATGCAATAAGAAATCATCGATTTTGTCATGCATGAAATTGATGGAATTAAATATCACTCATACGTCACATATGTACTTATGTTGAATGAATTTTACATATTAAATATGAGCATAATGTAAGTAAATAAGACTTAAAAATTTAAATTTAAAAATACAATAAAATAAAAATGGTTTGAAATTTCGATAAATTTATTGTTTTGCTGTGAACTACAACTGTTCCGGTTAGAGACGAAATATTATTTCATTCATATGGCTGCCGCGGCTGGCCTTACGTTACCTCATTCGATCGGATCAATTTTTGTGACTTTTACGAGTGTATGGGTTCGTATCTCGCCCATTATGTTACGAATGTTGACCATCAAATGCTCAATTGTCTCTAGGTTATCGGCATAACACTTTTCTTTAACAGCATCCCACAGAAATATGTTCAACGGTGTCAAATCACAGATTCTTGGCGGCCAAGTACATCACCATTTTGGCTAAGTAAACGGCCATCAAACGTTTAACTTTTGATATGTGTGACATGATATGTGTTGTCTTTGGTTTGCTGAAATAATACTTTTCTTTACCGGCATTCCACAGAAAATAGTCCTGTTTCTTTGCGGCCTGTTGGTATCACCATTTCGGCTAATTAAACGGCCATCCAACGTTTGACGCAATAAATCAATTGTGGCGTGATATGTACGACAAGTTGCACTATCCTGTTGACATCAAACATCGTTCACATCAATACCATTAAGAACGAGAAAAAGATCGGTTATCATATTGCGATAGGTGTCTCCATTGACAGTAATGATTGCGCCGTCCAAATTTTCAATGATCGATTCATTACGTTCAGTGGACAGAATAGAACGACATAAATATTTCCAGATAATAAATAACCGATGATTAAAATTTAAACCGATTAATGGCAAACCCCGTATACATATACATATATTTTTTACTTCGAAATATAAGAAGTTTAAAAGAGTTTATATTTCAATAATATATCAACATCAACGTGTTAAAAATATCTACAGGTATAAAAATAATTCTAGGCACATAACTTAACAGAGCTTTTCTTACCCAAAAATCAAAATTAATGTTTGCCATATCGATATCTCATGCAGACAAAGTAAACGCTGGTATTGCAATTGCAATTCAAGACAGTTCTGTAATGTAACGTAATTTTTTCCTTCTTTAAACCCTCTTTTATAGGGCATAATCATAATTCTGACTAAAGGATTGTAATGACTAAAAAAGTAAGTAAGTTTGCGGATGTCCTGATGGATCAATATTTTTCCTTCTATTAGGCATAGTAAACTGTTGAAAGTATAAATACGAACGAATAATTTTACCGTATCACATTCAATTTGAAAACTTAAAAACGTGTCTTAAAATTGTTTAATCTCTTCGTTAAAAAGGCTACAGGTATATCAGAAACTTTTTGGTTTCCAGTTTTGAAGACATTTTTTCAAACAACGCAATTTCGTTCATACCGTAAATTATTTTTCATTGCAAATAAATTCTGCAAAAATGATTTTAAACTTTTTTTGCCAAGTTTTTTGATGTTTGTTTATGTTTCAATGTATTGTTTTTATAACTTTTGTTTAAGTCGACTTTGTCTCAGTATTTAAAGTAATTTTGAAAGAAACAAAGTTTTTTTTTTAATAATTATATCAGTCGTTATTTCATTTAGTCACTTACAGTATCATAACATTGTTTGATGAATTACATTTAATCATTTCATTTAATCAAAAGGCACGTGTCGAAATTATAATTATTTTGAGGGTAAGAAAAATTTACAAGTAATTCTTCAAAAATGTCATCTCAAACCTCTAAATTGGAAAGTTATGCCGTCTGGTATTTTCTTATTTTTTGTTGTTATTGTAAAATAACATACATAATTGATCATTACAACTCTTCTGTCAGGATTACGATTTAACTTTTCACACCGCTTATGTTAAGTTTGTTAATTTTATAGATGAGGTCTCGCCTGCAGTTTGAATTGGACTCTGAACGACAGACTTTTGAGAAACATGGGAGTTTTATTTATTCTCAAAGTTTTTACCTATTTTTTTATATTTCGTTTTGTTGGTGATATCTGAACTGAGAACAAGTTTTAATATCATCAAAAAATTAAAATTTTTAAGTCAGCTGTTGGCGTACTTGATTTCACTGTATTACACCATTTCTTCTGAAATAAAAATAGGTTTCAAGCCGTCGTTATACAGACATCTTAAAGCATTTGATAGAATGATACAACAAACCTCATTACGTTTAGAAATTACTAATTTGTATATTTGTTAGATCATGACAAATTTAAAACATATGGTACCCCAATATGACATCTAAAACATGTGGCATTCCTATCAAGAATTCATTATTTCTACTTCTTCAACTATTTTAATACAAAAAAGGGGGGAAAGCAACTTCAGTTTGTGAATATTCTAATATAAAGCAATCCTAATCAAATAAAGTTTGGTGGAAATATTTTCCTACGTTTCCAACAATTTTTGCTTTTAATTCGAGTGAAAGAACTTATTAAGAAAGTTTTCATAATTTCTGCAAGGAAAACAAAATTATTGCACATGAACATTAACACAATACGCTTATTTAATTCAGTAAATATCACAAAATATTACAGACAATTTTAACCAGACAATATAAAAGTTTTCTTATATAAATGCTCTGAACTAGTTTCTATAGAAGGAAAACTTAATATTGTATATGAAGAAAAGAGGGTATGAAAATGATGATTATGAGCGTAGAAAAAGAAATTTGATTGAATTCAATGTTGACACCACATAAACATAATGATAAAGAGACCTGAAAATATAAAAGTTTTAGAGTAATGAGAATGCAAAAATTTAAAATCATCATGAGAAAGTTTTTAATCAGTTTCACACCATCGATTCAGATTAATGCCACAAAAACATTTAAGGTATAGTGAGAGGTAAGAGTAATATTATATTGATTAAAAAAAATAAAATCTTTTAAATCAGTCAATAACACGTATCCCTATTTGTGATGTGTTTAAAATTTTCACTATTAAAACAGAAATCTATTATCATATCTCGTTTACACAAATTATCCTTACATAATGGTAGGTTTTGATGTCACTATAATTCAAACAAAATCTGTTATTACACTGAACATAAAATTATCTCAGTCATCGTTTAAATCAAAGAGAGTTGAAAATAGCTTCTAAAAGTTGTTTGTAAAGCAGTAAAACTCTAAAGATTCACGATACCAAATGTTGGTGTTAAAATAGAGAGAAAGCTATCGAATATTACATACCCATGCTGTGATTGCTAATTTTATTTATAAATGGCGGAGCCTACAGTTTACAATCCACTCCGAACGCCAGGATACATGAGAAACTTTTTCATCGCAACTTTATTTACTCTCAGAGTTTTTGGTAGAAAGCTGTTGAAAGGAATTCGGCGATGAAATAGTTTCTTATATTTCTCTTTGCTTGCGATGTCTGAGCTGGAGTTTGAGTGCTCACATCTAACCACTACCTACTCCGCTATGGCAACTACAGAAAATATGTGATCGCAAAGCTTTCCCTTTTTTGTAGGCAATAAACAAATTAGATTCGGCGACTCATGAAGTAAAGTTAGTGAAAATATTGTTACAAAAATGAAAAAAATGTAAATACTGGTGTTTTGCTTTTACATCGCTTCACATAAAAATTATAAACAAAACCTACAAAAACAATAAATTTGTTTACAAATTATCGCACTGTGTAATACAACAACAAACGCCAGCATAAAAAATGGTAAACAAGTAAACAAAAATACAATAACAAACGCTACAAGAATAAATGTAAACAACATGTTAAACAACATGTTTACATTTATAGAGATTTCGAGAAGACAAAGTCATTCACCTTCAAGAGCATTCATCAGACTGTTTGCGTTGCCATATAAAAGTCAAGGCAAAGCAGGGGAGTGAGTTAGTAAAAGGTTAATCAGTCTTTTGTGAAGACGTTGTGTGTTTGAAGGCAGTAATCGTGGTTTGAAGATATTCGTTATAAAGATCAGTTGAACAACTGTCTAGTAATTGTTATTGTTTATGCAAAGGGTGTAAACAGAAGAATAACAAACAAAGCAATTGTTGTTGTTTACATAAAGTTGTGAACAGTGGCACACAGAATTGTGTGAATTATTTTTATTTTTTTTTTCAATCTACAAGCTCATATTTTAAACGTTTTTAAAATGTAAACATGTAACAATACTTACAGCATTGTATTCTGCGTAATAACATTATCTATTCTCATGACCTTGATTTTTTTAACTGATGTTGCTATTGTCTATGTATACTCGTACACACATTTCTCCGATGATTTGAATTCTTTAATAAGCAACTACGAAAGTCCTTCGAAAGCCTTCTTGAAATTGAAAACCTGTAAATATACGGGAAGTCACCGTCGTATAGTATGTAGTATGTGGGCTAGTTAGACGAGAGCCAGTTGTTCAACCCCTTGCTCCGACATGTAGAGCAAAACAAAATAAAAAAATGTTTCTCCGACTCTCAGCAGTCCTCTGGCAAAAAGTCTGGGAGTAAAATAAAATTGTAATGAAAAGTTTTGGGTGATGTGAGAAGCTATGTTGTAATCCTGACTAAGGGATTATAATGGCAAATTAAGTAAGAAATTAAGATAGTACAGGATAGTAAATATTTTATAGATTGCTGTATTGTAATAGACAAAAATCTGTCTAATTTCGGGACCTATGGAATCGATCGGCTGACATGTTCCTCCTTAACTACCCCTGGACAGAACCAGTACAATCCATGAAAGATGTGTTTATTTTAAATTAAATAGGAGGTACAAGAAGTCGCCGTAGTCTAGTAGGTAGTGTGTTGGTTTATTAGAAGTGAGCCCTCGGTTCAAATCGCAGCTCAGACATCAAAACGGTAATATTGGAAAATATTTCTTCGGCGACTTCCTCTGAACAGGTTTCAGGCAAAAACTCTGAGAGAATATAAAATTGCCAAGAAAAGTTTCTCAAAAAATTGTCGTTCGGAGTCGACTTTAAACTGTAGCTCCCACCAATCATGTATAAAATTAAAACACACACCATCAGTGCTGCGAGAGGCTATGCCGTAATGCTGACTAAAGGGTTGTTGTGACCAATTATGTATGTATGTATGTATTTAGAAGGTACAAAATATGAATACTCGAATCTAATGAGCTTAAATCGATGATAGTAAAATCTGTAGATTTCGTAGTTAGGGAAAATAACTTCCTCCGGTGTTAATATGTTGACCATTAAGCACCTGACTACACCTAGATAAATTAACTTGCATTATAAATCGTTATGATATAAATTTATTTGCCCAAAATGAATTTAAAAATTTCGTTATGGTGTACTACACCTATATCTCCTCGTCAACAAAATTGCCTAATTGATGACTTTTATTGAAAGTAAACTTTTGCCTGGCACTGTTATGCTTTGGTTACATAAAACCTCTAAAATTCTATTTTGTGAGTAACTATTTTTACAATGAAGGGAAAACGTTTTATTTGCTTTAAACCAAATCTAAAATCTACAAATTTCGTATGGAAGGGTACACATACATTTCCACATTTCCTGCACTATATCCCCATGATATCGATGGTGTTGAATATTTTAAATGAAACATCAAAAAAAAAAATAAAAAAAAGAAGAAAATCACACTCATTGTATTGTATTTGACTTGTGGCACTTGCTTCCAGCTGTTGTTTTGCGTTTAACGTAAAGCTTTTAAGAATATTTGTGTGGCCACATTTTGAATGAATGTTAAAAGATTGTGAAGGCAAAGATTTAAATCACAAATGAAGTTGAAATATTCAATAAAAAATGAGAAATTTATCCATATTTAAAGAAAGTTTTTTTTTGTTCGAAAGCAGAAATGCCATAAAGACGCAAGTTTTTGCATGGAAACTTAATAAAAATCATGTAGAAATGAATAAAATTCATTACAGCCAGTTTTCTATGTGTTTAATTGTAAGACTTAAAAAAAAAGGAACAAATATTGTATCGTTAGTTGGCAGTAGAGAGGTCTAGAATATACAGAATGAGAATAGTTTGAAAACTAGAATATTCGAACACATACATATATAGTGTCCCATTCTCCATCCTCCGCTTCCCATTCTCCCTTTCCCACATCCTCTCCTTTTTATCCTATTCCCTCTATTATCCTTCCTCTTGAAGGACGTTGTACAATGGGTCAATTCGACCTCCGGGTACTGTACTTGTCTTAATTGATAAGTTCACGTCCTCTAACATAACCAAACCTATTGATGTCATTATGTAAGGAATATAACATCATTCGAATATACGCCCTTGATTCAGTGGGTAGAGCGCATTGTAAAGAAAAGACTTGTTTCTTTTATTTTCCAAGTGAGTCTTGAGATACGCACAGTTTGGCTTTGGTTTATTGAATAAGTTCTTTGAGGGAAAATGTCCCTTCTTTGATACTAAAATTTTGTTGACTTGACAATTCCAAGTCAACCCCTTAATTCTAATACAATTTTGTATTGGCTTAATACTAAATACATAGGTTTGTGTGTTTGTTAAATACTTAACTATATTCTATAGGTATGTGTGTTTGTTATATGCTTAGAAATATTAAATAATATTGCATTGGTTTGTGTGTGTGCTTACCATGGGACAAGTGGGTGCAATATGACACGCGCCCGTTCTCCATATAAACATAATAATTCCCACGGTAAAGTGTGAAGAGAGCCACACATGATCACCAGCAATGCAATACAACAACAACACACATTATGTAGATTATATGCATATCAATACTGCCGGCGGCCACTCAGCAAAGTGTCAAATGATCCTCGCGTGTGCGCATACCATTGTGGCATTATACGCAGCAGCGACGGTCAGCAACATTGAGTCAAGTGGTCGCTGCAATTTGATAATCTTTTGTTTATACACATGAAATGTTGTGCTGGTATTGACAACCGTAGAATCATGCTACAGCATCCGAAATATCGAATTTTCCACGAATTTAACCGATGGTATAGGTTATGTTGCCTTTGATGACCTTGCGATTTAAGAAAAGGCTACCCTTTATGCTCGATTTTGGTGGCCAGTTTACATCCCCTCCACATGAGATAACCACGCTGTCAAATCGCTAGTGCAGCTTCACTAAATTCAGCAAAAAGAATATGATAATTATCGACCCATTGCGCACATTCTCAAAGAAATATGAACTGATAGAACCGCCAGCCCTGTATCATTGGGTCTCTTGGATCCCATTCATACAGAAATGAGCATAATCGTTAGAGAATATTTTTCAATAAAAATTAGGGTCGGTTGCCAACTACGCCAGAGCACTTTTCATCCAACGCGCGGCGTTGTGTATGATCGTCCACAGTGATATTTCCAAACAGGTTGAATAAATGTCAACAAATTTGGCAGACGTAGCTTCAACATGATGGTAGTTAACTGGCAAAATTCTCTCTCTCTCACTCTATTGAAAGACCCAATGAAAATGAATCATTATAATCGAAGCGTTGACAGCAGATTTAGAAGCCATTAACCAAACTTTATATTTCTTTATAGTTTTCAATATTACGTTCCCTTTAGAGCAGAAAAGTGCTCTTGCAAGCATCGAATGATATTATCCTCTATTTTGTAGTGGGGTTGACACAATTCCAAGTATAATTACTTCATATTGCTGTTTCGAAAATAAAATACAGACTATTTTCAAACAAAAGTGGAATATCTAATTGGGCCAATAAAGGAAAGGCTGGAAAGGCGACTTTAATTATTCCCATCAAATCATATATAATTTTATTATTCTACACTTGCAGAAATGCTTTACTTTCCCTTTTCTTTAATTATAATGAGAGCATAAATAATTATGTCAAATGAAAACATATTTTCTTATCAATACCTCCAACCACTACGCACTAGGTAATGAATGAGAAAATTTTATAAAAAAAAATATACAATAATTGCTGAAGTAAAATTGACCAAAAAAATTATGGGTTAATCGGCTGAAAAAGTAGATCGAAGCGGCAGAAAGACAATGATGCCTGTGTTTGTTGCCACCATACTCCTAAATCCTGGTGAAACCGTTAATACAGATCGTTATCAATAACAACTGATGAATAAATTGATAGAAAAACGACCATAATGGGTCACAACACATATCAAGGTTACAGTACACAATCAAAGCATTTGTCTGAGAGCAGCTATCCAACCACCATTTGTTTTCCTCGATTCCTAAGAAGAAGTCAAAAAGTCAAAATTCTGGTACCTGAATATTCCAAAGGGTTATATTTTATGGTCCTCAAATTGGTCACTACAAAATTGCCATACATTATTATGCATGTCAATCTTTCCATAATGATATTTTGTGCCCACTGAAATATTGCCATCCTTTGCAATAGGTAAAATTCACAGATTTTTCTTTGAATTTTTAAGTGAAATATTTCTATTATTCCGAAGAGTAATAAATGGGATCAAAAAGCACAATATTTGTTCGAACACTGCTTGAAACAATAATTACTAACAATTTTCCTCTGGGTTATACACATGCTTCTCACAAATACGCCCACATTTTTATCATATAAAACCTTTAAGCAGTTCTTTACAAAGTAAAATAGCGCAGCAAATAAGTACAGCAAAAGCACAAGAGAAACCACAAGAGCTGAAACGCTGTAAGCAATAGTGATCGTTTTGAAATTAACAACTGTGCTTCACTGCGTTAGTAGAAAACATTTCACTGTACCAGTACAGCTAATGAGTTTATTTTGGTTTTTTCGCTGTGCTGTTTGCCTTTGCTGTTTCATTTTCTCTTAGCTGTAGTGAAGCATATAAGAAAAAGCAAAACACAGTGAAGCAAAAACAAACCCTGTACTCAATAAGAAAAAGTGACAGTTTTGTTGTAATTAAAATATAATTAGAAATTTTGCTTATACGCCTGTCTGTATTCTTAGAGTAGATTGTATCTTCAGCAGAAGTAAATTCACAGGATTTTTATTGCAGTCAATAAATTAAGTATCATCCTGTCATTTGCATGTCTTTTCTACCGCATTTTAATATTTATTTTAATCGTCATTAACTTTTAATTTCGATGTGTCTGAAGCATTCGACCAGATATTGCGAGAAATTAAATTTTATTAACCAATAACTGCTATTGTGCCGAGAATAGTGTATAGGGACCGGCTTTATATGTATATTTAATATGTACTGCAGTGAACAGTCGTGTTGATGGCCTCGCTTTTATTTGCGCACATGAGAATTTTCACGAATCATCACGGTATTAATTTGCGCTAGACCCAGAGTAGTCATGGCGGACTTTTAAACGATGTTATATTCCACACACAATTTCGTCAATAGGACATTCAAACAATTAAAAAAATTTCCATAATATCTTACACACATTTTGTTTAATTTAGATTTGAAGATAGGAAGCTCATAATGTAAGATCATTTAATTTAACCCGTGGTTGGAGTACCAATTTATTGTGTGTAGGTATTTAGTATTTTTTTTTTTTAATTTAAATCTGCTGAATGGTGTAATATTTGTTTTTTTTATTAAAATTTTTTGTTTTTTTTTTTTGCCATTTATTAACTGTTTAACAAAACCAATTTATATCGCGCAAACAATTTAATCAATTGTTTTCTCTCATTCTCTCCAATACGGTTTGTATCGATTTGTATTTCACGTATATCAAAGGAATCTTATTTATTACAAAAAATGCATCAGACCAAGTAGAAGCACAAAAATAAAACTAAATACATGATAAATGAAAAGTCAAAAATTATTCATATTTACATGGTCATGATCTTCGCTGATATGCTTTTGCTTTAAAACATTATATTTAAGAAATGAAAAATAATGTTAAATGCTTACTTTTAAAAATTATATGCATACTCCGCACACTATCGAAAATATTGCATTACTTTCAGCATGCTGCATCACTAAGAAAAATCGATTAATTATTCTCCCTACTATGCTGTTAATACTGTGTGTGGTAGATACACCGGTTGGAGGAATAATGTATGAACGCTGACATGTTAATTCCATTACTGTTTATTATTCGTAAATCAACATGTTGACCAAAGATGTAAAAGTCAATTGTGTGTTAAACTTACAACTTCCGTCAGTAAGAGGAAGATTGAATTCAATTTCCTGATTCGAATAATTTATAAGTAAAAGAGTAACAGAAAGTAGCAAAATAAATTCAGTAACATAGTCAATGGGATTGCTAAATTAACTTTTATCGATAAATTCATACTAAACTAAAAAGTTGTAGTCGCCGTAGTCTAGTAGGTAGTGTGTTCGCTTATTAGACGTAAAGCCAAGGTTCGAGACCCAGGCCAGACATCAAAACGAAATATGAAAACAACAGCATATTTCTGGCAAAAACAGTGCGAGTGAATAAACCTGCAATGAAAAAGTTTCTCAAAACATCTGTCGTTCGGAGTCCCGCCACTCAAGTATAAAATTAAGGCACACAACATGAGTGGTGTGAGAAGCTAGGCCGTAATCCTGACTGAAGGGTTGTAATGGCCAATTATGTATGTATGTAACTAAAAAGTTGAATTAATTCGTGAATTTTGCATAGATGGACTAAAGAGTTGTAACATCCTATAATGATGTGTGTATGTGCAGACAGTACCTAGTCTAGTAGGTAGTGTGTTGGCTTATTGGACGTGAGGCCACGGTCAGACATCTCCAACAAAACGAAATATAAAAAAATGTTTTCCTCTCAGCAGGTTTCTAGCTAAAACTCTGAGATTAAATAAAATTTCATTGAAAAAGCTTCTGAAAAATCTGGCGTTCGGAGTCGACTATACGTCGTAATATATGTACGTATGCATATTAGGATCTTAATCAATGAATTTTACTAATTTGAACAGTTTTTATGTTGATAATGTGCAATACAATCTGTTGATGTCGATAAGTGTTTAAAAATATTTTTTAAAATTAATTTTGCACATTTCATTAAGCATATGCGGAATCCCCAACAGGGACTTTGGCACTTGACAAGGGAGTTATTAACTTGTTGAAACTATATCCGTTAAATTGGATGGCCGTATAGAACAGTGTGTGTTCGATCGAACAGTTGGCAACTAGCAACAATTTTCATTGAAAAATCATTTTCGGCGATGATGATAAAGGAGCTTTCTTCATATAGCGTCCGAGTTTTTTTGTTCTCTCGGAACACAAATCAAGTAAGCAATGCAGATTCAAAAACAGGAGGTGGCAAGTTAGTCGTATCATTGGAAAATTTTAGAGTAACGAAGGTTCGTAAACAGGTTACCTTTCTCAGCTCAATTACGTTGCCATGTCGTAGAGAAGATTTGAATTAACAGCTCATTTCAGATTCCTGGTAAAAGCCCAACTTTGATATTGTTACGAAACGACTTAATATCGTTTAACATTAACGATAAATAAAATGCTAACAAACACACTAACACTAACAATACAATGAACATGTTGATTAACTATAGCTACACTAACAAATACAACGAACATGTTACAAGCAAAGCATCAACATCAACAAATACACAAACAACAATACAGTCGCTATAGAATCCTCGAGAATGCGAGAACGCGAACGTTCTTCTTCAAGAATGTTCAACAGACTAAATTTGCGGACATATAAAAAGGCCAGACAGAATGGCCAACCAGTCAACCTTGTGTGAGGTTCGAAGTAAACAAAAGCTCGTGGTTTGAAGAGTTGTTAGTGTTGGCGCGAACAGAAGTGTGAAATAGAATAGTGAACAAGCAATCATTGTTGTATCGTTAAGTTGTTACGAACAAAAGTAGTGTGAATAATAAAGAGTTTAATTGAAACGAAATACATATTTGTTTTTATTTTGGTTTGCAATCAATGAACTCATAATCTAAACGTTTTTAAAAAGGTAAAAACGTAACAATATCTTGTAAAACGATGCCATTAAGATGACTGCAGGTGTTTTCAGTAACCGATCTTTCTCTTGTCAATTTTGATTGACATTTACAGCGTATATGTATGTCGTTGATTGACCTTAATTGAGAAATTTGAATTTATTAAAACGAAGCAACCCACTACCATCATTATGTTTTAATTCATTCCCCTTTTCATTACTAATTATGCACATACAACGTCCGTAAACTGTTGTGACTGAAGTATTTACAATGTTTGGCCTTGAGGCAAAGTTAAGGATTGTGAACTCAACTGAAGAAATTAAGTAGTCTGCCAAGTACTGAATGAGCAATTTATGGACATTGACAAGTGAATACAAGTGAAAAATATGCAGACAAGTTAATGTAATATTAAGTAAATTGGACTTGTTTTCTACTTAATGAGTGATTTTGTAGCGTTTATTTCTCTCTCTTCTTTTTAATTGTAATTTAGTCATTAACGAATTAGTGAAATTATTTAAATTGTTGAATTTCTTCTTTGAATGGTTAATAAATTTATTAAATCATTTTTTATCGAATACATGTTACGTGTAAAAAATTTATAAATATATTTTGAAAATAAATTGAAAATAACTTTTCATGTACTATTATAAACACTACTGAACCCAGCTAAACAAATTAAATCAAAAAAAAAATTATTTTTTATTCGTTATTGCTGCCAATATGGATTTTTTTGAAAAATAAAAAAATTATTTCATTAAAATACAGTCGTGTCTTGATTATCCGTAATGGTCGGGACCAGAAGCATTACGGATAATCGAATAACAATTTTGATTAAAGAACTGTCTTTTAAATATTTTTACTATTTAGCAAGTGAACATTAGTGTACAACAAATTAATTCAAGAAGTTCATGTATATTGTTAAATTAAGTAAGTTTGTATACATTAAATTTTCTACTGTCGTGTAATGTTGTTTGTCTAATATTTTTCAACTTATAATTTTCTTCTATAATTTTATAAATTTCAAAATTAAATTAATCATTTGTAAATGCTTCTTACGATGAGTATGCAAACTAGGGAATTTCACGTTTTCATGCTTATTATATTGTGTGTATGAATTTCAAGTTATCAAAAATAAATTCTTCCATCACGGTTAATAGAGGTAATCACGGTTAATCGAAGCAAACAATATGAAACAGGGATACCGGTTAACAGGATCACCGATAATCGAGGCCCGACTGTATATGAATTTGAAGTTAATAAAAAATTCATCATTCATCCATCACGGATAATAGAGGTAATCACGATTAATCCAAACAAACAATATAAAAACATTGAAAACGAAAAACAATAGACTGACCTTTGGCCATCACGGATAATTGAGGCCCGACTGTAGTATACAATTTTAAAAGGAAAAAAGGTAAATTTTTAAATATAATAAAAAGTATTTTCAATATTTCTAATAATTTGCACTCTGTTTCATTCAATTAAAAATCGATTCACAGCAGATTGTGTCACAAATATACCAAAAAATATATTAAAAAATAAAATTCAAAACCAATTCTTATTCAAAAAATTAATTACGCGACAATAAACCCTTAAATCTGTTAAAAAAAAATTGCAAAATATTTTGTATGTTTTAATAAAGGGTGTTTTTTATAGAGGTATAGAACTTTAAGTTGGCATTACTTTTCACGATGGCGACCGATTTAACAGCTTTCAAGTGATTTATCCTCAGTTTGGTTTGGCAATTCATCATGAATAGACTCACGCCTGAACAACGCTTGCAAATAGTGCAATTTTATTTCCAAAATAATGGTTCTTTTCATAAGCGAATTTTGTTTAGCGATGAAGCGCACTTCTGGTTGAATGGCTACGTCAACAAACAAAACACCGTTACATCGAGAAAAACTGACTGTTTGGTGCGCTTTATGGGCTGGTGGAATCATTGGTCCGTACTTTTTCAAAAACGATGGTGGCCAGAACGTTACAGTCAATTGTGATCGGTATAGAGCCATGATTACTAACTTTTTCATTCCTGAATTGAATAACCATGATGTCCAGGAGATGTGGTTTCAACAAGACGGCGCAACATGTCACACAGCTCGTGCCACAATAGATTTATTGAAAGACACGTTTGGTGACCGCCTAATTTCACGTTTTGGACCTGTGAATTGGCCTCCAAGATCTTGTGATTTAACACCGCTAGACTTTTCTGTGGGGCTATGTAAAGTCATTGGTCTATGCGGTAAAGCCACAAACGCTTGATCATTTGGAAGACAACATTCGCCGTGTTATTGCCGATATACGGTCACAAATGTTGGAAAAAGTGATGGACAATTGGACGTACAGATTGGACTACATCCGCGCCAGCCGTGGAGGGCATATGCCCGAAATCATATTTAAAATTAATGCCACAAGATTATCTTTCGGATATATAAAGTTCATGTCAATCGAATAATCCATCGTTGTTTTATTGCAACTTAAAGTTCTATACCTCTATAAAAAACACCCTTTATTACAAAAACCCAGTGTGCTACTCTAAAACTTATTTTATGTTTTACTTGAATTAAATTATTCAATTGAACGTAGGTTCTTAATTAAAATGTTATTACCATATCAACACATTTTTATTGATGAGGCCTTATAGATCGGTTGATCAGGACCAACAGCGTTGTTTCCGGCAGCCCGATTCCCCCAGACGTATGGCACTCCGCGCAGCACACTGCTTGACTAGAATGTAAACAAAATACAAAAACAACAATAATGAAACAACGATGTCTACATATATAGAGATCTCGAGAAGACGAACCCACGAACATTCGCCTTCAAGAATATTCATTAGACTGTTACTCTGTCAAAGGCAAAGCAGGCGAGAGAGTTAGTAAAAGTTCAGACAGTCTTGTGTGAAGACGCGGTGTGTTTGAAGAGAGTAATCGTGGTTTGAAGATTTCCGTAACAAAGATATATATGTCGAATAATTGTTTAGTAATTGTTTTTTGAGTTTATTGATTGTTCACTGATTAAAAATATCCATGCTGGGTTCCGGGTCATAGCGGAAAACTCGGCAGTGAGACGGCGGATGATCTTGCTAACTTAGGTTCGCTTTCTGAGGGAGATTTAATAGTTGGTCCTGATCCCCCAATCTATACGGCCTTATCAATAGATGCGTTAGAGACGTTGGGAGAATAGATCGGGTTGTTATGTTTCTAGGTGTTTATGGCCTGTTTGAATTCTTTGTCGAGAGACGACATCAAGGCTCTCCACAGATTCATTAGTAGCTTGGGCTGGTTGAGAAGTGCTAGGGCTTCATTAGTGTAGTCGTGCTCTCCCTTGTGTTGTTTGGTCTGTATAGTTCCTCCGCTTCCTATTCTCCCTTTTCTTCTTCCTCTCCTTTTTCCTATCCCTTCTATTATCCTTCCATCTTAAGGATGTTTTGTACAATGCATCAATTTTAACTTCGAGTACTTTACTTGTCTCATTTGACAAGTACGCGTCCTTTAACGTAAATCTAACTTACGTTGTTAATTCTAATGGCTTTGGTTTTCTAGATATTTATCTCATATGGTTGACTTATATTGCCATTGTTAAGAACTGTGAGTTCTGCATAGCTCCGATGATTTGTTGTATCTTCTGGGGCACAATACAATATTTTTAATTTTTTGATTTTAAATTTGTTCATTTATTCCTTAATCTTTTCTTCACTCGTATATTTCAATGCATTCAATTGTCTATTGTAGCTGGCAATGATTGCAATTTGAAACCATTTTGCTAAACAATAATATTGAAGTACTGTGTTGCTCCTACAAAATTAGCCTTTTAATGGCAATCTGCCAAACAATTTTTTTTTTATTTCAGATATCTTCGCATTGAAGAAGACAATGTGGAATTATACTGTTTCAATAGATATTATTATTGCCATTGTTAGTATGCAACAAACTAAACAAGCTGTCAGTCAATCCTTCACTGAGACGTTATTTGCAGTTTCAAAACTACAAACAATTTTAGGCAATGCGTTCACAGAATAGCACATAACGAAAGAACAGAATAGTAAGAATAAATACGAAATCTAAAGAAAACCATTAAATGACGAAATAAAGAAACCAAATAACTGTAAATGGTGACATGGGTCGTGAGAGAGAGAATTTTAGCGCAGAATAGATAACAACGGAAAACTGGAGAATAAAAATTGAAATAACACAACAATGGAATTTGTTGCACTAGAAGTAGTTTAAATGGAAAATGAAAACTAATTCTGGAAAAACAACAAACTTAAATGGGAAACTTAATTTTTTTTATTAATTTTATTTATTAATTAGAATACAATTACAAATTAGGTTATAATTATTGTGGGCTTAGACCTTCTGTTGGGTGTAGAGAGGGAATCGAATCCATGACTCTTGCGCTAATGGTCAGGTACACTACCCAGGTACACTACCCAGGTACACTACCCAGTAGACTTTCAGTGCAACTAAAAAAAAAAAAAAAAAAAAAAAAAAAAACAAATTTATAAACAAATGACCTTTTGTATGTTCAGATAAGCAATGGTTTCATAGTCTCATTTGCTATTGTGTCCGCCATCTAACGTTTTTTTTCAACTAAGGCTTATTTCGTGAATGGTCTGCTCATGTCTGATTTGACAGATAATTAGTTTTATCCTTCCGCTGAACGAAAATGATTGTGTATACGCTTGAACAACGCTGGGAAATCGACTTACGATAAACTTAGAAGATGCCGATTTTGGCAAAAAAAATCATCTTTTCAGATGACGCTCATTTTGATCTTGGCGGCTATGTAAACAAGCAAAATTGTCGCATTTGGGGCACAGAAAATCCGCACGCATACATTGAAAAGCCGACTCTTCCAAAACGAGTCACTGTTTGGTGCGGATTTTGGTCCAGAGGCATAATCGAGCAATTTTTCTTCGAAAATGAGCAAGGAGTGGAAGTTACAGTCAATGGCGATCGTTATCGGGCCATGTTGGACGAATTTTTGTTCACAAAAGTTGAAGAGAAGGATATTGGCAACATTTCGTTTCAACAGGATGGCGCTACGTGCCACACAGCCGAAACTACGCTCGATGTTTTGCGCCCTGTTTTTTAAGATCGCATTATCAGCCGCAGAGCTGATGTCGTTCGGCCACCTCGGAGCTGCGATTTGACACCGTTGGACTATTATTTGTGGGGTGCCGTCAAAGATAAGTGTTACGCCGACAAGCCAGAGACAATTGACGCTTTAAAGGAAAATATTCGTGAAGCCATTGGTGAAATACAGCTGCACACAATCTATAATGTGCTTAAAAATTGGACCGATCATGTAGGCTACTGCATGGCCAGCCGATGCAGCCATTTGAATGAAATTATTTTCCATTATTAACCGGAAGGATTGTACTTTCAAATAAAAAAAGAAATTTGAGATAATATTCAGTAGTTTTTTTTTAAAGCATTTTCAAAAAAAAAAGTATTTGGCGGATTCGTTATTATGCACTGAAATGAAAAGTTCAAAATAAATGAGAAATTTATTGATTTCGTTAATCATAATATTTTTAAAGAAAATTATGTGAACATTCGAGAGTTCTAATATGATCCTGGTATTATAATCGTGTATATTATTGGCCATTTCAACCCTTCAGTCAGGATTACGACCAACCACACCACTTATGTTGTGTGTGTTAATGTTATCCATTATCAGCGAGATCTACAGTTAAATGACAAGTTGCCACAGGACTGCTGAGGAGGTCTCGTTCGAGATGATCATATATCTTGGTTTTGAACCGTGGCCTCACGTTCAATAAGCCAGCACGCTACCTACTGTAATACGGCGACTACAATCGGAGCTTAGCAATTATTTCCTTAGAGCCAAATGTATTGATTCTATAGGACACGAAAAGGGGGACGAACTGGAACGGAATAGACCGGAAATGTGTGAGAGAAGAGAAGAAACATGGAACCAAACAAGCCGTAAGTGGCCTAACATACCGGATTACCAAATTTCAAAACTGCTGTGTCCAGCAGTGGACAGCAGGAAAACCAGGGAAGTACTTGACTTCGATAAGTTTCGCTTAAAAAATATACGTCATTGGTTTTTGGGTTGTACAACGTTTCAAGTCCTGTGTATGGTTTTGAACGTGTCACCAAAGGAACTGGCAGGTTCCATCCGAAGCTCGTCATGATTTAAACCCACCACTAAGTGATCATGACAACGGAGTTTACTTTACGCTTTGTACACAATGGGCCATATGGGTCGCCGCATCTCACAAAAAGTAGGGAAAAATTGGCAAATAGCAATGCTACTGTAACCCTACTTTAAAGTTCTATAGAATTTATTTTCTGGTAATTTTTTTTTTTCAATCTCATTCTGTAACGAATTCTACATCATCTAAGCGTTTTTTGTCCTTTAATGGAACTTTTCCAGCAATGCAGCTTATAAGTTAACTGATAGGATATAACAAGATGGAAGGTTTAATAACCATCACCTCCTATAAAAATATTCTCAAGTAACATATGTTTGCTATAGTCGCAAGGAACTTATTCCAATTGAGTCTTTCGCAAGATGGGTCAATCTTTTAAATATCACAATTTAGCACAATATTTTCCTTGAAAATCCTTTTATTTTTCTTTCAACAGGGGACTAGTCTTGTCGAGAGAAAAAACTTGTTTAATATACAGGAAATAAATGTTTCCAAACTGGCACTGACACATGACCACAAACAAAAATATCAGGCACGGTAATTTGTGTTGGTAAAACCGCAATTTGTATTTGTGTGAGTGAACAAAATAAAAATAAAATTTACTGTTTGCATGTTATCGGTATGTTACACTGTCGAATACAAGCAACAAAATAAAAAGGGAAAGTTCGAAAGCAAGTCAGGAAATGAGTAACATTGACACAGATTTTACTTCCTGAGCGTGACAGTCACCCTTTGCTAATGGATATAAAATAAAAATTATTTTGTTTTGATGAAGAAAAAATTTTTTAAATAAAAACAAACAAGCAACAGTATATCTTCCGTTTTACCACAAACAATAAAACATCAGATTATTGTTGCTGAGACAGCGAAACAATTAAAAGATACGTGTCATCAGAAATTTCTAAACACAATAAAACATTTTACAATTCTAACACAGAAATAAAGTTACAAAAATTGATTTCTCAATCCTCTTTTATGTTTTTCAATTCAATGTATATCAAAAAATAAAAAATTAATAGGTATACGAATAAATGTGATTGAGTGTGGCTAGAATAAATTTATGTACATCATCCTGTTAAGATTTTAATTTGAAACGAATTACGGATTAGAAATTAAAAGAAACTGAAATTATATTTATATTAGGCTAAAACAAGTTAGTATTTATTACTAGTTGAAATAATAAAATTGTTTAATAAAATGGAGATGATGTTTCGAATTCGATCGATGATGACGGAGTGGAGAGTCCGCCGCCTAGCCATGAAGAGGGCAAAGTCACGATTATGCGTCTTAAAAAAAATAAAGCGGCAGGCAGGTTTAAGACCGTCCCTGTGACCAGGGATCCAGACAAGTGAGATATATTCAAGCACCCAGAGAAAATTCAGAGACAACGGCGACACTCCCTAACGGGTCAAGAATATAACGTAACGCTCGGGAGGGATGTAATGACAGATTGGTTGTCAGAAAAGATTGAGATACAGGTGCAAATAGCACCGTTGATGAGGAGCCATTGAGCGTAGCCTGAAACACGCTACAGTGATCCGGCGGCGATCCTGCTAAAACACCATAAGAACACATTTGCATTGTCTTTTCATTTTTCAGACAACATTCATCCCGTAATATTACAAATGTAGAATTTAATATAATGACACTTTTTGAGAAATACTGACGGTTCGTTTCATGTTCTTTAAGGCAATTACGTGCTTTAACTTTACTAGGAGTGCATTTACTATGATAATTATTTACTTGGATAACATTGAGATAACTTTTGTATTACAATTACCTTCTATTCATAATTGTTATCAAAGCCAAACTAATGGATTTTTTGTCTGTGTATGTCAAGTTTCATCGGCAGTTGGCTGTAGTCAGTACGAATTGTGGCATTTTACGCCATTTATTTACCAATGTATCAACGAAAATAATATTGACGAATAACAAATTATCACAATACGCACTAACCCATCAGTTTTATTCTGCTTAGAAGCTTTAAGATTTAATTTCGTATTAATATTTATGAAATACTGCATTCGGAATGTAGTTCATGCAAAACAATAAAAAATATTTCTTTAAAGTATTTGCGGTTGTAAATAAATTTCAAACTATTCAAGACATAAATATGCATACTTAGATATACGAGTGGCGTTCAAAAACAACTTGATATTTGAAATTTTTGAAATACTTACTTGTGAATCGCTTTTAATATCGTATACTTTACATCATCATAAAGTACATTATGAACAGTTGGAGTAATAATCATTACGATTTCTTAATTCTTTTGAACTTTAGGAGAAGTTGTTCTTTAGAATGTTACATAACCTGTAACCACTGGTAAACTGCTGTATAATTTGAAGCAAATGTCAAAGGGAATGAATAAAATTATAACTTCGGCATCTCTACATACACTAGCTGCTCGCTTATTGGTACTTATTATTGATATAAAGGCTGATTTTTTAAGCTATTATCTTTTTGGCAACACTGGTTTAAAATGCTCACGCACGTTTCGTGTTTGGTTTCACTGTCAAACATCTTCAGTTTGGTCTAGAATTTAACCATGAATCCTCTTACAAACGAACAACGCTTGCAAATCATTGACTTTTATTATCAAAATGCGTGCTCTGTTAAGAAAGTTCATCGCGCTCTTCTTCCATTTTATGGTCAGCTCATATTTTCCTCAATGGGTACGTAAATAAGCACAATTGTCGATTCTGGAGTGAAAATAAGCCAGAAGCATTGCAAAAGCTACCAATGCATCCAGAAAAAGTCACAGTTTGGTGCGGTTTATGGGCTGGTGGCATCATTGGACCGTACTTCTTCAAAGATGCTGCGAATCGTAACGTAACTGTGAATGGTGAGCGCTACCGTGCGATGATATCCAACTTTTTTTTTCCCAAAGTTCAAGAGCTTGACTTGCATGACATGTGGTTTCAACAAGACGGTGCCACATGACACACAGCACGCGTAACAAAGGACTTATTGAGAGGCGAGTTCGGTGAACATTTTATTTCACGTTCGGGACCAGTCAATTGGCCGCCTAGATCGTGCGATTTAACGCCTTTAGACTATTTTTTTCATGTCCATACAGACAAGCCCGCTTCAATTAACGTATTGGTAGACAGCATTGAAGCATTTATTCATGAGATACCGGCCGAAATGTTCGAAAGAGTATGCAAAAATTGGACTAGGCGGATGGACCATTTGAGGCGCAGTCGCGGTCAACATTTGCATGAAATAATCTTCGAACATTAAATTATAAGGACCGTACTATCGATTTAAATAAAGATTTCATGCATTTTTCTGAATTTTATGTGTTTTTTTTTTAATTTTCCTATAGCTCTTAAAGAATCACCCCTTATTTTGAGAAAAATAAAAAATTTCTTTAATTTCAGTCTAAACCTCGTATTGCTTTCGTGGCTTTGTGACTTACTTTTAGTAACAAGGGGCGATGGCGCTTACAGTTATAGTACGCATGCAAATACAAAAGCACAGCTGAATGCACAATAAGCTCTGCGGTAACATATGAACAAACAACACAACGTCAACATGTGCTACGCAAATTTCAGAGAAAAATTAAACGGAGAAATAAAAACGAATACCCTTCCACAAATTGTATGGTCTTGAATGTTTCAAGGAAGTTAAACGAAAAGTTTAACATTTCACATCGTATTTATGGATGGGAATAATTTTAAGGTCAATCATTTTTAAAGCGACAATCGTTATGCAACAGATCTTACAACACAATAATGCTAGCAATTAACAGCATAAGAACACGTTGGGAGGAGGAAAGCTGTCTGAAATATTTGAAAAAAATTAATTGATAAAATGTCTCTGCACATTTTTGAAGAAATTAAATAGGATAAGCAAAGTGATGAATCGGCTAAGAGCACACCAACTTTATTCGTTATTTTCATTAACGATCTTCCTTTCTTTAACTTCTAAGCCTATCCACTCTTTTGCAAATGATAGCAATATTTGTCATTCGTTTTCTTTTAATTGTATGTCGAGGACTTTGGAGATTAAGGCGAAAATGCGTAATATGGCGTAATATTACTGAATGGGTTCGGATGCATAGGGACGAATTTAATGCGCGAAAGACCCACTGTTGTTTAATGACACATAAGCGACGCAATAACATTGTATCACCTGTATCTATGTGTAGGTGGTGTAAATGTTAGGAAGTCAGATGATGTTCTGAACTTTGAAAATTGAGGGCGCTATTCGCTCGAACCAACACATTTTTCAAGTGTCAAAGGAAGCACTCAAGTGCCTCGGTACCTTAAGACTATGTAAGGAATACTTTACTTCATCTTATTTGCTTACTATTTGCAGTCCGAGAATGGAGTACAACTTTCATGGCCGGTACATTGAAGTCTATTTTGAGGCTTATCGAAAGCATACAGGATAATACAAAGGGTCTCTTAATGGCGATAAGGCATCCAACTCTATTTGTTGTGTTCTATCGCTACTGTAACGGATTTTACTCGAACGAAAAAAAGAGGACTTGTTCCCGAGGACCATGCATTCCTACATGCACACTGCATTCTAAACAAAATTCGTTCCGAACTATTCGTTTATTGAACTCCCTTCCTGCAGAGCTCTTTAAAACGATTCAAATCTAAATCCTTCCTCAACATATTTTCCTAGTTCCAACACAATGCACTGCGTGAGTAGGGGCTATCCCCTGAGGGTTGGTTTACACAAAAAAAAAATGCATGAACTCCGATTATTTTAACTATTAAATATTGGAAGTTTTCATAGCCAGAAATAACTGAAGGCGTTAAATTGCAACTAGAAACTTCGCAAAGTCTCAAGAAGAACTTTATAACGACATTTACACTAAAATTGTTTTTTTTTAGTTATTTTGTGTATGGCTTTTAAATAAATTCCTTTCTTGCATTCAATGTAATCGTTAAGAATGAAATACTACAACAAAAGATGTACTTTAAATACAAATCGTATATGATAGGTATACAAAATATACACGTTTTGCTGGTGCTGGCCACAGGGCGCTACCGCCAGCTCACACCTGACGAATATAATTTTTTAAATTTTTTAAGCCGACAGCAACTTCATTAATAAAATTTCTTTATTTCAAAAAATCATACCAAATCATTATATGATTTGTTAAGATAGAAACATTAAAAATAAATTCAATATTCAGTAGAATTTTTTCTAATTTTAACTTTTTGAATTTAAAGAAATTCTGATTTGTTGTAAACTCTGCAATAAAACAAAACAAACACTTCAACACTATATCTTCTGCAGGTTATTGAGTTACCAACAGACTGAAGCGGCAGAATGTTAAAAACGCATAGGTTTTGTCCATGTTTTCGAAGAATAAAACAAAAAAAATATGAAAGACAAACAAACACAATCAATCTTTTTTGCAAACTTTTTCTTTTCTTCTTCTTTCTTTCCTTCTCCAAGTTAGTAATTCATTCCTATTGACTTTTGTTGCAGTCTTTTGTTTCTGTTCAGATGCATAAATTTCTTTTCTGCTAACTTTCATTTGCTTGACCTTTTTTCTATTCGATTTGTTGTTCAAGTTTGTTACGGAGGAATAATATCGGGTTATCCATTTCGTGGTTTCAAAAGTAAACGTAAATAAAACAACAATAAAACGTATGAGTGATATTTAATTCGATTAGATTCATACATGACAATATCAAACATTTTATATTGCATACTTTTCATAGTAACAATACCACTACGTGTAATATAAAGCGTATGAGTAATATATTAAAAATTCAATTAAATAGAAAGTATACTTCATTAATTTTGAATTAATTTGGAATTAAGCTATTATATCGGGTTATCCATTTCGTGGTTTCAAAATTAAACGCAAATAAAACACATTTCAAATATTTTTTTCATGATATTTCTTTTTTATTGTAAAGTTTGAACGATGACATTATGTGTGAAACATTACATCATTTAAATGACCTGCAAGCAATGATTCTTGTGAAGTAATTTTCGACCACTTTTTGACACATATTGGGCGGTATCTCAGCCATAACTTGCCGAATGTTGGTTTTTAAGTGCTCAAGAGTTGAAGGTTTATCTGCATAAACACGGTCTTTCGCGTAGCCCCACAAAAAAAGTCTAATGGTGTCAAATCGCATGATCTTGGTGGCCAGTTGATATTGCCCCGACGAGAAATTACGCGCCCAGGAAATGTCTCTTGCAATAAAGCCATATTCGCTCGAGTAGTGTGGCATGTGGCACCGTCTTGTTGAAACCACATATTCTCCAAGTCGTATTCTTCACTAGCAGGCAAAAAAAGTCGGTTATCATATGACCACAACGCTCCGAATTGACGGTGACAGTCGTTCCATCGTCGTTTTCGAAGAAGTAAGGTCCAGTCACACCTTCGGACCAAAGAGTGCACCAAACGGTGACTTTTTCTGGATGTAATGGCCTCTCTTCAATTACTTGACGATTCTCAGAACCCCAAATACGACAATTTTGTTTATTAACATACCCACCGAGTGTGAAATGTGCTTCATCGCTGAAGAAAATTGCCGTCCGCCTGTTGTTCAAGCACCCATTGCACGTATCTACGACGTTGTGAATGGTCAGCTGGCTTCAGTTGTTGCGTGAGCTGGACTTTATATGGATGTAGGTGTAGATCTAAATGCAAAATACGCCATAATGTGCCGTAAGACAGTCCTAATTCCTGAGAACGACGAGGAATCGACACATTCGGGTCTTCGGCAACACTTTTACTTACAATAGCGATATTTTCAGCGGAACGAGCGAAACGATGATGCACAGGCCTTTCATTATTTGTAACCACTCCAGTCTCTTCAAATTTCTTCACAATTTTGCCAATTGCTTACGTAGTTGGACGATTGTGTAAATCATAATCTCCTCTTAAAGCACGATACGTGGCTGTGGCAGAATCACCATTTTTGTTGTAGGTTTTGATAATTTTATGCGTTGTGTGATAGTTAAGCGATACATTTTCGTCAATGTCAGACTTTCAACTGAAGAGAAAAAAATTGGTTTCACAACTTAGCTTGACAGATGTCGAATTCCAGTCCCATACCTTTGAAACCACGAAATGGATAGCCCTTTACAATATCGATAATATTAAATGAAGTGTTGGGTTTCTTACGGATTTATGGTTCCTGACGCATGACAACGCGAATAACAATGACATTTTAATAAAAAATCAGTGAATTACACACATACATAATTGTATACAAAACTTCAGTAGGTTTACAACCTATCATCTCACACCACTCATGTTGTGTTTCTTAATTTTATACGTGAGTGGCGGGGCCCACAGTTTACCGTCGACTCCGAACGACAGATTTTGAGAAACTTTTTCATGGCAGGTTTATTTGCTCACAGAATTTTTGCCAGAAATCTGCTGAGAGGAAATCGCCGAAGAAATATTTTTCCATATTTCGTTTTGATGTTTTACCTACTAGACTGCGACGACTTAATGTTATGTGTGTTAATTTTATAAATGAGTGGCGGGACTCCAAATGGCAGGTTACTGAAAATCTTTTTCATGGCAATTTTATTTACTCCCAGAGTTTTCGTCTCAGAAATTTTTTTAATATTTCAATTTGTTTGAGATGTCTGACCTGGAGTTTGACCCGTGGCCTTACGTCTAATAAGCCAACACACAATCTATTACGACTTTCCTGAATATACGTCGCATCTTCTAGGCGCACAACATTGACCCCAGCACACGAAGAACATACAGTAAGATAAAGAGCACTACAAAAATGGACATGGAGCATACAAAACTTCGCTCGGGTCTTGGGATAAGACATTCTCATAATAATTTCTGTTCAATGATAAGACTAAATGAACCAAAAATAGAGATGAAATTTAATAAGGAATGTATTTAATATGGGATTCTACTGTAATTGTAGTTTATTGTCATTTATTATTGTGTATGTGCTGCCTTTGATTTCATTATAAAAATGCTGCTTCGAACTTCTTTTTTTTTCCATGAAAGAGATTAAAATTAAATATCAGCAGCAGCAGCAGTTAAAAATACTCATTAAAATGTGTTTATTTGTTATGACTTTACAAAGAAATGAGTTTCTTTTTTATTTACTTTTAATGATAATTAAATAAAGAATTGTATTTTATTGCTGCAGAGATTTTTATTGCTTTTGTACGACAATTTTAATTAAGAAATAAATCCGTCAGTATATTCATAATGAGCATGAGAGCCTTGAGCAACAAAATATATATTGTCTGAATATAAAAGTTTTAATTCTTAATTAGTGTTGGTAATTGATCATAATAGGCGCCGCAGTCTAGTAAGTAGTATGTTCGCTTATTAGACGTACAGCCCGCGTTCGAGCCCCAGGCCAGACATCGAAATGAAATATGAAAGAAAAAAAAAATATTATCTTCGACGACTACCTCTCAGCAGATTTCTGGCAAAAACTCCGAGAGTAAAAAAACCTGCCACGAAAAAGTTTCTCAAAAATCTGTTGTTCGGAGTCTACGTCACGCCACTCAAGTATAAAATTGAGGCGCGCAACATGAGGACATGTCAGTGTGAGAAGCTAGGCCGTAATCCTGACTGAAGGGTTGTAATGACCAGTTAAGTATATGTCAATTGATCAAATCATCATAAGCTGATCATTTTTTTAATTTTTATAGTTGAAGCAATGAATTTATTAATCTATTAAGATGGGTCTGGCAGTATGTTTCGAGCCTGTAATATTTGTTACAAGCTAAAAGCTATTTTAAAGGCAAACGATTTTAATATTTGTTCCCGATTGGAACCTCTTTATTCAAATGCAGATCTAAGACTAAAAAATATTTATGTTTCAAAATGTAAAGCAAACTTACAAAAAGAATATTGATCTTGTTTAATGTAAATGTATATACACGCATACATACTTATTTACTAAATAAAAACAGACTTTCGAACATAAGTCTCCAACCTCGAACATTTACATGTAAGAACAATATTGTAATGATCGTAAGTATATGTATGCCTGTATGTAAATATAAATGTAAATGTAAACTGTTATAGTTGTTAAGCAAAAAATAAAGAATATTAGGTAAGAAAATAATTTAAAGTAAAATAAGTAAAATAAAAAATAACTGAAGTTAAGCAGGGGCGTATCAGCACTTAAATGAAGGCAAAACGAAGTATACGTTGTCGACAAGTAAGGACATGCAGAATATTGGATTCCAGATTACGACCGATAACTTTTTTCGATATAGTTAAGTAATTTGTGTATCTTGGTTCCACCGTTACCATCAAAAATGATGCCAGTCTGGAGACCAAGCGCAGGATCACTCTTGCCAACATTTGCTGCTATGGTCTCAATAGTCAATTGAGTAGCAGAGACCTCTCTCCGAAGTCCTGCCTAAGATATTCGGTCCAGTTCGAGTTGGCGATGATTTCCGCATACGATCCAAAAATGAGCTGTATGAGCTCCTCAATGACATTTACGTTATGCAGCATATTAACATCCAGTAGTTGCGCTCCAGTATTGTTCGAATAGAAGAAGATGTAACGACTAAACGGGTATTTAAGGCGGTAATTTAAGGAGGTTGGCGGATATGCAGACATTACCTGCTTTGGAAGGACCAAAGCAAGGAAGTTTTGTCATCAATTAGTGTGTGGAGGAGGTGCACAAGAAGCAGAGGCGCTTGGAAAGATGTGTTAAGTGGGCAATTAAGTATATAAGTATGAGATTATCGTTCGCTTAAGATTAGGGCTAGTTGCCTATTGCTCTAGCGTCCGTTCATTGAACACACAGCATCGTCTATGGTCGTTTATTTCAGTTCCTGGTTCAGTTGAATTTGACGTGAAATAACCTGCTTCAGATAACTATGAATACTCACACGTACAGCGGATATGTTTTCGATAGATTATGCATTTTGTTAAAGTATGTGTGTTGTTCGATCGTTTACTGAACCAGCGGACTCGAATTTATCCCGAAGCATGCAGTAAGTTGGCCTAATAGTACAACCATATCGATAAAACGATCCATTTGATTTGGCAAAATGGAGTGAATTAATGAGAACGAATCCAATTTATCAACTGTTAAAAATTGGATGTCCCTGTTACAAGATACGACACACCGAACAAGATGGTTTTAAGGGTGTCAAAATTTTAATTAATTGGGCAATTCAAACAACTTTGTATCGTTTTTTGTTTGTTTGTGAACGCTCAATGCTATGCTGTATTGTGTATTTCGTGGCATTCAAATAATTTGATAGCCCGAAACCAACACAACTTTTTAAAAACATATGAAAACATATACACATTTTTTTCATTCACACAATTTGATAACACGAAACCAATACAATTTTCAAAAACATATTCTTATATTAAAATTATCAACAACAATCATACACTGTTGCATGTTCTTCCAACAATACAATGAATACAACGCTACAACGGCTTGTGTGAATTGACCAAATATTTGATCAGATTTAATCAGATTACATACATACATACATAATTAGCCAACATGTAGGCTCGTTGTGCTCTCAGTATTAAGGAATAACACTTTACTCTTTACAGGAAGTCTGTGTCTTGTACAAGCTACCCGCACTTCTTCTAATCCACTCCTTTGAAACAAGTAATATCTGACATAGTATTCTGCATACAATACCGGCAGGTCGAGCTTACGAAAGCTAGGCAATGATACAAAAGGTGTTCCATAGTTTCGATGTGTTCATCACATACCCTGCATTCATCATGTTTTACCATCTCAATACGGTTCAATGTATCATCATGTCATTGGCATATCTCATGTCACTCTCATTTAGATGTAAAATACTCATGATTATCCCATCACTAGGATCGTTCAAAAGTATTTTCGTAATTTTTCCTCCAGTGTCATTATTCCACAATAGCCGATGTGACGTTTTCGCACACATTAGCAGCTTGGTCTTTAATGCACTGAAAGCCAGTGGGTTATCCCAGCTTATGGTATTTAATACTCTGGCTCTATATATTAGCCAGAATGGTTAATTCCTCATTTCCAATCATTCCTTGAAGACTAGGTACCGAAATAGTGTATACCGTTCCATATCTGGAGTAATTGTTAATGGCAACTTTACACTGTAGGATGGTTACAGACCCTGTATTTCTTGATGTTATTGCCCTAATTGGCATTTAACTACCTGTAAATATATTCAAACCCCTATAAAACAAGTTTACCAATTGATTACTTGCCCAGATCATACATTTCCTGATCGCAAGTACCTCCGCCCGAAAAATCGTAATGTGGTCCGGTATTCAAAGGCTACTGATTCCTTTATAAAGATACCCAGTCCCGTTTGCTCTATGGTAAGAGGCGTGCAACTTGTCCTTACGTGCAACTGCGGCATGGATCCGTTTAACTAAGAAAGGCGATCTGGTATTAGAGTGATACAATTGGTTGTTATTGATATGTTAAGCATCCTTTCGGGTAACTTTGCGAGTTGCGAAGCAGCACCCAGTGTCCTAATTATACCCTGGAAAGACGACTTGTAGTTCTTATTGATCCCTTCCAAGAATCCTAAAGACAATACGACCCCATTTAGAACCTTTGGCTATCCTACATATGGATCAGCACCCGGAGGACATTACTGCCCTGTCTTCAAGATTATGTCAGCGTTTTTTTTTCTATACAAGATAACAACCAAGTATTTAGGATTACCCTAATCTCTTTATGAATTAAGCAAGGATTATCATAACGGTCTTCGTCTTTCTTGTAGACAGATTCGGTAGATTCGGTACCATACGGATTCACATTAAAACTCCTTTTACGTGCCCATGTTTTTTGCTCTTCTGCAAAGATGATTCGGATTTTAATGACTGAAAAGTAGTAACACGTAGTCCGTGTATCAAATTCGATCAGGCAAAAATAAAAAGAAAAGCAGTTTAAAAACTACTGTGAATAATAGAATGTTTACACAAAATTTAGTATTGTTACGAAAATAGAAATGGTGTTACCGTTTAACATTAAAATGATAAACAAATGCTACAAAAACACAACAATGGACTTGTTTACATGATCAAGGAATAAACAAAAATATAGCAACAACAACAGTATAAAAAATGGGGGATAAACAAAGTAAGCAAACAGGCAACAACAACACAGCAAGGACGAACGTAAACAAAATAAACAAACAACACTAAGGTAAACAACATGTTTACATTTATGGAGGTTTCGCTAAGGGCAAAGTCATTCTCTCCTTCGAGAGCATTCATCAGACTGTTTACCCTGCGATATAAAAGGCAAGACAAAGCAGGCAACGGAATCAGAAAGAATTCAGTTAGTCTTGCATGTGAAAAAAATAATCGTGGTTTGAAGATCTCCGTTGTAAATATCTAACGAATAATTGTTATTGTGTACGTGGAAGAGTGTAAAGGAGAATAATAAATAAAGCAAATTGTTGTTGTTTACATCAAGTTGTGAACAGTGGCACACAAAGTTGTGTGGACAATAAAGGGTTTATCTAGAACTAAATACAAATTTATGTTCACTTTTATTTGCAATCTACGAACTCATATTTTAAACATTTTTAAAATGGCAAAAACGTAACAATTATTATTGAAAATGCTTGAAAGGGGGTGAATAAATTTTCATAAGGAATCTAATCGATTAAAGCAAAAAAATAATTAAAAATTCAAGTGACCGTATAAATATGGTATACACTATACTTATAAGCTGAGAATGAGTAACATTACTTATCAGCAATTCTCTTATGTTACTTACCTTCTCATAAAATCTTTTTGCATCTTTGGTGTCCTTATAAATTTTCACATCTGTGTAGCTAACCAAGTACTTTGTAGCATATTGGACGAGTTTTTTTTTATTAAAAACAAAATATTTACTTGTACCCATTTGGTATTTCTCGTGCATTTTTCGATTTGCTTTCCATTTGATTCTTGAAATTTGAGTCTCTCTAAAAAACGAATGCAAAAATCGAAAATCAATTGAATGAACACCAATGAAATTCTCTTGTTTTATGAAATTGAATTTCCAACCAGTCATTAAAATCAATCGGCCGGCAAGTTGTAGACGATAAAAGAAAAGAACACATCACGTTTAATACGTTCGATTTTATGATTCCATTCCTATATGTATTAACAGTCTCGAATGTAGAATTTAATTTCTGTTCATTTGCTATTTAATTTGTGTAATTGAAACTGATGCATGGTAAATGGGCCAATACAAAATAACAATTGAAATAACAAGGAACGTATACGGTTCCGACTAAACCGTGTTAAATAATTGTTTTAAAATACAACGAAATTATTTCTTCCATAAGAACGTTATACGATGCTGTGCACTAAGCGTTAATCTGATGGTGACAGTGTGGGAAAAGTGTATTATATTGACTTTCAGAAGTCCCCGTAGTGTAGCAATAATAAGTTGGTCTATTAGATTATTTAGTTAGGATAACGACCTATTTTCTCACATCACCCATGTTGCGTGTGTTAATTTTTTTCATGAGTAATGGGACCTAACCACGTATAATAACATACATACATTCTACATAAAAGCATTTTTAAAATTACATGGTTTTGTTAATAGTATTCAGATTTTTTAATGGCAAAAATAAATAGTTTTGTCACTTCAACAACAACTAAGTTTTCAACAAGTTTCAGAAAACTTTATTCAACAATATCCTACTAAGAGTGTTCATAAGTTTTTCTTGAAGAAAATTTATAGCTTTGGGTGGGTTAAATTAAAAAGTTTTTGTAATAATTACGAAACTACTACCTAAGAGTAGCAGCGAAAGAAGAAAAAAATATATATTTGGTTGAATATTTTTCTTAAACAACATTACATGGCCGCAGTTACATCCACAGAACGTAGATTCTTCAATATTTACCACAAAATTCGTTAGAAATACTTCAGACTTTTTAAAGATGTCTGCTTAATATGCTAAGTATGGATATAGCAACTACATCTGTCAAAATAGTTGTCATTAATCCATCATGTTTTGCCAAATCTACATCGTAGACTACCATGGATAAAGATGTGTATTCGCTGAATGGGCTCTGGAGCAGTGGGTAACTGATTTTAATTTTATTGAAAAATCATCTCCAGCGATGAATATTCATTTTCAGAATGAATAGGTATATGAACTAACAAAACTGTTGATTTACAAATTCAATCCAAGAGCATTCAATGCATCTTGAAAAAGTAACTGTTTGGTGTGGATTTTGTGGTGGTGGTGGTGTCATTAGTGCATATTCCTTTGACAACAACATTGGTCAGGCCATCCTTGTCATCACGGCATTATAGGTCGTTGATTACCTACATATTTTGGCCTGAATTGGATGACTTGATTACCAACGACATGTGGTTTCGAAAGGACGATATCATATGTCGCACAGCTTACGCCATGTTGGTTATTCGTTACATGTGGCGGTCACGTGAACTGGCCGCCCAGTTTATTCTATTTGACCCTGTTATACTTTTTCTTGTGGAATTCCTTTCAGTTGCAGCTCTAATTAACCACAAGCCTCCTCAAGCCAAAATAACCCTTGCCCTTGAACAAATTCAGTATTATTTATGTGCCAGAGTCATGAAAAATTTAACATTTTAAATTAGTTTCACCTGGAGAAGCTGTGGCGGGTATTTGAGTGATATAATATTCCACACACAATGGTATCAATAGCATTTTCAAACATATAAAGTGTTTCGATGATATCTCACATCTCAACTAGTAGTAGCCGCAGTCTAGTAGGTAGTGTGCGTCTCGTCTCATGCGGATAAATCGAAAATAGTATGAGACTGTCTGTGGCTGCTGAATAATCTAAGTAAAATTCTAAGAAAGTTCTCGACAATCAGCCACGTTAATGGGAAACCCTCCTGTGGAGTGAGAGCGGCTGTTTGGGAAGTTATGCTCAATAAAATTGAAGATAAAGAGGGACCAAGTGGGCTTGGGACAATAAAAACTTTTGTTGGGGAAGTACAATAAGGTACCCTGATTTTGGTAATCGCTCTTTTGACATGACACATATTACTCTTAGAGTAAAATATGTAGATTCTGTGACAATGAGTAGTAATCACTCCTAGAAACTGGGGCGCATTAATGAAGCAATCTGAAGGTAGATAGGGTAATAGGCTTGAAGGAGACATTATAAGCAAACCGTACAAACGTTTGAGGGGATTTTAATAAAACATATGCGCTCTTTGGTTGTTAGTTTCAAAGATCATTTGTCCTATCCTTATGCATTTTACTTTGAGACGATGTTTTTTAAAACAAATTTTAATAATTTGTATGACAACGGTATTGCCTGCCTATATCATAAGGGTATACAACACGCACAGATTAAGGCACATAATTAAGTTGATCTGTTCTGCAGCCAGTTTGTAGTTTTTAATTTTATTTATTTTGGTAGCATATTTTATGAGTACTTTACGAGCAATTGTGACGTATTTATTTATTAATATTTTTAATTTTATTTATTGTTCTTTTTTCTTTGTTATTTAATACAATGCAGAAGAAATGCACTATATTCGTGGTATATATTACAAACAGAAATAATTTACATATGGGCTGGTTTATTCTACGTAGCCATTGTACAGTATATAGTATGTATAATTAAAAAAAATGGTGTAATCTTTTAAACATAAAGCCCACAAGGTTACAAATAATTTTTTTAATTTTTAGTAATATTTGCAGTACCACACAAATGATATATCAGTACGCATTTCGCTGCAGTTGTCTGTTGTTGACTTATTATAAAAATGTTTCATGTATTCCTTTATGACTGCTTTATGGTATATTTCAGCTGCTATTTGAAACAAAACTGTTTATGGATTTTTAACGGTTCTTTAAATATTTGTAATATATATTCAGAATATATTTAACGGAGACATATTTTAACGGGACGAAATTGTATGACAGTTGCATAACAAATGCTGTAAATTGGTTGGATGAGTAGGTAACCCAACCCATAGAAATATACTGAAAATTTAGTAAAACTTTTAATCCTAGAACTTAAACAGCTTCGGTTGAGTTAGACAAGATACGGAGGCATTTTAACTAGAATAAGTAGTTATTTTAAATATGGTAATCTGGATGCTATATACACCCCTAAGATGGGGATAATTTTGTGTCGCGTGTATCGCGTGGTAGAATGAAACCCACGTAAAAACTCGTGCATACTTTCCAAGCCGGTAAATGTATCATTAAAGCATATCATCATTTCAAATTTATATAAGAAAATACTTGCTATTAAAGTTCGAATAAAGCGACAATAACTTCTAGAAACAAAATTTGATAAAACGAATTTATAACATGGCGTATGATGAATATTTAATTCAGTAAAGATTGAAAGTGTTAAATATTAAGTATACGTATTGTGATACTGTGTGTTTAGCGTATACTTTAAGTGTTCCACAATACATATTACTATACAAAACGTGTTTTTTTTTGCACAATAAAAATGACATCACGGATGTTGGCCTTCAAATGCTGAATTGTCACTTCTCTTTAACGGCGCCTCACAAAAAAAGTCCAAAGTCCATCAAACATTTGACGCAATAAATCGATTGTGGCATGAAATGTGTGGCAAGTTGCACCATCCTGTTAAAACCAAACATCGTTCACATCAATATCATGAAGAGCAGGTGCAAGCAAATCGGATATCTTGGTGCGATAGGTGTCTCTATTCACCGTAATAGTTGTGCCGTCCTCATTTTCAAAGAAATATCCGCCTCTGGTCCACACGCCGCTGCAAACAGTCACTCGTGATGGATGTATTGGGTTCTGTAACACCACGTGTGAGTTTTTGAGTCCCAAATACGTCAATGTTGCTTATCAACGTACCCACCAAGGTGAAAATGAGCTTCGTTTGGCAAAATTGACATCATCGTGCAGTTTCTCGTTAACCCAATGAATCCCAACGATGCTCAAGCGTAACCCGATTCATTACATTCAGTAGAGGTAATATACTGAATTTTGTGACAAAATAAAATGACGTAAGTATTGAGAGGTTCGAAACAACCGATGCACTAAGGGGCATTTACCTTCAAAAGCTGGCCAAAAAGGCAAAAATAAATTTTAAGTAATTTAAGAAACTGAGTATGCAGTTCGATTGATAACAGATTCTGCATTATATAGTGAATTTTCACGACTTTAAGTTGAGATTTGTAGATTTGAGACGATGTCAAAGTCAGGAAAGTGAAGAAAATTAAATGCGTTTTTGGTGTTTTTTGGAAATTTTAATAGGTTCATATGATATTTTTTGCGACTAAACGAATAGAGATTTTATATTGATTTTTTTTACTTGAAAGGTATGAGCAACTGCTACTTTCAGTTTATTTTTTATATATATATATCTCATATATTAATGTTAAAATTATTCGTTAAATTTTAAAAATAATAAAAATTTCACATTTTTTTACCCTTCCCAAAAAAAGATAAGGATTTTAAAGGTGAATTCTCTACATTCAGGAATAAAAAAAAAGTTTGCGCAAGTTCGCGCAATTATTTTTGACGATTTTTTGAAAATTTTACTTTTTTTGAAAAATTAAAAAAAAAAATTTAAATCTGAAAGCAGCAAGTGCTCAAAAATTGTTATATACCACAATAAAATATGAAATCTCTATTTTCATTCTTTTTACCTGTAAACTGGTAAAAAAAACAATAAAATGACCCTTTTATAAGCTGCTGTACACAAAAATCGCGAAGGAATAGAAAAGCATGTTCATCAGATACTATTAAATTACTCCTTCCTGACATTGGTGATGAAAATGATAACGATTTTAACGAATGTATTTAGCTTCACTTTTTAAGTATTTTTAGATTACATAAGTATTAAATGTAATGTAAAATAAATATTATAAATAAATATTATTTATCATAGAACTTTACATATATCGACTATTATAACAATATGAGATGTATGTTTGATTTTCTTAATGGGCCGTATGTGGTACCTAGGGGCACTTATGATCCGATCATAATAAAATCAGGTAAAATGATTCGCATTCACATTAAACATGTTCATGTCGAATTTCATCGAGGTAATAAAATTTTTAAAAGAATTATAATAGCTAAACATATTTTCTTAAGGGGTCCTATTTTGGACCTAGGGGAAATTATGGACCAACCATAACAAAATTTGGTAATATGATTTAAATTTACAAAATACACGCTCGTACCGAATTTCATCACGATACCGATGTTTTTAAGCCATTTATAAGCGCAAACGCGAATTTCTAAAGGGGACTTTATATGGGGACTATGGTCAAATGTGATCCGATTTTCACCAAACTTTACACCATGATTGCCTAGCACGCAGAACTAATCCATGCTAAATTTTATCATGATTGTTGCATAATTACAATAATTATGTGTAAATAAGTGCAATTTCGAGGGGAATTTGTATGGGGGCTAGGCGTAATCACGGACCGATTTGAACCAAAATTAGTTGGGTTCACCCTTGGGCCTAATTATCACTAACACTATCAAAAAATTCCAGTCATTAACTCATAAAACACTTCTATTAATTTTGGCCAGGTTTTCAGGCAAAATGCCCCTCTGTGCGATGGTTCAAATTTAAACCGATAGATTGCCCTCCTGATATAATGGCATTCAAAGATATTTTAAAGGAATGAACAATTGGGATGTTATCTCACACACTCTTAATTCAGTTTTTTTTATATACATATGTATACATATGACATAAATTTTTAATTTAATATTCCTTGTGTACCCTTTTAAGGTGATTTGGGCTGTGGAGTAATAAAATATATCTGAGGTTTATACAGGTATTAAATAACAGATAAACTCTTTAACTACAAGTTTATTGAAATGATGTGCGTGTATGTAAACAATTCTATTTAAATGTATGCACACTTCAATGGGTGTTTATATTTTATATACACAGAAAACAAATTAGCATACGTAATTGCTAATTAAGAAGTTTTATTGTTTACATCAAAGTTTGAGAACTTTTACAAACATGGTGTACGTAAACCATATACATATTCGTTTATAGTGGAGTAAAATGTTTATTTATAACTGGAAAGTTAATTAAACATAAACGAATAATTTATTTAAAGCAATTTAATGTTGATATAACCATCATTATCGTAAATATAATGTATTGTCTCGATTCTTTCTTGATTTTCTAGAATTTACGATTATACTTCTGTAGGAGGTAACCTCACTATTATTAATTGATTTTGACATAAATTTATGGTTTATAAAGATGCGAAATACTTTATACATACATACATAATTGGCCATTACAACCCTTCAGTCGGAATTGCGGCCTAGCTTCTCACACCACTCATGGTGTGTGCCTTAATTTTATACTTGAGCGGTGGGACCTACAGTTTAAGGTCGACTCCGAACGAGAGATTTTGAGAAACTTTTTCATGTCGGGTTTATTTACACTGAGAGTTTTTGCCAGAAATCTGCTGAGAGGTAGTCGCCGAAGAAATATTTTTGTTTTCGTATTTCTTTTTTTTAATGTCTGGCCTGGGCTCGAACCCGGGCTTTTACGACTTATAAGCTAACACACTACCTACTAGACTACGGCGACTTCATGATAAAACAAGTAGTATAGCGTGGAGAATACAATGAAGACAAGATACTACAGAGTTTATTCGATCAGATCTACAGCAGTGTGGCGCAAAGACGGCTTTTTCATTTAAAAGATCTTTTGAGACTGCACGTGACAGCTCATGTATGTTTTAATTGCTAACTACTGATCGCTATCGAATTTCTGCATTTATTATTTGAAAATAACCACTTCCTCCTAATTAATTTGCTTGGAAAGAGTGTAAAGACCAGTAACTTTCAGTTAAAACTGACATTGAATAGCTCTCTTACATCATCTATAAAGTCATTGATAACAGTAGTATAACGGTACATATAAATTTCTTTTAAAATTTTAATTGCTTTCGTACCAACATAATGAATGTTTGTGCGTCAGCATTGTGGCCAAAAGCTTTTTAAAAAGAAACATCACTACGTTGCGATGTTATTCAAGATTTATGGTCGATGTTGCATTTACAGCAAAAACTCATGCTGAACAACAGTTACTATACACTTCAGTTAAATTTATGCGTTTGGTAGTTAAACGAAAAATAAAGGAAAAACAATGTTAGAAACAGTAACAGATTAACTCACTTTAAGCTACAGAAACAAATGCTAAAAATAAAGCAAAAAAAAAATAAACTTTTGAGATTTATATTCTCTTTCCGTCCCTTTGTTCTATAACGCTTACGAACCTCAATGCCAAAAAGGCAGTACATGATTATGTTGCCCCAGATATGTGATTTTTGTTATTTCCTTTGCTTTACTAAAAACCAAACTGAAGTGTTGAGAAAATATTTCGTGGCTACTAACACCAGACAGCAGATTTGTAAAAGAAAATAAAATAGAATTGGTCTGAAAACTTAAGAAAATGGGACAAAAAAATTGTAAATCAATGTACACTAAACTACAATTTAAGATTATTTGCAAGAACAAAAAAAATTACGGAAAATAATTTGAATTCTCAGAGATTTTTGATAGTGCAAACATTTTGTACTGGCGTAAAACTAAGATGCCATTGATCTGCATTTAATCATAAGCCAGGTCTTTTCAAAGGAAAGAGGAATTACATGGGTTCTCGATATGAGTTCAATCAAGAATCTGAGTAATGGAGATGGTACTTGCTATATCAAAAACTTGAAAAATTTGCGAGAATTTCTTGGACAGCAGTGAACTGCGAAAATATATATATTAAGTGAAATTGTTATTAAAGTATACGTTTCATTTCTACTCACATATGCCTTTCTTATACATAACTATCACACAGTTTTAGGAAAATTGGTAGATTATGTTGCAATTACGAAAAGAGATATTATTGTTATTGTCGTGAAAATGTGTCTTAGCATTCCTATCCCTATAGAGCCTCCTTCAAACCTATTGACCTGAACAATTTCCGGATGTTGTTTGGTGTTAACAGTGACCATACCCTGCCTAGCACTTGATAGGCACCCTGGTACTTTTCCAAATACATACAAATGTATTCCAAATATGTATGAATAAATGTACTCTAAGTCTACAGTAAACTGTCAGAAGACTACTCGCTTACCAGTCTCAGATTATTCCTGAGTATGGCTCAGATCACTTCTTATTATAATTTCACAACAAAAGTTTCGATTGCCTCAAACCCATTTGGTTTGAGAAATGTTTTTGCCTCTCTCTATCATTCCTTTCATTTGGCATACCTTTCCAAACATCCACTACATTCCACAGAAAGATTCTGGTCCCATCAGCGGAATAAGATCGTTTGCTTGCCAATCGTCAAAAATTTCTACATGGCCTGGGACCGAGCAGATATTTCCTAACAATCTGATTCAGGTTCTCCAGACAGTCTCATGTTACCTTCGATTTAACCTCAATTCCATTATTGAAGAAGAGAGATCTCGAGGCTACAGAACATGTAGGCAGGCCGGCATAGATGCACACGTGTCAAACAGAAACCGGCACAGGGACCTGGACGAAAGGAATAGTGGAGACACGTAGATGTCTCCTCAACTTTCGACACGCAATCCGGACGCGGATATGAACACGCAGGAGCCAAAGGGCCAAAAGGACTCCAAAAGGATACCACCATAGTTCCGGAGTGGGCATAACAAGTCCACGAGACGAGGGGGGCGATTTAGTGGGTGAGGGCCCCGCACACGGAGGATAGGACGACTTCCTCTATGGTGCGGTTAGGTACATTTACCCCTCCTTATATTACTTTCGATTCAATGCTCGAATGGCAGCACCTTCAAACGGGCACTATCATACAGCACAAATTGCTTATGCAGGGCATCCTATGTGACATAAGATGTTTGGCTTGTAGGGCTGTCCTTTCGAAACCACATGTCATCGGGGCACAAATCTTCAAATTCAGGTTTTTTAACCTGGATAATCATCGATCTATAGTACTCAATATTGCCAGTAATGACCTGTCCAATGTCGTTTGTCAATAAATAGAGACCATCAGTCCAAAATCTACACCAAACAATAACTGCTTCTTCATGCAACGGACATTTATTCAAGTAATCTTTCATTTAGCGTAACATCGTTGACGATAATTTTTCGATGAATTAGAGTCAGTTGCCAATTGCTCCAGAGATCATTCAACGTTCTGTAGATAACACAGGTTAGAGTGAAAAATTTGTAAATTTATTTATTTTGTTTTTTCATATATTTGATTCCTTTTTAATGGCTAAAATGTTCCCTAAAATGGAACTAAACTAAAATATTGCATAAGACAAAAGTATAATAAGGTAGTAGAACCTATAAAATTATATGGTTGGTATTCTAATATTCTAATTTAGTATATTCGGTTATTATTTGTTTATTTTATTTCATTTTATTTTTATTTATTTATTTATTATTAGTCAGAGCACAACAAGGCAATAATCTTCTAAACGAAAGTGCTATGGGAGAATGTACATCAAAATAAAAAATAATAACAAATCATTGAGTATATAAGTAATGAAACGTTTGTAATAATATAGAAATAAAAATGAATAAGAACATATTAAAATCTCGGGAAATAGCAATCGAGAGAATAAGTAAGGATAGAAAAATGAATATACGTAAGAAGTACATTAGGAAAAATACAAAGAACAGTATGTACAAATATAAAGAAATATACAAACAAAGAAAAAATATGTACATATACTGAGATACAATGAAATTTAAACATTAAATTAGAAAAATTAATAATCATTAATAAAAATAAAGAGTAAAAATGTCAAAAAAAAAAATCATAATATGCTAAAACTACTTAAAGAGATCTCCCTCCCTTTTGAACTTAATTGCATTGCCTATGTTCTGAATATAATTACGTAAAGTATTCAAAAGACTGATGGTGTGTATAAAAAAAACTGGCGTTGTGACAAAAGAGTCCTATGTTGGATAATTTTCATACCGCTGTTGGATCTAGCAAATGTAATCCGACTAAATAAGTATATTGCATGTTTTAAAGTAATAATCTTAGCAGGAGAATTTTTAATATTTAATAGATCATTAAAATTAATTCCAAATATCTTGTAATAAATTTGTGATATACGGTCTCGACGTCCCTTCATAAATACATATCTGGCTATATTGTTGTGAGCCAAGTAGAATGTCCGCCTATCGTTAGCATCACAGTTAATGAAAATTTACAGCCCGTATAAAAGAACAGGAATCAAATACGTTTTAGCCAGTTGCATAAGCATGGATAAGGAATGAATTCGAATGTATTGCATTATAAGCTACAGAAAACTATATTCCGAGGCGTATAATCTATTTCAGCAGACTTTCGATTTCGAATGACATCTTTTTAAGGAACTTTTCATGGTAATTTTATTTACTCACAGAGTTTTTGCCAGAAATCTGTTGAGAGGAAGACGTCATAGAGATATTTTGTAATAATTTCGTCGCTTCGTAATGTTTCGTTTCATGGTGGCCTCACGTCTAATAAGCCAACGCACTACCTACTAGACTACCTTTGACTTTGCGAATCATCATACGTTTTTTATACGTTACGTACGGAAGTTAGAACTCATTTTACATTCACTTACATATATACATAATCATGGCCATTACAACCCTTCAGTCAGGATTACGGCCTAGTTTCTCACACCACTCATGTTGTGTGCGTTAATTTTATACATGAGTGGCGGGACCTACAGTTTAACGTCGACTCGGAACCACAGATTTTTGTTAAATCTTTTCATGGCAGGTTTATTTTCTCTCAGAGTTTTTGCCAAAAAATCTGCTGAGATGAAGTCGTCGAAGAAATACTTTGTTTTCCTTTCATAGTTCGCTTTGATGTCTGACTTTTGATATGAACCCGGGCTTTACGTCTAATAATCCAACACACTACCTACTAGACCAGGGGTCGGCAAACTGCGGCTGGAGAGCCAAATGCGGCTCTTTGGATGTGAAGCATGGCTCTTTTTTTTTGTAATTGATACTGGAACTCTCGATTTAAAAAGTAAAGCTTTGTGGAGTGGAAAATTTATAGAGTTGAAAAGCAAGTTGGAAGAGTTGGAGATCCAGAAATGAATATAAACTCTAAATGGATTTCTATTTAAATTAAGACTGAAATCAAGAATAAATAGAAAATTAAAGTAAAAAATTCGAAATGTTATTTAAATGGACAGCATGATGACTGCATTATAATGCTGGCTATACTGCTTGATATTGCCCTATTTTTGAATTATACTCACAAGAAGAATGAAAGGAAATTCTTTAAATTTTAATTACAGCAAATATACTCCGTATTTCCCTTAATGCTAGGTACAGAATTAATTAAATATGAATGAACACTTGAACATTTCAGACAAAAAAAAAAAAAAAGAACAGCAAAAACCACTAGAAAGACACCGAAGAAAACTAAAGGCGTTAGACTATTAAGCAGTAACTTTGGATAGTAGGCTTGTACTTAAGTTTTCTTCCTTTTTAAATTAAACTTCTATTCAAAAAACGGAATCAAGGTCATTAAAATGGCCCGCAATATGTATGTGCCTTTCTTTTACAATTTTCTTTTATACCCTTTCAAGACGGTGCACTATGCACTTTTAATTCTGTTTCGTTTATAATAGGGGGTTTTGTATTATTTCTGTATTTAAATGGAAATTATGAAAATGAAAATTGTGAAGAAATTATAGAACGTGCTTTACTTATGTTTCTGTTAGTTCGTTTTGCTATTTCCTTGTTTCTTTTGAAAAATTCTCTTTTAGTAGACACGTTTAAATAGGGCGCCATGAACATTGTAACGGAGTATTTAGTTTAGAACATAAAATTGAAATAATTATGATCAGAAGAAACGAAAATTCTTTTTAGAAGTTGTTTTACCAGAGCTTAATAATTTATTTTTCTTTTTTTGTTTGAAAAGAGAAACAGAATTCTTTTTACCAACAAATACAAAAAAATATTATCATATGTATCAGGTCCAAATGTACCGATTTGCTTTGCTTTTGAAATTTCCTTTCTATTTAAAGTCTTTCTTTTTGTGCTTGTTTTTCTTATCGCGTCGCAAACCTAGTTCAAGGAAAAAGATTGACGCAAAACTTTTGCTTTTGTAATTGAATTTAAGAACAAATTCTGTACCAAAATTGGAAAGAAAGAGAGAGAAAGATTTTATTGCTGATTTAACCTCGTTTCACCAACCGTCTTTTACTTCCACTGTCCTGACTTCTTTCACTTGTGATTGTCAACCAGAAGAGTAAAAATATTGGAGTTTGAGTTGATTGTGCTTTAAACTGCCTACCTCAGCATTCATTACCAATTATTTTAGAAGAGCCGGAGTGTAAAGTGAAGCATGAACTACAGTAATGTAGAGAACAAACAAACACGCCGAAGGAGCTTGTTTGTGAAGAATTAAAATCGTTAAGGACAACATTACAAATTCTTTTCAATTGGTGGTAAGTGACGAAACTTTACAATTGCAATAATGATTGCCTGCCAAATTTTGTTAAATATTTCTTATATTTAATTCTCTTTCATAAATTCCGTGATGTTTTAAATATTGTCAGTAAATTGTTATGCGCGAAATTTAAATGTTTGGTAATAAATGCCTATTTCCCTAGCAACGACTACGGTGCGTATGTGCTGATATTTGCGAGTTTTTCCATAATTTCATTGACTTCATAATGATTGGTCGACCATTGAGCGGAATACTTACCGAAACAACTTATAAATTATTCTTAAGATTTTCATTCTTAATGTATCGGGTGGGTCTTCTATCGGTTTAAATTTGCACCATCTGTTATTTCGTATCTGGCAATAGTTGTGGTATTCTATTATGCCACAAAATTCAGTATATTATCTCCACTGTAATGAAACGATTTACATTTGACCGACGCACACTGTCGCGAGCGTGGCCAAAAATGGTTAAAGTCAATGTGGGAAATTCAACATTTTTTTACCTTTATCTTATAGAAAACACTTCTATTAGTTGATATGTAAAATTTTTTTATAAACTTTTGGGTAGTTTTTTAGTTATTGTATCTCAAAGTTTAGAATTCCCATGCAATTTAGAAAATTTGTGCGAAAACTTGAAATTTGACATATTTTTGTCGTAGTTAAAATTCAAAAATTCTTTTGGAAATGACTAAATTTTTTTTATAGAATTGTAAGCCAGGTATGTAATTGTAATTACAACGCTATAATTGTTTACAAATATTAATCATATGTGAAATATCCTTAGCCAAAGTACAGGTCTTCAAGAAATTAAGATTTTCATACATTTATTAACTTCAGTAGTGAATTAAAAAAAAACACCCAATATCACCTTTGAAATTTTTTGATATTTTATTGCCACAAGTATGTACTTTAACATATATAAATTTCAGCTGCTTCTGACTGCTTTTGTGGGCGTTATAAATGTTTTTAGTGTCAGCATCATTGCAGATTCGTGATATTTTTGAGCAATGGGTGCAACTTAAGAAAAATAATACAACAAATGTGTTGCATCATATTAAACAATTTGTGGAAAGTCGTATTCAAAGATTTCTAGCAGATATAGAGGACTAACTAAAATTCATTCTTTTAAAAATTAGTAATAATTGGACAAAATATAGACGTGGAAAAAGTAGGTTTAAACTGAGTTTAGGAAGTGATGTAAATTTTTCTAGATCATCGATGTTTTATATTTAAACATAAATAAATTCAAATAGGAACCAAGTGCAAGTGTCTTTTCACTTATATGTATAAATTTAAATATTTTAATATATATAAACAAATTTTAAATTGTTTAATAAAATATTGTTTAATTAGTATTTCAGCTGTGGTAAAACTTTATCCTTAAAATTGTCTAAGGATATACGGAATGTGAGAAAATTAAATTTTAATGAGTTAGTAAAACATTTAAATCATAATTTGCGATTCGAAAAAAGTATATGTATATTCAATTTTTTTGATACTTTTTTGAAAAAGGACATTTTTAAGGTGGGCGTATCCTTGCTCCAAATTGAACGAAATTTGGAGAAAGTATTAAGCATGTTAGAACTAATAAGTGTACCAAATTTTATTAATATATCTTTTTTTTCCTCCAAGTTATAGCAATTTTTAATTTCAGGATATATGGGAAGGACACGAATCCTTTGAGTTTAAATGACCAAATTTTAGGTATGATTATGTTTTACCAATTAATATAGGTGTGCCAAATTTCATTACTCTACTATTACTCCTTCTATTTTTGGCCACTCGTTATATGAAATCGCGACAGTGTGCGACGTTGGGAAACATCTTTCCGGATGAAGTTCATTTTCATCTTGGTGGGCACGTTAATAGCTGTATTTGGGGCTCAGAAAAGCCACATGTGATCTTACAGAAACCAATGCACTCATTACGAGTGACTGTTTGATGCGGCTTGTGGAGCGTTGGCATCATTGGCTCATATCTATTTGAAAATGAGGACGGCGCTATAATTACGGTCAATGAAAACGCCCATTGCACTATGCTAACCGAACATAAAAACATATTTGAACCTATCCGGTAATGCGAACAAATCTTTACCTAGCCTTTAAAATAATGACGAAACATAGTATAACAAAAAAATAAAAACCCTAACGGTCCCTCAATTTCGTTCTGAGTTTCATGTGAGCCCTCTTATACTGCAAATTTCGATAACTGTAAAATGAAGCATTAAACCTTAAAAATTTTAAGTTTTAAAAACTGCACTAGAATTGTCAAATTAGCTTGTAAATTCAAAACTAATGGTTTACTTAATATTTAATTGAATTTGAAATATGTATATTACGTATACGTATCATATTACATGTACTGCAATAAATACCCTGAAAAGTATGCAAAACGGATTAAATCTTTTCGTGTATGAAACTAACAGAATTGAATATCACTCATACGACATTAGGCTGTCCCGTCCTTGAATGACAAAAATAGTTTTTTGAGCTGCACTTTCGCAAGAGGTATCAAAATTTGCGTAATTTTACACAGATTACAGTAAAAGTAATAAAAATCGAATTACATGCCATCTTGAGGGCTCTACTTTTGAAAACGTTTTTACAAACCTAAACCCTATGCTTAAAATAAAAAAAAATAAAAAACGAGATACAAATTTATTTTATTAATATATTTTATACTTGCAATTAATGTGCAAGAAAATAAAACTTATAATAAATGACCAAAACTTAAAATGTAAACATTACGTTTGTTACAGATGGAAAGGCTTCTGTTACCAGTTTAACAAATCTTTCGACAGCTTGTGTATGACAGGTCCTCATTGGAAATATGCCGAAGAACCGGCGGTGCTGTAACCCTACACTCGTACCATATGTTAATTTCAGTGTAATCGCCAGCAGAGAAGTTAATTTTTGGTGGTTTAAATATTCTGTATTTAGTGCTACATTCAGCTTCTCTAGCTTTGATTATTCTTTGCAATGCCAGCTCCCGAATATGGTCTCTATCATCAAACAGCATACTGACAAGTAGATTTTCCGGGTGAGCAAAAAAAGGATTTCTTTCGATAACAGAATCCACAACTGATCTGATATTTTCGGGTAAAAAACGAGAGTACAGTAGTTTTCCGATTTAACGACCATTCGATTCTACGAACATCGCATTTAACGAACAGTCAAATTTTTCCTATTGAGTACCTTAAATAGCGAACAAAAATTATTTTTTGTACTCAGTTTAACGAACAAATAAAAATATTATTTCAATGAAGATAAAATGGCATTTGACAAATATAACAACAAACCTAATGTGTAGTAAAAAAAATATACCGTTGTTTTAAGCGGTGTTTTTTGTTTTCTTTTGATGTGTTTGATGTTTGGTTTTGTGCATACTTTTATGATGAAAACATCAAAATGAGTGGAAGAAAGATACGGTGTTTAAAAGATAAAATAAAAATTGTGGATGACCATCGAAATGTTTTACGTATTACAGTTTTGTGTAATAAGTATGGAATGAAAAAGTCCTCTATTTGTACCATTTTAAAATCTAAAATATCTCATTCGCATTGCGGAAACAACAAATTTTGGATCTAAAAATAGAAGGTCTATAAAGCAGGGCGAATTTCCAATAATGGAGAACAGGTTCTTTTCATGGTTTCAAAGGCAGCGGCGATGTCATATATAATAATAATAAATCGATTTGTTTCAAAGAATTTTTTGTATGTTTTTGTTCTTTATGTGTACTAATGTAATATGAATTATTATTTTTTATTATTTTTATAAAATAACAATTAATTTGTGAGATGAATTGCTTCCTTTTTTGTATTATTTTTCTAAAAAATAATTAATATTTATAAAATACATTAAAAAAAATATTTTATGTACTTTTAACTTATTCTTACACCAAAAACCCACATTTAAGTTAGTACTGCATATAACGAACTTTTCGATTTTACGAACAGGCCTGACAACATATAGATTCGTTAAATCGGAAAACTACTGTATATACATAATCAGATGAAAAATATGTTTGGCTCTTCTTTAAAAGACGGTTTTTGTTTGATTAGGAACCAAATCGGAGCATATACTTTAACAACGTAATTTTCAACCAGTTGCAAATTTTCTGATGGATTAAGGGTACTTACGTAAACTCTGAGTAGACGTGCAAAAACACGTGCAAATAGAAACATTCTTTTATTAAATTTGGAATTTTGCCCTGCGAGCTTCGCCTACTTAGCAATCGTCATAATAGTCTTATCCAATCACTTCTTAGCAATGAGGTGTCGTTCACAAGAACTCGTCCTATAGCACATCATAACTTGGCGAATTTTGTATCGTGGACTGGCTTCCGTACAAAATTCAGCTGACTGAGAGTAAAAGACCATAGACATCATCGTGTGTTCGCCGAATGGAAACTAAAACAGCTGTCAAATGATCCCAATTTTCATTGAAAACTCATCTTCTGCTGTAAGGTATGAACTTTAGGCTGGCGGTGCCATCGATCCATATTTCTTTGAGAACAGCGTGCACTGTAGACCGATTGAAGAAAACAGCAACACATGCATTCTATAGATAAGCGCAACGTGCCACATTGCACGATCCATTTAAGGACACGATCATCTCACGTAGTGGTGATGAGTACAAATGTTAATTGTGTGCTTAGCAGAATTCTAGACAATAAAAATGAATGAATGAATGTGTGATCTTTTATTTCATGAACTCCGAGAAAACTTGGGAACACACTTATCTGTTGGAAACAAAATTAAAAAAAAAAAGAAATCGTTTAATTAAACAAAAAGAAACTGGCTTATAATAAAATTAAAATACTAAAAATAAGTTCCTTTAAACATCATAAAGACAAATTTTCCAGTGATTTCCAGGTGAACAGAATATGATTGCCCTTATGAATATTGTATTGCATACACATATGACCATACATACATACATACATAATTGTCCATTACAACCCTTTAGTCAGGATTACGGCCTAGCTTCTCACACCACTTTTGTTGTGTGTCTTTATTTTTATACTTGAGTGGCAGGTCCTACAGTTTAACATCGCCTCCGAAGGACAGATTTTTTAAAAAAATTTTCATGGCAGTTTAATTTAATCTCAGAGAAATATTTTTTTCAGGTTTCGTTTTGATGTCTGTCCGGGAATTCGAACCCGGGCTTTACGTCTAGTAAGCGAACACACTACCTAATTCGACTATAAACGTGTGTGAATTTATTTTATCAAAAATTTCAATTGCAAATCTCAATTGACATCAATAAACGCTCAAAGCAACTTGACCTGGGCACACAAACCTACGACTACGTTGATATAATATTGAAGAGACATGATTTCATTATTATGTGTGTGAATACACGTATTCATTGATTTCATTTGTATAAATTTGTAATGAAACTTTTAATTGAATTCTCATTGTTGCCGATTATTTACAAAAAGAGTATTTGCGTTTCCTTTTCTCTGTTCTTCATGTGACTATTGATTTCGGTGTTGTGGATGGTATGGTATTCAGGCACATACAAATGTACTTCCTAAAGAATATGCGGATGAAGGTACATTATATACGCATATGCCTTCTGACATTACATTTCCGCTGTGGTAATCTTTAGTTTACAAACTCAGAAATAATTGTGCTACAAGATGTTGAAAACTTTAAATTTTAAAGAAAATTTGTAATGATAAGAATTTTTAGTTAAACTCTATTTTTTTTTCTTTCCTAAATTCATTATAAATAGTATTCTCAATTTTTCATTGTACTAACACCCTTTGCATAAACAATAACAATCACTAGATTACTCTCTTCCAACACATTGCGTCTTCACACAAGACTGACTGAATTTTTATTGACTCCTTTACCATGGCAACATAAACAGTCTGATGAATGCTCTTGAAGTCGAATGTTCGTGGCTTCGCCTTCTCGATATATCTATAAATGTAAACATCATTGTTTCATTGTTGTTTGTGTATTTTGTATACATTTATTGTGGTGATGTCTGTTGTTGCTTTTTGGTTACTTGTTTATCCCATTTTTTTATCCGGAGGTTGTTGTTATATTTTTGTTTAGTTATTGATCATGTAAACAAGTCCATTATTTTTGTTCTTGTAGCTTTTGTTTATCATTTCAAAGTTAAACGATGTAACGACTTTTACATTTTCGTAACAATATAATACCTCTGATAATATTCATAACATAAGCCAATACAATACATTATTTTGTAAAAAGTACTCCACTACTGCCTTTAAATATGAGAATTGGAAAAGTTAGGAAAGGCATGGCAGTTTACGCAAACGAAATTGCAGCGAAATTGTAGACTTGATCTTGTTGTGATAATTTTGTTGTTAAACTCTGCGAGTAAATACAATTGCCGTGAAAAACTTTCTCAAAAATTTGTCGTTCGAACTCGGCTTTAAACAGTAGATCCCGCCACTCATATATAAAATTAGCATATACAATATAAGTGGTGTAAGAGTCTATGTTGTAATCCAGATTGAAGGGTTGTAATGACCGATTATGTATGTATTAATGTATGTATGTATTTACCCACCATTTCAAGAATGCTCGACACATTAAAATTTTCGATGTTTGAGTGCCATATTCGTTATACAGTTAAACTTCGATTAACCGGGCCTCCATTAACCTATTAACCAGCATGCAGATTTTTTTGAATTTTTAACTCTATTATCCAAGCTTTGGTTTTTTACCTCTATTATCCGTGCAGCATTCATATGATTTTTTATTATGTTACGTGGTAGTAAAATATATTCCTCCGAATTGCACGTCTTTGATTCAGCCCATGGACTGAGCAGTGATTCGAAGTTTTAAATGCAATTATCGCAAGTCATTTGTGCAGAAACTCTTAAGTGCAAACAGCAGATATGAATTCGTAAAATCATTAAATATAAGAACAGCAATATGGACAGCAGCTGTTTCTTGGGATGCAGTATCCACACAGGTTTTGCTTAATGTTTGGTCTAATTTACTAGCTTTTGCAAATGAACTAAGCGACCGTCCAGAAATACAATCAGACATAGAAGTACCGGCTAATTGTTCCATTCATGATATAACAGAGTGGGTGGAGAGCGATGCTGATGTCATGCCGTTTGCTATTTATCTGACATTAACATCATTGACATGGTCAATCAAGCTCAGCAAAATGATCATAGCTCAAATTCCGAGGATGAAGAGACTGAAATTGAAACTCCAACTTTATTACAGGTAATAGAGGTCTGTAATGTTTTGTTAAAGTTCGTAGAAAATTCTCCAGCTATATCGGAAACAGATAAAATTCAGATGCATCATATTCAAAAGCATTTATTTAAAGAACAATTAAAAACAACGAAGCAAATTGAATTCTTGAATAAAAATGAATTTAAAAAAATAAAATCTTGTATGTTTAAGCCCGGCCCCGAACGAGCCGGATAATCGAGGTTCAACTGTACTTAAAAATATATTGGAATGGAATTTTTGGAATTTTTGTATGCAATTTATATTTTTGAAGCTTTAATGATTATGGGCGACGACAATAATATGTGAAATAGAGCGTAGATAAAATAATATGAAGATTCGCAGATTTTTTTAAAAGTCGAGATGAGTCCATTACGAGTTTCTACAACCTCGTTAAACAACTAATTCTTATCCTACTGCCTACACGAAGACGTAGACAATTAGATCTACAGTGGTACAATAAATGTATTACCCGGAGACTACCTATAGCTTGTATATACAAGTACAACTTTTCTATCCCTGCACAAGTAAATGCGATATGCCACAATCGATATTGTACACGATTTATTTTATTTAAATTGCGAACATAAAATGGAATTGAAAAATCAATTTTAAATCTTTTTCCCTGCGTTAAAATTGTTGAAACTTTATGATGGTTTTGAATTTTCAATGACACGTTCTGAATTTTAATGACTGTTCCACTCTTACTTCTCGAATCAATTTGTATCTGCATATTGCTATGTACAGTAGAAGATACAAAAGCATAAAACCACTTTTCAAAGAGTAAAATATCACGTGCTACAAACAAAGTTTGTGGCAATTTCGCTCATTTCCTTTCACTTTTACTAACTGTGCCCCACATTTAAAAAACCCCCAATTGTCCTTCTCTTTTTGCTGCTTTCTGCCCAGTTTTTTACGGAAATGTATGCTGATGATATCCACCAATCTCCACCAGTCTCTTTTGTGGTAAACCGTGATTTTTGTGTGTGTGTGTTTGTATGTGTTAGTTTTATTATTCCTTTGTTTACCCACACAAGTAAATGTTGTGGTTTTAACTGTATTAATGGCTAATTTTGTTGTCTTTAGTTGGTGCCAGTGTCACGTAGGAAATATGTATTTATTTCAGGGTTATTAAACAGCACAATTTATTTCCTTAAAGGATGCATTCTCTCATTGTACTAAATAAATTAGAGAAGTGGAATTTTGCTTTAAACATTATTGTTGTTTTAGTCAAAGAATTTAATTATATTGAAAAATTGTAAGCTCTGAGATGGAACTATTTATTAAGAGTACTTTTAAGTTAGAAGGCAGTGCTGTTGTTCAACCCTTTAGTCAAGATTACAACCTAGTTTCTCACACCTCCACTCATATTATTTATGTTAATTTCATAAACGAGTGGCGAGACCAAGGGTCTAATATCAACTCCGAACGAAGTATTTAACCCTAACACCCCTAACATGGGTGAACCGGTATCTGAGCGATCTCTGATAAATTCGAACATCTCTTAAACGATGGGCCTGCAGTACTTTGTTAAACTTCCTTAAGTTCCATTTAGTACAAGAGCTGCTCGGACGTTAGTGTATCCTATTATGCGTTTTCCATTGGCTCTTCTTTTTTCATACTTTCAGTTGCCAATTTCACTCAAAGTGGTGTTAAAAATCCACGATGGGAGATTCGAAATTGTTTGACACTTGGATTGAGGCAAGAGAATATACAAAACACACCCAAACTAGCCACGTAAACTGTACTAAAAAACGGCAAGGACTATCTATTTGTTTTATGTTTAGTGCTATATGTCGACAAGTTTTGGTCCATAACATCCACTCCGCCTTTTGTCTTATTATACTAATCATTTATTTCCTCCTTGCCGTTAAAAGCAGTCTCCCCTTGAGAGTATTTTTCTTCTTCTTCGTTACAAATGACAAAAACAAAAGTATCTCGCTCTTACTGAAACCATATCATGGTGCTTCAAAATTATTTATTGGGCTTGGCCGTATCTCCTTAGGAATGTAATAATTGTTTCAACAAAGAAGCGTTGTCTAGCTCTCATTTTAAGCCGCTTGTCGGTTGTTATATTTATTCCAGGTTCTACCAAAGCTGCAACAACACTTTCTCCCACATTTGCTTGCCGCGAATAACTATTGACTGTGTTACACAACCAAAATACTTTCCTTTCTTATTTAGCCAAATCTAACGGAATGTATTGTGTAAAGCTGGTACCTCCATGAAATTAAAACAATTGTTCAACAATTGCCACATTTTCATACGGATATTAGTATTCTTGTAAGTTCTTAGTAAACATATTTAAAATATAAGAAATAGGGGCAACATTATTAGTTTGTTCGAGTGCCGATACTGTGATTGTACTGTCAAAACGTACTACATGTATTATTCGTTGAAATCTGCCTGACAATTTTACTTTACTCTCGGAGGTTTTGCCAGAAGACTGCTAAGAAGGAAGTCACCGAAGGATATATTTTTTATATTTCGTTTTGTTTGGTTTTTTTTTGTTCTTGTTCAATAGCCAACCTACTTCCTACTAGACATCTTTTAATCTGCCTTTTCTTTCCTGGACATTCCTTTTAGGTTTTGTCCAATTTGAATTTCGCATTTATTTTGCTTCCCATTTTGAATGACTCATACATTCTAATTCTATTTACAAAGAAAAGAGAAAGCAAAACCATAAATCTTACTAAAGCATGTTGCTATCAGTGGTATAACATGGTTTTAAAATTTCAACAATTCTCAATAGCCCATATGGGCTATAAATTTAAACGACTACATCTTTGATTTTGTTATAGTTACTACAGCAATAGTTATAGTTAGTTTTTATGACACTTTTGCCATTTTCTTTCCTCTATGAGGAAAGCAAAACGAAAAAATAATGTTATGCTTGGTTAAGCTTTCTGAAAAATACGAAAAGATTTTTTTCTATTCTTTTTATTGTTCACGGAAAACTTCAAAAAAATTTGAAGCATACATACATTAAATATTTTTTTTCATCTCTCCACATATTTTGGGAATGATTTTAATGGCGTGTTCTATAACTATATGTCTGAATTGTATGGTCTGGACACCACTGACATGTGGTGTCAATAGGACGTCGCTATCAGCCACACAGCTCATAACACACTGCATATTATGAACACGCATTTTGAAACCTGATCTTCTCACAGGGCGGTAATGTGAACTGGCCACCGAAATTGTGCGATTGGACACCGTTAGAGTTTTTCTAGTGAAATTTTCTTAAATTATAGGTGTACGAGAATTAAGTACAACCACAGCCATTCTCAAAGCCATCATAAACCATGCAAGCAGTCAATTCTATCTGATATACATATATGTCAGAGTCATAAAAAATTTGATATTTCAGATAGTTTCCTGCAAAGACGACGAAGCAGACATTTGAACGATGTTATGTTCCAAACATACTGGCGCCAATATGTGTATACTTTACATATGTATAGAAATCCAATAAGAGGATATCATTTCTCGCTTCGATAGACTTTCCTACTTTATACCTACTTTTCTTGGGGATTACTTGAACCGAGAAATTTCCACGATTACTATCTTTAAACGCACCGCGTCTTTACACAAGACTGACTGAACTTCACTAACTCCAACCCCTGCTTTGCCTTGCCTTTTACGAGTATATGCCAAGTAAACTGTTGGATGTTCTTGAAGGCGAATGTTCTTGACTTTACCTTCACAAAATCTCTGTAAATGTAAACATCGTTGTTTACGTTTATTCTTGTAGGGTTGTTGGTATATTTTTGTTTATTTGTTTACCATTTTTTATACTGGTGTTTGTTGTTGTATTTTTGTTTACTTGTTTACCATTTTTTATGCTGAAGTTTGTTGTTATATTAGCAGTACGATAATTTGTTAGCAAGTTTGTTCGCTACATTGTTTTGTTTTCGTAGCTTTTGTTTTTAATTTTAATGTTAAGAGATGTAAAAGCTAAACATCAGTATATAGATTTTTCCGTTTTCGTAACAATATTGTACGCTGTCCCAATAGCTAATTGTGTGGTTAATGAAAAACAATTTTAAAATCTCAATAAAAAATTAAAAAAAAATGTAATTGTATGCAGATTACTTTTCAAATAATATTAATTGGATATATACATTTATCACTACTGTCTAAATATATATAAAAAATGTTGCAAATATTATTGAAAATATAATCATTTGAATAAATAAATGGCATTTAAACATGTTTACTTTAAATGATAAAAATGTTTTGTACTTAAGTCATATGCATTAAATCAAATAAAAAACTTCATTTATTATCGATAAACATTTATGAAACTTTAATTAAAGGATTAAGTGAAATTATTATTATTATGCAAATTAATTTCATAACATTAATTTTGTAACAAATAACGGGACTTTCGAACTTTAACAGTTGATAACGACCATTCGGAAGCTACATATCTCATATTAGTTGCCATTTATTCAGACTGTTATGCAATGTTACGAAGGGTGTTTGAATCATACAATAATAAAAGCAAATAAAAAATGTTTCGTCAAAATGCTTTTTCTGAGCCTTGGAAAATAGAATATTTCGCTTCCAATTCATTCACAGAAGCCGTTGCGAACATTTTAACGATCGATGATACTCTAAACAACGCACATATAAAAACAAATCAAACATTTCAAATATATCACACTCACTCATGCTTTGAGTTGAATTTTGTATTGTACTCTTATCAACAAAAAGTATTCATATAAGGCTTATTCGTCAATGTATGATTGACCTTTCTAAAGCATGTATTGTCATGAAGTTCCACATACATACATATATAAATACATACATAATTGGTCATTAGAACCTACTTTTAGAGATGATACTACCTACTAGATTACTGCGACTTCACATTCAGCCACGTATTTTAATTCCAATTTGTGTGTGGAAAATAGCGTCATTCAAATGTCTGCAAACGTTCAAATGTGAAATCTTCCCTGGCTCTGGCGTGAGGGCATATTTGGAATGTTGGATTTGAAACTTATTCATATACATCTGCGACTTAAAAAAAATTCCGCAAGAAAAAGTTCAACTGTATCCCACGATCTTGGTAGCAGGTTAAAATCACATCCACCTAAGATGTTAATGCCTCCAAATCGCTAATTCAGAATATCCAATGTGGCATGATCTGCGTGGTAGAAAGTGCAGTCCTATTGAAACTAGTTCGTTAATAATCATGGATCAGTGTTCACTGTCGAACAGCGTTCACAAATAAATATGAACCGGCGTCATTGGCAAGCTCAAAATCCATACCAAATATTTAGTTTTTCGGAATGTATTAGGCGTTCTAGGACCTCATGTGGTGCCATCATACATTAAACAATTCTATTTGTTCTTATATATCAAGAAATAGGCCTCTTTGCTGAACATGATTTTTCGATGAAAACTAAGGCCAGTTCAACGATCACCGATCACCGTTGTCTACGGTGGTTCAGGGCAAAGCAGATGAATAAAAGGACAACTAATATGGTAGATGGAGCAGCAACAAGATGGCCGTTATCAACTTTTAAAAATCGAAAATATTTATTGGACGACCATACACATAAGTATATGTGAAAAAACACGTCGATTAACTTCGTTGGGCTTGTGAGGCTACATAACTGAAAATGTGTTCCATTGATTCCTAAAGTTGAAGCATTTGGAAACCTACATTTGTTAGAATATCGTAGGAATTTAGCCCGAAACGTTCGAAGAAGTGGACGAAAAATCTCAAAAGCTTCTCATTTAAAAAACATTGCATTTCTTACACAGTGGTAAGGTACCAGAATAGAAAAATCGCCGTAGTCTAGTAGATAGTGCGGAGGCTAATTAGACGAGAGCCCGAGGTTCAACCTCTGGCTCAGACATTTAAAAAAAATATTTCTTTTATCGGAGAGTAAAATAAAGGTGCCAAGAGAAGTTTCCATAGTTTGAACATTAAACAGTCGATCCTGCCATTCATGGCTAATATTAACGCACACAGCTTGAATAGTGTTGGAAGCTAGGTGATCAATTAAGTTGTTATGTAAAACTTTCATCATAAGGTGAAATCAATTTAACTGATACTTTTATTAAAAATTATAAATGAAACTGAATAATCATAAATTCACTTACTTTTTTTCTCACAGTGCAATTGTTATTTACTAACTAACTTTGCTAGCAACGCAAGCACAAATTTACTATAGGAAAGGTAAACACAATTTAATATTTATTTTCCTTACAAACAGCATAAATATTATCCGAAGATATGCAAAGTAAAGTATTGGTTTACATTTCAATCAACAACTGGAATAACTGAATATTTTCCTGAATTTTCTTCTTTATGAAACATGTTTGGCATTGAAAGGAATTTTTTTTCAATTTTGCCTTGAAGAAAGGAATGTGAAATCAGTGGAAAAATATTCAGAAAAATGTTCTTAAAATGCAAGCAGAAGAAAAAAAGACAGTAGCGGTCTTCTAATTAGCACAGTCGTGTAACCAATTTTGATCATTTTTACATGATTTAATTGCAGTTAACTATTTGTTGTGATATACTTTGAATTCAGCGTAGTCTATTCCTCCTCTCATTATACGTGAGGCCACGGTTCAAACCCCAGGCTTGAGATGTCAGACAACAAAACGGAAATTGAACAAATATTTATTCGGTAATTTCCTCTCAGCAGATTTCTAGCAAAATCTCTAAATGGTATGTAAAATAGCCATGAAAAGCTTCTTAAGAATGTGACGTTCGCAGTCGACTTTAAACTGTAGGTCCGGCCACTCATGTATTAAAATAACACACTCAGCATGGGTGGTGTGAGAAGCCAGGTTGTAATAAAAAATGATGTACATATGTATACTTAAAAATACGTAAAGAGTAAAAGAAATACAAACAAAAAAAAGGTCATTGGTCATACCATATTAAAGGTGGACAAAATCATCAGTCTTTGAAAAAATTCTCTGAGCTTTTAGCGGAAGGAGCACGCTGTGTGACAAGCAGATACCGTGGTAGTAGTGACTACTGGTAAAGATCTAAAATTAATTTCAGTAATTATGGAATCTGCACTGGTGCAACGAATGTGGACTGAAAGTAAACCCAACCAAAACAGAGTTAAAACTATCCACAAAGTGATACAAAATCCCTTAATTTCCTACGTCTAGCATAAAATTGGCAGCACTCACTTCATTCAATAGCATCAGATAACTTGAGATAGGAAAGAAAATTTAACTGGAATTTGAATACATAATCTAGAAATACTAAGGTGCCTACTGCCCTATATTGTTGCAACTGAGTGATAGTACTGAGCTGTATTTGTTTTGTCATCAAACCATCTCAAACGCCAAACCATTGATGGGTTGGCTTAAGAGAAAAGCAATAATCAACTGCGGTTACAGCTAATTATAAGGCGAAACAAGTGACTCTAAACACAACAATGAGTCTGAGCGTCAAAAGAGCATGAAAGTGCAGAAGCTTTGGTCATACAAAAATCTTGGGTATGATTGGTCTCAATATCGACAAAGTCACACTTGAGAGAGTGAGAATATCTCACAGTTCTGTAAATTTATTCCTTAAGACTTGTTGTTTTTGTGTTTTTAATTATTAAATCATTAAAGGAGATGAGAGTGGACCAGATTAACTGTGTATTTCACTATTTTATTTGCTCTACTACTATTATGTGTGACTATCGATAACATTACATACTTTTGTTTGACCGAGTGGTGTTTTGTCCGTCAAGGCTGGTAGTAATAATAAGTGTATGGAAAACGAGTTGACTATTTAAACAGCTAACCAATATTGATCGCCTATTTACAGATATTTGTAATGGACTAAATATCCATTTGTTTGTATATTTTGTTGTTTTAACTAAATATGAACCCTTTGTGTATCATGTGTCATTGTGTCAAATGAATATTTACGTGTGCCTTTGTGAATCCCACAGCCTTCTGTCAATGCTAATCAAAACGTGGATAAAACATGTGTACACACACTCAGTGACGATAATGAAAGTTCTTTCTTTATAACCACGTCGTCGTTTTATATTGTGATTTGATCAGAACCAATGAAATTTATGCCACTCGCATCCCAAAACATATATATCCCGTGAAATGACTGCAAATGAAACTCTATTTACCATAGTTGGACTAGATTTTCCGCAAGTATAGGGTTATTTTAAGCGATTCCCATTTTTACATTAAAATGAAGTAAAGTAAATGTGAGATATCAGCGAAATTTTTTTTATTACTTTGAAATTGTTCAAATGCCCGCTACTGTTTCTGTGGATGGTGCGCATTGAAATTGTCAAATTTTTTATGACTATTGCGCCTAACTTATGCTGAGTTGGAACGATAACATGGGGTAGTGTTGGCTTTAAGGACAGCTGTGGTTTCTTACTTATCCTCATAAACCTTAAGGAAACAAGAAAAGTCTAACCTGGTTAAATCTCACGATCTCGTTCGTACAGAACTTCAAGTGTGGCATGAACTGTATGGCACGTAGCTCCGTTTTGTTGGAACTATATGTCTTTGGTCTCAAGATTATCCAATTCAGAGCAAAGGAAGTTGCTAAACATCGACCTATAGTGCACACCGTTGACAGTGATGTCCTGTTTAACAACCCAATTCACTCGCTTAAAATCCAATTTTAAAACTCATGTGTATTGGTATCGTCCCTAAATACGAAAGTTTTCTTTGTTCCCGTTCCCTTTTATACTGAACAGGCTTAAGATGATTTCGCAATGAAAATTAGGGTCAGTTTGCCATTCAGCAAACATAAGCATACATACATAATTGGCCATTACAACCCTTCGTCAGGATTACGGCCTAGCTTCTCAACACAACTGATGTTGTGTGCGTTAATTTTATACATGAGTGGCGGAACCTACAGTTTAAAGTCGACTCCGAACGACAGATTTTTTGAGAAACTTTTCATGGCAATTTTTGCTCTCAGAGTTTTTGCCAGAAATCTGCTGAGAGGAAGTCGCCGAAGAAATACTTTTTGTATTTTGTTTTTGATGTCTGGCCTGGGATTCGAACTCTGGCCTTTCGTCTAATAAGCCAACACACTACCTACTAGACCACGGCGACTTCTCATGACATAAGCATGTCGTTGTTTATAGTCGTTTGCTTTCAGTTCCTGGGCCAGCTATATTTTGTACTGGTGTAGACCTAAGTCACGATTCCAAATAAGTCAATTAGTGGTCTATGAAAGGCCTAGTTCTTGTGAGCGACATGAAATCTCTCGGATTGTCCTGTACAATGTCATGGGCAGCTGACCTGTTTGATAAAACAATTTTATTACTTGCATGTGTTATCATCCATAGTGATTTGGCAAAACAGACTAAATAAATTACAACCAATTTGAAAGATATGGCTCTCAAAATTTCAAAGTTCCTGTTGGAAGACCGTATACTGTATCGTACCATTATTTTCATTTCATATGAAGAACTGAAAGTACAACATTTAAGATCTCACATATTGCAAATATTGTATTAGAATTCAAATATTCATCCAATTGATGTACAAAGTACTTACACAGTTGTTATCCTGCATACTTTTGTTTTGCACAATACATACAAAACTTTTCTTATCTTCGCTAATGTTTATATTGGTCGTTCAAATGTGCCAAATGTTAACGGTAAATACCAAAACAAACATAATTACAGAGATTTGCCTCAATGTTTGCCTCAATATTGTCATGCAGAAATGTGGTTGCCTTAAGTTGACAGTGAAATGAGGTTTATCCTCTCATTGCTGTGTTCGGTAGAAGTACAACGACAAATACAAATAGAATATGATGGTCATTTATAAACACATGTTTGGTATGTTGGCGATTAAACTAATATGTTCCAAGCATTTCATAAAATATTTTGATTTGTTTGTTTGTATTTCTTATGAAAACAAAATTGAATAGTGAAGACTAATGCACGAATTTTAAAAGAATTTCTCTGAACGATTTTAAAATTAAGCAGAAAAGTTTAGAGAGGAATATGAAGTCTCCCCTGTCTAGTAAGTAGTGTGTTTGTTTACTACACTTGAGGCCTCGGTTTAAACCCCAGGTCAGACACCACCAATAAAATGAAATACGAAAAAATATTTTTTCGGCTACTACTTCTGAGCAGATTTCTAGCAAAAACTCTGAGAGTAAATGAAATTACAATTAAAAGTATCTCAAAAATATGTAATTCTAATATAATACGTAAGTCATTCATGCATAAAATTAACACATACGACATAAGTAGTGTGAGGAAGCAGGTCGTATTCCTGACTCAAGGGTTGTTACGTTTTAACCCTTATAAAAACGTTTAAATAAAAATAAATTTGTGTTTAGTTTTAATTAAATTCTTCATTGTTCGCACAATTCCGTGCGCTACCTTTGGCAACTTGATTTAAACAAGAACAATTTGCTTTATTTGTTATTCTTCTTTACACTCTTCTGCATACACACTAACAATTGTTCGTTAGATCTTTAAAACGGAGTTCTTCAAACCACAATTATTCTCTTCACACGCAACGTGTCTTCACACAAGACTGACTGAATTCTTTCTGATCCCGTTGCCTGCTTTGTTTTGCCTTTTATATTGCTGGGTATACAGTCTAATGAATGCTCTCGAAGAAGGATGACTTTGCCTTCGCGAAATCACTATAAATGTAGACATATTGTTTTCGCTATTGTTGTTTGTATATTTTGTTTATGTTTGTCCTTGCAGTGTTGTTGTTGTCTGCTTGTTTACTTTGTTTATAACTTTTTTATACATATGTTGTTGGTATATTTTAGTTAATTCGTTTATAATGTAAACAAATACATAGTTTTGTTTTTGTAGCTTTTGTTTATTATTTTAATAATATCATTTCCATTTTCGTAACAGTATGTATGTATGTAACCAATATGAAAAAACTCAGTTAGCAAAAAGCAGTGTACCACACTGTTCTAATTGAAAATTATAAGTTGTTCCTATGAAAGCAGTGCCTGAAAAGAAAAAACTTTTTTAATTGTTTTGTGTGTGTCTAAGTTTTCTCTGGAGGATTGTATTAAGATACTGATTGTTTTTCTTAATTTTTGGCCATATGCAATATTATTCTTCCAAAACATTGCCAAAGTTTTGTTTTTCATTTGTTACTACAGATAGAAATGATAGAAAAAGTTCTTTCATTATCACTATTCTTTATATCCTGTACAGGAAACAGCATACATCCTACAAAATAAACATAAATATATAGTATGTACATACAGTGGTGGCCACGAATTTAAGACACGACATATGACTGAGTTATTTGAGATAATTTTTACGTTTTGTCGAAAAAATTATGGGTCCATGAAGAAAAATTAATAATATTTTCTTACCTATATTCGGTTAAGAATTTTTATTTGCATATTATATACATAAACACAAATTTTATCCTGGTCAGGAATTTAAGACATAGGCATAATATAACACTATTCTCTAAATTAAGCTCAGCTTCATAAAAAAAATCCTATTATTTAGTGGGAAGTCCTTTATTTTTCATCACAGCAGCACATCTCCCGGGTAAACTTTCGGCTAATGCCACATAACGTTGCTTTGGAATTGCATACCAAATCCTTTGGATTTCTTCCCACAAATCGCTTGAATTTTTTGGTTTAACTGTTCGTACATATTCCTCAACATCATTCCACAAGTTCTCAATTGGATTGAGGTCCGGGGATTGAGCTGGCCGCTTAAGAACAATGATGTCGTTTTCTTCTAAGCAACTCTTCACTAGACGTGAAATGTGCTTAGGGTCATTATCATGCATAAATTTCTATATTGGAGGCATGTTGTCTTCAGCGAATGGTATCATTGTGTCTGTTATAATATTTTTGTAAACATGGTGGTCCATTTTAGAATTTATATTGTAAATGGGACCTACATCATGCCAGGAAAATGCTGCCCACACCGTCACATTTCCACCACCATGTTGTTTTTAGGTTGTACTTTGGATAATACTCTAGGTTTGGAGGGTGCCAGACGTACTGCTTTCCATCAGAGCCGAAGCGGCAAAACTCCAAAGTATACTTTTCCAAAATATCATGGGTTTCTTGAGATTTCTCAATTATCACAAAATTATCACAAATAAGTCCATCATATGTCGTGTCTTAAATTCGTGGCCACCACTGTATATATTAATTTGATATTGGTTTCTATGTTTTAATTCTTAAATGCTTATAAAAAAAATTTTTTTTTTAAGAAAATTTTAAATTAGTAAGTTATAAGAGTAACCTTAACAATATTAAATAAATTGTTATCAGATGTGTGTTATTTCGTAGTTATTCGACTTATATAATAATATATGTACATACGTAAGTGTCGCATTCTGTTGAGTTTTTCATCACAATTAAAAATGTGCCTTTAATTACTTTAATTCTACCACTTTTTGTTTTTGTGTCATATTGTTTATTTATTATTATATAGAGCATGTATATAATCTTATTCCTTTTGTAATTTTGTTTCATTATTATGAAAAGCACAATTCGCTATAACAAACTCATTCCGTAAACTTTAAACCATAATAACACTGTTTGAAGAAGTTTTAATTGCATCATTTACGACGCTGGGGTCGTAGAGTTGCTGCAGTTTTTAATGTCGATAGTAATTAAGGTAATGGCGTAGAAGTATTTCATGGAGTATGAAAATATGAAAAAGTGACGAAAAATATTTTAACAGGATAATTTTGCTAAAATTATATATTTAGATATGAATGTACATATGTTTATTAGAGTTTTATAATTCATCACTTTAGACGATGATTTTCATTGTACATATAATTTTAATAATAAGCTTTTTAAGCTTTTCGGCAGTAAACAATTATAAATGATGTCATTTTATTTTAATAGGAAATTCTTAATAATTTTCTCTTTTTTCGGTTTATATTGTGTGACAATAAAAGTGGCTAGAAAAGCACAAAAAACAAAATATTTCCTTCATTTCTAATAGTTTCTGATGCGCTGTTGGACTTAACTCATTAGCAAAGTACCGGGCACTTCGTCCACTTTGCGATTACCATGATGGGCTTACACAGAGAACAATTCGTAATGTGCAAGTGATTATTCATTAGTGGAAAGATGTGCTGAAAATATTGCCGCTGTCCAGGAGAGTCGGCAGCACAATCCAAGGCTGTCGATTTCATAAGAAATCAGTCTTTCACAGACTGCAACTCGCTAAAGTTTTGTGTTATGACTCGAGCCTACAACTTCACAATAACAAACGATCATGGACACCCAGCTGTATTCGCTAAATGGACTCTGAATCAGTTGGCAAATGAATCGAAATTTTCATAGAAAATCATCTTCAGCGATGAACCCCATTTCTGGATAAATATCTGAACAAAGGGAATTGTTAAATTTGTTAGAGGCCCAGGAGCATCCACCGCATACCGAAAGAGTCACTATAGAGTATAGAATTTGGGTTGGCGGCTATCATCGAAGATTACCAACTTCTATTAGTCTGAATTGCATAATCTGCATAACAACGACACGTGGTTTCGATAGAACAATGTTACATGCCACACTGATTATGCCACATTGTATAATCTGCATAAATGATTTGAAAGAATGGGTATAGCATGTGAAGGCATTGAGCTGGTCACCGTGATCATTTCTCAAGTCACTACTGGCTGCAAATAAATCACAAACAATAGCAGTCCTCACCTAACATGATCAAAGCCATCTGTAAAATTCATTCTGATTTATTTGCCAGTGTCATTATAAATGTACGTATACGTATGAATAAAAAAAAATTGCTCAGGCAGTGTGTTTGGGTCTTAGTTTTTTTGAAGATGAAACCGAAATTAAAGAGACTACGCATTTCATTATAGGAACGATGCTTTGGAATATTACGCCATCAACAATAGATTTATTGGAAAAAAGGTTCGCAAGAAACTCTAAAATCAATTGGAGTGCTAATGCACTGTACTCTCATAAATACGTACGTATGTACGTACATATATTATACAATGCTTTCAGCGAGAGGTATAATCTTTTTAACGGGATAATATACTGAAAGTTTTCACTTCAATTTTGATTAGAAATTTTTTAATTCACGCAAGAATTCATGGATTTCTTTTGTAGAATTTGTTTATTAAAAGTGCTGTGAATGTAACTACGTTGCCATATGACAACATTTAGTAACTACGAAAGCGAGAACATCGTAATAGTGTTACGAAAATGGAAAAGGTGTACCATCATTTAACATTAAGACAATAAACAAAAGCCACACAAACAAATACAACGACCTTGTTTGCATATACCAACAATATAAGTATGAAAAAAAAGGAGACAGACTAGTAAGAATGCAGTCAGTCTTGTATGAAGATGCATTGCGTGTGAAGAGAACAGTCGTGGTTTGAAGATCTCCGCTATATACTATAGATCTAACGTATAAGTGTTGTTGCTTACGCAAAGGGTGTGAGCAGAGAAGAATAACGAACAAGAAAATTATTGTTGGATACATAAAGTTGTAAATAGTGGCACACAAAAGTAATGCGAACAGTAAAGAGTTTAATTGAAACTAAATACAAATTAATTTTTATTTTGTTTGAAATCAACGAACTCATATTTTAAACGTTTTAAAAAGGTAAAAATGTCACAATAGTATGTGATTAAAAATTCAATGCAATCTGTACTGGAAGAGGTATTATTTCTTTAGCATGAAAGTACATTTGTTATTTTAGATGACGTACTACAATCGACGTAATATACCTTGACTTGCTCGAGTGGCATATGCTCATCAAAACATGTTCGTGAAATGTTGCTGCAAATGATAGGTAGCAAATGTTTTGCGAATGAATTGGCCGTATACGATATTGTAATGGAACTTCGTGATCCACAAAAAAGAAGCCTTCTTGGACAGACTTAGGCTGTAAATTAGAGTTATAAAAAATGCGTTAAAGATAAGATTGCTATTCATAAACGACTAACGTGCATAAATACTGCTGCCTTTTTACTTGCTCCGACAATCTCCTTTTCCAGATCGACCACAATAAGCTGCATGATTAATTTTAAACGTATTAAAATGAATTTCTGGCATGAAAAATAAATACTCATTACAATCTCTCATAAACACAATACGTTTACCAATACATCGAGAAAAGAATTTACATATAAATTCCAATCAAATTCATTTTAACAATTATAATTGAACCGAATGCTTTAAAATAATTTGAAAGAAAATTCAATTTCAATTGAAATCGAAATCGAAATTCAATTTCTATACAAAAGCACGGTTCGGACGTCAAAAAACTAAATGCAATAAAGCCACTAAACTGTAGCAGTACAAATGGAAAATGGCAATACCACGTAATGTACTGAAAATAGTAGAGAAAAATGGAATAAAATAGTGTGAAAGGAAGTGAAGTGAATGTCAATCAATTGAACAGCATTACCGGAAATGAATACTGTTTCAGTGTTTAGTGCCACACCACATCTGGGTAGTTTAGAACATTGAACGTTGTATATGAGTACACTGATTCAAATAAGTCTCCGTACACTAATCAGGCGGCGAAAATGTTCATAATATTTCACATTTGTTTTCCTGTCCGAAAATAAATCAAAAGAAAAAAATGAGAACTTCATCACTTCATCACCAAACAGATGTTATAACGTGTAACAAATTGTATGCTTTAACTCGTTTTCATTTAAAGTCAGCCCAATTCTGTTTAACAGAAAAACAAACTCTCTTAATAGCAAGGTTAATAACAAAATTCAATAACAAGGAGATGCCTGTTGCTGTTTTCTTTATGTTGTTTGTCCATCCCCAAAAGCGACGTCCTGTCCTACCTGCTTTATTTTGATGTTTTATTAAATTTTATAAGTGGCGTGTTGTTCTGGCCCAGCAAGGTGTGGTGGTGTGTGGTTGACATGTGGTTTATTTTAAAGCAATTTTTATTACACCCACTTTTTTGCCCTTACGTTGATAGCGGTTGTAAAAGTTTTATTTGCCATATAAACTGTTCTCTTACAGTTTCTGTATTGTTTGTGTGCGTGTATTTTTATATTTGGGAGTACCTTGCTTGATAGTAAACATGTACAGAATTGTTTCCAAAAAAAAGAGAAAAGATAAGCTTAATTAAAGTTTTTGCGGTATCTGCTACATATATGGGGTCTTCTTTAAACGGTTTCCTTAAATAACATTTTGGGTACAGCAAGACTTATTGATGCAATATCCTGAGAATGGAGCGCATATGTTGCGCATATGATGACTTTGAAAATCACAGACATTGGTGTATTGTCATATACCAGCGACTTAAGAACACCACCCAAGAAATAGTCTAGCGGAGTGAAATCGCACGACCGCGATAGCTAGTTCACTTCATATTTAAGTGAGGCGACCATGCCCTTAAATCGCTTGTGCAGAATATCCACTATTACATGAACTTAGGGGCACGTAGCGAGATGTATTGAGCGGTCTTGGATCCTATGTGAATTATTACATACATACATAATTGGCCATTACAACCCTTCAGTCAGGATTACGGCCTAGATTCTCACACCACTCAAGTTGTGTGCGTAAATTTTAAACGTGAGTGGCGGAATCTACGGTTTAACGTCAACTCCGAACGACAGATTTTTGAGAAACTTTTTCGTGACAGGTTTATTTACTCTTAGAGTTTTTGCCAGAAATCTGTTGAGAGAAAGTCGCCGTTAAATATATTTTTTTTTGATATTTCGTTTTGATGTCTTGCCTGGGATACGAACCCGGGTTTTACGTCTAATAAGCTAACACACTACCTAGTAGACTACGGCGACTACCTGACCTGCACAATCGTCGTATCTTAATCCAGTAGATAATCGCAAGCATCAAGAGCCGCTGGTGGGTATTGAACCCATGACCTCGTCACTTGAAGTTTCGCACACTGCCAACTAGACCATCGATGCACCCAATATGAAATATTATTTTAGTTTTTAAATGAAGCTAACTGACTTAGGCCTATACTTTTAAAATTAATACTGTTATCTTAGTTTTTTGTACATTTAATTCCTTAATGGGAAGTGGATCAATTTCACTGTGATCCACTGTACACACAAATTAGGTTTCTTATGTTGGCTTATTAAACGTGAGGCCTCGCTTCAAACCCCAGGGCAGACATCTTCAACAAAACGAAATATGAACAAAATACTTCTTTCGGCGACTTCCTTTCCGCAGAGTATAAACTATACGAGAATAAAAATTGGCATGAAAAGTTTCTCAAAAAATCAGTCGCTTGGAGTGGACTTTAAGTTGTAGGTCCCTCTACACATGTATAAAATTAGCGCACATAACATAAGTGGCGAGAGAAGCTACTGAAGTGTTGTAATGATCAATTAAGTATGTATGCATGTAGAACCTCTCAACCGAATTACATGACAATACATTCTTTAGAATAACATTTAACATTTCATTGAAGGATAAGCTTTATACGGATACTTTTCAATGATGTAAGTGCAATACATATTCAACTGCGTCAACGTATATATTTTACTACATTATCCCGAAAAGCAGACTTGATTACGCTGGTGTATGTATAAAACCACCAAATGACATTATTTGCACACACACATACATACATATGTATTGTTTTTCCACTTTCAATTTAAAGTGTAGGAGTATACATATATGTAAACAAACATTCATGTGTAATTATTTCCATTATCATTACTGCTGTCATCATTTTTAGCTTGCATGTCATTATTTGACGATGATTTTGAATAACAAATAATTGATTGAGTATGTGAAAAAATGGTTTTATATGTCGAATACGTACATTTTTATTATTTTAATATTTTTATTATTTTAATATTGTAACAACATGCGAGTAAATTGTGTGGTTTTGTTTTATAAGTGCGCTGTCAATAATTTTAAATGACTATTGTAAACGCAAACATACATATATTTTCATAGTTTACCGAATGGTTAGTTAATATAGAGTTTTATATTTGAAAATCTAAGCTGAGGACCGTTTGCATATGCCTGGGTGTAAAGTAAGAGTCTAACTGGTTCAAATCGCTTCACCTATTCATTATGACATGAGTTGACATGTCGTTGCTGTCCAGATCATCCAATTGAAGCAAAAAAAAAATTCTAAATTTGGAAATACAAAGAGGAAATAAAAGATTTGCCACTAATGGAGAGGTAGAATTTGCGGTTGATGGCTATTTTAAGAAGCCAACTACTTACTTACCGTAAACAGAATATGGCTTAGAAAATGTATCCTCTTGTTAAGAAAAAACGCAAACCTATTGTTGTGTCCTCTTTGCTGGGCCGGCTAATTTTTGGCCTAGCTTTGTATCGGATTTACTAAAAAAATGTATGATAATTTGCTTAATTTTCAATTTTAAGAGGCGTTAAGAGTGGTTCAATGTTATCGGCAGCTTGCATTACATACAAACAGTGTGTATCTCGAATACGTTTAAATACTAGTCATGCGGTTGAAAGTGTTTATAAAACGAAAACAATGGACTCATATTGACTAACTTATAGAAATAGAAAACAGCTGAAGACTAAATTTTACTCAAACACATAAATTTCAAATCAATTTCTTTACGAAGATTGTAAAATAATGGAATTCTTGTTGATTCAAACTCAAAATGTGGCAAAGAAAATATTATAAACTCGAAATAGTATTAAGTGAAGCGTTGAGAATTCTGGTTTTCCCCCTTAATTGTATAAATAATCGTAAGATGTTGTCTAGCGTATATTGGCTTTAATTTTGAGGGTAAAACAACCAGAAGATTCTCATAAGTTTCTTTACAAAAATCTTATAAAAACATATATTTACCCTCTAGTGTCAGATGGTGGTAACCAGCAAATATTTTTCTTACACTTTGGTTTCCGAGTTTAACACGCCACATACACACTACCATTTTGGCTATAAGTTACCATTAAAAGAGTTAAAGTACCGAACGAGAAGAAAGTGAATAAAAATCTACCAAATGTTTGTTTTAACGTTATTCTCGTTGTTTTATTTTGCATTCTTCTTATTTAACAAGCAAACACATAAAATTTATGTAAACTATCTTGTTGCTGTTCGTGCAACATGAGTTCTGGACGTATTTTAATACAACATCGACCATAAATTTGAACAACAAATTCATGTTTGATATTACAGCAGTAGCTAAATATTCATATTACAATATGTATGTAATATTTTTTACTTTTAGTTACAATGTTGATGTTTGTATACCAGTACAATGAGATGTCTGACCTGGGGTTCGAACCGTGGCTTCACGTCTAATCAGCCAACACAATAACTACTAGACTTCGGCGACTTTATACATAATCTTACTTGGAAAAATACCCCATCACGGTATATCAATAAGAAAGAGAGGAAATCTTCTCCACCCATGTACTATTTCACTAATCCATAGAGTGGTTCTCGTGTTATAAAATGACGAACCTAGAACTGATTATTTTCATATATGTATGTATGTGTATAATGAAATGAGGATGATTCTTCCAGGAGAAGACAGGAAAAATTTCATTTAATACACTATCAAAACTCCATCCAGCTAGCACTCTGTATTTCCAGGGAGAAGACAACTTTAATAGCGAATGCCTTAAGAAATGCAAAATAGATTCCAATCAGCAAAAGTTGCTCACTTATCACTACATGTAAAAGTTTTCATACATATCGTTGTTTCTAGTCATAGGAGACCTATTTCGGTAAGCCCATTGCCTATTTATATGGAAAAATGTGCTGTGAAATTCGAAATAAAGCAGAGGATTAATGAAAAGATGGTGGATATATTTTGTGATAATCCTATTCTACCTAAAGAAAGGAAAATGACAGACGTGAATACCTTATTCTACTCAATTAGTTTAGGGCCATTGTCTCTAAGATTTATTTAAAATTAAACATTAATCCTTTATCTCTGTCTCATAATTCTAAGATTATTCTTATAAAATATCTTTTCACAACGTTTTTTTACAAACATCGTCTAGCCATATGCAAAAAAAGAAACAAAATTACAAAAATTTTTATTAATTTTATCTAGCACCCACATGTGTGGTCATGTGTGATTGACTTTTTGTTTATTTTATTTTATTTTCTTTTTATTGGTTTTGTTAATTGCCTGTCACTTATGTGTCAATGTAGTCTGCGTGTCAAGAATAGTAAAACTTCCATAGAAATCTTTTGAAATGTGGATAAATTAAAAGAAAAATTTTTATTTAAAAAGCAACAGCAGCAGTTACTTTATTCTGCATACAAAATTTTTATTCATGGCGTTGGCTTTCCACCTTACATGCAGACATACACACATAATTGTTCATTACAATCCTTCAGTCATGATTACTACCTAGCTTCTCATACCACTTGTGTTGTGTGTGTGTTAACTTTTTTATATATAAGTGAAGAGAGCTACGACTTAAGTCGTCTCCGAGTAAAAGACTTTTTAGAGAAATTTTTCATGGCAATTGTATTTACTGTCTGATTTTTTTGTCTCAAAGATGCTGAGAGGCAATCGTCGAAGAAATATTTTTTCATATTTCGTTACGTTGGAGATGTATGACATGGAGTTTGAACCGTGACTTCATTTCTATGATTTTATTTATGTATTTATTTTTAATTATAGTACAATTACAAATTATATCTAATTATTATTACGAGCTGAGTAACTGAGACCATGTGCTCGGTGTAGTGTAACAGACCAGAGCCTCTGGTGGGTATCGAACCCACGACCCTCACGCTAACAATCTACCACACAACCCACTAGATTACCAGGGCACTCATTCCTATGATTTTATGTGTTCTTCTTCTACTCTCTGTCTTGTTCTTTGAATGTATCGAATTAAATGCATTGTTTATGGTGTAAGATATGTTTCATACAGGTAACCCTTTTACATACATGTGTAAATACATATAGAATTTGTCACTACAACCATTCAGTAAGGATTACGACCTTATTTCTCGCACAACTTATGTTGTGTGTTGGCGAGACCAACAGCTTAAAGTCGATTACGAACTACAAATTCTTTTTGACAATTTTATTTAGTCTCTGAGATTTTGCTATACATTTTCTGGGGCCTTAACCGTGCCCTCACGTCTTATAAGCAACACACTACATATTAGAGTACTATACATAATAGGCCATTACAACCCTTCAGTCAGGATTACACCCTAGCTTCTCACACCACTCATGTTGTGCCTTAATTTTATACTTGAGTGGCGGGACCTACAGTTTAACGTCGACTCCGAACGACAGATTTTGAGAAACATTTTCTTGGCAGGTTTATTTACTCTCAGAGTTTTTGCCAGATATTTGCTGAGAGGAAGTCGCCGAAGAAATATTTTTTTTTCATATTTCGTCATGATGTCTGGCCTGCTGCTCGAACCCGGGCTTTACGTCTAGTAAGCGAACACACTACCTACTAGACTACGGCGACTACCGTAGACTACCGAGTCTTCTAATAAGCCCTTTGCTTTTAGGATCAAATTAATATTTTATGAGCGTCTATTGTATCTAGATTAAGGTTTCTGTTCAGTAAGTGGTTCTGTAAGTGGCTTTCATTTATTTACCATGCCCACTACCTCTTTTGCACATCTTTTTATTTGTTTTTAGTGGAAAGAAACAATTATCCAATTTAAATTAATTTTTATTTTAAATAGACGTCATCAAACTGAAAAAATATTATCGAAGGAAATAAAAGAATTTAATGCCTTTTAGAAAAGTGATAAAATATTTCAACCTGTTAAAATAATTTTGATGTAAACAGTTGAAAGTCAACAAATATATGTATATATAAATGAAAGTTAATTAGAATATATGAATACAACTACTGTTAATCCGTGGACTGTATATGGGGGATGTTGTATGTCACTATTGATCTTAAATTTCGGGACACATTAAAAGAGGGAACCAAAAATTAGAAGACTCCCAAAGCCACTAATAAAACCCCAAAAAGAACACTTTCCTCTTTTTTTTGGTAACTATTTTCCGTTCACTGTTGGATTTAATATCCTTCACGTATCCTTCTTTTTCAATTGATTATCACAATTTCTCTTATTATAAAATATTGAACTATGTATACATATATTAAATTTCAAATATATTTTAAACTTCCAAAATATTTTCAATTTCTTCTTAATAGGCCGAATGCCTTCACAAACACAATTTCAATAAAAAAAATTAGTTCGATTTTAATTTTACAAATTTACTTTCATACATTGTGTTTCTTTTGATTGACAAATTACTTGCAAATTAGCTTGTAAATGTTTACTTCCACATTAATGGTATACTTTCTATTTAATTGAATTTGAAAAATATTACGTATACGCATCATATTACTTGTACTAATATAATTACCCTGAAAAGTATGCAAAAAAAAATTGAATTTTGTCGTGTATGAAACTAATAGAATTGAATATCACTCATACGACACATGTATGTAATTATGAAGATTTCGTATTAAATTTCGTGTATGCGTGTAGCGTTTACTTAAAATCAAATTGTAGTAAAAATCGCTATGTATGTACATATATATAGTGTTATATTATTTTTGGATAGTTTTAATTCCTAGAAGACATATAAATTGAGTTATAATGACTGTTGCTTTAAGCAAAACTACACAAGTCCTATCAAAGATTTTAGTGTGAAACCGGAAGCTCTATAAATCCACGCTAAAAATAGTGGAGCAGTTGAAGGAAGGAATAAGAAGCGAAGAAGTAAGTGGAGTAACAGAACTTCAGAATTTCGTTCTCAAGTTGTCAATGCCCTGAAGCATCAATAAAAACAATGAGGAATGCAAAAGATTTAGCATGCAAGCTTGCCTGTCTAATTACGAATTTGTTGTGTACTTAGACGAGCGATGCAAGGAGCAAGCCACAGTTCAAATATTTCGAAGAAAGAGGAAATCTGAAAAATGCCTTCGGCGACTTTCTTTAAACAGTCTTCTGTCCACTTTAAGGTGTTGGTCTAGCCACTCATGGATAAAATAAATACAGACAACATGTGGGGTGTTATAAGGTAGGAGCAAGTTATAATCCTGACTGAAGGGTTGTAATGACTAATTATAAATGTATGTATATTATATTAATTTCTCTTTATTTCAGATTCAAACTAAATTTTACACAATATTATACGACTGTATGCAACAATGTTTTACGACTGTATGCAACTTTGCAACAATTTAGTTTGAGATGATAAATTTCTTATTATAAAAATGTTTTTTATTGTTGATAGTTCTATAATGCACTTCAATAACTGTAATTTTTTTCCTCTAAATTTTATTCACAAAAAGATGCCGAGAAAATAAAAAAGAGTATGAAAATACAACCACCCTTAAGGTGTAGAGCATAATATTTTTAATAAGAGAGCAATGAATACATTTTGCAGAACACGATACATTTACTATAAGCTTCGGGTCGATAAAACAGCACAAATGAAAAAACCATAAGAGTAACTTATTTGATGTTGTTAATGAAACAGTAGTATCAGTGTTACAGACAGCATGGTCGCTAACGGTTCGGTTGGATAACGTAATAATGCAAATAGAATTTCTAATAATTTTTGAACGCGTAACTAAAATTGCCGAGAGTTAAAGCAATAAGAAGAAGCTGAAAAAAGTAACGAAAAAAAAAAAATATAAATAAAGGAAGAAATTATATAAATACAAAGAATTAAATGGTAGGTGTAGAATAATTATAATACAGTTTAAAAACCTGAACTTTTCAGTATAAAAAAAAGTGGAATACTACTGGAGAGGGATAAATACAATAAATGTGTAATAATTGTTCATAAAAAAATATCCCCAAGCGTATTATTTCAAATAAAAAAAATAAAATCACATACAAATGTGAATATTCTGGGCCTTTCTTACAACAACGGTCAGAAAAATAAATATGAGTGAAAGAAGTAAATAATTAATGGCCAAACAGTGAAAGAGAAGAAAACAAACAAACTGTACATGTTTAATACTGTTAATATACTTGCTCTCATACTCTCATGCATTTGGAATAGTTTTTTTTTTTTTTGTCTTGAGCCGGAGGTGGGAATCTTCTAAAGACACTTTTGTTCCAACAAAAGAGTGCACGATTCACCATCACTGGTACCTACGTACTAAACCCACCCGCTACACACTTCAACCACTCTCCCCCGCGGGGCTGCCGTAAGGTATTACTTCGCGGAGGGCTGGTTAGCTCGAAAGCTTCATCACGTTAAGTCAAATTTCGCCTCCGTTTCTCTAGTCTACGGAGTTCTATCATAACTTCAGCCTCTTCCATTAGCCGGGTTGGTCCTAAACTCGTTTCTCCGGGCCATCTAAATCTGGGGCAGCATATTAGAATATGCTCCGCATCTTCCTCCTCATCTACACAGTTTGGGCATATAGGGGAAGTGTCATGACCAAATCTGTGCAGGTACTTCCTGAAGCACCCATGACCAGTTAGGAACTGGATCACGTAATAGTTCAGCTCGCAATGTTTGTCCTTCATCCAAAGGGTTACGTCAGGGACATGGCGAAATGTCCATCTTCCCTTTAAACTGCTCTCCCATCGTGACTGCCATCTGTGCATGGAAGTCCTTCATTCCTCCGCTTTTATAGTTGCTATTTCTTCTGGATACTCGAGACGGCGAAAGTATATCCTCCTCATCTCATCCGCTAATATGTCTAACGGTATTGTCTTTGCTAATACCAATACCGCTTCATCAGATACTGTCCTGAAGCCACTTATCCGTCTAATCGCACTTAGACGATACACCGAGGACAGTATTCTCCTTGTCGTGCCCACGGAGAGTACCTCCGACGATATTGGGCATGCTTATAGCATTATCGACGTTACAACCGCCGAAATTATCCTCCTTTTGAATGGACATGGTCCTCCAATATTTGGCATCATTCTCGCCAGTGCTCCCTGTGTTACAGATGCCTTTTCGCTGATGTATTTCACGTGCTCCTTGAAGTTCAACCTGTCGTCGATAATCACTCCCAGGTATTTTATCGCCCTCTTCGATTCGATCCTAGTGCCTCCAACGGTCACTTCCATCTTCTCCACTATCTTCCGCCCGATTATCAAGACGGTCTCCGTTTTATGTGTAGCAAGTGTTAAACCTGCCTCATCCAGCCATGCTCCAACATTTTGAATCGCTGTGTTCATTTTCTCCTCTATTTCCGTTATCGTCTTAGCCACCGAGATGCATTTGGAATAGTGAGCAGCAATGTTTGTTAAATTGTTAACACGAAAAAAAGGCAAATCTTGACAATATTGAAGAGTGTTTACACGAATAAAAAAAAAGGTATAGGTAGTGAATTGTTCATTCAAATTACATTCAAAATATTGTATGTAAATTAATGTATTTGTGTAAATGTCTTGAAATTGTTATAAAACCTGTAATGAAAATAAAATTTGAAATCTTCAATAAAGTTTTAAAAATGAACAGAAGCAAAAAGCATAGTGATATATTTATAAACAGTTTACTTTGATACCTTTTAATACCCATTTTATCCAAAATTTATATAAAAAAGAGAGCAAAAAAAAAAAAAACAAATCATTGGTCTCATACTCTTCAAATTAGAAAGGATTAACCAGACTTAGGTAATTTTTCTAAATAAAAAAAAATTATAATTTGGACTAATTCAAGAAACTAATTTAGCGTAAGTGTTAGGTAATACACATACATACATGCATAATTGATCATTGCAACCCTTCAGTCAAGATTACAAATTAGCTTCTCACAACCACTAATGCCGTGTATGTTAATCTTTTACATGAGTGGCGGGACCTACAGTTTAAAATCCTGGCACAGTGCCAGGTAGTCATTGTATAGCGTTCTGGCATGGCTGTCATTTGTCAGAAATCTTAAATGTAAAGTGCCATATAAGGCTAGCTTACGTATGTAAATTCGGAAATAATTATTACGGGATTCCATCCGTATTGTTAATACATATTTATTTAAAAAAAAAAAAAAAACCCTTTATTCAGGATTACGACCTAGCTCTCACACCACTGATGTTGCATGTGTTGATTTTGTGCATTAGTGACAGGACCTATAGCTTTAAGTTGATTCCGAACGACAAATTTTTGAGTAACTTTTCATGGTAATTTTATTTACAATCAAAGTTTTTTGCCAGAAATCTGATCAGATGAAGTCGCCGAAGAAATATTTTTTTTTTCATATTTTCGTTTTGAATTCGTTTCGGGTTAGAGCCGAGGCCTCAAGTCTAACAAGGCAACACACTACCTACCAGACCACGGCGACATATTGTATTGTTAATACCAGAGTAGAAATCATATGAAATCTAATGAAGTGTGATGGTTTTTGTAAGATTGAAAAAACTGAAGATAGACATGCTGTTACCAAATTTGCATCTCTATTTGCTCTCCATGTCGTACGCTGTCATTACATATTGCTGTATTGCCGTCACTAAATCGTGTGATTATATGTTATATACAGGGAGATGCCAATTTAAATTTTCTATAATGATTGGACCAACTGCTGAGGAAGCCTTGGAATCAACAAAATCAGATAATGAGGTGCATTTTTCCTAACAGAAGCGATATTTACGGCAGTGTGTACATTGCGAATATGAATAGGTCTTAGCGGAACTGTAACATTTTTAGTTTCTTTAAATTTGTTTATAATCTTGCATTTCCTTGCGCTGAATATCAACTGTACTGTACATAATTAATGTCATGCCTGAAAATTGTATCTCTTCGTTTGCTAAACCTTTGTTCAACATTCCAGATTCGTAAATGTGCAAAAATTTCAATACATAAACGACACTTATCTGACCGCCGGTATGGAAATGCGCTGCTGTAGTTGCGTTGCTTTATATGTGAAATAGAAACAGTTTGCAAACTCTAAATTGATTACATTAACACAGTGGTATCAAGAGAAGATTTATAATCCAACTTTAGGTACGTTTATCTAGCAATTAGTGATGAATTGATTATGGGATGAACTTAAGACATCTAGTGTTGACTGAATTCATTCGATTCAGGGCAGTTACTGAATATCTAAATTTTCTACAGAAAAAAAGTGTGTTCCTCTGTCGAAAATAAAATGCTGTTACGCTGAATATTCTTAAAAAGTTTTGCTTCAATAATTTTTTTTTTTTATAAAACCGTTCAAATGAAGAAAAAACATTTGGAATATTTTTAAAAGATAATATTAAACATTAAACCGCATTTTTTTTTAGCAATAACAAGGAAAACAAACTGCAACAGCAGCAATAAAAAATTATGACTACAATAACGACTTCCAGTATTGTTAATTTCTTGATGGCAGAAAACAAATATTAGCAGTCGAAACATTAATATGTAGACAGAACAACAGTGGATAAGGAGTTTATATATACATGAGCACTTGAAGAGATTAAAGAAATGCTTTGCTAAAGTGCTACAGAAATCCACATAACCCATAACTACACAAACATATTAATTTATCAACATCAACAGTAAAGTAAAAAATAAATTGTATTTTAATTTAAAATTTTTAAAGCACCACAGTAACCACAAATGGATTGCTTTTTAATGTTGGGGGTGTTACGTTATTATTTGTTAAGGATATTCGCAGACAGGATTATGTGCATTTGTTCACTCGTGTGAACACATGCAATAAAAAGTATGCGTTGGTACTTCAATTATTACCAATGAATGCGCCAAATGAGTTTAAAACAAACACTTCATGATATATTAAGAATAATAAAAACTTATAAAACAATGGCATAGGAAACATACAGTGGATGACAAAAGCCTAATTACCCCTATATACATATTTCAGGAATTTCAGAAATTTTTGCAATAATATTGTTGCGCTTTTACCTTTTAAAACGCTTAAAATATTAGCTCGTAGATTGCAAATAAAATATAAACAAATTTGTGTTTAGGTTTAATTAAAATTCTTTATTAATCGCACAATTCTGTGTGCCTCTGTTCACAACTTGATGTATACAACAATAATTGCTTTTCTTTTTTTTTTATTCCTCTGTTTATAACCCTTTGCGTGGACAATAACAATAACTGGACAATTATTCGACAGATCTTTGTGGTGGAGATTTTCAACCTACGATTACTCTCTTGAAACACGCAGCATCTTCCCGCAAGACTAACTGAACTTTACTAACTCCGTGGCCTGCTTTGCCTTGCCTTTCCTATGGTAGACAGTCTGATAAATTTTCTTAAAGGCGAATGTTCATGATTTCGCCTTCTCGAAATCTCTATAAATGTAAACATCGTTGTTCCATTTATGCTTGTAGTATTGTTTGTTTACTTGTTTACCATTTTTTTATGCTAGTGTTTTTGTGTACTTGTTCAACATTTTTCTATGCTGATGTTTGTTGTTGAGAAGCTAGGCCCTAATCCTGACTCAAGGGTTGTAATGGATAATTATGTATGTATGTATGATGTTTGTTGTTATATCACGCAGTACAATAATTTGTAAACAGGTTTGTTTACTGCATTGTTTTGTTATTGTAGCTTTTGTTTATAATTTTAATGTTAAGCGACGTAAAAGCAAAACACCAGTATCTGGATTTTTCATTTTCGGAACAATATGTATAAATAATTCATGTTTTTATATGTATTTTATTAATTTATTTCCATTTTATTATAAAAGAAAATTATTTTTAATGTATTTCACAAATGATGGACGCTTTCGGCCAAATTCAGCCTGATTTATGCGCCAGAGTCACGGAAAATGTTCGACACAAAATGGCAACAGTAGGTTATTCAGTAGAACAAAAGAAATTTCGATGATGTCTCCGACACACTTTGTTTTATTTAAATTTAAGGATAGGAATCGTTTAAAAGGAAAGACCATAATTAAGACATGATGACGTATACGTTAGATTTTTACGACTCATACGTATGGAAGTTCCAATTGTACATGTAATTCGGTTTCACAGCTAATGTGGCTTTTAATAAATGATTTCAAATGTTTTTTGGAAAATCATACTGAAATGGTTTTTTAAAATTGAAACATTTCAATTTCGATACAAGACAACAATTTTTTTTTGTGGGTTTGGAGATACTTTTTAACAAATTGTAGAAATTTTGTTTCAACAAAGACTCCAGCTGTGTGACAGCTAACGAGTAGCTACGTTCTGATCTTCATAAGTGCGTAAAATACCTGTATCGCTCAATTGGTACGAGTACATGTTGGCATAAACATATTAGAGATCCCACGATACTTCCTTCTTCTATATGCCGCAGGAAATAGATTATCTTTCAATGCTTTATATTGGGCACTCTCTAGAAATAGTCTTGTAGTTTCTACATGCTGTCCGCATACAACGAAATCAAAAAAAAAAGTTTGGTGTAAGTCTTTTATGGTCCATGACAAATGTTATAGAAGTTAGGCTCAATTTTCTTTCATGTGACAAGATTCTGATTACAGTAGTAATATGGCCTGTGAAACATTATCTTCGCTTTTAAGTCCAATTATTTTTTTTAACTGGAACTGATAAAAAAAAGATGATCAACATCTTTGTGGGTATACAAATTCATGCTGTTCATCAGGTATTTTTAGTAATATTTCCATCAAATCATTTAACTAATGGTACGATTTTCTAACCTCAGACCATTTCTCTAACTGGTTTTGTTTTTTAATAAAGAAAATAAAACTTTGTGACAGTTTCTGATACAACAATCGTCATTTTATTGGTCTTCGTAGCAAAGTGCAGTGCACAAGTCTATGTATATATCAGCGAAATGACATTAAAACAAAAAAGTGCATTGTTTCAGCAAAAATTGTAATATGAAAGATAAAAAAGTTAACAAATATTTCTAATATTGTTTTTTGTTTAATCTACAAAGCTATGGTCACAAATGCCCGTTATTATAATCCATAATCTGGCCTTACCTATTAATTTAAAAATTAATTAATTAATGAAGAAATATTTTTTTTTCATATTTCGTTTTGATGTCTGACCTGGAATACGAACCCTGGCTTTACGTCTAATAAGCCAACACACTACTTACTAGACCATCTGAAGTCACCGTACTTCACGATTAGGTACGCAGTTAAGATAACGGGAAAGAGTTCATTGCCTTTGCTTGTTGACAATAAAATAAAAGGTCATTCGTATTGCCCCGAGAACTTTATTTAAAAGTTAAAGTATTTTTTCTTCATTTCTAGTTGTGACCAAGATTAAGAAAATAAAATAAAATAAAAAAATTAGAATAATTTATAAACTGTTTAATTCTATACATTTTTATTTATTTTTGTTTTCTTGTTTTTCAGACAATATCGAACAAGCAGTAGATTGGGTTACAACAGAACTTAAAGATTTCATCTCAACAAAGAAGATAACAAGTACCATCCAAGACCCAGCAGTAACAACTTAATTCCAGTGCTTAAGATTATTTGACAGAAGATTAAAAGAAATAAGAGTTAAGAAAACAAAAGCCTTGTAAATCAGTGGCGGAAAACCAATTGTACTCTACTGTTTAAGCAAGTATGGCAACTACTCCTGGTAGATAACAACAAATAAATTTTATAAAAATAAAAATTAATTTTTATTTAATGAATATAAATAAAATAAAAGTAAGTACGCAAGTATTTATGTATGTCTACAAAATGAGAGTGACAAGACCTAACTGACAAGATCATCCGGTCTGCCTCTCGAAATTAAATAGGAAATCAGCCTGAAAGTTTAGTGATCGATTCGATATCAAGTAACTATAGCTCTGTTAAAAAAAAGGTGACCCAAATGAAAGACCGATTTTGACAAATAAAGTTGACATTACTCCATTCCTTTGCAGAAGTTATTAACAGGTAAGCGACAGCTCACCGCATGTCTACGCATTTTAAAATAACCGTTGAGAACACATTTCACGGCAAAGACTTCCCCACTTTTCATTTTAAATAGTAGTTGATTGGTTATGCTTACTAGCTAATTTAACTGGTCTAAGTATATATATTTAACTGGTATTTAACTGGTCTAAGCCTGGCAGTGACGTGAGTACTAATAAGCGGCAAGTGCTTAGATTAACAATAATACATACTATATCTACACTGTCAGGCTTAGACCAGTTAAATTAGCTAGTAAGCAACCTCATTAACCTACCTCATGCTGAAGTTTGAAGTTATGTTTGAAGGTTTCCATAGCAAAGTCATGTCAGAGGACTCCTCTGTTTGAAATCTCCTAATAAGAATATTTCCGAACGTGCTGTATAAAATTTCACTCAGTCCCTAGAACCTAGATAGAGGAGTGCAAAGGCGTTTCGTGACAGACTTTAAGTTTAATTTTTGACAGGTGCTACATGTTGTTACCTAGGTTAGAGAACGTGTACTTTTCAAATGAGACCACTACAGTACCGGAGGTCAAATGTTAGCTAAATCAAAGCTAAATCAAAGACAAATATGAATTACAATAGATCTATTGTAGAGATAGTGCGTAAGGCAACCATTATCTTTATGAAAACAGATATCCTTATTTTATTAAGGAGTAACAAATCAAACTTTTTTGAGGACAGCTTCGCCATTAATGGATAAAATTAACACACACACATAGAACAGAAGCTAAGCTGCTTATGAAAAAGGATTGTAACGGCCCATAATGTGTATGGTGTACTGGATGCTTGCTCGATGTTAAGAGTACGTACATAGTACCTTCATTGGTACCTATACAGTACTGATGAGAATAAATTTAACCCGCATGGATCAGATGGAAAGCAATATTTTTGGCGTCAGCTAATTACTGAGTTTTTACGTTCTGGCTACGGTCAAGCATGGGGGAAGTTCAGTATTGGTGTGGAGTAGGAAATATTCATTTATAGAAAATAAAATGGAGCGATTCCAATAACTGAACATTTTAAAACAAAATATGAATAAAATTTCCGATAGGTTAAATATATTGGCAATATTGTGAATAACTTACCCGTACAAATTTTTAAGTGGAAATTTTCTTTATTTAAAAATAAACTTTAAATAACTCTTTTCATTTGTCTCATCTGAATATTTGTATTCGTATTCTCCTGAATGTTCATTACTTTGCTCCACATACTAACCATATTGATTTTCCTGTAAGTATAATATATTTTTATTGCCTTTAGAGCTTTAGGTCGCTTGCTTTAATAAAACACTGTTGACGTGTGCGTACTACAGATACAACATTCAACACAGCGTGCGGTAAAATAAATAAGCGCAGCAGTGACATTGAAAGTGTAGCAATAAAACAACAGTTTTTTTAGTTTTTACAGTGAAAATTTTTTGTTTTCATGCCTTTGTTTTATATTTTTTTTATTGTCTTTTATAACGAAACATTCATATGAATTTATGAATTTATTTATTTTTATATATTTTATGTTTTACAACACAATAAATGTTGGATAAAATATGTTGCCGACTTTTATTAAAAATATTTTATTTTTTTTCATATTAATGAATGTGTGTTTATTGTCAACATATTTTTTTTTCAATAGTTTATCATTATTTTTATTCAGGATATATTTTCTACAAAAATAGTTTGTAAAACTAGAACGTAGAAATTTGCATTCCAAAATTTCCAACATTAACTTGCACTTTTAAATAAAATACATTAATATATTGATATATACAGTGAACAGCAAAAGTCTAGGTACCCCTATATATATTTTTTTTAGCAATTTCATGAATTTTAAGCAATACTAAGTACAAAAAATTTATCTTTTTTCTATTTATTTTATTAATTTATTTCTATTTTATTATAAAACAAACAAATTTTTAATGTTTTTCAGAAACCATTAGAAAAATAACGAAAAGTTTCTTGAAACTCCTTATTTTTGCATCGCATAAAGTAATATCGCGAAAGTAATACCAGCGAATATGATGGTCAAAAATGTCTGAGAAAATATCTGCATTCAAACTTATACCTCTTTAGCCCTTTTGTACTACGTAAACTCATCGAATATCTTCAATTACTTCAAGCATAATGATTGCAAAACGAACAAAAAAAAAAACAAAAAATAAATCAAATTAAAATATTTATACCTTAAAATGTTTTTCGCATTTAATTCAATTCCGTAAACCTTTTATGAATGTGGTATTTCTCTTTATTAAAAATCCAGTAGTCACATATGATCTTCTTTTCGGACAGCTTTTCTCATTTAATGGTTTCTTACATTCGGTTTACTTTCATTTTTCGTAAAATTCCTTTTCAACAACAGGATACAGAGGAAAAGTCATACCTTAAAATTTGCATTTCATTGGAAATTCTGCAATACCATCGCCGGCAGAAACAAAAAAGTCAAAGATGAAATTGAGAGATAATTTATGCTGCTGATGCACCAGATTTTGCAAACTTTATTGTCTTTCTACTGTCATGTGTTTGTTAATTCTGCTTGCCTGCCAATATACAGCTAACGTGTGCAATTTACAAACAATGGAGGGAAAGTTGGTGCTTGTCTTGTATTGGTAGACTGCCATTCTTGGAAAATCGTTCTGACGTTCCGTAAATCCGATTTACAGAAAATGGCCTTAAATTTCATATAAAGGATAATAATGAAAGCGTTGGTAGCATTGTCATTGGTACCGAATTAAAATTTTCCATATGCAAGACACTTTTCAACGTATTGTTCGAAATTAAATGACATTTGCCTATTATATGCAGATGTTATTAATGGCAGTGCCTCATAAAACGAAGAAAAGCTCATCAGTTGTCCTTTTCAACAATAAGACAAATATTTTCTTTGGTTTTCGATAAAAGAGTGGTATGGGTTATAAGAACTTTGGGTTATTATAGTTTTCTCTGGCGGTATTACGTTTTGAATTTTTTTCATGACCAATGTAATTACTTAAAGCATATCGAAATTTTAAAAAAGGTGGGAAAAAGTAGTCTCGTAACAAAACAATTAATTAAAATAATCCTTCATGCAGATCCGCTGAGGAAGAGGAGACTGTGATCCACTTTCTTTGTCAGTGCCCATCTCTTGCGAGGCGCAGATGTAGGTTATTTGGCTCCCCGATCCTTGTCAGCTTGACGGAGCTATCTTCTATTGATGCCAAGGACATGGCTTCCTTTATCAAACTTTCTGGTTGGTTTTCCAGCGTAGGGTAGTAGTGCTTCTAATGCGCAGCCCTTGAGCTCACCAAAATCTTCCTAATCCCTGGTTTTGGTAGAACTTGGTCAATACAGAGACTACGTTCATCTGTGGCGTCACAATGGGGGTCGGTATGATCGCTCAAGTGAACTTTTTGATATCAGAGCTACTACTAAGACCTAACCTAAATTACGTATACGCATTCTAAATGATTCATTACAACCTTGTTATATGCATATTACAAGCTTACATATATGTTACTAGCTTGTTACATACATACATAATTGGCCATTACAACCCTTCAGTCAGGATTACGGCCTAGCTTCACAAAACCACTCCTGTTGTGTGTGTTAATTTTATACATGAGTAGCCTACAGTTTAAGGTCGACTCCGAGATAAACTTTTCATGGTAATTTTATTTACCCTCAGAGTTTTTGCCAGAAATCTGCTGAGAAGAGGTCGCCGAAGAAATATTTTTTCATATATCGTTTTGATGTCTGACCGGGGATTTGAACTCTGGCTCCGCATATAATAAACCAACACACTACCTACTAGACTACGGTGACTTCCTGGCTTCTTACACCACTTATGTTTAGTGTGTTAATTCTATATATTAGTGGCGGAACCTTTCGTTTAAAGTCTACTCCGAAAAACAGATTTTTGAGAAACTTTACATGGCAATTTTATTTACCCTCAGAGTTTTTGCCAGAAATCTGCTGAGAGGAAGTCGCCGAAGAAATATTTTTTCATATTTCGTTTTGATGTCTGACCAGGGATTTGAACCCTGGCTTCCCGTCTAATAAGCCAACAGACTACCTACTAGACTACGGCGACTTCCTGGCTTGTTACACCACTTACGTTGAGTGTGTTAATTCTATACATTAGTAGCGGGACCTACAGTTTAAAGTCGATTCCGAACGACAGATTTCTGAGAAACTTTTCATGGCAATTTTAGTTATTCTCAGAGTTTTTGCCAGAAATCTACTGAGAGGCAGGCGCCAGAGAAATATTTTTTCATATTTCGTTTTTTGTTCGAGATGTCTGACCTGGCGTTTGAACAGTGGCCTCACATCTAATACGCCAACACACCGCGTACTAAACTTTGGTGTCTTCTAATATACTCCATCTGTACACAACAAATTAATCCCTCTTCTAAAATAGTATGTAGCTTTCAGATTACTCCATTCGTTACTGTTGCTAAGTCTCGTTGCATAGATTTTCCCGAAATCATGGAGTCTACTGGTTCTATCCAGGATTGACATTAAAGAGCAAATTCTTGATATTAGCAAAATTCTTTCACTTCTTAAAACACTTCAAGTAAATTTCCTTGTCAGTGTATGTAAGAGTGTTCATATAGTCCATATACCATATAGAGTGTTCATAATATAGACTATATTCATGTGTTTTCAAAGATACACTGGGCTTAAAAAGTCCGCATACTCAACTTATTTAGTGATTCTGAAATAAAAATTGCTAAAAATTTATAATTTTTTCCTTCTAATTCAAATAGTTTTTATGTATTGTGCATGTAAAATAATCTTAAACATAAATTAAAATAAGCTCCTGGTAATAACAACAAAATAAAAATAAAGAGAAAAAATTCAATAAACTTGGGCAAAAGGGTTAAGTTAGGTTAGTTTGCCGTTCACAGACAAGTTCACTCGGTGGCCCATATGACCCGTGGTATTCTCCAGTGTAAGGTAAGCCCCTTTGTCATGATCTGGGCTTGAAACGAGCTTCAGGTGAAACCGCCCAGTTCTCTTAATGGCACGTTAGGCATCATGACGAGATTTTCAAAGTTCTACCACCTAAAAACTGTCTTGAAGTGTCTGAGGTCTGTCTAAAATGTGTAGTATCGATTCCATTTTTCCCACATCGTGACAACTTCTGTAGTAAACCTGGTACGGCAGACCGTGCTTATCAGAGATACTGCCTGTAGCGCAGAGTTTCGTTGGAATTCGTGTTAGAGTGCTAACCGTTCTCTAGTCGAACTCAAGTAGTTCTTTGCTTGTCCTGCTGTCCACTGCTAACACAGCATTTTTGAAATTCGGCAACCAGGCATATGGACAATTTGCACGAACAAGTCTGCATACAATTTTAAAAGATAGTTCGGAATTGGGTCAGCTGGTAAAGTAGGTAGTTTTTGCTTTTCAAATCCCGCATAAACTCAATTTTGAACGTTTTATGAATTGCACATATCTTCGCTCTCCCACTTCTCTTTTCAGCAGAAATCATGCGGATTTATCCTCATGTTTGTTTTTATCTTATTCTTCTTCTTCGTAGAGCAGTTTTAAACGTAGAGCAGTTTTCTTGTGAATCAAAGCAGATTACAATCATATTTAAAAAAAAATTTTTGATGAGGAAAATATCTGCAGAAATTGAAAATAGTGTTATGTGCCTGGTCGAGAAGGGCTGTTCTTCACGTAGCATTTCCAGATCGCAAGTCAGAGGTCGGAAACAATTATTAACGGACTCATATGCACGACTCACGATGTCCGAAATGAGAAAAACCAAGCTGCAAACACCAAAGGGTGCTTCTCTGGCAATTAACAAAATTGTAAGCGAATGGACTGCTAAAATAGCGCTCCATGACATCGGATATAAACTTCAATCGTTAAAAAAAAAATGGCCGATAAGAATGTTAAAGCGCACTTGAAATTTGCTAGGGAGTACAGAAATTGGACCATTGACGATTGGAAACGTGTTATCTGGTCTGATGTGTCCAAATTTAAGCGTTTTCAGTCAGATGGAAAGCAGTAATGCTGGCGCAGACCCGTGGAACGTGTTCAAAGACACAATGTAAAGCAAACTTTTACTTGTTTGGGGATGCTTTACATGGTGGCCCTCTCTAGTAGATGGTATCAAAACAAAATTTTCAATTGATAGAATAGCCAGCAGAAAGACCCTACCTCAATCCAATGTAAATTCCCTCATCCCTCATTATTATAAATTAAATAAATTAAATTATTATGAATTAAAGCAGGCCCATTGTGCATGCTGTAATACAACCATGCAGATAAGTGCTCTTTATAGAGAACATTGCCAATTTGCTTTCCATGCTACTATTTGTGTTCATTTGGTGATGAAAATATAAGATTTGCTATCATCATTGTAGTTGCCATAGTCTAGTGCTGGCTTATTAGAAGTGAGATTTAGAAAGCGGAAGAGTTATGTCCATCAAAACGAAATATGAACTTTCTCTCAGCAGATTTCTGGCAAAAAACTCTGGGAATAAAAAACTTGCCCTGACCTTTTTTTTAAAAAATCTGTCGTTCGGAGTTGACTTTAAACTGTAGGTAGCGCAATTCATGTTTAAAATTCACATAAAGAGTCCGCCATCTAACGTTTTTTTTCAACTAGTGCTTATTTCGTGAATGGTAACACTTAGCTCATGTCTGATTTGACAGATAATTAGTTTTATCCTTCCGCTGAACGAATATGGTTGTGTATACGCTTGAACAACGCTGGGAAATATTGCGACATTATTTTGAAAATCATGATAATGTTGCAGAATGTGTGCGAAAATTGCGTACGGATTTTGGAAGAAGAGAAACTGGCATCCTCATCGCACCAAAGCGTGAAAAGCCAAAAACAGTGCGTACACCCGAGAATATTGCTGCTGTGGCCGAAAGTGTGTGTGAAGCGCCATCAATATCAATTCATCGTCGTTCGCAACAATTGAACATTTCGGAGACATCATTGAGACGAATTTTGCATAAAGACCTTAGTATGACGCCATACAAAGTCCAATTGGTTCAATAGTTGAAGCCAATTGACCATCCAATGTGTTTTTGCTTCGCTAAGTGGGCCTACGATCGACTTACAGAAGATGCCGATTTTGGCAAAAAAATCATCTTTTCAGATGAAGCTCATTTTGATCTTGGCGGGTATGTAAACAAGCAAAATTGTCGCATTTGGGGCACAGAAAACCCGCACGCATATATTGAAAAGCCGACGCACCCATAACCATTTTTCTTCGAAAATGAGCAAGGAGTGACCGTTACAGCTAATGGCGATTGTTATCGGGCCATGCTGCACGAATTTTTGTTCACAAAAATTGAAGAGGAGGATATTGGCAACATTTGGTTTCAACAGGACGGCGCTACATGCTACAAAGCCGAAGCTACACTCGATGTTTTGCGCCCTATTTTTGAAGATTGCATTATCAGCCGCAGAGCTGATGTCGTTTGGCCACCTAGGAGCTGCGACTTGACACCGTTGGACTATTATTTGTGGGGTGCCGTCAAAGATAGGTGTTACGCCGACAAGCCAGAGACAATTGACGCTTTAAAGGACAATATTCGTGAAGCCATTGGTGAAATACAGCTGCACACAATCGATAATGTGCTTAAAAATTGGACCGATCGTGTAGCTACTGCATGGCCAGCCGAGGCAGCCATTTGAATGAAATTATTTTCCATTATTAGCCGGAGGAATAAAAAAAAAATTTGAGAAAATATTCAGTAGTTTGTTTTAAAGCATTTTCAAAAAAAAAAAAGTTATTTGGCGGACCCTTTAGAAGAGTTAAATCTTCCCACCGTTTCTGAAACTTGTTTCCATTAATTTTTTAATAAAATTTTGCTTTGTTAAATTTCTTTCTTTTCCTTTTCAATTCATATTTCACAAATTGATTTAAAATCTCTCTTTGATAATGTAAAATAACATGAGAACTTGAATTTAAAATTTGTATAAAATTCGTACAAAAAAATTAATTTTTAACTATAACAACTATTCACAGCATATCCTTACTTTTTTATGACACACACTTTTTTACCTTGGAAAGTTATATTTTTTCTGTTTAATATCGATACACTAATACCGCGCCGATGTATGGATGTGAATCAGCTTGCTAATTGCCTATATTGCTTAAGAGACTTAAATATCTTCGAAGAAATTTTAAAGACAAAGTAGAAAAAAAGAAGTGTACATAGACTTTTTGTACTTAGTGTATGTAATTTATATTGATTTCAGTTTGGCAAAAAATAATTGCAAAATTTATTATACCATTTAGTAACTAATTAATGGCATACTAATTTTAGTTTGCTACTGTATTTGATATATTAATCATACGTAGTGTATGACTATGTGAAATATTTCTTATGGGAAAATTTATTTCGTTTCTTATAAGAGTCAATTATTAGCAAATTTATTATGATTAATTGTAGGTTTATTATCTCTTAGCAACAGAGAAATAAATTGATTTTTTTTAATACAGTAGAGTCACAACTCTTACGCGCTTTGTAGAAATATTTTCATTATTATTTATTATTATTTAAACAATAAAATCGTCGTATATTTTTATGAAATTTAATTTAATTTTCTTGGTTGCATTATGCCGACCTGCATAATATTTCATAATATTCTGCAACGAAACATAGATTATTTTTTAAATTAAAACATTTTTATTAAAGTGTCTTATTATTAAACACTCTTATAGGCTAGCTGAGCAGTCTTTTTGAAGCAGAGGTCATTGTAATTTTATTGCAAGCGGCTCAATGCTTGTTTGGTGGAAGGATTTTCTTTGATTTTCTTGATTTATTCGGATAGCCAGACTACGATTGAGTTCCTAACGAACGTGGTTTTAACGTCGGTCCTTGTCCATGAACGCCGATTTTTTGTTGGGAAATTTCGGTTTCAGGGCACAGCTACATCGTTGGAAATTGCATTGCTGATGAGCTTACCAAGGCCAATACGGAGCAAGCAGTCTCCAACGTGTTACAGGGCATAGGTATTCCAATTGCTTCGGCTAATTTGAATATTATTCACTCGTTATACAGGGAGGCTATTTTTTTTGGCATGCAATATTTCCATACCCTTCTGGATATTTATGGACAAGAAGAGAACTGACTAGGTTAGGTTAGGTTAGGTTAGAGGATGTGTATTTGTTAACTGTGACAAGTACAGTACCCGGAGATCGAATTGACCCATTGCACAACCTCCTAGCTTCTCACACAATTCGTGTTGTGTGCGTTAATTTTTATACATGAGTAGCAGGACCTACAGTTTAAAGTCGATTCCATTTTTTTGAGAAGCTTTTCATGGCAATTTTTACTCTCAGAGTTTTTGCCAGAAATCTGCTGAGAGGAAGTCGCCAAATATTTTCATATTTTCGTTTTGATGTCTGACCAGGGAGGAAAATTGACTAACTTCTGTCCTTAAATCGCGATCCTTTTGGTAGGCATGCCAAAAGACACGGCATTCCAAGTAAAGACTTTTGCAGGAACTATGGATATGTCTTTCACCTTATGTTTCAGGGACCTGCCCTTGTCATGATGCGAGGATGTAGGTTTCTGTCCTCTCAATTTCTGACATCGTTGACCGAGCGCTCTCATAGAAAGATTGCTGCAATAGCAGGGTTAAAATTGCCATGAAAAGTTTTTTAAAAATCTGTCGTTCGGAGACGACTTAAAAGTGTGGGTCCCGCCACTCATGTATCTATTAAATTAACAAACACAACCTGGCGTGAGAAGGTAGGCCGCAATCCTGACTGAAGGCTTGTTATCACCAATGGTGTATGTATGTATGACAATGAGCTATGTTCGCATGAATTTTTGTAGCATACATACATACATAATTAGCCTTCAGTCAGGTTTACGGCTTAGCTTCTCACGACACTCATATTGTGTTCCTTAGTTTTATACTTTAGTGACGGGACCTACAGTTTAACATCGACTCCGAACGACAGATTTTTGAGAAACTTTTCATGGCCATTTTTTTCCTCTCAGATTTTTTGGCACAAATCTGCTAAGAGGAAGTCGCCGAAGAAATATTTTTTTTTTGTTTTCATATTTCGTTTTGATGTCTGGCCTGGGGCTCGAACTCGGGCTTTACGTCTAATAAGTGAACACACCACCTACTAGACTACGGCGGCTTCTGTTGTAGCAATTGTTCTATTTCTTGAACCACAGTTGTAATATTCAGAATATTAAATTCATTTAGTAATGTAATGATTATCCCACTCAGATGATTATTCTTACAATTTTTGAACCGAATATCGAATAAAAGTTTTCTTAAGTCTTGCAGACTCATTCACGATGGACAGTATGATTAAAAATTCTTTATATTTAGCTGGTAATATAGCAGAATACTACAACCAGAATTGGATCATAATTGGAAGCATTTCCCTATTTCAAGTTTGTATCACACAATATTACGAATTATTTTTATTTGAAATATTTAATTGGATTTTCTTTTAGCAAAAGATATTCGTATTATTTTGAAATAATTTAGTAACCTAAAAGCAATTCAATTCAATTCAATTATTCTAACAAAGAATTCGATTCAATTAAAATAAATATTTTCCTTTTATTTGCTTACTGGTAAAATAAAATACATTTTTGTTCGAATACATTTCCACAGGAAAGACAGAAGTAAAACAAAGGGATTTAACAGATAGTTTTAGTTTATCTTTAATTTAAAATAAGATATATTTGTATTCATTAGTTTAAATTTGAATTTTCCATTATTTGTTCTGCTTGACTATATTTTATTTAAACAAAGTGCATAACAAGGATAATGAAAAGCAATTTGAATGTGAGTACCGATAGAACCACAATAGTACTAGTGAGTCTCTCATTAAGCGTTTCCAATTTTTAAATAAAACAAAATGTGTAAGTGACAGTCAAAGTCGCTGTAGTCTATTAGGTAGTATATTGGCTTATTAGGCGTGTGGTCTCGGCTCAGACTTCTCCAACAAATCGAAATATGAAAAATGTTACTTCGCACAATTCCCTCTCAGTAGATTTCCGGTGTAAAATCTGAGTGTAAATAAAATGGCCATGAAAAGTTTGTCAAAGTAATCTGTCGTCGACTTTAATGAGTCGAATTTAAACTGTAAGTAACACACACAACATAACAGGCGTGAGAAACTAGGTCGTAATCCTGACTGATGGGTTCTAATGACCAATTTTATATGTATGTATGTAGGAAGGAACTGGCCAACAAATGCTATCGACGAAAATAAGGAGAGTAAATGGCATTCGATAGATAATATAACGACATTATTAAAATCTCAATATGGTTTGAACAAGGAATTAGAAAAAAAAAGGAATTAGAAAAAGATTTCCGCACACTTTCTAGTGAGAGAAACCTCATTGTCAAGCCACACATACTCCGATTTTTGATAATTTCATTATGCCCATCTGATAGAAGTCTCACCATTACAACTTGGAGAATGAATGAATTTTTAAAAGCTTCTTTTTATTGGAGAGGGTTCTCACTTATCCCAACATGGGGCCGGAAATTATCCAGTACATTTTCTGAGACAGTGTTCATCGACGCTCGCTTGCTTATTAGTTAACTTTTCTAAGCCTCTTATAGAGCGAATTTTTTTCCATCTTATTGAAAGGTGGCAAATGTAACACCAACCCAGAAAACTTCCGATGTACCCCACTTTCCAAGACTATATTAAGTATGATAAACCATCATCTTGTGAAATATTTAGAGCCGCAGACAGTTTGGTTTCCGTAATGGCCATTCTACTGGTGACCTGTTGGCATTACTCTTGTTGGAATGATGGTGCCAGTATATCCGCCGATTTGATGAAAGTAAGGTGGTGATTCTATATGTTTTCAAAGCGTTCGATAGACTGTGACCTATTGCTTTTGATGTCGGTATTTCGAGTTTTCTTAAGGATCGCACTATACTGGATATTATAGATGGGATCAAATGAGTTCAGGCTGATTTCAAGAATACTGCAAGATTTTGTTTTTTCTTCAGTTCAATTTCTGATCTCTCTCTACTCTTTTGAAATATTTGTCAATCGTATTCATACTATCATAGGCCAGACCTTAAGAATGAGTCACTCACATCCGAGCTACAGGCAATCTCAGAATTGGGGCTTTCTGTGCGATAAAAAAAAATTATAATAAATTACTATACAACGCATATGTAATTTACATATTGATATTCTGAGTATAATTTTGCTCTGTTATGGGGTTTACACGTCATCAAGTAAGGCAAGAAGCAAAAGCTGCCACACAATAACGCTATAAACTTATTTATGTATTGACAGCAAAATAAAATTTCCTTTGAAAAATATCCTTTTGGTATACAGAATATTAAAGGCCTCAATTATTTATTGTAGACTTATACGTTTCCGTCAGCCTATAATAAATAAACAACTACATAAAAATGACATTACAAATTTATTGATTTTATTCAATTCAATTCATCATTAGCAAAGATTATCATCAGCATATGATAATAGTTTTAGCGTAATGCCATTTCATTAGGTCTTATTTTTTTTATTTTTTTCAAGAAATACTTATGAAAAGTATTACACATTTAGGACAGACGAGAAATCGGTGTACAATAGTTCAAATTTTCCATTAATATATATGTAATGAATTCAGTATTTTATACGACACATTACAGTCTTGTTCCTGAATACTTAATTAACCGCAGATTGAGCTTTGTATCAAAAATTATACATTTCAATTTTCGAGACTATATAACTTGAACAGAGAAAAAGTTAAATGACTGATATTTTTTAATTCGATTATATTGTAAATATCATTATTTGAGAATAAATAAAAAAAAATTTCAAGCAGGACTTAAAAAATTCATAAACTTTATAATTCTGGCTTATCATTATTATCATTTTTGGTACCTACGACTTTCCTGGGGATTCTTTACTGCAGTGTATGTAATTTTTTTAAGTTTTCCAAGATTTTGTGAAGTTTTATCGTAAATAATACATTATTTATGGTATTCAAGAAAGAATTGAAAGTTAAGTATTGGATGAAAGTGAAATAGGTTGAATTTTCTATTTTCGATTGATCTTCGTAGTCTAGTACGTAGCGTGTTAGCTTATTAGATACCAGACCAAGGTTCAAACCTTAGATCATTTATTTCTAATTTTCAACGATTTTGTATGTATGTATGTAATATTCCTTCTGCTGAAGACACTGAAAAAGAATAAAACAGAAGCTCGTCTTATGAAAGTATTGGCAGCAACAAACATGACAAAAGGATGTTTAGCGCCAAAGATGGTACTACTTGGAACAAAAAAACGTATGCCTTTAGTAGTTCTGAAAGAGAAAATATTACTAATTTTCACGAGCGGCTAGCTGTTTCTTGAAATGTTGTAGAGCCCTTCAAATTGTTCTTCTCATATTTATCTCACGTGACAGACAAACATTAGAAGTAAGTGTTCGTGCTATGATTTATTTCATTGTTATAACAGAAGGAGAGCAATTTGATCAACTATGTACGTATGAGATAACAGAATCATTCGCTTTGATAATGTGCTTCTCAGATGAGAAATGTACACCTATTACGACTTTTCGAAAAATGAGCTGAAAGTCTTTCAGCTTTTAATAATTCCAATAATTTTTTCGCTGTAGATTAGTAACTAATTGAATTTTATTATCGTAACAAATTTCTACCGCTACGGTTTCTCTGGGTGAAACGCGTGCTCCATGACTCTGCCGTATAGCACAGGTAAACTTGGCTTTGAGGGCCATTATTTAAGAGAACTCCACAAGAAATTGTGTAATGGAGTCAATAGGAACGATTTACTTTCAATCAAGGCCAAATGAAGTTGAGAATTATCGCCGAAAAGTGCTTACTGTTGAAAGTTAATTTTACCAATTGGTGGAAATGTTGTGTTCACCGTAGTCTAGTGGGTACACTACCTACCTTGGCTTTTTAGACGAGAGGCTACGGTTCAAAACCCTGGCTCAGGAATCTCCAACAAAGCGAAATATGAAAAAATATTTGTTCAGCGACTTAGTTTCAGAATACTGCTGGCAAAAAGTCTGGCCGTAAAGAAAATTGTCATTAAAAAGGTTTCTAAAATACAAATATTAAAGTACACATATTTATTCTTAGCAAAAACTTCCCACACGGGAAGAATGGGTTGCTGGAGCTATCGGTGACAGTGATAAAAAGATCTTCACTGATGGCATAAAAATATAATGTGGAAATGGATCTACGCTCCATTCCAATAAGGTGGCACTGAAAGGGTACAGCAGGAAAGGCAGAATTCGACTAGAGACCGGTTAGCACTCTAGCAGGAATTCTAACAGAACACTATGCTATTTGCTGTTTCTAGGACAAGCTCGGAAGTCGCCGTGGTCTAGTAGGTAGTGTGTTGGCTTATTAGACGAAAGGCCCGAGTTCGAATCCCAGGTCAGACATCAAAACGAAATATGAAAAAAAAATATTTCTTCGGCGACTTCCTCTAAGCAGATGGCTGGCAAAAACTCTGAGAGTAAAAATTGCCATGTAAAGTTTCTCAAAAATCTGTCGTTCGGAGTCGACGTTAAACTGTAGGTCCCGCCACTCATGTATAAAATTAACGCACACAACACGAGTGGTGTGAGAAGCTAGGCCGTAATCCTGACTGAAGGGTTGTAATGGCCAATTATGTATGTATGTAGGACAAGCTCGATCTGACCCACCAGGATTACTGCAGAAGCTGCCAGAATGTGGACGAAAAAAAAGCGGTACAGCATTTTTACTTGAGGGCTTGAATGTATTTCCAATCAGACATCGGTTTTTGGACGATAGGACGTCTAAAGTTCTAGGCATGGTGGCCGATTTCATTCGAAGCTCGGGGCATTCAAGCCTACCACTAGCGGGTAATGACAATGGGGCTTACCTTACCAAGTCCATTTGCCTGTGAACCGTAAGCTACCCGCTAATCTAATCTAACATAGCAAAACCAATGTTAACACTTTTATCTAAAGTGTAAAATATAAAATTAAATGCAGGAAAAGTAAAGCGTTTATAATGTATACCAATTCCTTTAACAAATTTTCCTTCTTAAAAAAAAAACAAAAATTTTAAATATAAAGTGAAGAAACCTTAATTAAGGCAAAATATTTTATGTAGTCTTAGCACGGAATGCATCAATTCTCAAAGACTTTAAGGGAAAAAACTACTTCTTCATACAAGATAAAATTTGTTCTAACCTGGTGCTGTACAGTATATACATAAGTGGTGGTCGTCTATTGAGTTTGTAGGATAATATTTCTAACACGTTATGTAACAATCCTTTTACAAATTTTGTAAAGAAAATTTGAAAATTTACTAAAATAACTTAAACATCCAAGACCAGTTAGAGAGAATAGTTTCCGGTTTTAAAACTGTACTAAATTCCTGGCTATATGCATAAAATTCTTGTTCATCAAGGCCAAGGTAGCTGTCATGTTTTGTCGTTGCTTTTTTACTTCATGTAAAATATTTGCCTTTAAATTACTACAGTAAATATTTTAAGAATTTCTCTTTGTTGTTGTCATTCATTTTGTAAAAGTTCCTCATCACAGCAGAGTATCCAAGCGATTTAACTTGTTTTCAAAGATTTTGTTTTCAACGTCAGACTACAAATTCCAAGGCAAATTTACAACATACACAAGTGTATTAACAAATTTCATAACTGACGAAAAGTGGAAGGCAAACGTAAATGGAAACGCTTTTGACAACGCCAGAACCAAAGAAAGACAAAAGCAATAAGAACCTTCAAAACAATTTCCAGATTCAAATACCATAAAAACGTGCGATTTTTATCATAACGTTGATCTGCCCCAAAAACCATAAAAAAATAAGCACATAAATGACCCTGTATTACAGAAACCTTTTCATACTTACATACATACATGCAGTATGTATACGTATATTTATGATAAATACTTTTTGTCTGCCTCTCGTAACACCCAAAGTGTAATAAGGGTAAGTAAGTATTCCCACATTCGCAAGCATAAAAATCTATTCTAATAGTTTATTGGCATTTGCCAGGCGGCGGTCTACTTTAATATGTTCGCGCAAAATAGTGCGAAATAAAATCATAAATAAATAGGTTGCGCCCAAGTGGCTGAAATAAAAGCCAAAGGAGGAATAGAGATATTTTCCAGTATATTGAATTTTATGAATATGTATGTATGACGTTTATTTTGCAAGAGTGCCTAGTCATATTTTAAATATGTAGGTTGTATTAAATTTTTATAAAATAACAGATATTATTTTTGTGTTTTTAACATTTTCTAGAAATAAACTAAGTTTGTTCAAAACGGAAACCAGAACTCATAAACATATCGTTGTCCTGTGGTACAACACAAAGTACCTGTAAAAATAATTCCACTAGATAATTTCCTACCAACAGTAAGGAAAGTTTTAATTTCTTTTCTTAAATAGCTGAGACTGCAACTGATAGTCTGCTGAAATGTATCCTGTATGTTATCCCCAGAGAAAGCAAGCCAATACTGAACATACCAATATTTCGTCTAATTGAACGGCCATCAAACGTTTGACGGAATTAATTGATTGCGACATGAAATATGCGGCAAGTAGCACCATCGTCTTGAAACCCAGCATCCTTCACATCAATACCATGAAGAGCGGGTTCAAAATGATCGGTTACCATGGTGCAATAGGTGTCTGTATTGACCATAATTGTTACGTTGTTCTCATTTTCAAAGAGATTTGTGCCAATGATGCCTCCGCTCCACAAGCCGCACCAAACAATCATTCGTAATGGGTGCATTGGCTTCTGTATGACCACGTGTGGATTTTCTGAGCCCCAAATGGTAATTAGGGCTAATTAAACGCCCATTAAACGTTTGCAGCAATAAATCGATTGTAACACTGATATGGTAGATACCATCATATAAGGTGGGCCTTTTTAAGTACATACATAATTGGCCATTACAACCCTTCAGTCAGGATTACGAACTAGCTTCTCAACACCACTCATGTTGTGTGCGTTAATTTTATACATGAGTGGCGGCGGGACCTTCAGTTTAAAGTCGACTCCGAACGACAGATTTTTTGAGAAGCTTTTCATGGCAATTTTTACTCTCAGAGTTTTTGCCAGAAATCCGCTGAGAGGAAGTCGCCGAAGAAATACTTTTTGTATATTGTTTTTGATGTCTGGCCTGGGATTCGAACTCGGGCCTTTCGTCTAATAAGCCAACACACTACCTACTAGACCACGGCTTTTTTAAATATTAAATTAAAAAATGCATAAGGACAAAAACAGTTTGACATTTTGTCAAATTTATTTCTTTGTTGTGAAGCACAATTGTTCCAGTTAGAAATGAAATATCATTTCATTCATATATAGCTGCCGCGGTTGGCCTCGCAGTACCTCATTCGTTGGACCAATTTTCGTGCACTTTTTCGAGAGTATGGGGTAATATCTCGGCAATGGCATAGCAAGTGCTGGTCTTCAAATGCTCAATTGTCTCTGGCTTATCGGCATAACATTTTTCTTTAACGGCACCCCGCAGAGAATAGTCTAACGGTGTCAAATAGCAGCATCTTGGTCAAACATTGTGGCAAGTTGCACCATTCTCTTGGAACAAAACATCATTCATATCAATATCATGTCAGCATTAGACAGAGGTGTTTGCACTGAAAGTGTGACCTTTGTAAATAAAGCTCATAGCGCAGAGTATCGAGTAATAGTGTGTTGTAAAATAATTAAATTAAATAATGTACATGTAAATGTGTTAAATAATGTAATTTTGTGAAATTTATTTTTTTGTTGTGAGGATGTGGAAGATACGAACTATGAAGATACAGACAATGATGTAACACTCACTATAATATAGCCTATAATTGTGGTTTTTGTATTTGCTTTGAGGTTGGAATATCTCGAAAAATTTACTCTTTTTAAAAATCCCTTACAAATGCCAATTGGAAATGTTTAATTCCAAATTAATGGGGTATATGTACTTTCTATTTACTTGAATTTGAAATATATTACTTACTAGCTGTACCCTGCGCGCTTTGCTGCACTACAAACTAAAATAAATTTGAAGGAAAGACATTGGACAAATATCCAATTAAGTTTGAATCATTTTATTGATTTTGTTTCCCGTTGTCCAGATGATTCAGACGAACGGGCCTGAGTAGTACGCATTCGATCAAGTGATTCATTGTTCAAGTGATTCATGCGAACGGATCTGTGCGGCATGTACTCGAAGATTTTTCAGTCTCAATGCTGATTCTGAGGCTAGCAATGCTCTTTTCTTTTCTTTTCAACACAGGATCAAATGCACAGTTTACGATTTAAATAATTTCGAAGAATTTTCAGTGGCGCCACCTGTCGGAAATTGGTTATACCAACTTAGAAACCTTCGTCGGCTCATGCGCAACAACTTTGCTAAAGATTAAATGCATAGTTTACGATTCCATAAAGTACATTCATTTTTATATATATAGATAATTTAAACTTGAAAAAAAAAAAATAAATAAAACAAAAGTCTACGAATTTAATTTTGGTTATATTTTTTCTTATTTGGTGAATTTTTTCACAAATGTTGGTTACAAAATTTTTTTCTTTCCCTTCTATCTTTCCCCCCGCGTCGTTCTTTACACTTTATTTTCTTTGGTTTTATACATCAAGAATCACAGATAGCATACTTGTAGGGGTAACTACTATGCGTATGAGTAATATATTTCAAATGCAATTAAATATTAAGTATGTAGTATGTAGCATACGTGGGCATGGCCCCTCGCTCATTTGGAATATCAACATAAAAAGTAGCCTATAACTCCTTCCAGACATACAGGAAGATACTGTGAAAATTTCAAGAAAATCGGTTCAGCCGTTTAATCGTCTATAAACTTCAAACATACAAACATACAATCAAACACACATTCATTTTTATATATAAGATACGTATGTATGTACATATATTACATGTACTGAAATAGTTACTCTGAAAAGTATGTAATAAAAAATCTTTGAGATTGTCATGTACGAAACTAATGGAATTAAATATCACTCATACGTCACATATGATCTCAGTACATATTATGAATTTTACATATCGGATATGAGCATAATGACAGTAAATAAAATGGTTAGCCATTTATAAGTTTAAATTTCAAAATCCAATAAAACAAAAATTCTTTGAAATTTCGTCAAATTTACTTTTTTATTGTGAAGTACAATTTTTGCGGTTAGAAATGGAATATTATTTCATTTCGTGCGCTATTTCGAGTGTATGTGGTTTTATCTCGGCAATTTCATCACGAATTTTGGCCTTCAAATACTCAATTGTCTCTGGTTTGTTGGCATTACACTTTTCTTTAACGGCGCCCCACAGAACAGAGTCCAACGTTGTCAAATCGTAACTATTGGCGGCCATTTGACTAATTAAATGGGCATCAAACGCTTCACGCAGTAAAACGATTGTGACATGAGATGTGTGCAAGTTACACCATCCTGTTGAAACCAAACATCGTTCACATCAATACCATGACGAGCGGGTATAAAAAAATCGGTTATCTTAGTCCAGCGGTCTGGGAACTTTTTTAATCATTACCCCAAAATATTTTTGTGTAAGTTGATATTACCCCATGTCGAAGAGCATATTTCATATTATAGCCCCCCATGATAATTTTGAAAAAAAAAATAACTAAAAATTTAATTTAAACATCATTCATACAATTTATCAATGTAATACCTAGTAATACATAACGGTAATAATAGTTATATAAGTAATATATATAACAAATTGAAACCCATTGGGGTACAATGAGGGTTGACAATTTGGGCTACTGTAACAAATTATAATAATAATAATGGTTGTACAAAAAAAAATTGGAATTGAAAAAATTAGAAAAAAAAGAATAATTGAAAACATTCTTCCTTCTCGTTTTGGAGAAATGATGTTGTTTCATGTTCGATACAATTGCTTCAAAATTGAGACCTTTTTAATATAATAGCGATTTGAATACAGTCTTTGGCGTTTAATCGATTTCTGTTCTTCGTTTTTATGTTCATTAGAGTGGAAAAGCCTTGTTCGCACAAATATGTTGTTCGCAATATCTTGTTCGCACAAATATGTTGGATACGAAAGTGTGGTTGCATAAATGTAATGGGACCTCTAGTTTATAAAAATAAAATTTATTTTGTTTTTAATTGAAACAAAAATTTTTATATTCTTAAACATGTAACAATTTCTCTAAGATTTATTTAATTTGTATCAGCAATTAGTTTATTGCTTTGATAATTTACTTACATTTGAATACAACATAGATTTCAACAAAAAAATACAAAATTTTTAAATAAAAATCTCCAGAAAAAAAATTAGTTTCCAATATGTACGGAGTATTTATTACATAAGGAGCTCTACCTGGATTTCAATTTTTTAATATTCAATTTACTCACTTTAATTATTTTCCATAAAATTCACTTGTAAGGAATTATTGAAGGCATGAATATTTTAAATTAAAAATATTTTGATAATCAAAATTTAATTCCTTAAAGGCAAATATTAAAACTTTATCTAAAATTTTTTTAATTTTTTTTACAAAAAAATTGGTCAAAAAATATAGTCTTAAGGAATAAAAATTTTTTCCAAAAATAATACAATGAATGAAATCTACTTTAATACCATAAACTTAGCAAAGTAAGTTTTCATTTTGTTCAAATAACAGTCTTTATTACAGTTAAAATCAATAAAAATGCTAATACAGAAAATAAAAAAATAAAAAAAACTGAAATGTGTATACGGTTTATGGTCCTGATATAGTAACCGTCAAACATACATAATATATACATCCATAATTGGTCATTCAGAAATACTACTCAGCTTCTCACAACACTCATATTATGTGTGTTAATTTTATACATGTGTGGCGGTACCTATAAGTTACAATTAAGTTCATGTCAACTTCAATTACTCTCTGAATTTTTACCAGAAGACTGAATTTCCAAAAGAAATATTTTTTCATATTTCGCTATGTTCGCAATGTCTGAGACAATACACTGCCTACTAGAGTATGATTAACATGTTCCCAAGTATTTCTTAAAATTTCATTTGCGATTTCATCCCCGAAATCCAATCCTGGTCCTAACAACATACCTCCAGAGTTATTGAATGCCGGCTACTTGCTAAGCGCAGAACAACTGAAAGTTCTCATATCGAACTTCTAGGATAGTGAAACTCTGTCAGCTACAGTAGTCCATGCTGTGTGGCTCGTGGCATATGCTTGTTGTAATCATATACCATCCAGTGCATACTTTGTCACTATTCAGTCATCTTCAGCTAAGAGGCCCATTTCAAAAAGAATTTCCAAGTGACACTATTTAGAACCTCATAGATTATTATAGACCTTTAAAATTTCGTGAAATTCCTTTTGGAAGACTCAATACTCAATATGTGACAGAAAGGAGGCACAGGAGCAGGCGTTGGATTTGAAAAGCTGTCCTAAAAGCAACTATGGAATGTGGAGGTGATTTATTGGCGGTGTGAGGTGCAGTAACCATTGCGAGATCTTCAAATCTTACATTTGCAGAAATAGTGATGGAAAGATTTTATTATTTCAATATTGTTACGAAAATGGAAATTATGTTATTAAAATGATAAACAAAAGCTACAAAAACAAAAACAATGGACTTGTTTACATGATAAACGAATATGCAAAAATATAGCAACAATATCAGTACAAAAAGGGGATAAACAAAGTAAACAAACAGGCAACAACAACACTGCAAGGACAAACGTAAACAAAATACACAAACAACAATAACGAAAACTACATATTTACATTTAAAGATATTTCGCGAAGGCAAAGTCATTCTCCTTAGAGAGCATTCATCAGACTGTTTACCCAGCGATATAAAAGGGCAAGACAAAACAGGCAACGGAATCAGTCTTGTGTGAAGACGTTTTGAGTGTGAAGAGAATAATCGTGGTTTGAAGATCTCCGTTGTAAAGATCTAACGAACGAGTGTAAAAAAGAATAACAAATAAAGCAAATTGTTGTTGTTTAAATCAAGTCGCCAAAGAATGGATTTAAAACTAAACACAAATTAATTTTTTATTTTATTTGCAATATACGAACTCATATTTTAAACGTTTTTAAAACAGTAAAAACGTAACAATATTATTAAAGAAAATTTTAAAATGAACGCTTAGTGTTGTGTTTTTACTTATCTATGGTGCCCAAAACCCAGGTAAAGAGTAGAGACAGATCATAGAGGCGGTCTGTCGTCCTACATATTTACCGTTCTAAAGGCCCATTCCCTTCCTTTCTAATAAGGTTTAAACTTTGGACATCGGTTGAAAAATGTTTGTGTAATAAAAAATTTGTGTGTAAAGTCAAAAAAAACCAGTTTTTATCAAATAAAACAAGTTTGGAATGTTCAAGAAATATAAAAAAATATTTTTTTGTTCTACTCAAAAAAACCACAACTTAGACTATGTCATTAGCTGGGTGTATTTAATTTTTTTTATTTTGTCGCATAGTGTAATCTGGTACTCCGTAATTTATACGCTTTAATAGAGTGTTTAATTTGAATCGTTTTTTGAGTCACCAATTTAAATGGTTTTCTGAGTTTTTCAAATACTGTGTTTTAGATTCAACATGTTCCACAATATGACCTTGTTGTGTGTCTCTTAAAATACTACATTTTGATGCTTTCCTTTTATGCATTCATAGACTTTTCATATAAAATTATTAACATGTATACGCCACAATACAAAGCACAGCATGGAGTCAAATAAAAGAAAAAACGTATTGATACCGTAGGTATACTGTTTGGTGTAATCCATTCATTTTGAATGTGAATCCTTTTTTATCCATTTTTATACAAAAAGTTTTGTAAAAAACTTTAGTCCGCAATACTTGTAAGTAATTTATGTTTTGGAGTGAAAAAATTTTTAAAATTGTTGCTTTGGTCAAATATTTTATTCATTTCATAAATATGTGATATTTGCTTAAAAGATATTTCAGGTTTTTTTTGGGGGAAATGTTATGATTTTTATATTAAAAAAAATGTTTTTTTTTTCAAAGATACAATTGAATTTTCATATCCATTTAATTTCTCTCATTTACAGTATTAATCATAAAAAACAGAACAACCTTAAAACTTATACATACATACATACATAATTGGCCATTACTACACTTCAGTCAGGATAATGGCCTAGCTTCTCGCACCACTCATGTTGTGTGCGTTAATTTTTATACTTGAGAGGCAAGACCTACAATTCAACGTCGACTCCGAATGGCAGATTTTTGAGAAACTTTTTCATGGCAGGTTTTATTATACTCTCAGAGTTTTTGCCAGTTTTGCAATGGTATCCATTGTCATAATCATAGTATTCGCAGATGACAGTGGATTAGACAATGTCGTTATCACTAAGGTATGGAAACAAAATCTGCACCAAATAATGACTTGTTCGGGATGCCGCTTTATGGCCTCTTGAGGAATAATAACATTCAAAATTCGACATTTTTGTTTGCTCATGTACACACTCACCCAAAAATGAATATTTAGAATACCCATTCTACTAAACAATTTTGTTATTTGCAAGTATTGTTGAATCACATACCCGTCCATGGTGATTGAATAAATTCATCTTTAACATGATGACAATTATCAACTGGCAAAGTTTGGGAACCCTGTTGGAATAACCGTTGTTTGGTTTTGTTACAAACCTATACTTGCAATTGGAATGTAAATTCCTTTTGCATAATTCACTTCTATAACCAATATGGTGTTATGCTCTACAGTTATACAGCGCACAGCAAAAGTCTGGGTACCCCAATATATTTTAGCAATTCATGAAATTTTTCATGAAAGCACGGTTTCAAATGCCAGATCAAGAATATCGAATAATACGAAGTTCAAAGAAATATTTCTTTGTGAACTGCTTCGGGGTAGATTTTTAGCAAAGCTCTGAGAGTAAATAAAATTGCTATGAAAAGTTTATCAAAAATTTGGCGTTCGTAACCGAATGTAAACTGTAGATATTCCCACTCATTCTTCAATTAGCACTTTCACCATGGGTGTTTTCTCAGCGAGAGTAAATAAAAAATTGCCATGAAACGTTCCTCATAAAATTTGTCGACTTTAAACTGTAGGCCCCGCCACTCATGCATGCAATTTAGCACAGGCCACATACCTGGCGTTAGAAGCTAAGTTGTAATCCTGTGAAACTTATATACTTATTAAATACTGATTATCTTAAAAATCTGTAACAGGAATTGTTCTTCATGGACACATTTTTTCATTTTGGTTTTTCTAACAACACCTAGTCCCACATAGCCACAGTGAGTATTTTTAAACTTCAAAATTTTGATTATTTCAGGGCTAATTTTGTTGTCAAAGAAAAGTCATCCTATTTTGTTTAGCGGGGCTTAATATACAGCCGTTTCATAATATGATTGGTATGGGTCTTATAAGTTAAATCTATAAACTCTGAGCACCAAAAAAACCTTCCGTTTCAGGTTTTCATGTGTCCTCATATAATACCGAAGAAGTACCGTAATATCCTTATTCTCCTTAAAGTGCAATATTCTTTTCTCAGTGATATAAAATAGGTTTGTTACTGTCTTCCTTATTGCTTAAAAAGAATGCATATGAAATTCTTCATTTTTTAATTTTGAAAATAAAAACAGTCCAACAGAGCTTAGTCTGGCGAATACAGTACTTAGTTTAGCATTGATCTTTGCCATTATTATAGTGGACTGGTGCCTTATTTTGATGAAACTATACTTTTTTCATTAATTTCAGAGTTTAAATGATGTAATAACTTAAGAGTTGACATGGACTTGCTAACTTTAATAGTTAGTAACGGCCACTTTGCTGAAGTTAGATCTGATAAATTAGTAGCCATTTTTCAGTTTGTGTTACCACATTAGAGTGGACAGGTATAGCATTAAACACACGTGCAAATAATAAACTTGTGTCATCATCATTGTCTGTTAGCAATTGACTCTAATTTTCATCGATAATATTCAACTATAGGATCCATTTCAAAATGACGGTGTACATGAACAAACAAAATTGTAGAACTTGCGACGATACCAATCCACGGACGAGCAGGGCGATATCGACTTTAGGCTGGCGGTGTCGTCGGCCCATATTTCTTTAAAAACAAAACAAAAAATTCACCGGCAACGGCAAGCACTATAATCCGATATATATAAACTTCTTTAGGCCAGGTTGCAATTGGATGGCTCTGAGTCCCTCACAGCTTATGACACATTGGATATTTTGTACGAGCGATTTGAGGACGTCGACATCTCACATGGCAGTGATGAGAACTGGCCATCAAGATAGTGCGATTTGATTCTGTAAGACTTTGTCTTGGGGGTATTAATAAGCCGCAGGTGAACACGAACATGCCACAAATCACAGCGGTCTGCAAAGGCAACATAATACTTCCTTTTGGTCATATTCAGCCTGATTTATGCGCCAGAATATCAGAAAATTTAACATTTCGAATGCTCTCTAACCAGAGAAGCCATAAGGAACATTTTAACGATGTGATATTCCACACATAATGGTATCAATAGGTCTTTAAAGCGTATAAAAAAATTTCGATGATATCTCGCACACTTCTTGTTTTATTTAAATTTTTAGATAGAAAGCTCTCAAAGAAATTCCACCAATTTAACTGTTCGCTTAACTCTGAGCCACTATACATTCCATTGAAACATCGTTGTGATGCTTTTTTGTTCTACTCTAACATGTAAGTTACGTTTGCCAGAGGTTTCTTAGCCCTAAGTTTTTGGCCAATATGCAATGTATTTACAATTTATAACACTATTTTGAAAATTTTCTACTTCTTTTACCACTACGGCGGTCGGCTTTGCAGCTTGTAAGGTCTCGTTGAATTTTTAATTCTATACTTTGTGGTCATAAACTAAACTAATTCAAATTCGTTTGAATAATTTTTCATATTTTTCTTTTTGATTTTCTTCTTCAAAGCTGCAAATTTAGTACTTCCAAGAGACGCCATAGTTACACTATTCTTCACATTTACCTTCAGAGTTTCCTTTATTTACTCTTTAAATATTTATGCAAAATTATCACAATTTTATTCAATTACCCCGAGAGTTAAAAGATTTCGTATACAAGACTGAGCAGAATTTTGTTTAATAACTTCGGTACTCTTTTCTGCTTTTGTTTGTTTAATTACGCTATAAGCGACAAAAGCAATGAGTTGGAAAAGTAAAGGTTTGTTTTATATTTAACCTGAATTTGTTCTTATAATTGCTTTAAAACAATACAAAATGCAAATACTGTGACTACAGAGTTCGTCAATCGTCTATCATTGTCAGAAAAATATTCTTTTTAGGTGCTAGTGACGGTAGTGAAAATAAAAATTAAACTCTGCATTCTGTAGATTGCAAATAAAATAAAAATAAATTTGTGTTTCTAATTGTTCGCACAATTGCGCGTGCCACTGTTTACAACTTGATGTAAACAACAACAATTTGCTTTGTTGGGTTAAAAGTGCTTTTGTATACTTATTTTGTGTACAATTTTGTATTTAACCTTGTTAAAAACAAATCTCATTTTTCTGTTATTCATTGTCAACATGTTGCGTTTTAAATAATTTTTTATAGTAATATTTAAAACAAATTTTTGCAACAGAAAAACTCAACGTAAGAAAGAAAGCAATATAGTTCCAAATGTCAGTATTTATGTACGAAGAGTCAATCAATTTAAGATAAAAAAATTTTAGCAAAATTGCTAAAATGAACGCTCCTTATGTATGCATCACTAAAAATGTTATCAACTTAATACCTATAATAATGGATGACCATGGACGTATGAGTACTGTTAAATTACCAAAAAAAATATCACTCATACGTCAAAGCGTTATTGTTGAAAGCAAAGAACCATGCAGGGTAGGTATTCGTTTTTAGATCACAAAATTTAATATTTTAATACAAGCCAATTCTGTGAATAAGAATTATTGTAAATTACTGAGCTATTCTGGTCAAATATAATCTGTTTTGGTGGATTTTGCTAAAAAATTAACTAATTTCCAGCGTGGATAATGTGTCGAGCCTTTTCATTCGATTTGAAACAAACTGAATTGAAAGGTAGAAATTGCTTCCCACATTACTCATGTTGTGTATGTTAATTTTATCCATGAGTGGCTTGACCTACAGTTTAATGCCGATTCCGAACGACGGATTCTAGAAACTTTTCATAACAATTTTATTTTAATCTCAGAGTTTTTACCAGAAGACTACTGAGTGGACTTAGCCGAAGAAATATCTTTTCATTTTTCTATTCGGTTGAGATGAATGTGCCAGGTGTTGAACCAAGGCCCCAAGTCTAGTAAACCATCACATTACACACTAGACTACGGCGACATTGAAAGCAGTGTATGTATGTACTCAAAATACCTTCCTTTACCATACAGAAGCTAAAATTTAAATTCTTCAAGCAAAATTTAAATTCTTGTAGGGAAATTGAAAATTTCTTTGTAAAGAAATTGAAAGTTTGTTGAGGGTTGACTAATTCTGAAAGCAATGTAACGTATGGTGGCGGTAATATTATTGTTTGGATGTAATTTACCTTTCATGATGCTACATTACTATGTCGTATACAAGGGATTTGGAAACTTACTGATTATGTTACCATTCATTGAAATTTCATGATACATTCTGAAAAATAAAAATATTTTTACCTTTTTAAAAACGTTTTAAATATGAGCACGTAGATTGCAAATAAAAACAAAAATAAATTTGTGTTTAGTTTTAATTAAATTCCTTATGGTTACTTTGATATGTATTTCAGCAAAATATTGGGCCTGAACATACTGCACAGTGTGCACTATGTGTGTGGGTGTACTGTACTAGTCCGCACTGACTACTGATCAAATGCGATTGAGAATTTGTGGAATATGATGAAAACAACAATCATAACAGTAGTAAGATATTGTGGCAAAGGGCTGCAACGTTGTTACATATTCAGATTGTTCTTAGGATTATTCAGAAAGGGGATTGATAAGCGTTTGATTAAATTTAAGTGAACAGAGTTTCACTTTTGAATTAGTATCGAATGTACACTGAAAATTAATTTTTACATTAAAAAAATTCGTTAAAAATAAATATTTATGAAGCAAACATATTGCAGTCTTATTAGGAATTCAAAATATTTCAAAGTTTTCTTTACTTTCCTGCGGCATAATTTCCTTCCAATTCCGCACAGTTGCATAAATTTTCTCATCTAATTGCAGTCCTTTCCGGCACTTTAAAGTAAGTTCAGAGTTATTACTCTTATTATTTAAATCCTTTCTTTGGAGATTTTCTTTCCTGTTTTAAGTTTGTTTTAGTCTCACTTCCTCATCGTTACGAATACCAAGTTAAAGGAAAATACATATAAAAAGGGAAACTTTTACTTTTTCTAATTGAATTTCAAAATAAATTCCATACATTTTTTTGATTTTTTGAAGCAAATTTCAAAAATAAAAACATAAACATGCAGAAAAGTTCTGCTGCTGATGCATTCTTTTTTTTTCTCAGCTTATAGTTGTTCTGATGTTATGACTGCCTTTTCCTTTTACTTGCTGAAAAGAAAATAGTTCACAACTTACAAAAAAAAAAAGTGGGGTGAAGGAAATTTTTATGTAACATCAGCATTTATTACAAACCATTAGAGCAACTGCTGAAGCGGAAATTAATGCAACGACAATGACAGGAATACTAAATACAAACAAACTGCAGACTGCAGAACCTTATTTGCAATGAAGTGATTTCAAAATAATATTGATTGGTTATTACTACGTTTTAAAAAAGTTTGATCATTTACTAAGCCATTGACATAAAAAGTTTCGTTAATTAGAAAATAAATAAAATGTCTGAAAACCATCTCTTAAACATTTTGAACAAAGGAATTTGATTGAGCGAATTAGTTAAGTGAATTAAAGCGATCAATTGCCAGAAATTAAAGTGTGTAGTACATGGAAAAAATAAAGTAAAGCATTACGCTAAAAGCCCGCTGTTTGTAAAAAAATGACATCAAAGCTTAAATAGACGGTAAGCATGTTGGAAGGTCAAATATCACACAACTCAAGCGCGTGACCGAAGACATCAAGGAAGAGTCACCAGTATTCGCCAATAGATGTCGTGTTTAATTATGATATTGCCATTCTAAGCACTCTCTTCATGATCGGCTAGGGATTAGCTTCAGTTGATTTAGTGATTGATTGATTTCAAAATATTGTTACGAAAATGGAAATGGTGTTACATCGTTTAACATTATTTATTTATTTATTTATTTGTTAATTAATTACAATACAATTACAAATTATATTATAATTATATACGAGCGGAGTAACTTGACCATATGCTCGGTGTAATGTCACAGACCAGAGTCTCTGGTGGGAATCGAACCCACGACCCTCACGCTAATAGTCTAGCACACTACCCACTAGACTACCAGGGCATCCCGTTTAACATTAAAATGATAAACAAAAGTTACAAAAATAAAAACAATGGACTTGTTTATATGATCAACGAATAAACAAAAATATAGCAACAACATCAGTATAAAAAAGGGTTTATAAACAGGCAACAACAACAGTGCAAGGACAAACGTAAACAAAATACGCAAACAACAATAACGAAAACAACATGTTTACATATATAGAGATTTCGCGAAGGCAAAGTCACTCTCCTTCAAGAGCATTCATCAGACTGTTTACCCTGCGATATAAAAGGCAAGGCGGAGCAGGCAACGGGCGAGAAAGAATTCAGTTAATCCAGTGTGAAGACGCAATGCTTGTGAAGGGAATAATCGTGGTTTGAATATCCGTTGAATAATCGTTAAAGCAATTGTTGTAGTTAGCATCAAGTTTTGAACAGTGGCACATAGAATTGTGCCAACAATAAAGGAATTATTGAAAAATGAACACAAATTTATTTTTATTTTTATTTGCAATCTACGAACTCATATTTTAAACGTTTTCAAAAAGGTAAAATCGTAACAATATCAAAAATCTTTTAATGTTAAAAGCTATGTCATCAAGTTTCTCCTTTTCTTCCCTATCTCAGCAGCTTCTGCAGAAATCTATTGCTAGATTTCAAAGACCAATGTGCTTGCCATGCGTGCCCATCATACAATGCTCCGTAGTGACTCCGACATTTGGAGCTTAGCAAACTTTTCGTGCATATCTACCCTATTCAATTTTTGGACAGAATTTCTGTGTTGTTATGTTTTTCTACGAACTCGCTCATCTGGCACTGACAGAATCCTCGACTGCATTGTCAATTAAACGCTGGCAGGTCTTCATGGAGACTCCTAGAATTGTGTACTCATTGGAGGCTTCTTTGAATTCATTAGGTTGAATGGAAATATTATTTGTATTCCTAATAATTCTCGCTGCAGCCTGTATTTTCGATAATTCTATTTAAAAGACCATGCAGTGATTCGGTAGTTTTATGGACTGTATATCAATCGATTCTGAAAGGAATTCGCCATCCAGAGTTCCATTAAATTCGAAACCATCAGTCACAATTTGTACAGATTTTGTTTTTCTACAAGGTTCCCTGTACTATTTCCTCATAACTCCATATCCGGAATGGATGTCCTGAGTTTTATTAAGAAGTTGAATTGAATTGAATCGTAAAGTCACTTCTCTCGACAGTGTCAAATTTTTTCAGGACTATTGCCTGACCTAAGCTTAGCAGCCGTACCCTTAAAGTAAAGATCAAGCTGAAAGAAGCATAAAATTATCTTTAGTACTTCCGTAGGTGATACATGTGTATTTCTAACCGCAGAATAAGATTTAAGTTACTCTGTTAATGGTGTTTGGTTTACAAGTACAAATTAGAATTTTACGATAACAATTTACTGCAACCACTATATAACGGGTTTTATTTGAAGCATCGGTTATTTCTAATCTAACAATACTTATGCCATTCATTTCTATCACAAAGTATTCAGTATATTACCTCCACTGAACGTAATGAATCGATTTACTCTTGAGAAAATCGATCGAATATATTGGGCGATCGAGAAACTGTATGGATGATGTTGATTTTGCCTAAAAAAATTTTGGTGGGTATGTTAATAAGCCAAAGTGCTGTATTTGGTCCCACACGTTGTCTTAAAGAAGCCAATTTACCCGCTACGAGTGACTGTTTGGTGTAACTTGTGGTTTGGAGGGATAATTGGCCCATATTTTTTTGAAGATTAGGACGGCGCAACCATTACGATCAATATAGGCATTTATCACAGCATGATAACCGAATTTTTTGTAACCGTTCTTCATGGTATTAATGTAAACGATGTTTGATTTCAACAGGATGGTGTAACTTGCCACACATCCTATGTCACTATCCATTTATTGCGTCAAACGTTTAATGGCCGTTTAATTAGCAGCAATGGTAATGTCTATTTGCCACCAAGAAGCGGCGATGTAACACCATTTGAATATTTTCTGTATGGCGCCGTTAAAGAAAAGTATTATGCCGATGAACCAGAGACAATTGAGTATTCGAAGACCAATATTCGAGTTGCTATTGCCGAGATACGGCCCCAGACACTCGAAAAAGCCCAAAAAAAATTGGTACGATTGAATGAGGTGCTGTGTGGTACCGGAACAGTTGTAATTCACAGCAAAATAATAAATTTATCGAAATTATAAATTATTTTTGTTTTATTGGATTTTAACTTTTAAATCAAGCACTCATTATATTTACTCACATTATGCTCATTAGGCTGACCCGTTCTTGAATGACAAAAGTCGTTTTTTCAGCTACACTTTCGCAAGAGGTATAAAAATTTGCGTAATTTTACACAGATTACGGTAAAGGTAATAAAAATCGCAAAAATGGCAAAATTACATGCCATCTTGAGGGCTCTACTTTCGAAAACGTTTTTACAAACCTGAATCCTATGCTTAAAATAAAAAATAAAAAAACGAGATACAAATTTATTTTATTAATATATTTTATACTTGCAATTAATGTACAAGAAAATAAAACTTATAATAAATGACCAAAACTTAAAATTTGAGCATATTTTTTTTGACCAAAATTTGGCGATTTTTTCCGGAATTTTTTTTTATAAAAAACTCGTTATAAACGGTGTACGTTATAAACGAACTCCTCTGTGTCTAGCAAATTCGTAGTCGCCAGTAAAGTGTTTTTATTATACATAGTCGTGGCATATTTAGTTGAGGTGTCGAAATTAAGGATAGCGAAATATAATCAAACTTTGAAGATTGGTAGAACCCTGAAGATATAGTTTCATTTTATTTTTAATATCATTTTGGTTATCTACGAGCAATTACGCAAAATTTAGGAGGTCTTGCGTTAGGGAAATCTAAAAAAAATTTTTTCGGGAAACTCTAATGCTCATACATATTTAATATGTAAAATTCAAATTCTTGACAAGTACATAAGTATGAGTGATATTTAATTTCATTAATTTCACATTCATTTCAAATTTCTTATTGCATACTTTTCAGAGTACCTATTCCAATGCATGTATGTAATATGATGCGTATGAGTATTATATTTCAAATGAAACTATGATATTACAATTCTGATGGATTTTTAAAAATTTTACATTTATCAAGATATCCAACAAATCCCAGTTATATTCTAAGGGGTGATTTTTTTAGACCTATAGAAAAATTAAAAAAAACACATAAAATTCAGAAAAATGCATGAAATCTTTATTTGAATCGATAGTACGGTCCATATAATTTAATGTTTGGAGATTATTTCATGCAAATGTTGACCGCGACTGCGTCTCAAATGGTCCATCCGCTTAGTCCAATTTTGGCATACCCTTTCCAACATTTCGGCCGGTATCTCACAAATAAATGCTTCAATGTTGTCTTCCAATGCGTCAATTGAAGCGGGCTTGTCTGAATAGACATGAGCTTTAACATAGCTCCACAAAAAATTGTCTAAAGGCGTTAAATCGCACGATCTAGGTGGCCAATTGACCGGTCCCGAACGTGAAATAAAATGTTCACCGAACTCGCCTCTCAATAAGTTTATTGTTACGCATGCTGTGTGGCATGTGGCACCGTCTCGTTGAAACCACATGTCATGCAAGTCAACCTCTTGCATTTGGGCAAAAAAAAAAGTTGGATATCATCTCGCGGTACCGCTCACCATTCACAATTACGTTACAATTCGTAGCACCTTTGAAGAAGTACGGTCCAATGATGCCACCAGCCCATAAACCGCACCAAACTGTGAATTTTCCTGGATGCATTGGTAGCTTTTGCAATACTTCTGGCTGATCTTCACTCCAAAATCGTCAATTCTGCTTAAGGACGTATCCATTGAGCCAAAAATCAGCTTCGTCGCTCAACACAATTTTTCGATAAAGCAGTGGATCTTCGGCCAACTTTCCAAGAGCCCATTCACCAAAAATGCTGCGTTGCGGTAGGTCGTTCGACTTCAATTCTTGCACCAGCTGTATTTTGAAAGGCTTCACACCTAAATCCTTCCGCAAAATTTTCCACGTTGTTGAGCAACAGAGGTCCAATTGCTGCGAACGGCGACGAATCGATAATTGATTGTCATCATTAACACTGGCCGATACAGCTGCGATATTTCCTTCAGTTCGCACTCTACGTAAGCGTGTTGGTGGTTTAATGTCCAACAATGAAAATTTGGTGGGAAATTTAGTCACAATAGCCCGAATAGCCGCTTCAGTGGGTCGATTAAACTGACCATAAAATGGAAGAAGCGCGCGATGAACTTTCTTAACAGAGCACGCATTTTGATAATAAAATTCAATGATTTGCAAGCGTTGTTCGTTTGTAAGACGATTCATGGTTAAATTATAGACCAAACTGAAGATGTTTGACAGTGAAACAAAACACGAAACGTGCGTGAGCTGTTTAAACCAGTGTTGCCAAACAGATAATAGCTAAAAAATCACCCTTTAGTAGTTACTACATCATGGACTGTATCTTCAGAGCCTGTATCTTCCGCAACTTCACAACAAAAAAAATTAATTTTGTAAAATTTCAAACCGCTTTTGTTTTATTGCATTTTTAAATTTAAACTTTTAAATGACCCACCATTTTTGATACTACAGAAGTGCATTTTTTACTTTTGGCATAATTAATTTATCTTTAGCCAATTTATCAATCAATAGGTAGCAATTACTGGTCTAAGCACAAATGCAAAGTATCTGCATATAAAGTAACAAACTTTCCTCGTACAATATTATACTTAGTTCTGTAAAATAAAAAATAAAAGAAATCAGAAACAAAAAACAAACCAAACGAAACCAAACACTAAGACTGTAGCATCCGAACAGTGACAAAAGAGCGTACATCTAGAATGAAATTGTGGTGATTGGTTTTTGCGGTGATGTTGAATATGTATATCCCGGTAAAGTGTATTTGATTAATATTTAACTTGTTTGTCACTTACTGACGAATGGTTTTCGATAAAAGCTTTACTTGTTGTAGAGAAATTGGAAGAAAAAAAAGGAAAAATAGATAACATATATAAAAAATACAACAACAAGTGAAAAAATAAAATTAAAATAAAAAAGTTTGCTGGCAGAGCAAGAAGCAGTAGAAAAATTGTAAATTTTACAATAATTGCAGACAAAATGTACAGTGATGAACAAAAAGTTCGATAATTTTTTTTTTCCTGTTTTTATATTCCTACTTCTTTAAAACTAATATCACATCCCTTCTGGCATTATTTAAATAAAATCTGACAAATCGAAGAGTAATAAATTTTGGAATCAAGTAATTAAATTTGGTTTATTAAACTCACTGTGTAGTCTGAGTTAAGTCAGCAAACGCCCTAAAAATTAACTCTCTTTAGGCCGATGAGTTCCTGTTGTAAAATCAATCTATCTTTATTTATGTAACATTGCACAAGCATCGTGATAGTTCTATTGAGGTATAGTCTCAGGTTCCCCATGCATGGGCAATGACAGAGAAATTTCTTCTATGTTCCCCCTCTTTCTTGTGATTATGGCCCTACTCAGGTTATTATGAGATATTCCCGCCTCTATACTATTACGAAAATTCAAACTATGTAACATCGTTTAACATTAAAATTATAAACAAAAACCATGAGTATGAAAGGAAAGGGGATAGACAAGTAAGGGAGAACGTAACAACAAGTAATGTGAACAAAATACACAAACAGTGAGAAGGCGAAACCAAGAACGTTCGACTTCAAGAACCTTCATCAGACTGTTTACGTGGGCATCAAAAAAGGAAGACGAACCAAGCAACGAGTAGTAAAAATTCAGTCAGTCTTGTGTGAAGACGCATTGCGTGTGAAGAGAACAGTCGTGGTTTGAAGATCTCCGTTGTAAAGATGTGCGCTGTAAGCAAAAAAGAATAGCCAACAAGCAAATATTGTTGTATTCGTGAAGTTGTAAACGGTGGCACACAAAATAAAGAATTTAATTGAAACTAAACACCATTTTATTTTTACTTTGTTTGCAATCAACGAACTCATATTTAAACGTTTTTCAAAAAGGTGAAAACGTGACAATACTAATATACTCAGCGGCCAGTGTTCTATTATCTCTGTTATAAGATTCTTAAATTGGATTCAGTTTAATATTAAGGAAAATTTTTTCTGTGTATCACAATACTTCTAGATTTGTTTCGTTTTCGTAAAATTGTCTTAATTTTTCCAACTTGCCTTTGCAAATTAGTAAAGTTTATGGAAGATCGTGTAGTCGCCGTAGTCTCGTAGTGTATTTGCTTATTGGAAGTGAGACCACTGTTCAAAAACAAATAACAAAATATGAAAAATATTTCGTTGGCGATTTTCTCTAAGCAGATTTCTGGCCAAAACTCTGAGCGTAAATATATTTGTAATGAAAAATTTCTCAAAAATCTGTCGCTCAGAGTCGACCTTAAACTGTAGGTCCCACGACACATGTATAAAATTAGTATACACAAGTGGTGTGAGAAGCTACTTAGGTCGCAATTCTGACTGAAGGTTTGTAATTAATGACCAATTAGGGATGTATGTATGCATGGTCTATAGTTTCGTCTTCATCGGAACATTGGGAACAGTTTTTAGCTGTCGTCATGTCTCATAATAATTAATTATAAAACTTCATTGTAATTAAAATATACTTGCCCAAATAGATATACTTTCCAACTTCTTTGCGATTTCAGTAAAAAGGTATTTCTTGCATGTCTTCATAGTTGGCTTTAGTAAGTTTCTATCTAGAGCACTAAATAAGGCTTCCTATTTTCAAATTAAAAAAAATCAATAAAAGTTTTTATTCATTTGAAACACCTATTGGCGCCATTATATGTGGAACATAACATCCTTCAAATATCAAAACTACTATAATCTCTATCCAGATCAAATAAATATGTCTAAGAGTGAAGAATGTATGTATGCTTTTCCAACATGAAACAATTGTTGCAGATTGAGGAGAGTTGTTGTTCAGAAATTTAATCAAAACTTGAAAAAAATTTTGTTCTTCAAAAGAGAAGTGTACATGTGTCACACCTTTCATATTTTGACTCCACCACACAATAAGGTTGTGAGGAGTCACTGCAGTATAGTAGGTGGTATGTTGGCTTATTAGTGTCAGGCGGCTACGTCTCAGCCGTCTCATTTCCGTCAAATACTCTGAGAATTAATAAAATTGCCATGATAACTATCTCAAAAATCTGGTGCTCGGCGTTGATTTAAAACTGTAGGTCTTGCCACTCGTGTATAAAATGAACAAACACAACATAAGTGATGTGATACTTTTGCAATGAAAGATTGTAATACTGACTGAAGGTTTCTAATGACAAATTATGTTGTGTATGTATGTGCCTCAAAAAAAATTTTTTTAGTAAAGGAAAGCTATCGGGTTATCCATTTCGTGGTTTCAAAAGTATGGGACTGGAATTCGACATCTGTCAAACTAAGTTGTGAAACCATTTTTTTTCTTTTCAGTTGAAAGTCAAACATTGACGATAATGGATCACTTAACTATCACACAACGCATAAAAATTATCAAAACCTACTACAACAATGGTGATTCTGACACAGCCACGTTTCGTGCTTTAAGAGGAGATTATGGTTTACATAATCGTCCAACTACGCAAGAAATTGGCAAAATTGTGAAGAAATTTGAAGAGACTGGAGTGGTTACAAATATTGAAGGGCATGTGCATCATCGTATGTATGTTGTTGATAATCTTGTCCAGGTCTCTTCATTTCAGGCATGAATCACCCTATACCTACCGATAAAATTCCATTGTATCGAACTGGAGCTGAGGTATTATTTCCAATATTGAAATAAAAGTTGCCAGAATATGTCATAAGTCTCTAATAAACCAAAATCTCCTTTCTAGCAGCAGAACAGTTCTGCTCTTGAAATTGTTAAATATTTTTCCACCACTGCCTTTTAGCAAATGCGCTGCACAAACTGTGTAGAAAAAAATTCTGTATCTCGTAGAAAATTTGTCTCCCTATGTGAACGTCTGTTACGAATATGTACACCAAAATGTATACGTATATTAGGATGGTGTATCACAATATAATGTATATTTTATTTCAAGTTACGTTTATGTTCCTCTATGAACATTATTTTTCAATTTATCGCTTTATTTCGTCTTCAGATAGGAGTTTTTTTAAATCGATTTTCTTTTATCGTCTTAATGGCATAATTTTAAAGTAATTTATTTGTACATTTTTCTTCTATTTTTATATGTGTGTGTTTTTTTTTATATAAAACGATAAGTCAGTAGGTGTTGTTAACGTAAATCGTACAACAATCTTCTTCTCTTGTTATGTTTTAAAAATCAAATAAAATATTAAATGATTTTGCTGTTGAGGTAAACACTCCTGAGTGCTGTATAGTGTTTGTTTCATTAAAGTATGATAACTACTTACAAATTCAAGGAAATTTATAATACGATCTAGTGTTTATTAGTCTAAAGAAAATAAATTTCCAGAATATTACGTAATAAAGTGCAATCTTGAGGAACATGTGTCCTTATTTCTCTTGTACACATTCCGTTGAAGTAGAGGTAGAGGTAGAACCGCGAAACTCAAAACACATTTCAAACATGTTCTAATTAATTAATAAAGTCGGATATCCTACTATCAATATACATACACCTTCGCTCTCTCCCGTACATTGCCGAAAAGCCTCAAAGTAGACTCTAAGGAACCGACACATACATACATACATTGTATTCCGTGGTCGGTTGGATATAACTGTCCCAAAAAGTAAGACGATCGAATGGAGAGAAGTGGAGTGCACCGTCTTAAGAATACTTCATTCGACAATTGAAAAATATGCTAATTCCAGTGAATATCATATTGAATTATCTCGCACAGTATATCAAATGCTTTTAACTGTCAAATATTTCTATCACTTATAGTTGCAGATGACATAATGTTACTGTAGTGCTTATCAAACAATATTGGGAGTTTTGCTCACTAAAATCAACGCTAATCTTACATATATACATAATTGGTTATTACAACCCTACACCCAGGATTACAACCTAGTTTGTCACACCACTAATGTTGTATATGTCTGTTTGTACATGGGTGCCAGGACCTAGAGTTTAAAGTTTCTTTCGAATGCCAGATTTTTGAGAAACTTTTCATGGCGATTTCATTTTTCTTTCAGACTTCTTGCTAGAAATCTGCTGAGAGGATGAGGCTGAAGAAATATTTGTTCGTGTATCATTCCGTTGGAGTTGTCTGATTCGGGGTTTGAAGCATGGCTTCACGTCTAATAAGCCAACACACTTACTAGACTAGACTAGACCTCGTAGACTATGGTGACTTCAATGCTAAACATACGACCTAATTTGGTGATTGACTGTATGGCGAACGCAAGTGAGTGATTAAGCGTGTTAAGCATTATCGTCTCAGTCTCCAATCGAAAGAATATGAACGTAAAATATTATTGTCTTCTACACAAGAGTAGATAGGTTTAGATATAGAGGGAGAAGGTCTTTAATCAAAATTAGGAATACAGTTGACCATAAATTTTGAATGAACTCATTTGATGGTACCCATCTGTAATAACCCGTACGGTGTGATCCTTGAGTAAGTTCGAAAAAATTCGAGAAAAGTTACTCCAAAAATTAAATATATTATATAACACTAGTTGACCCGGCGAACTTCGTCCCGCCCAAAATTGATTTTTTTATCACATTATATATTTATTGTAATAATTTATTGTAATAGCGCTGACGAAGTTATATATGTAAATATGTAGTTATAAACCATCGAATTAGCCGACTTATAGGTATCTCTTAAAGAGGAGGGAGGGAGGGTTGTCACGCCCATTTTTGGTGAGTTTGTCGATATCGACTCTACGAACTTACCTACCAAATTGAATTCGTCTACGAATACTATGTCCCTAAATATTCAATTTTAACGATTTGCCACGCCCTCTTAACATTGTCCGATTCTCAGATGTACCCCATATGCACACAAAATTTCATGCAAATCGGTCGATCTATTTCGGAGGAGTTTAACCACTAACACCGTGACACGAGAATTTTATATATTAGAAGATATAACATTAATATACATACATGGTATATGTCACATAAATCATGCAGACTTTGATCGATGGCATAGGTAATGTTAGCTTTGAGGGCTGCTATGGCTTGTATCTTATTCGCATACATAAGCGGCTTGAAAACTCCACAAGGAAATGCTTAAGGGAGTCATATAGTGCAATTTCCATTACATGAGATGACCATACTCTCATATCTTTTGTGCAGAATATCCAATGCGGAATGACTTGTTTGGCATATAGAGCCGAACCACATGTCGGTAGTATTCAGGTCATTTAACTCTACAGAATCTATTCCATTAAAGAAGTTAATAACCATTGTAGTTATTGACAATAAAGTAAAACATCGATGTTTTTTCGATGTACTACATGGCAAAGAACCACCTTCACAAACCGTCAACGGTGGTTGCGAGAAAAGTTATCCTGAGAAGGGAAACCGTTTGCTGACCATCTGAAATTTTTCTTATTACGAATTTGTGCACCACCTATTACTATGTCTCCATTACCCATAAGTTTTGTTTTTCGAATTATTAGCAATGCTGTTGCTCATAAAGAAAAAAGCTATTGGTTTGTTCGGTATAGACAAAATCGTTTGCTTATGTAATCCCTTCTCCGATAACTTCTTTAGAAGTACTAAAAACTATATTTGACATTGCCATTCCACTTGAACATTCTGTACTATAGATTCTGTTATCTTGAAACACTAATTTCGACAAAAAGTGGGTTTGAACAGGACATACTGGTACCTAAGGTGCATCCCATATTTATAACATCACTTGTATTCTTAAAGTTCCAAGTCTGTGATAATGTTGTGAAATTTAACAAAATCCGAGCAATTGGTGAATACTATATTGTTGATAGTTTTTATTTTAAATAGAAAAAAACATTGAAACGTTAAAAATTCCCTTTAAAGTGCAAGGATTCGTATTCCTTGCAACAATTTAACTTTCTTTCAAATTGCCAAACAATAAAGTGGCATACAACACTAGCACTTCTGGGTATTATAAGTGAATAAAAGACTCCAATTATGGCACCATAATTGAAAATAAAAAAGAAAAATATGAAAACCCTTTTTCTTCTTTTCAATTGCTTTTTTATGTTTTTCTTTTGCGAATGTAGAAAAAATAAAAATCTGTGATTATTTTGCTTCTTAAGTACTGAAATAAAATTAAAAGGCATCGCCTGCAATAGCATATGCTCTGTAAAGTAAGGCATGTCCACTAGTAAAAGTAAGACATTTTTCTCTCAACTATACTTAAAGCTGTTTCTTCTTCAGTGTGTGAACGGAGACATGCATTACGAAATTATTCGTTTCATTTCAAAGTTTAGCCCAAATGCACTTATTTTTTGGAAGATAATATTCAAGAATATGTGCATGTGTGTTTGAAAATAAACTTTAATGGACAAAAACTGAAGGAGACTAGTTTTAGAGACTTAGAAAGTAAGTTTTAAATTTAAAATTTAATACGCGTACCCTTGAAACAGAATAAAGTAGTTGCAATAGAAGCTGCAGCTCACGACGTAATGAGTAGCGTGGCAAAAAAAAATACCAACAGCATAATGAGGCTTTCTTACATGCGACCAAATAACCTCCTCGTATGAAATTGTATAATAAACGCATATCCAATTACATATATATCTCCAACAAATTAAAGAAACCTTCATGGAAACCCCCCTTATAACTTATCGAGCGTCAAAGTTCAAAAATTTGAATTTTTTGCTTCAACTGCTACTGCAGCGACTGCTCCATCTACGTATTCTGTTGACATCAATTTAAAAAGCTGTTTTTAACTTTTCACAGCTTGCAGCGTTATCAGTTACGTGGTACTACAGCGACTATTCCGTTCCCCACTTAAACAAATTTTGTTTTCACTAGTGGGCTTCGTAAGCAGAATATTTATAGAACATTTTTGAGGTTAGAATTTATGAGAAGGGCTTGATAATAGCGATACAAACACTATTTTTATGCCAATTCTTTTGTCTCACAAACACAGCATTTTCATAAACAGGGTCGCATAATTTTGAAGCGGCTCCATCCGCTGATAACAATAACCAAGCTCCTAGGTGTCCACCATAAACTGTACAGCTGATTAGAAGAAAATATAAAGCTTTCTTGATTATTGTGTGAAAGTGAAAGACAGTAAGGAAACCCCAGCAAAGCAAGCAAAATAATAAAAATTTTATTAATATTCAGTAATGCTTCTGAAATAAAAGTGCCGCAAAAAGTGAATCTAGAATATTTTGTTTGTTTGTCTACTCCGCAGTGTGGCTTCGAGGCCATTTTGTCTCTACAACCACTAGTAGTAGAACCGAATCACCCGGCTTTTAGATGTTAGTACATGGAAACGGTCTTCGGACGAACATACAAAACTCACAGTCACACACGGGAAATTGCTGAAGCTATCCCTTGTGACGGAGATATAGCAATCTTCAGGCGATGGCTCGAAAATGGAATGGACCTGGGGTCTATTACGATAAACTTGAACTGAACGTGTCATACAGATTATCTAATCATGCCAACGTATTATATCAGGAGGAGAGCTTTGCTTTTCGACAGCCTGCACACATGATTGAAACCAGGAACCTACCTACTTCGTATTTGCGCATATATGTTGACAGTCGAGCAGCAATCCGAGCGCTGGTATACCACTTCATCATATCAAAGGGCGTCAGGAGTTGCACTAACTCTCCACACAATATACGTCGACACAATACCCGCTTCTATTGGGTTCGAGGCCACTGTGGCGTAGAGAAAAGTGAAGACACGGATGAACTTACAAGAAAGAGATCGAAAATATCTTAGAAGGAGACGATATAGGGGATATATGCGTTTCTACAAAAATAAATTTTCGAATTGAAGAAAGCAGCATGGAATTCAACAGACCAAAGATGGTTCAACATATTTGGTGGCCGAATTTCAAAAATGCTGTGTCCAGCAGGAGACAGTAGGAAAACCAGGGTACTACGTGAGCGCGACAATGCTGGCACTCTAACAGGACTTGTAGCGAGGCACTGAGCTATTAACAGTTTCGCTGACAAGCTGGGTCTGCTCTACCATGATTACTGCTGAAGCTGCCAATATAAAGAGAAAATAGAATTGGTACATCTGGGCATGGTGGCGCACAGCCTCTAAGGGAACTGGCGGGTTTCATCGGGAGCTCCAGGTGGTTCAAACAGACCATTAACGGGTGACATGACATGGGTGCTTAACTCACACGGGGTAATCGCAATGGGCATTGCCTGTGAATGGTAAGATACTTGCAAACTTGGGTATTTAAAACTCAAAGGCTGACTAACAGAAATTAGAAGACCAAGGAAGGACGAGACGTATACCAAAGGATTTTCTAAGGAACGGTAAGATGACTTGGCAAATTTGGACATCTTTCAGTATAATAATGATATGTTGAGAATTCAAGAAGAAATGATGTGCATCCTGGTCAATTCTGGTCAAAAAATATGGTATTTTTCTTTAATTTAATATAATTTAGATTTTATATTTAAGTTTACTCTCAAAAGCATACAATTAATTTGCCTTATTGATTGCCCAATATATTCGTAGTTAGAAGTTGGTAACTTTCTGTCAGTCTTGAAGAATTAAATTTTAAATAGCCAATAGCAAAGGCTGACTAACAGAAATTAGAAGACCAAGGAAGGACGAGACGTATACCAAAGGATTTTCTAAGGAACGGTAAGATGACTTGGCAAATTTGGACATCTTTCAGTATAATAATGATATGTTGAGAATTCAAGAAGAAATGATGTGCATCCTGGTCAATTCTGGTCAAAAAATATGGTATTTTTCTTTAATTTAATATAATTTAGATTTTATATTTAAGTTTACTCTCAAAAGCATACAATTAATTTGCCTTATTGATTGCCCAATATATTCGTAGTTAGAAGTTGGTAACTTTCTGTCAGTCTTGAAGAATTAAATTTTAAATAGCCCATAACAAAATTTCTCGCAGAGCAAGTATTATGAATTTGAAATAACTCTTCCCGACTACCTAGTAATTGAAGCATATGTATTACAGATTTTTCATATGTTCCATGATCACAAATATTCAAAAATGTATTCAAAACGTGATGATGAAAAATATTGAAAGTTAACATTTATTCGGAATTATTTGACAGTGTATATCGAGTTTTCCTACAGGGATTTCCGAATTTTGATGGTTTGCTTATTAGACGGGAGGCCACGGTTCAAGCCAGACATCTCTAACAAAACAAAATATGAAAAAAATATAATTCGGCAACTGCATGTCAGCAGATTCCGGGAAAAAAATTAATTGAAATTGCCATGGAAATGTTTTTTTTTTATTTTCTTTTTTTCTGCCGCCGAGGAGGAGTAAATGTACCTAACCGTCACATCATCCGTGTGTGGAGCCCTCACCCACTAAATCCCCCCTTCTAGTCTCGTGGACTCGTTGTGCCCACCCCGGAACTACGGTGGTATTACTTCGGAGTGAAGTCCTTTTGGCCCTTTTGCCCCTGCGTGCTCATATCCACCTCCGGATTGCGTGTCGAAAGTTGAGGAGACATCTAAGTGTCTCCACTATTCCTTTCGTCCAGGTTCCTGTTTCGAAATTCATTTGACACGTGTGCCAACATCATCTATGCCGGCGTGCCTACATGTTCTGCTGCCTCAAGATGCCTCTTCTTTAGTCTTAGAAAGCGCTCCATGTAATTCGCCACTGTGGCTCAATTTTCTCTACTCGCAATCATAACTCCGACAATGTTAGAGGCCGTGATCGTTCCAATTATTGACGTCAGTACAGAGCAAAATGCTCTGCCAGCTTGCACATTCGAAAGGAGTGTGCTTTACTTCCCATTCCTCGTAAAAACAGTAAGGGGAGGCGGTCTTACCCATTCTGTGCAGATATTTTCTAAAATATCCGTGATCGGATAGCATTTGTGTAACGTAGTAATTTAACTCCAAATTTCCAACCAATCCATGGCCTTATATCCGGAATAAGTCCCGCCGTCCATCTTTCTCTATCTTCATCGTTCCATTATCGTTGCCATTTTTAGATGGTGTTTTCCCTGAAGTGTCCAGTTTTGTGATTTCCAGCCAATTTCGCCGTATAAATCTCCATCCGTTCTGCTGCCAGCAGAGCCACAGGGATTGTATCTGCTATCACAAGTACGGCTGGGGCGAACACTGTACGATATGCCGACGTGATACGCAATGCAGCCGTTCTCTGTACCGATACAAGTAAGTCTGCTCGCTTTTTAACATCTGGTGTTTCAGCCCAAAATTTCGCTCCCATAGAGCATAAATGTTTCTTTTAAAATCTGTCATCAGGAGTTGAGTTTGAACTGTAGTTCTCATCACTCATGTATAAAATTAACACACACAACATAAGTGTTGTGAGAAGCTAGGTCGAAATCATGATTGAAGGATTGTAATGGCCAATTGTGTATGTATGTTACTTTTACTTACAGCTAGAAACCTGACTTTTACAAAAATTGCGTTCCGGGAATATTTAGCTTTGGTACTCAATTCAACATTTATGTTGTCCACGTTTTAATAACTGTCTGTAATTGTCAAATTAATATTTATATTACGGACAGATCCTAAACTAAAATCTATACACCTTGGAGAAACCAAAATGGTTTGAGAAAGAGTTATATATTTAATGTTAAGGATATGGAAAGGTCAGCACAAGCGTTTGCCAAATTTTACCAGCTTTAGTAATGGTTCATGACATGATATCATAATGTATTGTCATTTAAACACATGTTGCCTTACAAAACTTTTAATATTTACTCGAAAACATTGTCTACTTAATTAAATTTGCATATTTTATTTAAAATTGTGGTTTCTGCGGTCAGTCTCTAACATGTAATAAATATAATGATTTAGTTCGTTGTTTTCTTTTTTAGTTCAAGTGGGTTTTGTTTTATAATGTTTACATACATTTTTGTTAAGTTATAATTTATTTGGCATTAAATATTCAAATGGTTTTTAATTAAATTTTTAATTTCATTTCTATAAAGCACTGGCTGAAAATATTTGCTTAGATTTAAAAACAATACAACAATAAAGGATAAATATAAATTATATTTGAATGGCAATATAAATTATATATATTCGTATAATTCTACTTCATCACATAAATAAATACATGCACATTTTGCATTTATTGCTACTAAAATAGGTATTACTCACCTAATCCTAGTCCTGATGGCATAAACGGTTGTATTCCTACTATTGGGTCTTTCAACACGGACTTCGACTGACTCTAATTTTCATTAAAAATCTTCAGCAATGAGACTTTGTTTTTCTCGATGGATGCGGATTGGAAGCGGGATTTCAGCAGATTTCTGGCAAAAACTCTGAGAGTAAATACACCTGCCATGAAAAGGCTTCGAAAAAAATCTGTCGTTCGGAGTCGACGTTAAACTGTAGGTCTCGCCACTCAAGTATAAAATTAAGGCACAGAACATGAGTAGTGTAAGAAGCTAGGCAGTAATCCTGACTGAAGAGTTGTAATGACCAACTATGTATGTATTCATATGATAAGTAGGCTTTGAGGGTCATACACATTCACATACACAAGCGATCTAATAAATCCCACAAGAAAAATTCAATATCCCTCAAAATGGTGATCAGTTCACGACATCTCCACGCAAAACGATAACTTCTTCTAATCGTTCGTACAGCGTATCGCAGTTCTGTTAAAACCACAAGCTACAGCCAAAAGAACTTGGTAATCATACAGTTCCCGCAGTTGACTCAACTCAAAGAAATATTTACCAAAGACGCAATCAACTCAAAATTCACACCAAACAATGAATTTTTCGGGATGAATTGGCTGTCCTTAGATCTTATATGGTTGGCAACCGTTCCAAATTTTTTACAATTTTATTTGTTTACTTTCCCATTCATCAAAATATGTGCCTCATCGCTGGTGATGATTTGGCAAAAAACAATAAGTAACAACTAATTAGACAGAACCACAAAAAGTTTGTAAGTCCTGTTGTGTTGCAAACATATGTTTCTAATTTTCTGTTGAGTTTGCCAACACTGAAATATTTCCGGACTTTACCAACATAGCTTTTTGTACTATAAAGCTCTATAGCATAATTAAATTTTTGTACAAATAAATGACAAACACTTCTTTGAACATCTCAATAACTTGATGTACATATCAAACATATGATTATAAGTGACCAACACTCTATTAATCTATTTAGTCTTCATATTATTTATCTGTAAATAGCAAAGAACAACAAAACCACATTTTCTGTCCGTTTAAATACAAGATGTGACCACATTTCTGTAATACCATTACGAGACAAATATTTGCCAATAATCTGTATTTGTTTTTCTATTTATATTTGACACATTACGGTAGACCAATGCAAGTATCCAACAAGATAACAAACAATTTTTTATATCGATACAGCAGCTTACAGCTGTAATTACATTGTAGTACATGTTAGTGACTATTTGTGTTCTTATGGAATGCACACAAATTTATGGGGGAGGCGAATTTTGTATATAACACATTACAAATAAGTAGCAGTTGTTTGAATTTGTATTATTTGCAACTCATTTTTACTTACTTACTCATTTACTTACTTTATTAAGTCATTAAAACCCTACAGTCAGGATTACGACCTAGCTTCTTACACCACTTATGTTGTGTGTATTAATTTTATAAATGAATGGCAGTTTAAAATCGATTCCGACTGACAGACTTTTTAAGAAACTTTTCATTGCAATTTTTATTTACTTTCAGAGTTTTAGAAAGAAATCTGGTGATAGGACGTAGTCGAATCATATTTCGATTTATTGTTGGATACCAGATGTTTGAACAGAGGCCTTATATCTAATACGCCAACACACTAGCTACTAGACTTTCTCGACTGTATTGTTTATATTGCATAGTTCCATCCGATTAAGTTGCTCTAGATTATCAGAAACTCACCTTAAAATTTCTCCAATATTTGCCAAGATTTTACGGAACAGAAACAATTACAACATTAATCTGAAAACGAAATTTCAGAATGTTGCAGCAATATGGCCTTAAGCTAAGATATTTTTCCTTTTTTTTTTTTTTTTACTTTTTTTTAATAAAAATAATAAAATAAAAATATTATGTGTGTTATTCTGTACCGATTATTTGAATTGAAACACAACACCACGACGTATGAGTGATATTCGATTTTTTTCAAGAGTTTAATAATACTCATACGGTAGTAGACGTCGTAGTTATTTAGTTGCAAGTAAATTGTAAATAAGGCGTATAGCGCGTTTTTTCTTCTTTCAAGTGTTATCAAAAGTATTTCTTAATGTCGTCAAGCTTTTTAAAAATTTTCAAAGATTTTATGAAGTTTTTATTATTATCTACGGTATTTGAGAAGAAAATTAACGTTAAGTGTAGGATGAAAGTGAATAGTTTGAGGTTTCTGTTGTTGATTTTCCTGCTGCTGAAGACACTGAAGAAGAAGAAAACAGGAGCTCGTCTTATGCGCTGACGAAAGTATTGGCAGCAACAAACTTAACAAACCGCTGTTTATCGCCAAAAATGGAACTACTTGGTACAGCGAACCGTATGCCTTTAATAGTTTGGGAAAAGAAAATAATATCAATTTGAGTGAAGATTGGTAGTAATTTTTATAGAAATGTTGTTGAGTCTTTCTTACATTAGAAAAAAGTGTTTTCTTCTATGTTTTATTTCAAAGATATTACAGATGATAATATTTCAGTCAACTCTGTATGTGTGAGATAACAGAATCATTCGCTTTAATAATGTGCTTAACGGAACTGAAGCAAAATTTAAGCCTATTAACCCTTGTCGAAAACAGGCTGTAGTCTTTCAGCTTTTAATAATCCCAATAATTTTGTTAATGTAGATGAGTCCTTAATTGAAGTTCATTGTCGTTATAAATTGGGCCGTCCACCAGAATCAAATTGGCAGTTTTAGAGCACATGCTCCATGTGCACCAAGTACATACAGCCGTACTTAGGGAAACCTATATGTTGGAAACCAGAGAGAAATTAAAGAGGGACTATTTTTCATAGTCATAGACATAGTCGATGTTTCAGGGACGCATAATATTATCGTGGGAAAATTTTTTACCTCACTAGACCTTTACAAAAAATGTGTATAACAAAATATAGCACTCAATAGAGAGCTTTGCTGACAATAAGCTGTCCCATCTAAAAAAAATTGAAGATTCGTAGATTTCTGAAGATCGTAGATTTCTGGCAAAAACTCTGAGAGCAAATAAAATTGCCATGAAAAGTTTCTCAAAAATCTGTCGTTCGGAATCGACATTAAACTGTCGATAGTCGATGTTTCAGGGACGCATAATATTATCGTGGGAAAATTTTTTACCTCACTAGACCTTTACAAAAAATGTGTATAACAAAATATAGCACTCAATAGAGAGCTTTGCTGACAATAAGCTGTCCCATCTAAAAAAAATTGAAGATTCGTAGATTTCTGAAGATCGTAGATTTCTGGCAAAAACTCAGAGAGCAAATAAAATTGCCATGAAAATTTTCTCAAAAATCTGTCGTTCGGAATCGACTTTAAATAGTCGGTCTTGCCAATCAATTAACAAACCCAACATAAGTGGTGTGAGAAGGTAGGTCGTAATCCTGACTAGATTTTTGTATTTACTCTGTACGTTTTGCTTTTGAATCGGTTTAGATGAGACTCGTATTGTGGTTTTAAAATGCTCTTATAACTTAATGAAGGCTATTAAGAAGTTTGTTTCACTGTATCACCATTTAGATCATGGTTAATTCTATTCAAAATTAACAAATCATTTTCCTATATCCATAATAATTCAGGAAAATTAAATAAGTTGTTGTTTACTCGATCTAGAAAATATTGTTGCGTTTTTACCTTTTTAAAAACGTTTAGAATATGAGTTCGTTGATTGCAAACAAATATGTTTTTAGTTTCAATTAAATTCTTTATTGTCACACTACTATTGTGTGCCACGGTTTACAACTTGACGTATACAACAAGAACTTTTACACTTTCGTATACTTTGCTGGTAAGCATTGACAACAGCGAGCATCAATGTAGATTTTGTTTTTGTTTTTTCTTTGTATGTATTAGTTTTCGCAACAAAAAATATTTAATAAAAATTTGTTTTTCTTAAAATGTATTGGTGTTTGCACTTCCATAAGGAACTTTTGGGCACCCCTGCTCTAAATCATAAATAAAATTGGAATATTAACATACAAGGCAAAAATTCAAATTGGATTTTTTAAATAGAACAAAATTTCAAATTGGATTTTTTTTAAAATAGCACAAAATTTCAAATTGGATTTTTTTTTAAATAGAATAAAATTTCAGTTTACACATTCAACTAAAGATGTTTTTAATTTAAACAAAATAACAATATTTCGATTAAAATTTTAAAAATTTAGCTTACTCAATCGAACCACAATTGTGTCAAAAAATATAAACAAAATACTTCCAATTAGATTTCTTCGTTGGCTATACGCAAATACTTCCAATTAGATTTCTTCTTTGGCTATACGCAAATACTTCCAATTAGATTTCTTCATTGACTATACGCAACCGCATTCCACACACCAATCCACAGCACTTCAGCTTTCAATTTAGGGGTTGTTTTTCTATTCGCCAGTTTCTGTCTCTGCAGGTTTCTCTCGTAACTCTCTTTCTCTCTCTTGTTTATTTTGTTAATTAATTTTCTATTTTCAGTTTTTTTTTCTCACTTTTCTCTCTCTTATTGAGTTAATTTTTGGCTTTTCAGGCTTTTTAACTCTTTTTTGGCAAATCTTTTCCTCACTCTTATTGATTTTATTAGTTAATTTTATCTTTTCAGGTTTCTCGTCTCTCACGCAAATTTCTTTCTCTCTTTCGATGATTTTACATGTTGATTTCTTTCTTTTCAGGTTTTTGTCGACACTCTCTCTCTCTTTATTTTATCTTCGTTAATTTCTATTTTAAATTATTTTCTTTCTTTTTCTTCTTTTTTCATTTTTTCTTTTCCTTTTGTATTTCGTTTTAGTTTTGAGTTTAAAAAAAATTTCTTGGAGTTTTTTTTTTCAGTTTTTTTTTATTTTAAATTTTTTCCCTTTTTTTTGTTTCTTTCACACACAACTTCCTTTTAGTTTTTTTTAAAATTACACAATATACAAAACTTTCACGTTCAACTTCACACAAGCTTAATTTGGTTGAGCCCCCAAAAATGTAGGATTTGTTTTTAGAGAAACACTTTTTGTTTAATTTGATTTAAGAACATATTTTATTGAATATGAAAAAAAACAATTAAACAATTAACTTAAACATTTAATGATGTTTTTTGTTTTAAAATAAAATAAAATGTTGTGTCACGTTCACGTCCGCTTGTAGAATGATTCTCTTTTACAAAAATGTATTCGTTCATTTGTCATTGCTATTCGTTGTTTTTAGATCAGCCTACTATGGTTTGTTCGTTATTTTGTTAGTCGTTATTGAATAAGCCTACTTTGTTCAATTCGTTAGTCGTTGTTATTTGCTAAGCCTACTATGTTCGGTACGTTAGTTGTTGTTGTTTTCGTTAGTCGTTATTACTGAAAAGTCTACTATGTTTGGTCGTTGGTATTTTCGTTAATCGTTGTAATTGGAAAAGCCAACTATGTTTAGTCGTTAGTATTTTCGTCAATCGTTGTCATTGGAAAAGCCAACTATGTTTAGTCGTTAGTATTTTCGTCAGTCGTTGTTATTGCGCAAGCCTACCACAATCAAATTAAAAAAAAGTGTTTCTCTAAAAACAAATCCTACAGCACTAACAACTGTTCGGTAGATCTTTTCAACGGCGATCTTTAAACCACGATTGAATTCTTACTGCTCGTTGCCTGCATGTTAGAATGTTCGTGTTTTCGCCTTCTCGAGAACTCTATTGCGACTTCATTGTTGTTTGTATATTTTTTTCACATTGCTTGTTCTTGCGATCTCGCTTACTTGTGTATCCCTGTTTCTTTCATACCGACGTTGTTGGTTTACTTGTATTTGTTGTAATTGTTAGTGTAGCCTTTGTTAATTATGTTAATGTTAAACGAAGTTTCCATTTTCGTTACAATATGTTTTTAGTTCAACTTTGTGTTTTTAAATTTAAAGTTTAAAGAACCATTACCTAATAACACAATCGTATGTTAGAAAATATTTTAAATATGGAAATCCATCAGCATGATATTTTAACCCACTTCCTAATGTAATAACCGTAACTGTCATTAGTGACAGCATGCAAAAGGGAATACCATATACTATATTATGGGAAAAGTCATTTGCAAGATACATAAACGTGATAATATTTTATCACATTTTATACACAGTCGTATACAACATATCCCAGTAAAATTTTTACACATAAATTTTGGTGCATACATAGGTTGTAATGATTAATATTGTTAAATGTTGATAATATCGTCATTGTTATCGACATATTATTATTATGTTCGTATATGGTAACATAACATTTGTATTAAATTTTGTCAATTTATTTAATTTGACCAAAGGCGCCTAAACCCGTTTTTGAGAACGAAGATGTACTAATGAGCAGAACGGAGAACGTCTTCTGTGTTTATTGATGGATCCATATAACGTGGCAAAGGCGGATTTCGAATCTTTTCTGAACTATTGAATTTTTGATTGTCCAATGCCTTAACCGATTACTGTAACAATATTCGTGCTGAAATAATGCCTACTTAATGACGCTTTGCCATATCTTATGGATCGACAGTAATACTGTCTTTAGATCCTGTCAAGGTCATATAGAAGATTCGAGCCATTTGACGTTGACATACATATATGTATGGGTTTTAGACACAACAAAAACGTAGTACAATGGAAAACTCAGTTGCCTTCATATAGTAAACTTACATTGCTTTACATAGTAGCATACAAATGGTCTCATATGATTTCGTTCTTAAAAAAAACAAAACAAAAAAAGGGTAATTAATAAGCCCACTTACAGAGACACAAGGCAGATTTGGTCCAATATGCAAATGTGCTGAACAAAATTTACATTAAACCTGATAAGATTCCGTCTTAGAAAGATCATAGCAGCTGTAACGAGACACTGGCTCTGAGGCACATTCCGTCCACATGGAGATTCGTTATAACGATTTCTGCAGAAGCTACAATAACAATGAAGGAGATAAGACCACTAAGGCGGCTGAAAATTTTAATTAATTTGTATGAATATTCGTAACGAATTTTACTGGGTTCCTTACATATGTATGTAGGAATATATCGTAAAAAATTTATAAAAAGTATGAATTTAAGTTATAATGCGGTTACAAAAATTAAAGTTCTCACTTTAAGTTTGTTAATTTAATAAATTTCAAAAGATAAGATAAGAAATAATATTTTATGTAATAAAAGTTGCAATTGTATATGTTTAAAATATTTGTTATTATAAGTTCACACCATAAAACTTTGGGGATAGGCCAGGATTTGTAAGTACTATATATGACAGAATAGGTAACATAGGATTTACAACCCTATGTTTTAGGAACCAAATAAAGCTGTTGCCATTTCAATCCGCTGTTGGTCTATCTTGCATTTGAAATCTAGAACCTCTTCTCTGCAGATTTCTGAAAAAAAAACTCTGAGAGTAACATAAAATTGCCATGAAAATTTTCTCAAAAATCTGTCGTTCGAAATCGAATTTAAACTGTAGGTACCACCACTCATACATAAAATTAACACACAACATCAGTGGTGTGATAAGCTAGGTCGTAAGTCTGACTGAAGGGTTGTAAAGATCAATAATGTACGTACGTTATCTCCACTGACAATATCAATACAATGTGTAAACTTTTATGTAAGTATACAAGTAGAGTATTAAACCTAAAACCTTCGTCAAACTATGAAAACTTTAGTTTAATGCTATTAAAGAAATCCAAAAATAAAAGGAAAACTATAAATAAATAAATGAAACGTTGTGCCAATAAAACAATTTTATTTGCTCTCAGAGTTTTTTCCAGAAATCCGCTAAGAGGAAGTTGCCGAAGAAATATTTTCATACTTTTGATTTGATGTCTGTCCTGGGGTTTGAACCCTAGCCTTCCGTCTAATAAGCTAACACACTACCTACTAGACTACGGCGGCTACGTATATATATATTAACATATTTAACTTCGAATTTTACGTTCACTTTATATAATTTTTAATTTTATTTCTGTTATAGGAGAGAGCATTTTTAAGGTTTGCATTGAATAACACAAAAAAAATACAATTTCCCATATGCGCTTAGATAAGTAGTCATTGTAATACATTGCAGTATTAAGCGAAGGTATATTTGCATTTCTATGATATTCCATAAATATTTCTCAGCATAGAATTTACAATCATCTAAAAGTGGCAAGTGGAAGTATTTAGAGAGTATATTGAATGTATATGTACATAAGTATATAATAATTAGCATTTTATGAGAAAATAAAAAGATTTTAAAGGCATATGCCCTATTCAGTTTCATACACTCAAACACATGCAATCATTCCATAAAATGTTGATTCACTTTGAAAGTGTAAAAGAAATAATTGCCGATGCTCTTGACTGCTTAATTACACACTAAGATAAACAGTAGCTTCAAAAGCATAACTCCCGTTTAGCTGTGTTGCAAATTTCATTTTGTTAAGTATAAAAGTGTAATGCACTCACTTAATAATTTACAGACACAAAGAATACTGATACGATATCTAAACGCTATAAGAGCACTTTGCAATCAATAAGAGACATGGGAGTATACTTTGTAGTACGAGTATATTGCTATTATAAGTACAGAATAAATTGAAAACTGTGAAACTATGGAACTTTTGTACGCAAATTAAGTTTGTCAAAAAAACTAAAGTTAATCGCTATAAATACTTGTATGTATACTTTGTATAAATTCATTCGAAGTCTACGTTTGCCAAATGAATTCTTTGACATAAAAACTCATAAATTTAAAACTGTGAATTCGTTAATTGCAAATAAAATAAAAATAAATTTGTGTTTAGTTTTAATTAAATTCTCAATTGTTTGCACAATTCTGTGTGCCACTGTTCACAACTTGATGTAAACAACAACAATTGCTTCGTTTGTTATTCCTCTTTTCACACTCTTTGCATAAACAGTAACAATTTTTCGATAAATCTTTATAACAGAGATTACGATTATTCTCTTCAAACACACAGCGTCCTCAAACAAGACTGACTAAATTTTTACTAACTATGTTGCCTGCTTTGTCTTGGCTTTTATATGCCAACGTAAACAATCTGATTAATGATCTTAAAGTCGAATGTTCGTGGCTTTGCCTTCTCGAGATCTCTATAAATGTAAACATTATTGTCTGATTATTGTTGTTTGTGTATTCTTGTTTACATTTATTCTTCCAGTGTTTGTTGTTGCATTTTTGTTTACTTGTTTATCATGTGTTTTATACTGGTATTTTGGTTGGTATACTTTTGTTTACTTGTTTATCATGTAAACAAATTCATTGTTTTTGTTTTTGTAACTTTTGTTTACAATTTAAACGATGTGAAAACAAAACATCATTTCCATTTTCGTAATAATATTTAATACTGCGATGATCTTTAAACCTTATGAATATTTCCTTTACTTGTTTCTTTTGGCTTTTAAACTTTTTTTTGGTGTTTTTTTATAAAAATTGAACTAAAACCATAAAATCGAATTTAAAAAGTGTTTTGATTTACATATGTGCATACCGCCAGTCGATTATTGCATTTTTTTTTTCTTTAACACTTTAACTGTGGTAGCACGTTGCACCACTACCAATTGACTTTATTGCTTATGGTCGTGACGTCAGAACATTCTTTATATTGGAACATTCGCGCATTCAGACAGACGCAAATATTATTTATGGTCTAGACTCGTTTATCGTAGTGGCTGTTGGATTCATATTGCAAAGAGATATTCCGTTGAAATTCATTTTGTAATGCAAATATTTAAAACATGCCTACAAATAATCATGGCGTTAATTTTTGTTGCTTTTTTGTATTGAAAAGAAACACTCAAATTTGTTCGTTTTTTTCATTACATTTCATGGAATCATATGGCTTCCACAAAGCCTTTCCATCATACATACATAATTGGCCATTACAACTCTTCAGTCAGGATTACGGCCTAGCCCCTCACACTAATTTTGTGTGCGTTAATTTTCATACGTGAGTGGCGGGACCTACAGTTTAACGTCGACTCCGAACGACAGCTTTTTGAGAAACTATTCATGGCAATACTATTTGCTCTCAAAGTTTTTGACAGCAATCTGCTGAGAGGAGGTTGCCGAAGAAATATTTTTTAATTTGATGTCTGATCTGGGATTTGCGTCTAATAAGCCAACACACTACCTACTAGATTACGGCCTTTCCATCTTATGCTGTTAATTTTGCATCTAGCCATGTGAGATTGCACTGTCTGAGATCACTCTTGGCTTATCGTCTCCAGCGTCTCCTTTGGATGGCCATGGCTTCGTGCGCCGTGAGGATCCTACTCAAGCGCAGTTTTTGTTATACTGCCAGTATTCTTTCGTAGACATCTAAATATCTGATTTCTTCCTATAATAAATGTCATGAATAAATTTATATTATTATTAAACAATATCAGATATTAGCAGATATATGTGTCATTAAGAGCTCTCAGAAAACACTGTATTCGAGTTTTATCAAACGTTTTTGTTTATTTTTAATGTTCTCGTGTATTTCATAGAGAGTCATTATTTGTAACTTCTCGGCTTATGGGGGAAACAATTTTCTGTAGTCTATTATCACCAACCATATTAAGCATTTCAAAGAATTTTGTATGAAAAAATTTAATACGACTTTTTTAATACAGAAATTCGACGAGCGCAAGCAATTCTTTTTGTTACTCCTGGAAGGAAAAAAAGCTATATAATCGAAATTGTGAGCATTTATGTAGTATAAAAGCATAAAAAAAAAAACAATTCGCTCTACGCTTTTACTTGCAACTGAATAACTTCGATGTCCACTGACGTATGAGCATTATTAAACTCTTAAAAAAATCGATACCACTCATACGTCATTATGGTGTGTTTCAATTCAAACAATCAAACAGCTGTCACAAAATATTCTTTTATTTGATTAACAAAAAATAAAAAAAAAATGTTTGCTTCAATCCCAGCCAGATGCAACATTCTGAAATTTCGTTTCCAGATTAATGTTGTAACTGTCTCTGTTACATAAAATCTTGACAAATTGCGGAGGAATATCAAGTGTTGTTACAAAGTTGGCGCAACTTAATCAAATGTTAATACCGAATCTAATAAATGTGAGGTCTTTCTTAAGCGCTATCTATTTTTAAATTAAAATAAAAACGTTAAAAACGTACGATATTGTTAATTCTGCCAGAAATCTTGGCGTGGTTTTCAACAATACGCTAACCTGGTCGGATCACATAAACGAAACATGCGGAAGGGTTTATAGTATGCTAAGGTGCTTATGGGCTTCGCAGTATTACACTCCACCAAAAATAAGACTACTTCTGGCTAAAACTTATTTAATACCGACCCTGCTGTATTCATCTGAAGTCTTCTCCGGCTGTAATTCGAAAGACACTGCGAAGCTCAACAGTACTTTCAACAACATTGTACGTTACATATTCTGCCTAAAGCGATTTGATCATGTCTCTCACTTCTCCAACCGCATATTTAATATCTCTTTTAGTAACTATATAAAGTTAAAGAACTTGGTCTTTCTTCATAAAATTATTACATCAGAGCACCCAAAATATCTCCGATGCAGCGTCTGAGAGACAATTTTTCATATTAAGCATCCGACTCTGGAACCAACTTCCTCCAAACGTGCAAGTTATTGGCAACGCAAATAAATTTAAACATGTACTATATCAATATTATCAAACGTAATCTGCTGTAAATGTCAGTACATATTGTTATTTATTTTTAACTATCTTGATTTTTATTTAAATTTTATTTTATATTATTGTTGTTTTTATTTATTTATTTTATTTATTTTTTATTTCTTTTTTATAAGTTTTGAATTTTATTGTAAGTTTTGAATTTTATAAGTATTGATATAACTTGCCAGATTCTGATACTTTAAATTATAAGATATTATGTCTTGTTGTATCAGAAATTCAAATTTAATAAATAAATACAAATAAATACAAATACAAATACAAACGTGTGTGTGAGATATCATCGAAATTTTCTATGCGTTTGAAAGTACTATTGATGTCATCATGAGTGGAATATAACATCATTCAAGTGTCCACCACGGCTACTTGGGACAGATTGCATCCGAATACCATTTTTTACACTAATCTGGCGCATTAATCAAGCTAAATTTGATTGATCGTATGCGTCATGTAGGCTTTGAAGACTGCTGTGATTTGTTTCCTTGCTTAATCATATATACCTATGACTTAAGAAACGCCCGCAGAGTAAAGCCATGCGGTGCCAAGTCGCACTATCTCCATGTTCCTCCATACGTTCAAATCAATCATGCAGAACATTCAATACTGCTTAGACTTTGTGGCACTTAGTGTTGCCCTGCTGAAACTGAAAGCCCAGATAATTTAATCAGGGCGAAAGGACTTGGTAAGAAATATGGATCAATGACGTTGCCAGATAAAAATCGACACCAAACAGTATCTCTTTCGGAATAAATTAACTGCCCTTGGATCTCTTGAGGATGATTTTTTCACGCAATACTGAGAACAGGAAATCCCATTTAATAACTCAATTTTCATATTTACACGTCTTGTTGAAGCTTACATATATCCTTCCGCGGAGATTTTGTAAAACTAACTGCATAAATAGCAATCAACTTGACAGATGTACCTTTAACCAAATAGCTGGGCCCTATTCCACTAAGCTACAAGTTCACAATTACAAGTGTTTTTGCCTGTAAAATTGTGAAATTGTAAATAATTGTGTTTCATCAAAATACAATTACAAATTTGTAGCTACAAGTGATTTTTACAATTTACAAGTCTACAAGTCATATTTCTACAAGTCGTTATGTTTCACTAAAATAAATTTTCACTTGTACACTTGTAGAATTGTAGAAAAAAAGCTTAGGGTCGACAAAGACTCAAAAAAATTTTACAATTTACAAGTGAATGATAAATTGAATTAAAATTTGATTTTTATCTATTTTTTATAAAAATTACTTCAAATAAACACAAAATCAAACAATTTAAATATTATTTAGCATTTATTTATTTATTTTGTTTGAAGAAATGATAAATAATAACAAACAAATGATATTGAGAGAAAAGTTTAACTAGAAAAATAAAGGGGTGTACATCCCCTTACGGCTTATAAATTTCTGATGAGATAATTGAAGCTGCAGAGCTTTATTTTTTAATTGAAAATTTTCATTCTGCAGCTTCTAATTTTCAATTTGCCGATCCACCTTTTCTTCGTCTTTATATTTTTTATATTTCGCTTTCTCGTGGGCGAGAGATCCATTTTCCATACATCGCTCTAAATAAAAAAAAAAGATTAGAAAAAATTTAAAATATAATTAAATGGTACTCACTTCTTTTCCGTGAGCTCTCAGGCATCGGCACTAGCTCCTCCTCGTTCTGGGTAGGAGTCACTTCTGTGTCTGGCAGCAATGACACAATATCATTACAGTCCTCTAAAGTGATACTAACTTCTGCAATGACACTTGCTCACCATGAGGATCCTGTGGTCGGATGCCATCACATGTTGATGACTCCTTTCCAATAACCTCCAATACCAGGGTGTCCAGCTACGTGAGCTTTTTGGCCTTTCCACCAGCCGCCCCTGTCTTTCAGGAGTTGTCTCTCTTGGCCTTAATTTAAAAAATATATGCAATATAATGTTATCACTTTATAAAGCCAACTTACCAGTGTCGTCCTTTTGGTGTTTGCCCAAAAAACATCACGCACGTATTTGGCGTCTTTTCCACTTGGCACCAGTCCAAGTGCAAGACACCTCATACGCACGTTTTCCCACTCTTCCATTTTTATCTCTTTGGTAAGTTTATCGCTAAACTTACCAAAAACAACGTCTTTGGCAGCTAAAATCTGCCTCACCACTCTGAGTTTATTATGTTGATTTGCCATTAAAAAATAATAATTTTCAATTTTTGAAACACAAACTATATATGTTTTGATTGATTAGTGATGTGATAACAATCAAAACAAATTATCGATATACATTAGAGTACCCATAATTGCAAAAGTATTTAAAATAATTTTTGAAATTTTCATATATTTCATTAGTGCTCTAATATACAAACTATATTCACACAAAAATTTCATTTATCAAAATATCTTTGTAAAAATATTTTATTTTATTGTGATTGTAATTGTAGAAAATGTAGAAATTGTAATTGTAGGAATTGTAGTTTACAAGTACAAAAAGCTACAAGTATTGTGAAAATTTTCATGAAACACAATTCATTATCACTTGTAAGAATTAGAATTGTGATTGTAACTTGTAAACTTGTAGAATTGTAGTTTAGTGAAACAGGCCCCTGGAAGTTCTGTTGGAAGACGTGATAGAACTTCAATGTTAATTTTTTAATGCTATTTCATATTTTCATTTAAAGGATTTATTCAGGCCACAACAGATTTTAAAACAACAATTTCATCAGTTTACTGTTCTTCTAGACACAAAATTGAAGTCGACAAGTTTCACACGTTTTTTGTTTCTCTTGGCCAACGCTAATCATAACTTTTGGGGGTCAAGACTCGTTAGCCCTAGAGGAATGCAGCTGTACAATATAATAATTGCAAATAAGATCGGCCAACGGACTTCAACAAGTCACCAGACTTGATTGCTTTTTCCATTGTTAAAAACATTAAACCCAACGAATACACAGTTACCTCATCGTATGACTTATCATCTGATCATTCACCTACAATTCTCACCCTGCAAAACAAATTCTTTGTACATCGTGAACATTTGCATTTATACCCAAACAAAAACACAAACTGGTTAAAATATAAAATGTAAGTAAGTTCTCACCTCTCTCGGAACATTCCTCTGAGAAACGCAGAAAACTTTCAGTCAGATGCAAATTATCTCACTGAAACCATGGTTTCGGCAGCGAAAGTGGCAACGATTGCGAAGCGTATTTTAAAAAATAAATGTTACCAATCTAGTACAGTAATTTTAAAACTCGTTAGAGAAAAAAAGAAAGACTTAGAAGGCAGTGGCAAAATAGTCGCTCTCCTATTCTAAAAGCGCAACTGAACAGATGCATTGCCCTACTGCGGAGTAACCTATTGTATACACAAAAATCTAGACTTGCTAGTTACCTCCAGAATCTGGGCCTAACAAAAAACACAAATTATAGTCTATGGAAAGCTGTAAGGCATATGAGATGTCCTATCACTCTAGAATCACCACTAAGATTGGAGAACCACACTTGGACAAAAACCACTAGTCGGCAAGGTCTGATGGCATCACAGGCTCAATTTTAATCTATAACAATTGTACTATTCATATTTAACGCAATGTTAAGAATTTCCTACTTCCCATCATCTTGGAGGATATCTACAATTGTTATGATTCCCAAGCCGGGAAAAGATGCTAGTCAAATTACATCCTATAGACCTATTAGCTTGCTATCAATATTATTAAAAGTGTTCGAAAAAATTCTTCTCCAAAGCTTAACCACGTTCTTCGACGAGCGACAAATTATCCCTGAACATCAGTTTGGATTTCGAGCTAATCACGGCACCATTGAGCAGGTTCATAGGATCGTCACTATAATTAGATCGGTATTTGAAAAGAAACAATATTGTTCAGCTCTTTTTAACGACATCTCACAAGCATGCGATAAGGTTTGGCATGGTGGTCTACTCAGCAAAATAACACAACTGCTCCACGAGAACACACACACTTCTTAAAAGCTATTTTAACTGATAGAACTTTCAAGGTCAAACTGAAGGACGAACTATCTACAACAATAAAGATCTATGCAGGGTAGCATACTAGGCCCTACTGTATATTTAATTTATACATCGGACATGTCCACAAGTCCTAAAACATACACATCAACATGCGCAGACGACACCGCATTTATAAGCGTCAACAAGGATCCGAAGGTAGCATCACCACAACTGCAGTCGCACATATACGATTTGGAAAAATGGTTTGAAAAGTGGAGAATAAAGGTGAATCCATTCAATTGTGCTCATGTAACCTTCACACACAGAAGACAAGATTGCCCACAAATAAAAATAAATAATATTTGATGTCCCTGTTGAAAATCACTTCAAATACCTGGGAGTCTACTTAGACCGGCATTTAACATAATCCCGCCACATCGAGGCCAAATTAGCGGCCATTAAGCTGAAATCCGCTCAAATGCACTGGATTATTGGTCTTACTTCGACACTAGACTTTGAATACAAGGTTATTTTATACAAATTCATTATAAAGCCCTGGACCTACAGCCTTCAGCTTTGAGGCAGTGCTTGCAAGTCTAACGTTTTGAAATTGCAAAGAAAACAGTCCAAGCTTTTACAGAAAATTATCTGGTATATTCATAATGACAATATCCATAGAGATCTCAACATTCCTACAATTCAGGAAGAAATTAAAAAATTCACCATAAAATACGTCGGTAAACTAACGATTCACCACAACGCATTGGCAAGGGACCTACTTCAATTCGACAGCGATCAGAGGCTAAAACGGAGTGATACATTGAGCCTCGCTCGACGGCTGCACTGACCCTAATTCCTAATGTAGTAATATTATAAGATTTGAACACAATATCTAGTTAACACGCTGGTGCGAACTATTAACATTCAAAACTAGTTTTAAGATTTGAAAACTATTGTAAATTTCATTGAGAAAGATTCAATAATAATATAAAAAAATTGAATATTTTCATTCTATATTTCCTGGTATCGTTTAACCACTAAAACCCATTTATATTAATAACCAACTTCTCTCTCTATTTCTTTACCCGAAAACGAAATGGGAGAAACGTTTTTAATTTCCATGCAATACCATGTAAATGCTTCTAATTGGATAAAGTTGGTACAATTAATTCTGTAATGCTTTCACATTTTTTTTATTTTGCCATTACATTGTTTCTACAGCATGAAAGATTAGAATAGTTTTCATATAATTAAAACGCACAAGAACAGATATGGTAGGAAGTCGAAATCCCCATAACCTTTAAATTTCACTTCAGTTAAATGCTTCAAGCTATTTTTACTATAGTTTGATTAATAAAACGAAGCAAATAAAAGGGGATGGATATGATATTGTGGTAATATTTTTTTTTATTGTAACACTTAAAAAGAAATGTTTTAAATTCAAAAATTTATTTAATGAATTTAATGTTAACAGCTCATTAACATAATGATAAAAGGAAATGGAAATGAAAATGTAAATGTTAGCGAAAGAAAATTTTGAAAATTTAAAGAAAAACGATTTTCGTTAGCACTCCAAATCGTTATCATGCCAACCATGAAAATTTTAAAAGTATAGGCAACTGACCAATTGGTCTAATTGAATAAGGGAAAATACATACCTACACAAGATTACCTCTAAAAACGGTTTTGCGGTTCATACAATAGGCATGTTAATCATTCACACCAGAGATCAGCAATGAGATGATTAGAATCGAATCATACTCTTAATTTCTGATACTTATACGCATTCATACTTATTTTAATATTATACTCATACTACTCATATTCAAAGTTTAAAGTACTCATCATACTCATGCTTCATAATACGTATGATATTGTTGATTTCGACTCTCCATCACTCAACATTTACAACAATCGCAAAATATATGTATGTGATTCGCATTTGATCACTACAAGACTCACTAGAAGGTCGTGTGTTTGCTTTGCTTGCTGTCTTTGTCTTTTTCTTTCTTCTTTTTCGTGGTTTCAAAAGTATGGGACTGGAATTCGACATCTGTCAAACTAAGTAGTGAAACCAATTTTTTTCTTTTCAGTTGAAAGTCTGAGCTTGACGAAAGTGGATCGCTTAACTATCACACAACGCATAAAAATTATCAAAACCTATTACAAAAATGGTGATTCTACCACAGCCACGTATCGTGCTTCGAACAAAATTTTCTTCAGCGATTAAGCACATTTCACACTCGGTTGGTAAGTTAATAAATAAAATTGTCATATTTGGGGTTCTGAGAATCCTCAAGTAATTGAAGGCCATTACATTCAGAAAAAGTCACTATTTGGTGTGATTGGACCTTACTTCTTCGAAAAACACGATGGAACGACTGTCACCGTCAATTGAGAGCGTTATGGTCCGACTTTTTTCTAGCTATTGAAGAATACGATTTGGAGAATATGTGGTTTCAACAAGACGGTGCCACATGCCACACAACTCGAGCGAATATGGCTTTATTGCAAGAGACATTTCCTGGCCGCGTAATTTCTCGTCCTGGCGATATCAACTGGCCACCAAGATCATGCGATTTGACACCATTAGACTTTTTTTGTGGGGCTACGCGAAAGTCCGTGTTTATGCAGATAAACCGTCAACTCTTGAGCATTTAAAAACCAACATTCGTCAAGTTATGGCTGAGATACCGCCCAATATGTGTCAAAAAGTGGTCGAAAATTACCTCAAAAGAATCAATGCTTGCAACACTTCGCGTGGAGGTCATTGGAATGATATAGTGTTTCACACATAATGTCAACGTTCAAACTTTACAATAAAAAAGAAATATCATGAAAAAAATATTTTATATGAGTTTTATTTACGTTTACTTTTGAAACCACGAAATGGATAACCCATTACAACAACAACTAAGACTGTAAACTTTGATGAATGATTAGAATCATTTATAAGTATTATAAGTATTTTTCTAGACTTCTGAATCAAACATACATATTTCGAATGTTATGAGTTTGATAACAACGTTGTACTCATACCCATTTTACTCATACTTATACATCAACGTTGTAGTGAGTACGAATGAATCAGAGTAGTTAAATTTCAATATTGTCGACTCATTTATATTCAAAATTTCATGAGTGCTTATGAGTAGCGAAAAAACGATTCATTGCTGATTCCTGATTCATACCATGCAATGCAATGCTTCAGAAATCTTCTGGCAAAAACTCTGAGAGTAAATAAAATTGCCATCAAAAGTTTTTAAAAAATCTGTCGTTCGGAGTCGACTTTAAGCTGTAGCCCCCGGCACTCATGTATAAAACTAATGCACACAACATTAGTGATGTGTGAAGCTGGGTCGTAATTCTGACTAAAGGCTTTTAATAACGAATTATGTATGTATGTATGTAATCTAAAGTTTATAACCGGTCCCTTGACAAGACTCTGAAGTACACTTGTTCAAAACGGGAATCATCTCGAGCCTAAGATGTAAATTTTGTGACGAAATAAATGAACACATTCTTGGAACCTGAGAGGCATTGGTGCATCACAGAACACGATACTTATGTGCTTATGAAACACTGGGTAAGTATTTGTCACAGTTGTTGTCACCGAGACAAGAAGCATGACGAAATTTGTGGGGAGCACAATAGATAGCCAGTATAGCCAGTGTATTATGTTACCTCTTCACGACAATATTCCTTCAACATTATTTGATATGAATGACAATTTTGTATAATGATATGAATTGATAGTAGTCGTGACTTGAGGCCATGGTTGAAACCTCCGGTCAGACATTCGAACAAAACGAAATATGAAAAAACATTACTTCACGACTGCCTCTCAGTAGATTGCTGACAACAACTCTGCAAGTAAATAAAATTGCCATGAAAAAATTCTCAAAAATCTGTAGTTCGGAATCGACTTTTAACTGTAGTCCCGCCACTTATGGATGAAATTAACAAACACAACATTAGTAAAGTGAGAAGCTAAGATCGCAATCCTGGCTGAAGGCCAATTATGTGTATTATGTTATGTATGATATGGATTGATCTGTTATGTAAACTCCGCCTTTGTTGCTGTTATATTTGTGAATGTTGTTTTTGTACTTGAAAGTTTGGAAAAATGTACGCTAAACAGTTTATGGCTTTTTTGCTAGCAATATCTCTTACAAAAATGGGTCTGGCAGTAAATGAGGGCAAAACAAAGTATATGTTATCGACAAGTAGAGACGTGCGGCGTATTGATTCTCAGATTACGGCCGATAACTATGCTTTTGATACAGTCAAGGAATTTATTTATCTTGACTCCACCGTTACCACCAAAAATGATATCAGTCTGGAGATCAAGCGCAGGATCACTCTTGCCAACAGGTGCTACTATGGCCTCAATAGGCAATTGAGTAGCAGAGACCTCTCTCGTACGACAAAACTAACACTCTACAAGAGTGATCTGCAACATTAAATATTAAGAAATTTACAGTATCCATGCAGTTTTTACAGCCAATTGAAGTGTGCTTGTTTGCATACAATTTTTTTTACCTTTTCTCGCAATCGAAATAATTTTAATTTAACTATTGGAATTGTCAAATCGAATGTTTGCCTAATATTTTTACAACCCAAATAAATTGTCAGGATTGCCAGAAAATTAATGTCGTTCTGACATCGAATGTATTTCGAGAAAAATACTACAAAACACACAAATTGCATTAAAATCCATTCGTTGTTGTTGATTGACCTTTTCACGTACTTTTTTTACTTATCTTTGGCAAAATCGTACTTTTTTTCTTTACTTCTTGCATTTTTTTTTTCTCCTACATATGAAAGAGTGAGTGTGATTTCAATATCGATTCAAGTGAACTGAATAAATTAAGCAATAACCTTGGAGCCCAAGGTTGACAAAAGAAAATAATAAAATAAACAGAAAGTACAAAATAAATGAGAAACACAAAATAACCTGTCAATTTCGTTCATCAATTTCCAAGACACTTATTTTCCAACTAAATTAACATGTAAATGCTAGTGGACATCAAGAAATTCTTGAGTATTCTTCTCTTTACTCTCTTCCCCTTAATTCCTTAATTCCTAAATTCGTTTGTTCTCTTCATTGATTTCTTTTGCGTTATTGGTATAGTCTTTTTGTTTGGTTTCTTTCACATTTTGAAGGATGAATAAATAAATTAAAATGTTCCTTGGCCCCTTAGTGAATATGTATTTGGCCATAAATCTTTTCACTAGAGAGAAATCTGCTGTCATTTGAGCATATTGTTTGTATTAAAATTGTTATTATAGATTAATTTATATTTTATTTTTCGACAATTTGATGAATGGCTCTCTAATGCTTTTATAATCAAAACAATACTAATGCCATCTGTATTGTTTTATTTATTTATTTCGTTTTTTTTTTAATACAACTTTTTTTGGAAACTCTGTACCATGGTATAAGAATATACGATGCTCTGTACAATATACGGTATAACTATCTACGAAGAAAACTAACACAGCATATGTTACCTATAGAGGTAGTAGTATGCTGAGATGATTAAAAATTTACGAATTATGTTGTCTCTGATGATGATATACACCGTGGTCTAGTAGGTAGTGTGTTGGCTTATTAGACGTGAGTTCTCGGTTCAAACCCCAGGTCAGGCATCTTCATCAATACGAAATATTAAAAAAATTTCTGGGGCGAAAACTCTGGAAGTAAATAAAATTGGCATGAAAAAGTTTCCCAGAAATCTGTTATTTGTAGTCCCGCCATTAATTATATATGTATGTATGTCTGGCAAAAACTCTGAGAGTAAATAAAGCTGCCATGAAAATGTTTCTCAAAAATCTGTCGTTCGGAGTCGACGTTAAACTGTAGGTCCCACCACTCAAGTATAAAATTAAGGCACACAACATGAGTGGTGTGAGAAGCTGTGCCGTAATCCTGACTGAAGGTTTGTAATGGCCAATTATGTATGTATGTATTTCCGTGTGAGTAGTTTCAAACAAATTTTGTTCGTATTCACTCACAGCAGCCACTCGTTGCATCCTTAGCAGAATATTGAGGACTATCTTGCTCTTCTTTTAGAAATGTTAGTTTTTTTAATTTTTCTCTTTCATAATAAAAGCTTAATATCTTAAATATTTTCCAGTAAAATAAATTCTATTTTAACTTGGAACCCCTGTGCTATTAACCCATACTCTTGCAAGTTATTAAATTCTTTTATTTTTATACGTTTTCAGTTTTTTGTTGTTTATAGTTTTAAAGTAACATGTTTTCGTATGTACATGCAAGTGTTGTTAACAACAACAAATACAACAACATCAACTTAATTTTGTTGTAAGCATAAAAGAATAAAAGTTAAACAATAAACTTCAAATGTTTTGTTGTTTTTTTTTTTTTTTTTGTAAATAAAAGCAGGAAACGACCGCTATTAAATGAATTTAAACCAGGAAAACAAGGAACTCAGGAAGACGCATGTGGTGTGTATTAACTTTTTATATTTTTGCCATTGTAGATGGCAGAAAGTGAGGAAGAAAGATACCAAGGGAACATAAGAGAAGTTGTTAAATATTTTGTTATTCGTATTTGAAAGTGTGAAAAAACTAAACAAGGCAGTGTCGTCAGTTATTTAACTTTCGGCAAAAATTAATTGCGAGACCTGCATCAAAAAACTGCGCAAGAACAGATTTATGACTCCTTGCTGAGGAGAACAAAGCACCATACCCAGTTTGACGGTAATGCGCATTATCAAGAAATACGTTTGCCAAGTTAACAAAATTGAGGTTAACAACCCATATAGATTGGGGGCAGTACTATAAATCGTCTGGTTGCGGTATTCCACTACATTATCCAGTACATTCTGTTTAAAAAAATCAATTCAAAGCATCGATATAAGATCGATAGTTTTTTTACGATGCATTCTATCATAAAATTCATAGAAGTTTTTTTACTTGTCGATCAGTAACTCGAAAATCTGTTTGCTTTTGCAATAGCTCATAACAAAGGGATACACCGAATTTGCATTTATGGTGCTAACTTTGTCTTTGTACACCATATTCAAGAATGTTACCCAATTTTTGTCGCATTTAATAAAATCATATTTTTCCTGTAATTTCTGAATGGTACCGTCCTTAATGTCCTTTGTCATAAACCCACGTATACCTTGGAGTATTATTTACCTAGCTGCTAATATTTTACGTCATTTTCCAACTCTTTCATTTAATAGTGATGCTGTGTGGAAATATCTGTTCTTTCTAAACGTTCCAGAAGATACTTTATGTATTCGACCAATTAACACCACAGTTGATAACATATGCTTTTACTTATTTAATACTTAATTTTGCATTATTGAAAATTTTTTAAAGTCGACTGCAAACGACAGATTTTTGAGAAACTTTTTATTAGAAATTTTATTTACTATAAGAGTTTTTGCCCGGAAGTCGTCTTAGAGAAATACTTTTTCATACTTTGTTTTGTTAGGGATGTCTGAACAAGGATTTGAACCACGACCTTACGTTTAATAAGCTAGCACTATACCTACTAGATTACGATGACTTCAGAATAGAGCTCGAAAATAGACTTTTCTGGAATTTTTGAAATTAAATCCTATATTGGAATGGTTGTCAGATCAGCAAAGCATATGTGCTGGTGTTTGCGAGTTTTGCTGCTAAAGCCATTCATTGGCAGATAGCCAATGGATTATCTATTGATTGCTTTTGGCAGCTTTAATTAGACTTTATTATAGATTGGCACGCACATATTTATTCTGATAATCGAACTGCAGAGAAGTCGCCTTAGTCTAGTAGGTAGTGTGTTCGCTTATTACAGCCCGGGTTCAAACCCCAGGTCAGACATCAGACCGAAATATGAAAAATATATTTTTTGGCGACTTCCTTTCAGCAGATTGCTGGAAATATAAACCTGCCATGAAAAAGTTTCTCAAAATCTGTGGTTTTGAGTCGACGTTAAACTGTAGGGCCCGCCACTCACCTATAAAATTCATGCACACGGGTTGAGTAGTGTGAGAGGCTGGGCCGTAATCCTGACTGAAGGGTTGTAATTGTAGTTTCTCAAGAACTCTATCGCGACTTCAATGTTGTTTATGTATTTTGGTCACACTGCTTGTTGTTGCGTTCTCACTTACTTGTCTATCCCTTTCTCTTTGATACCGATGTTGTTGGTTTACTTGTAACAAGTTCGTTGTATTTGTTAGTGTAGCTTTTGTTAATCATGTTAATGTTAAACGATTTTTCATTTTCGTAACAATACTTTTCACAAAATTCCGGTATGCCTTCAAGGGGGTATTTAGGAGATGTATTTGACAGTATATATGTATGTATGAGCTTATTTATACTAAAAAAGCTCTAGCAGGCTGTCGGTTAGACTTGACCACTACTTTCGCCATTACTCCAACATATATTTCAGCACCTGCAGTTATATTTTGTAATTACCCCAAACGTTGGTGTTTTCTAAGTTGTAAATCAAATTTAACCCAATTATTTGCCCTTATTTTTCTTGGTGAATACAATGGACGGGCAATAAAAAAGAGAGAGAGAGAAAGAAAAACTAGGAGAGTATGGATAATATGCAATTAAATTCAATTATGGGAGAGTTTTATATTTTTTTTCCTTAAAGTAGGAAACAGAAACGCAAAAAATAAAAAGATGAGCAACAAGAAACAACGAGAAAAAGCAAGAGTTCACGCTGAGGTTAAGAAGCTGGGAAGGTCTGAAATGAAAGTGCAATGCAACTATGGACTTTAAAATAAAAACAAAGCTACAGTGCAAAGTAATTAAAATGGACATTTAATTTAAACCTTTCAATTCCCTAACAATAATAACATGCGAAATGTACCACGCTTAGAGATTTGTAATTATTCGTTGTATATAAGAAATATACGTATTAAATTCTACACTTTGCAACTGTATATTTATAGACTTCGATGTTTTTTTTCTCTCTATTATTAACTATTGGGTTGTTCGGAAAGTAATTTTGTTTTTCCCAACAGAGGATTTAATTGTATTTTTTTGCACCCAACTTCACACTTATGCCGTATCATTTTTATATGCATTGAGAGCTCGTATAGCAAGGCTTGTGTGTGAAAAATTTCAATTAATTCTACGCAGTGGTGGTCGGTTGGTACCCTTTTATATATGGATAGTGATAAGCAGAATTATCCACATATCTTACTATCTTACTACAGAAAGGGTAAAAATGCAGTTCAAGCCAGAAAGAAATTGGCCGATGTGTATGGAGAAGGTGTGTTGACAGTCCGCCAGTGCCAGAGCTGGTTCGCTAAATTTCGATCCGGCCTTTTTGATGTCGAAGATGCACCACGTTCGGAAAGGCCGGTTGAAGCTGGTAAAGACGCGATAAAGGTAAAAAAAATTACTTTCTGTACAACCCAATAGAAATATCAGTTATGAATATAAGCAAGAGAGTCCAAACTATATCAACACATGATATTTCTTTTAAAAGGACGATTCCAATACGCATGTGTATTGGCACCAGATGTAGGCAATTTGGAACTAATTGAGGAAATAAAGAGTACGGTGAAGATGTCATTTGCCTCTCCACAGGCTAAATATTCTTGTCCAAAATCCTGATACGACTTCAAAAGAGTATTTAAGAGATCATTTGCAAGAAATTATACGTGCTCGTTAAACCTGAAACAAAATTCAATTGAAAAACTTGTTCATGAGTGAATGGCGACAAATATCAACTGAAAACGTTAAACAAACCTGAGATAATCAATTCCAAATATGTTTAATGAAGTGTGATATCCTACTAAATATTAGGTATAACATTTTAATATATAGTGCCTTTGAATTTTAAATTTACTCAGAGTTCTTCTTCAGAGTACCTACACTGTAGGGGTGCATGTATTAGGAGTTACCAGAAAGTTTCCCTTAGTTTTGTTATGGTCTGTGAAAAATCTTAACATTTTATGTTTTATTATAAAATAGAAATAAATTAATAAAATAAAAATAAAAAAACGATAATTATTTTGACAAATTATTACTTAAAAATCATAAAATTGCTTAGACAGACATATTTGGGTACCTAGACTTCTACTGTCCAGTGTATATAGCGTACGTCGGTTTCTCTGCTATTTTTTATGACAGAAAATCTTAAATGATATCTTGTAATAGCTTATGTTAGTTGTTTTCGTAATTTGCGTATATTTTTGAATTTGAGCACTTTTATCGACATTGCTCCGGCACTGCCATATTTTTGAAAAAGTTACCTTTATTTTATCTGTAGGTTGTAATAACGAACATAATTTAAAGGTAACTTTGCAGTTCCCTTTAGCTAAAGGTACCTTTGACTAAACCTAAGTTTAACGGCAAGTTGTAATAATGGCCTAAGCGTTTTAAGGAATATTATATACAAAATTTAATACGACTTTTTTAATTTCAAAAATCTACAAGCGCATTATACAATCCTTTTCGTTGCACCTGAAAAAAATACCGTAAACAATATTGTCGAAATTGTGAGCATTATATGGAATACGAGCACAAAAAACTTGCCATACGCATTTGTTAACAAACTTACTTGCAACTAAATAACTACCACGTATACTGACGTATGAGTAATATTAAACGATTGAAAAAATCCCATATCGCTCATACGTCAGGGTGTTGTGTTTCAATTCAAATAACTGGTATAGCTGTCGCATAAAATTTTTCTTTTATTTGACCGCTAAAACATGAAAAAAAAATTATCATCAAGCCCATATAGAGGCAAGATTTTGAAATTTGGTTTCAAAATTAATGTGCAGATCATCCAATACAAACTAAAAGCAGTTGATAATCATCGTCTTATAGTGCTTGCCATTTGTACTGATGGCCTGGCTAAAGTTTCCCTCAAAGAAAATTTACACTAAGCTGTAACTCCTTCAGAATACATTGGACGCTCTTGTATTTCATGTTGATTGATATCATTCTAAATTCGACAATTTTGTTTACTATCATAACCGTTCATATGGAAACGCCCAGCAGAAAATGACAGTAGCCAATTCATCCAGAGAATTGTTTAATTCATTCAAAATAATCAACCTAGGTATCGACCAAAACTCTAATCATAGAATATACTGGTACAATTAAAGAGAGAACTGTCAACCATTTGACTTGTCAGGCTACGATGTTCTCTGATCGATCCTGCGTTAGATTTGTCTCTCATTAACCTTTTAAAACCTTTTAAATATTGTTCAACACAACTTTCTGCCATTTCTCCCGTTCTACACCGACAATTTGTAATTATTTAGGTTTAGGAAGTATGTATTAAGGACGACTTAAATATTTATCAACTTGAAGGTTAAATTAATTAAAGACTTAATAATTCTAATGAATAAGAAAACTTAATCCCTATTAATTATAATGACCCCAGAAAAAGTTCTGAATTTTATTTTTAACGAAAAGCTTTAAAAACATTAAAAGAATTGTTTTTGCTTTTATTATTTTATTTCATTGTGTTTTTTATTAAACCAAATCGAAAACAGTTTTCAGACTCTCTACAAACACATGCTTGTTTACAAGTATTATTTTCGAGTCTCCTTTAGAAGGATGCTTAATTTCAAATAAATTGTTTGTAACAAGAAACACGTTTAAATACCTTTTATACAGACGGAAACAGGTTGACTTTCCGAAAGCCTTACAAAGAAATTTTCTGCAGAATTTTTATAAAAATATTTCAAGAATGATGCACAGCAGTCAATTAGTTGTTGATTAAAATAAACAATGATGTTTACATCAGAATATGGTAATGAAATTTCCCAAGAAATATATAAAGTAACTGTAGGATAGAACTACCTTGCCGCCAGCTTGAAACGGTGTTATATAGAAACAACACGGTTTAACATCATACACAAGACCCTGGCATTTAAAATACTGTTACGTTTTTACCTTTTTAAAAACGTTTGAAATATGAGTTCGTTAAATGCAAACAAAATAAAAATAAATTTGTGTTTAGTTTCAATTTAACTCTGTATTGTGCGCACAATTTTGAGTGCTACGGCTTACAACTTGACATTTACAACAACAATTTGGTTAGTTCCCGATTATTCCTTACACTTCTGTTCGCGTGAGCAATTAAACTCTTTATTGTTCGCACAATTTTGTATGCCACGGTTTACAACTTGACATTTACAACAACAATTTGTTTAGTTCGCTATTCTTCTTTACACTTCTGTTCGCGTAAGCACTGTTCGCGTAAACAACTGTGTACAGCGGCGATCTTCAAACCACGACTGGTTTCTTCACATACAACGAGTCTTCACACAAGACTGACTGAATTCTTACTGCTCGTTGCCTGCTTTCTCTTCAGTTTTTATATTCCAAGTAAACCGTCTGATTAAGGTTCTTGAAGTCCAATGTTCGTCGTTTCGCTTTCTCGAGAACTCTATCCTGACTTCATTGTTGTTTGTGTATTTTGTTCACATTGCTTGTTGTTGCGTTCTCGCTTACTTGTCTAGCCTTCCCTCCTTTCATACTCATGTTGTTGGTTTGCTTGTAACAAGTTCGTTGTATTTGTTAGTGTAGCTTTTGTTTATCATGCTAATGTTAAACGACGTTTCCATTTTCGTAATAATATTATAAAAAACATCCTTGAGGTTAACAGGCACGTTTCCGGTCAAATAAATCCGATCAATACTGTATATATTGGGTAGAGGTAGCTATCCATATAAGACAACTGGGTGGACACACTTACGACTCATACCCATTGTACCTCAGTTTTCCAATCTCTTCTAGTTCCGGAACAACTCGTAGCTTTTGATGAAGCGACTAATATTACCAAAATCAATGTGTAACTGTTCCTTCATAATCCAATGTCTTGTAATGACTCCGACAATGCTCAACATGGTTCTTTGGAGTTTAAGCAGGCGACTAGCCACGTGTAGTCGCCGTAGTCTAGAAGGTTGTGTGTTTGCTTATTAGCCGTTAGACCGCGGTCTAAACCTTGATCAAGAAATATTTCTTCGGCGAATTCCTTTAGGAAAGTTCTGAGGTAAATAAAATTGCCATGAAAAGTTTTTCAAAAAGCTGTCATTCGGAATAGACAATATAGATTTTAGGCCCCACCACACAAAATGGGTGATGTGAGAAGCTAGGTCGTAATCCTGACTGAAGGGTTGTAATGACCAAGCCACCCATTTATTTTTGACACAATCGACGACCGCTTTGGCAATTATAAGCTTGCAAGTTTTAAGAGAGATTCTCAAAGTCCAGAATTCATTGAAGAGGTCAATGGTTGTGCCACGTCTAACCAGTTTATCCACTCTGCAATTACCTAGAACGTCACTGTAACCTGGTACCCATATGGTATGGAAGTCATATCGTTATGTTCTGTCGTTGAGATATCTGGAGTAGCTATACACCGCCTTGTGTATCTTCACATTGGAATATAGTGCTTTGGTAGCCATCAGGCTTTCGAAAAGAGCTGTAAATTCTGGCTTAGAGATATCCGATTAAGGCGACACCTTTGCCTGAAAGACACATGTATCTGGCACCCTTATAGACTAGATTACTCCAGTTAATTCCAAATAAATTTCACCTGTAACGGTTCCCTCCATTTTGGAGACATCAGTGTAAATTTGCACGCTGCGCCATTTTGGCAGATCCCCTTCTTTGAAATGGATGTCTTGAATAGACACGTAATACTGCGCGAATTTGTAGTATTTGAATTCAAGATACAATATCAGGCGGACTCTTAAATAAAAGTCTTTTAATAAAGACGAGTGACCCAGAAAGTAAATCAAATAATAAAACATGCGTAAGAGGACACTGAATCTAGTTCTTTAAAGAAGGAACATCAATCAACCATTTCATATCTGCACACGAGTGTATCCTGCTGAATTATATTATAAACGAAATCTATTCAGCAAGAAGAGCTTAAGCCCAGAGTTGAGATGAACATATTTTGACATTGCATTCGTTGTACTAAACAAATAAAAAAGCCTTTGGAAGACTGTTCCAATTTATTTGGAATACATCCTTTAATATGTAATTTGAACGGACCTATCACCACAGAGGGGTATAGGGGCATTTTTATATCATTATCTTCTAATTTATATTATACACCCTGTTTAAATGTCTTTTAAAGTGACGACAAGTAAAAGTACATTTTAAGATGTTGTCAGCATACGTACTTGTACACTCATAAGCAAGCAATTCTCACGTAGTCTAATGGAAGGAAAACATAATATTGTCTTTAATTTGCCAGCAAAAAGCATAGATCGGAGTCAAGGTAATAAACAAAAAATAAGTGCAAAGGGAATCGAAAAAAATTTAAGATATAAAACAATTGCTTTCACATTTTCCATATCACGCAAACACATATAAATGTCAACATGCAAATAAATAAAGGAAGCGGTATCATCACATATGTACATATTCTGTTGTCTTTAGAGGAAAGTGATAATTCTTACAGATACGGCCATTTAAGTGTGTGAATGTACGCGTGTACCCTATCAGGAAGCTCTACAATTCAGATGAAAGTTTATTTACATTTTAAGTATGGTGGCACGGAAATGATTTTAAGAATGTAACTGTTTTCTTCAGAGAGAGTTGTGTCGACTTTGTAAAATTCCTGTAATTGGTTGTTGGAGTATGTGTTAGATTAGATGTTTAATGTTTAGAAGTCATATTGTTGTTTGCAATGATATTGTTGTGGTTTAGTTTGGCTTAAAAAGCAATTACATGTACGTACAGTGATATAATCATATGGATAGAAATACATTTGATGTTCTACATATTGTTTGCCTTTATTCTCTAAGAAGATTGTTGATTTTAAAAAATTTACAACCCTTTCCTACGCAAAGAAATCGAACGCATTTATTGCAACGGTCGTTGTCTAATAGCAGGACTGAGAACCCATTGCATTAGTCGTAAACTAACAGCTATTCTGAGAGCTCTTGTCTTCAAACGGTGGGTCCGAATCCACTGGCTGAGTAAACGATCGACAAACACCCGTATGTCGACATAACGCAAGTTCTGCCGAAAAAATCTAAGCAGTCCATAATAGTGTGCAGGAAAATCTGATACAGTCGATGTCATGTCATACGAACTTTCGCAGACCAGAACTTATTGAATTTGGCATCTTCACTTCCCGTACAAACTTCAACTTACCCAGGCACTGCAGTTAAATGAGCACAGACAACGGAGTGTGTCCGCTAAATGGGCTCTTGCTTTTCGGTTGGTACAAATGATATTATCTGAACATCGACTTTGTTAGTCTAATGTCACCTTTGTATAGAAGCCCGTACTTTGTTATTACACGTATGACTCTAAACATGAAAATATGACGAGAATGAGGGAGTTCGCATAATTTTGTGTGCCACTGTATACAAGTTGAGGAATCCAACAATAATTTGATTGTTCGCTATTCTTCTTTCTTCACACAAGACTGACTGAATTATTACTACGCGTTGCCTGATTTGTCTCGCCTTTTTATATGCCCACGTAAGCAGTCTGATGAAAGTTCCTGAAGTCGAACGTGGTATTGCCTTCTCGAGTACTCTACCCCGGTTTCATTGCTGTTTGTGTATTTTCTTCACGTTGATTGTTGTTGCTTTCTCGCCTACTGGTCTATCCCTTTTCTTTCATAATGATATTGTTGGTTTACTTGTAAACAAGTTTGTTTTATTTGTTTGTGTAGTTTTTGCTTATCATTTTAATGTTAAACGATGTTACACCGTTTCCTTTTTCGTAACAATATATTGCCTAACAACACCTATAGTGAAGCATAGGAGGTGGGTCAGTACTGGCGTGGGAATGTATTTCCACTGCATGAGTAGGGTATATTAAAATGTATCCATTCAAATATTTGGATATTTAAAAAAAAAATTGAAGCATTTCAGATTCTACGGCAAGTAGAAATATTGAAATGCATTCACCCTCAGCTTGAAAAGTATATGCAACACCCTATTTTGGATGTAAGTTTCCTACTGCTATTCCTGATAGCAATGGTACCATTTAACGCCGTAGGCAAATTTTTAAAGTGTTAAATTTTTTTTGTGCATTTTTGTCATTTGTTTCTGTTTCAAAGTGTCATCTTCAATTTGGAGTCTTTAAACATTTTTGGTTGCCCTTCTCGTTTTTCATTTCTCACATAAAAATCGTTGTCTCGGAAACATCGAAACCATCTTCAGCAACATGCTGATAGAGGTCATAAATTGTACCGACAAGCACTCTTCCATTACAACTGATGTTTCATCGTATTGAAAAACGGCGACGACGACATAAAAATGTATGCACTATAATTAAGCCATAATAGAATCAACAATGCCTTCGAAATTGTATTATTTGGCATACTGTGAAATTTACTGTGAAATTTCACAATAACTTCGCATTTAGTTCTTCATTCAGCTCAACGAAATTCTCCTTTGAATTCTGCCATCAAATATTTTACACGAAGTTAATTCGCCGTTCTAACGATGATAATTTATGTGTTATTAATTTATCATTAAGCGTGGTTTTATTTTTGGTTTTTACGCTTAAGAAATTTGCTTTCACCCAAAAATTTCCTGGCTGTGCACTGGAAACTGTAACAAAACGAAACGATGCATTTCACTTTCTTCCGAGGGAATGAACAGTAGTACATTCAGTACTCCTTAATGGATCAACTTGATAACAGAAATGAGAGAATATTTTTGGTGTTTTTGAAACCAGACGATGGTTTAACAAAATTTTTATAACACAAACATTTTTATTTTTTATCTGGAAGTATTTTGCTATTTTATACGCTCTGTTGCTCTTTAAGGGAGACTTAACGAAGCAGAAAAATGCTGAGCAATTTAAGCAACGATTTAGTTATTATTTCTGTATAAAGTTACGAAACATAACAATAGCAGTACAGTCACAGTGTCTGGCTTGTTGTAAATAGCAATTGAATGTAATTTTGAACTAAAAATATAAGAGAAGGAAGATAACTTAGTAATTTTATGCTGTTCTTTATGCCTTACATACATACATAACATACATAATTGACCATTGCAACCCTTCAGTCAGGATTGCGGCCTAGCTTCTCAGCAACACTCATGTTGTGTGTGTTAATTCTATACATGAGTGGCGGGACCTACAGTTTAAAGTCGAGTCCGAACGACAGATTTTTTGACAAACTTTTCATGGCAATTTTATTTACTCTCAGAATTTTTGCCAGAAATCTGCTGAGAGGAAGTCGCCGAAGAAATATTTTTTATATTTCGTTTTGATGTCTCACCGGGGATTTGATACGTGGCTTTTCGCCTAATAAGCCATCAAACTACCTACTAGACTATGGCGACTTAAAAATGATGCTTAGAGATCATATTCATGCATTAATAGTGAATGCGGTGGTCCTTTTTGATATAAGGGGATAGGAGAAGGGAAAGATAAACTATTGTGTAGCAGATTATAAAGGGCTATCTATTTCGTGGTTTCAAAAGTATGGGACTGGAATTCGACATCTGTCAAGCTAAGTTGTGAAACCAATTTTTTTCTTTTCAGTTGAAAGTCTGACATTGACGAAAATGGATCGCTTAACTATCACACACATACATACACATACATAATTGGCCATTACAACCCTTCAGTCAGGATTAGGGCCTAGCTTCTCAACACCACTCATGTTGTGTGCGTTAATTTTATACATGAGTGGCGGGACCTACAGTTTAAAGTCGACTCCGAACGACAGATTTTTTGAGAAGCTTTTCATGGCAATTTTTACTCTGAGAGTTTTTGCCAGAAATCTGCTTAGAGGAAGTCGCCGAAGAAATACTTCGATACGGCGACTTCTAACTATCACACAACGCATAAAAATTATCAAACCTACTACAAAAATGGTGATTCTGCCACAGCCACGTATCGTGCTTTAAGAGGAGATTATGGTTTACATAATCGTCCAACTACGCAAACAATTGGCAACATTGTGAAGAAATTTGAAGAGAAATATTGAAGGGCCTGTGCATCATCGTTTCGCTCGTTCCGCTGAAAATATTGCTATTGTAAGTGAAAGTGTTGCCGAAAACCCTCAAAAGAATCAATACAACATTTTGCGTGGGGGTCATTTAAATAATGTTTCACACATAATGTCAACGTTCAAGCTTTACAATAAAAAAGATATATCATGAAAAAAATATTTTATATGTGTTTTATTTACGTTTACTTTTGAAACCACGAAATGGATAACCTGATTGTTGGAATATTTATAACCGTTAGAGATCAGAGTTACCGTACATTAAAGCTGGATTCACCCATCGTTTCGGAACAAAATTTTTTTATATGTAGTTTGACGTTTCTCTTTTTGAGAGAGAGAGCGAAGGGAGAGTGAGCTTTCTTCGGTTTAATTTAAATTTTTGTTCCGAAACAATCGTACTGCCATGTAGTTTAATTTTTTAAGTAAAGTTGAACTGAGCTGCCACATCATATTATATATGCATTTGTACGTATTATAAAGTACAGGGCGGTTGTTTAATACTGTTTGTTTGATTATAAAAACAAATAACTGTTGAATATTATTAAAAAAAAAGATAAAATAAATAAATAATTATAAACAATATTAAAAATAAAATGGATTTAAATGATCATCTGCTACTATGCTGCCTAATTGTAAAACTAACACGCATCGTTTACAAAAATATTTCATATGGTAACCTTCTTTTTACAGATCAATTGTTGGGTGAATCGTTTTGGAACAAACTCTCAAAAACCCGAACTTGTTTCGGAACAAAATGCTTGTTGGGTGAATTCAGCTTAAGTGTATTATGTCAGCCTGATAGCAATCGAACACACCCACGCTAATATCGATATTTTTTTATGATTGCGAAAATTTATTAATTAGAATTACAAATTACAATTACAATTACAAATTGTATTTAAATATTACGACCTAAATAACATGGAACTTATGCATGGTGTAGTGTAACTAACCATAGTCTCCGGTACTAGTGTAGCTCACTATCCTATAGCAAACCAGGACACCCAATATTGCGAAGTTATAAACATTATTATCTCCAAAGTCTACTTTGTGATATGCTTGAATGTCAAAAATAGACCAAATAATAGACACATTTACTTTGCTTTTCAAGGCGTCCACGGGTATCTTCTGGAAGCATCTTAGCAAGAAAGGAGGAAGATAATAATAACTGTATGTGTACGACAATATCTTAAGAAAGCTCCGATTCAATTAATTTACATTTGACAAAATCTAACTACTGTTACGAAAGTGGAAATGGTCTTATTAAAATGATAAACAAAAGCTACAAAAACAAAAACATTGGACTTGTTTACATGATCAAAGAATAAACAAGAATACAGCAACAACATCAACATAAAAAAATAAACAAAGTAAACAGACAGGCAACAACAACACTGCAAGGACACAAACAACAATAACGAAAACAACATGTTTACATTTACAGAGATTTCGCGAAGGCAAAGTCATTCTCATTCGGCAACGGGATCTGAAAGAATTCAGTCAGTCTTGTGTGAAAACGCGTTGCGTGTGAAGAGAATAATTGTGGTTTGAAGATCTCTGTTAGAGATGTGTAAAGAATAAATACAATTAAAGCAAATTGTTGTTGTTTAAATGAAGTCGTGAAAGGTGGCACACGGAATTGTGCGAACAATAAAGAATTGATCTAAAACTAAACACAAATTTATTTTTATTTTATTTGCAATCTACGAACCTATATTTCTAATTTTTTTAAAAGGGTAAAAACATAACAATATATTCTAAAATCTGTTTGCTGAATTGTTACAGTAAATTAATTTCTTTTTTCTATCTTTCGCAGTCTTTCTATGTAGTTTTGTTCTCGAAATTTGATTTCTGCTTTTTCTTATTCTTATAATTTGTTTGTTGTGATAATTCTTTGATGTCGCAATTTCTTTGTTGTTCTAAATTTCTTATTTTTGGTAATGTTGTTTATCTGTAGTAAATACTTAAAATTTACTCAAACTCCACAACAATATTACCATTAGTCTGGCAGTTTTCACAACTTTTTTATATATATTTAAATGGCTATGTATGTATTTAACATTTTATTTCAATTATTTTCCATTTAAATATTTTGCTGCAAGTCTAGTAACCACAACATTCGAAAATTTTACATTTTATTTAAGTTTGTCAGACATATCAACTAAAGGGTCCGCCATCTAACGTTTTTTTTCAACTAGTGCTTATTTCGTGAATGGTAACACTTAGCTCATGTCTGATTTGACAGATAATTAGTTTTATCCTTCCGCTGAACTAATATGGTTGTGTATACGCTTGAACAACGCTGGGAAATATTGCGACATTACTTTCAAAATCATGTTGCAGAATGTGCGCGAAAATTGCGTACGGATTTTGGAAGAAGAGAAGCACCGTCAGCTCCGTGTGCTCGTTATCTTGTGAAAAAAGTGAAAGAAACTGGCATCCTCATCGATAAACCAAAGCGTGAAAAGCCAAAAACAGTGCGTACACCCGAGAGTATTGCTGCTGTGGCAGAAAGTGTGCGTGAAGCGCCATCAACATGAATTCACCGTCGTTCTCAACAATTGAACATTTCGGAGACATCATTGAGACGAATTTTGCATGAAGACCTTGGTATGACACCATACAAAGTCCAATTGGTTCAGGAGTTGAAGCCAATTGGTGGGCCTGCGATCGACTTATAGAAGATGACGATTTTGGCAAAAAAAATCATCTTTTCAAATGAAGCTCATTTTGATCTTGGCGGGTATTTAAACAAGCAAAATTGTCACATTTGGGGCACAGAAAACCCGCACGCATACATTGAAAAGCCGACGCACCCAAAACGAGTCGCTGTTTGGTGCGGATTTTGATCTAAATTTCCAGAGGCATAATTGGGCAATTTTCTTCGAAAATGAGCAAGGAGTGACCGTTACAGTCAATGTTGATCGTTATAGGGCCATGTTGAACGAATTTTTGTTCACAAAAATTGAAGAGGAGGATATTGGCAACATTTGGTTTCAACAGGACGGCGCTACGTGCCACACAGCCGAAGGTACACTCGATGTTTTGCGCCCTGTTTTTGAAGATCGCATTATCAGCCGCAGAGCTGATGTCGTTTGGCCACCTCGGAGCTGCGATTTGACACCGTTGGACTATTATTTGTGGGGTGCCGTCAAAGATAAGTGTTACGCCGACAAGCCAGAGACAATTGACGCTTTAAAGGACAACATTCATGTGCTAAAAATTTGACCGATCGTGTAGGCTACTGCATGGTCAGCCGAGACAAACATTTGAATGAAATTATTGAAATTAAAAAAAGAAATTTGAGAAAATATTCAGTAGTTTTTTTTTTAAAGCATTTTCAAAAAAAAAAAAGTTATTTGGCGGACCCTTTACATGCGTGCTTGTGTCTGATTAAATTTCTAAACATTGCCGTGTGTGAATCTGCATGAACTTTTTGTGGATGAGTTAATGCTAAAAGTCGGAAAGTGTCTAGTGTCTAGTGTTTTCCTTTGATTGTCCGAAACTTTTTTTTTGTTGTTGTTTTTCACATAAAATATTTCCTTTAGAAGACACATGTTTCTATATTTTCTTTTCCTTTTTTCAGATTGCTACTACAATTGGAATGCATACTGTCGATGAAAACACGTTTGTTTATATGATCAAAGTTTAATTAGAATGAAATTAAAAACAAAACACTTTCTAAAGTCTGCCGAAATCAATTCTGAGGGCCTACAAATCGGAATGCTTTGCTCAACATGTCTTACTTTCTCACCTATTAAGGTCCCGTTTACCGGCTTTCCGTCTGGCTTAACACATCCATCTAGTCGCCTCAGCTTCTTGCGAAACTTCGTCAGTTGTTACACCAATCGACGACAGGGGTTCATCGGCTTGGTTCTTCCAAGGCAGAGAAAAACCCGTATCGCCGGAGAATTCTCTTCCATCCGAATGACACGATCGAGTCAGATGATGGATATGAATGCGCTGCTAAACGTCCATGTCGTTGAGGAGCTTATACAGCTCAGATGCGAAAATCATCGCTTACTCCTGTTGCATCGACGATTTTAGGTAGAATTTTTCTCTCGAATAATCGAATACTGCAATGATGCTCAATGCTTTCGATTCATAAGAAGCAAGGGGAACATGGGTGACTTGTAGAGTATAAGTTTCGTCGTACGTGTGAGGTTTTTGTTACACAATTAACTACTCGTTTTGAAGTCGCCGTGATCTAGTAGGTAGTGTGTTGGCTTATTAGACGAAAGGCCCGAGTTCGAATCCCAGGTCAGACATCAAAACGAAAATATGAAAAAATTTCTTCGGCGACTTTCTCTCAACAGATTTCTGGCAAAAACTCTGAGAGTAAAAATTGCCTTTAAAAGCTGCTCAAAAAATTTTTCGTTCCGAGTCGACTTTAAATTGTAGGTCCCGCTACTCATGTATAAAATTAACGCACGCAACACAAGTGGTGTGAGAAGCTAGGACGTTGTACAATGGATCAATTCGACCTCCGGGTACTGTACTTGTCACAGTTGACAAGTACACGTCGTCTGACCTAAGGTAACCTATCTACTCGTGTTGGCAGTAGTAGTCCAATGCCTGATTACCAGACTGACATTATATGTACTGGTAAGAGCGGTGCCAAGATAAACAAATTCACTGACAATATCAAAAGTATAATTATTAATCGTATTCCCAGATCTGATAGGCCGCATATCCCAACTTTTCGACAACATACTCTCATTTTCTACCAGACTCATTTTGATTGACTAACGTCCAACAGCGCTAAGCGCTGCAATCATACCTCGCTTAGTACGTACCTTGATGTCAATTTCGTTAGTGTACGCAAGCAACTGGACACTTTAATGGAAAATATTGCGATACATTGCAGCCTCCTGCTAAGAAGAGACTCTTCATGACCAAGTTAAAAAGGTCGTGTGATAAGGAATCGACTTCCAAAAACACAATTTGAATTTTGGTATTGAATTAAGATGCGAGATATGCAAAAGACAATTACTTATTCATCCACTCTTGTATGTAAACGAACATATATTGGAAGATACAACACATTCGGTCTCTATCAGCTATGGATTCTTCTTTGTATTCCAAATTGTTTACTTTGTTTAAAACTCACACACTCGACTACTCAGTGTACAGAAGCATTGATGCAGTTTGAAATCCTGCCACTTTAAAATCTGCTATGGAATATGCCATAAATAGGAAATATTTTGTTGAAATTTTATTTGTACTTTACATGCATGAATTAATCAAATATAAGCTCGGCATATAAGCAAATATAATATACTCACATACATACATACATAAAATGCATACAACCCACATAAACTAAAACGTTCAAATACAAAAACTAACAACAAAATATTTTGTTTAAGTGAATACATTTTCACACATAGCCAGTCATATGGGCGGACATATAGGCACACGGATGTATGGAAATTCTTCTCTGCGTGGTTTAATTTATAATTGATCGTAAAAATTCTATTTGTCATGTCGAGTCGTGCAACAGCGACATCTGTAGATAACGGACGACTTGATAAAGCCACAGGTCTCAAAATAGCCGCCATTTATTTAGTCCACTTTGTCAAATCATCATACACGGACATAGCATTAACAACACGTGCAAATAATAAAATTGTTGTATAAAAATGTGCGTTTTATTCAAACATGCAACATGCAGCACGCTTCACGGCTTCATCCATTCTCAGAGATGAATAAGTATGTGATCAAATGTGAAACGATACTAATTAACTTGAGATTCGTCCCAGAAAGGTGACTTTTTAAAGTATTTTTTTTAATGCTGGCGGCTTCATCGGACCATACTATTTTGGGGACGAATTTGACCAGGCCATCACTGTCAAGGGCGAGTATTATAAGTCCATAATTACCAAATTCTTTAGGTCTGAAGTGAATGATTTTGATATTAATGACATGTAGTTTCAACAGGACGGCGCTACGTAGTACGCAATTCATGTTGCATTGGATATTCTGCACGTGCGATTTGATGTTCTGATCGTCTCATGTAGAGATGATGAGAACGGGCCACAAAGATATTTTAATTAACCCCGTTAGACTCCTTCTTGAGGGCTTTTCTTAAGTGGCAGGTGTATGTGAATAGGCTATAAGCAACAGCATCCTCAAAGCCAATATAACCTATGCCTTCGCTCAGATTCAGCCCGATTTATGAACCGAAGTCATAGAAAAATTCTCATTTCGGTTGTTCGCTATACTCACAGAAGCCATAGCGAACATTTGAAATGTATGAGATTCCACACATAATGGCATCCATAAACCATACAAACAAATAAAAAATGTCGATTATGTCTCATGATATCTTATGAAGTCGCCGTAGTCTAGTAGGTGTGTTGGGTTATTAGACGAGAATATATGCTTCAACACCTGGCTCAGACATCTTGACCATAAAGAAGTATGAAAAAATACTTATTTCTTTCCTTAGCTACGATTTAAAAATGCCTGTAGTTTTAATCAAAATTTTTTTTATCAGATTTCGTTTTAAAAAATTAAAAATCCTGCCACGTTATCAATGTTTAGATGAATAATGCTGGAATATATTTACCATTCATAACGGCCGCATGTTCACCCGTATGTGGATTTTCTTCTTTTTTTCTAATGAACCACAATCACTTAACATGTGCATAAATTTCTAACCAAAATAAACCAAAACAACAGGGGTGGTCGTCTGCATAATGCACATGATGTTTCAAGATGAAGTTCACTTAAAAAAATATTTCAATTTATGAATAAAAATTGTTTTCCCCTAAAAGACAAATTTAAAAATTTATTTAAGAATTTTACGTTCCTTAAAAATATTACTTTCAATTAATGGAAATACGTCACTAATTGCGGAATATGCTGGAAATAACATAGCAGATGAAGAGCACTGGAAGTTTCCCAAGCATTTGGAGAAGGCTTATGCTATAAACGCAATAAACGCAAAGCAGCAAACGCTGTAACCTCTGAACAGTGGGGTTCATGTCTGCATGTGGAAGTGATTATTTTAAAGGGAGTGCGACAGCAAGCAAAGATTCTGCTGCTTTGCTTTTAGGCTGATTTCTATTTTTATTCGCAGCAATGAGAGAATTAGTGCTCACAGTGAGAGGATTTGTGTTATCATTGCAAATATTAATGCTGTCAGTACAATAATATTTATTAAGTAGTATTAACGTGATGTATGAAATATAACGCGAAAAATTTTTTTAGTGGCACTAGTGATAAAGAATTAATAAACGAAGTAGCCGTGTTCTAGTAGGTAGTTTGTTGGCTTATTAGACGTAAGGCCCGAGTTCAAACCCTAGGTCAGACATCAAAACGAAATATGAGACTTCCTCTCAGGAGTACTCTGGCAAAGTAAATAAACCTGCCATCAAAAAGTTTCTCAAAAATCTGTAGTTCGGATTCGACGTTAAACTGTAGATCCCGCCACTCACATATAAAATTAACGCACACAACATGAGTGGTGTGGGAAGCTAGGCCGTAATCCTGACTGAAGGGTTGTAATGGCCAATTGTGTATGTATGTATGTATCTTTAAATTTAAACAGAAAGACATTGAAGCAATTATGTTTAGAATATCACATCGTTCAAATATCTCCCAACGCCAAGTTGTATTTAAAAACCCCCTTCGCTTGTGTTAGTATAGTAAGTAGTGTGTCGGCGTGGTTCAAACCCCAGCCGATACATCTCGAACAAAACGAAAAAATACTTTTTCTGCTACTACTACTGTCGTTCGTTGCCAACTTTAAATTGGTAATTCCGCCACTCATGTATAAAATTAACACACAATATAACTGGTGTGAGAAGGTAAATCTAGTGTTAAACTCTTCCTATCTATTTATTTTTATACCTATTTATACCAACACCACTCAAAATGACTGGTAATCAAAAATAACGTTTTGAGCGTGTAAATTTAGTATGTGCTATAATGTTTTATAGAATTAATAAACAGTATTGGTAAAATATAAAATTGATATAAAGTCCAGAGCTGTAATTTAATTTTTATTCAAAATAGTTATGGCTTGTCACATTTTTTACAAATATAAACTTTTTTTACTGTGCATTTTCCACAAACATATTTCTTGTAGACGTCGCAATTTATTGAACTTTTGCTGTTATTGCAAAATCCTATTTGGCACCGTTTACGTATTGGGCGGTGTGTTTTTGGAAGAGGAGTTGTTGGACAGTCAGCTTCACTTGCTATTTCTTGACCTGATGACTGATAATCAAAAGTGAGTTCTTCAGCCAAAAGAAACAAAAAATCCTTCCTTGAAATATTCTTTCCGGTTGTATTTTTATACAAAATCCAGGAATTTATTCCAACAAAATTCTAAAATATAAAAAAATACTTGAAGTGGCCACATACTAGATCCTGATTTCACACTATATTTTCGTGCCATTTGATCTGCTTTTGTTGGGCTTAACTTTATAAACTCTAAGTGTACATTCATTTTTTGCATATAGTAATGCTCGAAAACGAGCCATACTATCCTTCTTTTCCTTGCAAATTTTTGGAAGGTCCCGTTTGTTCGAATGTACGGTACCAACCAACGCAGTGTTTTGGCTAATAATTTAGAAGCTAAAGAAACACTGGTGAAAAAGTTGTCGGTTGTTACAGTCCTACCTTCCATGGTATAAGGCTTCAGTAGTCTCATTACTACAAATTCACCAAGAGGTGTTGCCAAGTTTCGAGTTTGAATACTTCGTTTCAACGTCAGAAGCCAGCCAGAAATTTATTTCAAAGTTGTGTGGTTTGTTTTGTATATGCTATGTAAACCTACATCTACTCCTTTCATTTCTTTTATCGGAACGAATGAAACGTAAAATTTCTATAAAGTCATGCCATTCATAGTTTTAGAAAAAAATTCAGAACTCCATTCTTTGTTCCATAAATACGACAGCTTCGTATGACCTCGCGCATACAGTATTCCAATGAAAGCTTTCAATTTATTCTGTGAAAGTGTCCATTTCTTCCCTAAAACTCTAGAGGCTTCTAACTCGGTTTTGATATGCTCTAATATATGGTAGTCAATCAAGAGTAAAAGGGCACTGCTTGGCTTCTCTTCCACAATATTTCCTCTAGCATATGCTGTAACAATGAGTTGGTAACCTTCCAACAACACCTCCTTTTTTCACTTTTTTCCAAATATGTAGTTCCACTTGCAGTAACTTCAAGTTGTGTATCCTCTCCGCTTTCATTATCCTCTTCAGAAGGTAACTGCATACACATTCGTTTTTGTATATTATGCAAAGGAATACTGTCATACTGCCATAGAAAAACATACCAGTCAAAATGACTGGTACCGGTATAAGTACCAAGAATAAAAATTATTTTTTTATTGTGGACACAAGATCAAAATAAGTTATCAAATTAATTGTATTTAGTTGTCGTTATAAAAATCATATAATAGTTTCGGAAAAAAATACTCACACAAAGTCAATATTTAAGCCTAAAAAGGCAAAACCAGTCATTTTGACTGGCGCGGTAAATCTAGTGTTAAACACATACGGGCTGTACTGTATGCGTTTAAAACTGACATAATAATATGACTGCCATAATAACTGACAACTGTTACGAAAATTAATCAAAATAAATCCAAGTACTGGTGTTTTGCTTTTACATCACTTAATATTAAAATTATAAACAATGCAATAAACGAACCTGTTTACAAATTATCGTACTGATTAATATAACAACAAACACCAGCTTAAAAAATGGTAAACAAGTAAACCAAAAATACAACAACAAACAGCAGCATAAAAAATGGTAAACAAAAACACAACAAGAACACTACAAGAATTAACTTAAACAATGATGTTTATATTTATAGAGGCAAAGCAAAGCAGGTGACGGAGTTAGTGATGTTCAGTCAGTCTTGTGTGAAGAGAATAATCGTGGTTTGAAGATATCATCGTTACATCGTTACATCGATATCGTTACAAAGATCTGTCGAATAATTGTCCAGTAATTGTTATTGTTTATGCGAAGGATATAAACAGAGGAATAACAAAGAAAAGCAAATGTTGTTGTTTACATCAAGTTGTGAACAGAGGCACACAGAATTGGTGTGAATAATACAGAATTTTAATTAAAACTAAATGGACATTTTTTTTATTTTTTTTGCAATCTACGAGCTCATATTTTAAACGCTTTAAAAGGTTAAAAACGTAAGAATATGTAATCTTCAATGTAACAAAAGACAATAATAAAACTGTTTTCAAACAAGATAAGGATATTATGTTGCTGTGTTAATAAAACTGTTTGTGTGACTTCTGTTTGCTGACGGGTTCGCAACTGCCATAACTGACAGCATTTCATACTCTTTACAGCTCAATTATTTGGGATTGTTTTTGTTCTTATCATTCGGTTTATCTTGTACTCGTTTGCTCATTAACATTATTAAGTTAAATATTGTTTTAGAGCAGAGCCCGGCAATTCCTATGCACGCGTGCATGTCAGCCATTATTAAATTTACAACAACGTTCTCTCACGATCAAAAATACACTCAGTCTCATTTGAGCATCCATTGAAAGAGGTTGTGTTGTCGCATGTTTCTGCTAATGCAGGGATGGAAAACTTAATGTTTTTAACATCAGCGTATGGTGTGCGTTTTTAGAATTATAGCCTTTTTCAAAATAAATTATTCTAATTTATTAAAACAAAAACAACTTATATTTCACTATTCATAAAAACTATTTACATATAAAAAATAAGTATTTTTCAAGAAAATCCTATGAAAAACAAAAATTTTCGAAATTTATTCGATAATCTAAAATGCTTTCTTAAATCGATATAATCAAAGAAGTCTAAACGAACTTTACAAATTTTAATTTAATAAACTAATATTTTTAATTAAAATACCACCATTTAAAAATTTCAATTTTCCATGCCTGCATTGTAGTGAATTTAAGAGTATAAATTTTTCTCTTTTCTTATTTTTCGCTCTCGCACAACTGACCAATAGCAAGAGCTGCCGGGCACTGTTTTAGAGCAATAACAAGAACAGGAATAAAATATTCATGTGTCATTAAGAAAAGTAAACGTACGTAGTAGAGTTATGATTTAATTTTGAAAATAAATTCGAAAACATTTATTAAACAATAGTCATATACGTTCATACATTATTTACATTTGACATGTGCTGATTGTTTAATTTACTCTTCTAATTCATCATCAAACATGACTGACAACTTTTACTTTTACTACAGTCTTCAGTTGTACGTCAAGCCTTTTAGTTCATATCGTACATATTTGATCTGTACATCGAAATGAAAAGTTAAAAAGGTACCATGTGTGCTTAAAAAAGTGCTCTTTATGAGTTTATTTGTTTTCAAAATTCATTAAAAGAGAAAAACAAAAAAATTGCCGCCATTATTTACTAAGTGAGGAGGGCACAAAAAGTTCTGAACTTTTTCACATCATTTTGGATAAAAACTGTCATGACAATTAATTTTCAAATCGCATGAGACTTTGTTTTAATGGATAACCAAGGAATATTTTTTTCTCATTATTATGAATGAGGTTTTCAGCATTATTGTTTATACAGGTTAATTTCAAATTAAAATAATGCAAATGATTCTCTACAAATCTCTCAAATATTAGATGAAAAATAAAGTTTTTCGTTGACACTAGTTTTAAACTACTTGATAGTATTACAATACTTAGATATATTGGATGGATATCGGTTTTGAATTTGAACCATCGCTTATTTCAAATCCGGTAATACTTTTGCCACCCTATTCTCTCACAAAATTTTATTTTAATCGATCCTTGTGCTGAACAGACGGGTTCAAAACCGTGCTCCGCAAATTTGTGAATCTATGAGCAAAGACTATAAATATATAAAGATGTTGCACTGCCATACATTGTACTGCCAGTGCCAAATTTGTCGATGGCAGTACGGCTACTGCCACTTTTTGTACTCAGAGAATTATTATACTCAGAGAACGTATTGTTCTCTTCTATAAGCAATTTATTCTCATATACGTGTATACGTGTGTGTATATTCATTCCATTTCATAGCACAATTGTGCAGAGAGAACTCACACGCATTCTAGTGTTTTTTCATTTAGTTGTCGATCAGATTGCGACAAGAACACATGTGTGGTGGATGCTTAATCATTTTATTTCAGGATGACACTCAAAAAATATTTTATGTTAAAAATGGTCTATGTCATTAGCTTGGCGTATTTCATATTTTTTTATTTTGTCGAATAGTACAATTTTTTTTAAATGCTTAGAAATTCTCGATTTCTTCCTTTAATAAAAAATGCGTTTTTATTCTTTTTATTTGTCTAAAAAACATGACCTAATTTTTAAGCCAAAGATGGATAGCTTTATGTTCTTTCAATAAAAAATAATATGTAGTGGAAAATATAGAAAGAATGTACAGCTTTAAATCCCCAAAGACTGTGTTTTTAACTTCAGAAATATTCTTCAAAAAATCGAGATCATTTCTCATTGTTATTAGTAAATTTCAATGAATATCAGTAAATCCTACCGAAATATTTTTTTGGGTGTATAATTCAAACATGAAAAAAAGCGACATAAACTTTTTTCGTTAGAAGCTGTCAAGCAATTGAATGCATTTTTACGCTCTTTTTAACGAACATTGTTGCTGTTCGTATCCTATGTGTGTAAAAAGCCGAAGATATTCTTCCCCTGAAAGGCATTGGTGCCGACGTCTGATGTATACATACATTGTCAAATAAAAAAAAAAAACTAAAAGAAGTCTTGTTTTTACAAAATGTATGTGCAAATAACTTGTGAAAAAAATGTTACCGTTTGTTTTATTGTAGGGTAGGAATACGTGTTTTATTGTTGTAGAAATAAAACTATATCGATTCGCACCGAAATAAAAAACCTTTATTATAAATTTTTAGAACTAAATATTTAGAGAGAAACAAAACTAGCAAATTATGAAAATAACCTTTTAATTATTACATTAAATATTAAACTTTAGTAGTAATTTTTAAGCATTAAAGCTCAACAGTTATTTTGACTGTTTAAACAGCAGGCACTTCAACGACTCTAGCCCCCTGAAACGTGGCTTAAAGTTTAATTGTACAACTTGGCAAGTACTTCAAGAGCTGATTACCTACATGAAACAGGTTGAATATGACGGTAATAAAATATTTTCAATCAACGGGCTAGTTCAAACAACGAGTGCTATTTTATCTTTGTCGGAAGAACTGTTTGAAGAAAATTTAAATTTGCTCTGCATTTTAACGAGCCATTTTAACCAAGATCCTATAGAAAACTTGTTTTCATATATACGTGCCAAAGGTGGACACTGCAAAAATCCATCGGTTCATGAATTTAATATTGCTGTAGCTAAGTTGTTATCTTTAAAAATGACCCAGTTTAGCACCTCATCTAATTGTGCACACGACGATGCAGTGTTTTTACCTATTGAATTGGAAACAATTTTAGAAGATACTGAAAGAACTGGAAATATATCAGAAAGTACCCATGCCTCTGAAATAGATGTCGCAGATATATACAATGAAAATAAAGAATATTTTAATGAAGACGCCGATTGTTTTACGTCCAACAATGTGCCAATAGAATTAACATCAAGTCGTTATTTTGTTGGTTACATAGCTCAACGAATATCTTGCGTTAAATGTCGTGTGGATATAATTAAACCAGCGCAAATTTTGTCATATCCTTCAGAAATGTTTGTACACGCAAAAAATTATACAAAAGATTCCGACTTTGGAAGTTTGTGCGCTCCATCTGACTTATTTTTTGAAGTTTGTAAAATTCACATAAAAGTCTTCGAAAAAATATTTTTAAGAAATAAAGCTACTAAAAACATAAAAACATTTATTGTTGAGCAATGCGTAAGTTGCACCAAAAACACCATGTATTCCTTCTGGTTCGATGAGGATAACGAATGTTATAAACACAGAATGGAGATGCTTAATTTACTAGTTACTATTTTACTACGTAAGCATTCCACATGGGAAACATACAAATTTAAATTATCCAGTATGGAAAAAGTTAAAATTTTGAAACATTAAAATAATAAATAAATTTAAAAAATACTAAACAAAAAAGCATTCGTTTTATTACAACTTAATTCCACACAAAAATAGAGACAGAAATTCATAATTGAACTGTCTATAAAATTAAAATTATATACATACATAATTGAATAGTGTAAAGAATTACATTATAATTCGGTGCGAATCGATATAGTTTCATTTCTACAACAATAAAACACGTATTCTTACCCTACAATTACACAATCGGTAACATTTGCTTTTTCGCAGGATATTTGCACATAAATTGTATGGAAACAAAACTTCTTTTAGTTTTTAAAATTATTTAATCTGAATGTTTCTTCACGAAGAAAATAAAAACAAAAAAATATGTTTATGTGAATGTACCATATACATGTAGATGTTACTTTTTGCTCTCTTTTATTCTCTTTTGTTCTTTTTCTCTCAGTTAAAATGAGAGCAAGCACGAAGATTTAGCTTTCCCTGTTACCTACCCCCCTCATCCTAAAGAAGCACAAAATTTTGTCAATTTTGAATACACTGCGTGCAACATCTTTATATATTTATAGTCTTTGACTATGAGTCTTTTTAAGATATCTACTACTTATTTTGTTTACTTTGGTTTCTAGAATTGATGTGTGAATTTTTATAATATCTAATTAATTCTAACGTTATAAAAAAATTGGGTTTTTTACATTAAAATCTATCAAACAAGATCAAAGATATAAGTAAAAAATCAATAAATAATAAACAATAATCTTATAAATATTAACGATCAAAGCAATTTATAGTGTACAACAACAATTTAAAATTCCTGAATTTTATATGTCACTAAATATCTACCTAAGGTTGAACAGTTAAAATACACTAACAAATTTTACATCCAACAAGGAATAATTCTTACAGAAAGAATATTTCAAATAAACGAAAATTTAAAAACTGTAAACAAACAACAACAATATTCAACCTAGTAACAAAACATTCTTGTGAGATAAATATACACTACAATAACACAAATAAGCTATACTTGGTGACCTTGCTTATTTTATGAATACACAACAACATTACACTATAGTATAGTGACTATACAGTAAAATAGACACCAAAATAAAAACAAAAGTAAACAAATTAAGACATATCAGCTGTTTTGATCTCAAGTACTGCTTATGAAAGTGCTGCCAAGTTTTTGCATGTATTAATTTTTCTTTTGTACTTATTGAGTGTTGGCAGTTAATTTTAAACTTAATTTTAAACGCAAAATTACCTTTCGATGTACAATTTGAGGAAGGATAAGAAAATCGGCAAAAACAATACCAACAGATCAAACACCAAAAACACCAATAATAAGAAAAAAATGCAAACAGTTGATAATACCGACCATCAACCGGAGCTGCATTGCCCAATACCCCTGTCAATAAACGCCTAACAGACATTAACCAAATGCTTGGGGCTGGCTCTTCTCGGTCTTCATTATTAGAATCACCCTTCAAACTTTTAAATTGTGTGGACAGCAGGTTTGAAAAATTTACGGAGCAAATTCTGCGTACCATTGATCTAAAATTTAAGGAGTTTAAAGAGGAGTTATTTACTGATCTGCCAGAAAAATACAGCATAGTTGAAAGTAAATTGTCGAGTATTACTGAAAGAGTAACCGTTCTTGAGAATAAAGCTGTAGAAATTGATAAGATGCGTGAGGATATAAGTACCCTAAAAATGAAATTAAAGCAACATGAGAATTACCCGGTTTCATCCAAGATTAGGATTAATGAAATCCCGTACGCGCAGGACGAAAACCTACAGGAAATATTCCATAAAATTTGTAACACCATCAATACACCCGTACCGAATATTCAATCTATCTATCGCCTAAGGAATCATAATAACAAACACAGAGAGAACTCTAAAGACGCCGCTATTATTGTGAAACTGTGGTCTGCATATGATAGGAACTTTTTCTTGAAAACCCTGGCAAACTACAGGAAACTACACAATGGTTTTGTCTTCCGCCTTAGGAATATTGGTCTCGCCTCAGAAGAAAAGTTCTATGTCAACGAGAACTTAACTCAGCCCAATTTTAAATTACTGAGCGCGGCAATTCGTCTCAAAAAGCAAAAAATGTTATCTGCTGCGTTTACTATGCGGGGCTGTGTTTACGTAAAAAAGACTACGAACGATGACCTCATACTTATAGATGATATGGTCAGCCTTAATATGTTATTTCCTGGCCATGCTGTTTGAACGCCTAAGTTATTCACTGATGCTTTTAAATCTCACGATCTTCAAAACTAATTTAAATGATATGTACTTCTACTATACTTTTCAAACACGTATGTATAACTCCTTTTTATTTGAACGCTCAATTATTATAACCTCTAATTTACATCCAACTATTGAAAGCATTGCCAAAATTCTCATACGATTTGATGACTTCCAGTGGTTATAATTCCAGGGACAGTGTGTATAACATGGTTAGAATTCTTGCCAGGCAAAGAGAAGGTCTCAATATTATCCACATTAATGCTCAGAGCTTGAACAATAAGATTGACGAATTCAGGTATTTATTTGTGTCGGCTGGTATTGACGTTATTTGCATTTCTGAAACTTGGTTACCCGTAGATGTTCAAGACTCAGTTTTTGATTTACAGGGCTTTAAACTTTTCCGATCAGATAGGCGTATCTTAGTTAACGGTATTGAGACTAGGGCTAGAGGTGGTGGAGTTGCGATTTATGTCCGTAACGGTATACTATGCAAGGAGAAATTATTAACCCACATTGGAAGTGAAACTGAATATTTATTTCTGGAAATTTCAACTACCGATAAGCGGAAACTTCTTTTGGGTTGTGTATATAGACCACATTCTAGTCTAAATCTTGTTCCTTTTATTTCGATTCTTGAGGATATTACAATTCATTATGACGACATAGTTATTCTAGGGGACTTTAATAACAACCTTCTGCTGGATAATTCACTTATGGAACCAATGCTTTCACTTCATCTCAGTCCTGTAAATGTATCAACACCTACACATTTCCACTCGACGTCCAGTAGCTTGATTGACCTTATATTTGTGAATCACATTGATAGGGTACTGCTATATGACCAAATTTCTGCTTCTTGCTTCTCCAACCACGATCTTCTCTTTCTTAATTATGATTTATCTGTTACTTGTTCTGCTGATAAATATATTACATATCGTGATATTAGGAACATAGATTATACAACTCTGAATATTGAACTGAATAACATTTCTTGGGACCAGGTATATACACTGGGTAGTGCGAACGACCAATTATCTTTTATCCAGGAGAAAGTGCGTCTGCTCTATGACAGGTGCGTTCCTGTCAGAACCAAACGCATCAGAGCAAAACAACAGCCGTGGTTTAATACGGAGATTAAAGCACTCATCGAGAGAAGGGATAGTGCTTACAGGCGATGGAAGAGGTTTAGGACTGATGACTTGAAAACTTTACATAAAATTGCACGGACCGAAGTTACTAAGCGCATAAGAATTGCGAAGGCATTGTATTATGGTGAAAAGTTTTCCAACGCAATGGACAACAGGTCTAAATGGAATGTTATTCGTGAAATAGGAATTGGCCGCAAATGTCCTAAAATCGGTATTGAAGTGGACGTGAATAAGCTTAATGACCAGTTCGTAAATGCTAAGATTCCAATGTCTAGCGGTAACTTATACGATGACCTTTGTTGTGTTCCACCACAATATTCCTTTAGTTTTCGTTGCGTTAATCAGTTTGAGGTCTTTGAATGTATATCGGCGGTAAAATCGAATGCAGTTGGTTCTGACGATTTAGATCCTTTATTCTTGAAGGCTCTGACGCCTACACTATTGTCATATTTTACTCACTTATTTAATACGGTTCTGACTAAATCTACTTTCCCAGAACATTGGAAACTGGCTAAGATCCTTCCCATTCCCAAGACTAACAATGAGTTCAGGCCAATTGCAATCCTTCCTTTTTTGTCCAAGGTACTGGAAAATATTATGGCCAGACAAATCAACATTTATCTGGCGAGTCACAATTACTTGACTGTAAGTCAGTCTGGATTCATGAAGAGTAGGAGTTGTACTACCGCTCTAATAAATGTAGTCGAGGTTCTTAGGTCGGAACTAGATGAAAATAGTGTAGCGTTTTTGGTTCTCCTTGATCACACCAAGGCATTTGACACAGTCGATCACAAGGTTCTAATAAAAAAACTCCAGAAACTGTTCAATTTTTCTAATTCTGCGTGCAATCTAATTTATTCTTATTTGATGAACAGATTTCAAAAAGTACATTTTGATGGAAATATTTCAGATCCACTTAGCATTAGTAGAGGCGTTCCCCAGGGGTCAATACTTGGGCCTCTGTTGTTTTGTTTTAGTTAACTGTAATGTTCATATGTATGCTGATGATGTGCAGCTATATACTAGTACTCCTAAGGAGAATATTAATTCTTGTTTGAATTACATTAATCGTGATTTAGCAAGGATTGACAGCTGGGCCTCGGCTAATGGACTATGCATCAATCCTTCTAAGTCTAAGTGTATTATGCTTTCGAGGACCAACAGATCTTTTGTCGTACCTGAGTTGAGCATCAGGGGAAATAAAATTGACTTTGTCACATCTGCAAAAAATCTGGGTATTGTCTTCAATGGCAGTTTATCGTGGTCTAGCCATGTAAATGTCATTGTCAGTAGAATTTACTGTATGCTTAGGAACTTGTGGACTGTCATTGATTCGACTCCTTCTGCCATTCGAATGCAGCTGGCTAGAACATACTTAATTCCAGTACTTTTGTATGGGTGTGAAATCTTCGCAAATTGCGACTACGATGACAACCGGAAACTTAATTTGGCATTTAATAACATAGCTAGATATGCCTTTCGTAAAGGGCGTCGTGATCACATCTCTCATTTGGCATACCGGATTCTTGGTATAAAACTTGATAATCTCCTGAAGATCAAATGTCTTATTCTACTTCATAAAATAATTTATACCAAACAGCCTGAATATTTATTTAGTAGAATTAAGTTTGCTAGATCAAATCGTGGTATGAAGATTATTCAGCAACGCTTTAAGACTCTTCTGTCTCAGCGACAGTTTTTTATACACACTACTAGTCTTTGGAATTCTCTACCAAATTATATTCAAAATCTAGGCAATGCAAATGCGTTCAAAAAGGAGTTTAAATTATTTTCATAAATAATATTTTTTACAACACCTTAAGTTAGAGGAAGTGCATATTTATAATTTTTTTGTTTTTATTTTTTTAGGTTTACATCTATATTATATTTTTATTAAACTGATTTTCTAAATTATTACCTTTTTTATATTTTTATAATTTATTATCTTTAAACTCTTTTATATTGTAGAAATATTGTTAGTTTTTCTAAGTTCCTATGTGTTAAAACTTTTTTCTTTATATTTGATTTAATAGCTTTATAAACACTTTGAACTTTATACTTAATTTTTTTATTTTTAATTAATGTTAATTTTTTATATACTTAACATCTTTTTGATTCTAAACATAGCACTGTCACTTATAAGATTTATGTCTTGTTGTGCTATGTTAATTACAATAAATAAATAAATAAAATAAATAAAATAAAAATAAATTCAGTATATTATCTTCAATGAATGTAATGAATCGATTTAGGCTTGAGCAACGTTGGGATTTATTGAAACAAGAGACAATTTGTCGCAGAGAAGGACCAACAATGCCCGCTATGAGCAAGTTCATTGCAACTGTGAAATTGGTTTCATTGTTGAAGCACCAAGGCGTAAGCGTGCTCATACAGTGCGAATACCTGAAAATATCTAATATTCTCCCATCGCGAGTGCTCCAACTTTTCAAAATCGCTATGTTCGTCTTCTCCTCTATATTTTTACTGTCTTAGCGACCGAGCCTATGTTATTGTCATCTGTAAAGCCCACAATTGTAGTCCCATTTGCCATTTGCAGTCGAAGTACACCATCTTACATAATGTTACACAGTATTGGCCCAAGTAACAGGCGTCTGTACTCACCTACTCACTACAACTGAAAGTTCATTTGATAAAATGACATATATAAAAACTGCAACACGACTGTTATATTATTTAAATAATAACTAACTAAATTTTTTGTCCGATTTTATCAAGCGAAGTATGAATCTCTTCACAGGATAATGCACTTTCAGAATTCCGTCACTTATTTCATATTTTTTAATTAAAGTTTGCCACTATGAACGGACAAACTTGAAAAAAATTTGAAAAAATTCGCATTTGTCAAGTTTATCTCATCAAACCATATAGCATATTAAGTTAAATAATATATGTATATACATCAATTTAAAGCCCCATCCCTCTCCTTTCTAAGAAGGTATAAATTTGGACATTGGTTCAGAAATGTTTGTGTAATCAAACAATTTGTGCATAAAGTCTAAAAAACGGTTTTTGTCAAATAAAACAAGTTTGGAGGGTTCAAGAAATAAGAAAAACCAATACTTTTGAGTTGTACTCAACAAAACTCACAACTTACACTATGTCATTAGCTGGGTGTATTTAATTTTTTTTTTTTATTTTGTCGCATAGTGTTATTGGCAAAGAAGACAATATGTACAAGAAGTCCATCTTTTAGTTGTCAATAATATTACATATCTCAACTTTTGAAGTGTAATTGTAAACATAAGTTCAATTAGCAAATCAGAGTTTTGTTGTTATATTTGTATATGAGACAGAACTGTATGTGCAAAATTCTTACACAGGTGTTTCATTATGTTGATTCAGTTTATACTACCGAAATATAATTGATCAATTCACACAAGCCGTTGTATCGTTGTATTGAGTGTATTGTTGGACGAATATATACAACTGTGTATGTTTTTTGCTGATAATTTTCATGTAAAAATCCGATACACTTATACACATTTTTTTCTTATGTTTTAAAAAGTTGTATTGGTTTCGTGCTATCAAATTATTTGAATGCCAAAAATTATAAAGAAGAATAAGAAGAAGACATTTGGAATACGAAATACACAATACAGCATAGCATTGAGCGTTCACAAACAAGCAAGTGTATTCAATACAACATACACGATACAAAGTCGTGTGAATTGACCAAATGTTTATTTTAAAGCTTTTTTAAAGTTAATTATTAAGTTGGTTATTATAAAAATAAAGTTATCAGAGTTATACAACACATTAACAACGATGAAAATATTTACCTTAAACAATTCTAAAGCAATTTAAACTGTTTACATTTAAATTTTTTTATAAAGAAAAAATTTCAGATCTTTTTAAAGCTTAAAAGCCTTCATTGTAGGAAAGCACCTGTAATGCTTAACTACGTCTACATAAATACGAAAGTGCAAATGTTTGTAAATATTTAATATGTTTGCGTCACACACTCAACAGTAAACATTTTTTACGCTTTGTCAACCATGTCATGCTCATACTTCTCCTCTGTACATTTTCTGTTATTATCCCTTCTCTATTATTGTTGTTGTCATTGTTTTCTTTTCTTTTTCGTTTTTTATTATCTTTGCGAAACAATTTTTGCATCATGTTTTTAATAAAATTCAAAAGTAAGAGTACGAGTTCGTGTATTGCACTCATTAACGTTATTGCATCATTATGCACAACAAACTGGTAACTGGTAATTCTAAATGTTTGGTAAAAATGAAAAACAAGACACGGGTTTAATTATTAAATGATGCAACAAATATGGCGTAAATTAAAATTAAAATTTTATTCAATTCAGTCTACAATGACTTCATTTTTTATAACCTAGACCTAGGTATGTTTTGTGAAGTAGCCATTAATTAAGACCATAATCGGTTGCAACCTTGGATCTTTTAAGTTATTTTGCTTTGAAGTCGCCGTGGTCTAATAGGCAGTGTGTTGACTTATTAGACGTAAGGGCCGAGTTCAAACCACAGGTCAGACATAAAAACGAAAATATAAAAAAATATTTTTTCTGCGACTTGCCCTCAGCAGATTTCTGGCAAAAACTCTGAGAGTAAATAAAATTGCCATGAAAAGTTTCTCAAAAAAATCTGTCATTCGAACTCGGCTTTAAACTGTAGGTCCCACCACTCATGTATAAAAATTAACGCACATAACATAAGTGGTGTGAGAAATTAGGTCGAAATCCTATCTAAAGGGTTGTAATGACCAACATACATACATGTGTAGATTCGTTGTCTAGAAATGAAAAATATATCGGGACACATTATGTCCAGAAATCCATAGATAACGCAAAGGAGGCATAGTCTGCCATAGGTAATTATACAACTCAAACCAATTCCATTTATATATATACTCCTCTAGGGAGCATAGGGCCCCAATTCCATTTAATTGTCTACTGTAGTCCAGAATCATATCCCCTAACTTTATTTAATGAGCACCTTCAACTTTACGCAGTCCAGGAACATCAAAATATACTTCTAAGGCACCGAAAAAACTTTTCAATCCAAATATGTCTGACAACTTTGTAGATTGGCGATGTATACGTGATGCTAATGGCATTGCATGACAACTAATGGAGTGGGAATATTCCACAAAATAGTTGTTACGATCACATTATACACTTTAAGCACTATATATCGTCATCAAATAGTTTACCATCTACAAGCGGTGATACACAAAAGTCAGCTCCTAGAAAACGGGGAATTCGGAATTGCTGTCAGTCCAAATGTGATGCCAAGTGCATTATACATATGCAATAAATTTGTATGCAAATTGAAGTGAAAAACAATTTGTTCATCTTGCTGCAAAATAAAATTTAACCAAAATGGTCCACACCTAACAGCAGAGTTAAGTCCTTATATCACTTTCAATATACTTGTAATAATTTTCATCACACTTCCTTTTCTTCTTTACATTAATTTTTATCGTGATAACAGTTTGCAAAAGTAATTTAAATAAAAAAAATTTTTTTTTGCAAGTAAATAATTTTTCTCTTTTTTTGTTTCCGTTTTCATGATGACCCATTTACAAACTTAAATATTTTTTCTTTATACTTTGAGATTTTCATTACTGTGACATATTTGTGATTAATTCTTGATCGATTTTAATCTATTTAATGTTGCTAAAATCTAAATTGAAAAATAGCTTCATATTTAGCTTCGCGTTTTTCATTTACTCTACTAAAAAGTATCACAATAAATCAATGGAGACGAGAACGATGAATTGGCAAAGAAAAAATGTTTTCTATTTTTTTGTGAATATAGGATGAACGTTCACTGGAGTGGAATTAAAGCATCAACAGTAACTAATGAAAGTATTATATACTCTACATATAATATCAACATTTATTAGGCATAATAACTGCAACTACATGACAGCTATTTTAAGAGATTTGCCGTCTTACCAGGTACCATCGAAGCGCTACTAGAGTCGTCGTATTCTAGTATGCTGTGTATTAGCTTATTAGACCAAGGTCAGACACCTCAATCAAAACAAAATATTTCTACGGCGACTTCCTCTCAGCAGACTTCTGTCGAAAACTCTGAGAGTAAATAAAATTACAGTAAAAAGTTTCTCAAGGATCTGTCATTCGAAATTGACCTTATACTGTAGGCCACAACACTCATGTGTAAAATTAGCGCACACAGAATATGTGGTGTGAGAAACTAGGTCGGAATCCTGTTTCCTGTTGAAGTGTTGTAATGAGCAATTTTGTAAAGGGTCCGCCAAATAACTTTTTTTTTTTGAAAACGCTGTAAAAAAAAAAATTCTGAATATTTCTTTTTTATTTGAAAGTACAATCCTTCCGGTTAATAATGGAAAATAATTTCATTCAAATGGCTGCCTCGGCTGGCCATGTAGTAGCCTACACGAGTAGCCTACAGAAGATGCCGATTTTGGCAAAAAAAAATCATCTTTTCAGATGAAGCTCATTTTGATCATGGCGGGTATATAAACAAGCAAAATTGTCACATTTGGGGCACAGAAAACCCGCACGCATACATTGAAAAGCCGACACACCGAAAACGAGTCACTGTTTGGTGCGGATTTTGGTCGAGAGGCATAATTCGAAAATGATCAAGGAGTGGCCGTTACAGTCAATGGCGATCGTTATCGGGCCATGTTTAACGAATTTTTGTTCACAAAAATTGAAGAGAAGGATATTGGCAACATTTGGTTTCAACAGGACGGCGCTACGTGCCACACAGCCGAAGCTACACTCGATGTTTTGCGCCCTGTTTTTGAAGATCGCATTATCAGCCGCAGAACTGATGTCGTTTGGCCACTTCGGAGCTGCGATTTGACACCGTTGGACTATTATTTGTGGGGTGCCGTCAAAGATAAATGTTACGCCGATAAGCCAGAGATAATTGACCCTTTAAAGGACAATATTCCTGAAGCCATTGGTGAAATACAGCGAATACAATCGATAATGTGCTTAAAAATTGGACCGATCGTGTAGGCTACTGCATGGCCAGCCGAGGCAGCCATTTGAATGAAATTATTTTCCATTATTAACCGAAAGGATTGTACTTTCAAATAAAAAAAGAAATTTGAGAAAATATTCAGTAGTTTTTTATAGCATTTTCAAAAAAAAAAAAAGTTAGTTGGCGGACCCTTTATGTATCGAACTGCTGATCAGCTAATGCGAGACTCGTCGATTAAGATAAATAGCATTCGGAAGCAGGCAAGGCTCTCAGCCTGTTTTGCTTTGTATGCATTGTGTATTGTGATGTTGTAAAATTATATTACCGTGTCTTATCGTCATATGATAATTTTTCTATCAATGCATTTTTAAAATTGATCATCTGTTGTCGGTAATGATCAGTATTAACGATTTGACCTTTTTGGTCCTACCAGACATACAGCAATGTTTGCTAATTTATTCATGAATAAAAAAATGCCATTCAGATACAAGGTAACGATGTAGGGGAATTATGATACTTTTACATCTAAGTGATCTAGCAAATCTTATTTTATCGCTAAGATATCCTGGAGATTCTGAATAAATGATCCTATGCAGAAGTAACAATACACGGATGCTCAAAAGATTGTCTAACGATACACCATAAAGCTTCAAGGAAAAACGGGACACATGGTCATATCTCCTTAAACCATAGACTTATCTCACAATATTGTTGAATAAAACGTTGAGCTTCTCCTTGCTAACGGAATCGCAACTTGCAAAAAGTTCACGGCCGTACATTAAACCAGGAAGAAGATAACATTTTGCAATCAACCGTCATATATTCAAAGGCGTAAAGTATTGTGTCGACCAAAGACACCTCAACTTCATATAAGATTGACCTACGAGTGTGTTAACATGATTTATCCATGTAAGACTGTTGTGAAAAGTCAACCCAAGGTTTTTGGCAGCATCCACAATCTTAATCTTCTCCCCGTTCAACAAAACATCGAGACCGATATTGGAATCAAGCGTCCTCCTACGAATAACCATGCACTTAGACTTATGAGGGTTTAAGCGAAGGAAAAAAAATATTTTTCAACTGACAAGCTTGATGTGCAACAAATGGTCGAATCCGCCCAATTGTGTTTAATTCTGCAAATATTTATTATCTCGTTTGCGCTTGTAATCTTTGTATTTGTATTTTAATTTCCTGTTACAAATTGTTGTTTTTATTTTTTTTTTCTTTTTCGTTTTCACTATTCGTTGCATAGTTTGTCGTTGCTTTAAGCTTCTATTTTTAGCTGTCCTTCTTTACACTTTGGTTTTTCGTCGCTCTTCCATTGTTTTCTTTAATGGAGTTTATTCCATGCATCGGATTATGTTGTTCTTATCTGTTGTACTATAAAACAGAAGTATTAGTAGAAACAATGTACTTTTCAATTCAAATATTTTTAAATTCAAATCTGAAAGATATTCAAAAATATTGAAAGATTTCCAATGAAGCCTAATTTGTTTATGGCAATAATTGGATATTTTTTTCCTTACCAAAATGAATCCTCTATTAAGATTATTTTAATTAACACGACAATTACGCTACACAATGAAATAAATTCAATTTTTAAAATTCGATTTTAGCTCAACATTGGTAGAAGTAACAGCGTAAAAGTAATTAATGGGGATTTTCGACAATAACTTTCTGACCGTGAGAACGGTTATCTTTTTGGAGCTACATCTGTCAAATTAATTATTGTTTACTCGGTCTATTTTATCAAGCCATTATGGCAGAATATATTATACAACCACACATCCAGATAACAAAAATGTATCTATAAAAATGGCAGTTTTGTTTTGGCAACAACTTAATAAATATTGCCTCGTTACGGAAACTTATAAACAATTCAACTGACCCAGAAACTGAACATAAAAAACCATAGATATCTCACACACAATTTGTTTCATTTAAATTTACAAATAGGAAGTGTTTAAGGATACAACAGATACAAGAGATCGATAAAAATTTTCAGTGATATCTGACACACAATTTGCTTCATTTGGATATACAAAGAGGAAGTGTTTAAGGATGCATCAGATACAAGAGATCGATGAAAATTATCGATGATACCTCACACACAATTCGTTTCATTTAGATTTAGAAATAGGAAGTGTTTAAGGATTCACCAGATACAAGAGATCACTGAAATTAGTCGATGATATCTCACACACAATTTGTTTCATGTAGACTTACAAATTGGAAGTGTTTAAGGATTCACCAGATACAAGGGATCAATGAAATTAATCGATGATATCTCACACACAATTTGTTTATTGTAGACTTACAAATTGGAAGTGTTTAAGGATTCACCAGATACAAGAGATCGACGACAATTATCAATGATATTCCACACACAATTTTTTCATTTAAATTTACAAATAGGAAGTGTTTAAGGATTCACCAGATACAAGAGATCCATGAAAATTATCGATGATATCTCATACAAAATTTGTTTCATTTAAATTTACAAACAGGAAGTGTTTAAGGGTTTACCAGATACAAGAGATCGTTGAAATTCATCGATGATATCTCACACATAATTTGTGCCATTTAGATTTACAAATAGGAAGTGTTTAACTATACAACAGATACAAGAGATCGATGAAAATTATCGATGATATATCACACACAATTCGTTTCATTTAGATTTAGAAATAGGAAGTGTTTAAGGATTCAACAGATACAAGAGATCGATGAAAATTATCGATGATATCTCAAACATAATTTGTGCCATTTAGATTTACAAATAGGAAGTGTTTAACTATACAACAGATACAAGAGATCGATGAAAATTATCGATGATACCTCACACACAATTCGTTTCATTTAGATTTAGAAATAGGAATTGTTTAAGGATTCAACAGATACAAGAGATCGATGAAAATTATCGATGATATCTCATACAAAATTTGTTTCATTTGAATTTACAAACAGGAAGTGTTTAAGGATTTACCAGATACAAGAGATCGTTGAAATTAGTCGATGATATCTCAAACATAATTTGTGCCATTTAGATTTACAAATAGGAAGTGTTTAACTATACAACAGATACAAGAGATCGATGAAAATTATGGATGATACCTCACACACAATTCGTTTCATTTAGATTTAGAAATAGGAAGCGTTTAAGGATTCAACAGATACAAGAGATCGATGAAAATTATCGATGATATCTCACACACTCTTTGTTTCATTTAGATTTATAAATAGGAAGTGTTTAATGATTAGCCAGATACAAGAGATCGTTGAAATTAATCGATGATATCTCACACATAATTTGTGCCATTTAGATTTGCAAATAGGAAGTGTTTAACTATACAACAGATACAAGAGATCAATGAAAATTATCGATGATACCTCACACACAATTTGTTTCATTTAGATTTTCAAATTGGAAGTGTTTAAGGATACACCAGATACAAGAGATCGATGAAAATTATCGAAGATATATCACACACAATTTGTTTCATTCAGATTTACAAATAGGAAGTGTTTAACTACACAACAGATACAAGAGATCAATGAAAATTATCGATGATACCTCACACACAATTCGTTTCATTTAGATTTACAAATAGGAAGTGTTTAAGGATACACCAGATACAAGAGATCGTTGAAATTAATCGATGATATCTCACACGTAATTTGTGCCATTTAGATTTACAAATAGGAAGTGTTTAAGGATACACCAGATGCAAGAGGTCAATAAAAATTATCGACGATATCTCACACACAATTTGTTTCATTTAGATTTACAAATAGGAAGTGTTTAAGGATACACCAGATACAAGAGATCGATGAAAATTATCGATGATATCGCACACACAATTCGTTTCATTTAGATTTAGAAATAGGAAGTGTTTAAGAATTCAACAGATACAAGAGATCGATGAAAATTATCGATGATATCTCACACACTCTTTGTTTCATTTAGATTTATAAATAGGAAGTGTTTAAGGATACACCAGATACAAGAGATCGATGGAATATATCGACGATATCTCACACACAATTTGTTTCATTTAGATTTACAAACAGGAAATGTTTAAGGATACACGAGATACAAGAGATTGTTGAAAATTATCGATGATATCTCACACACAATTTGTTTCAGTTAGACTTCCGAATAGGAAATGTTTAAGGATACACCAGATACAAGAGATCAATGAAAATTATCGATGATATCTCACACACAATTTGCTTCATTTCGATATACAAAGAGGAAGTGTTTAAGGATACACCAGATACAAGATATTGTTGAAAATTATCGATGATATCTCACACACAATTTGTTTCGTTTAGATTTAGAAATAGGTAGTGTTTAAGGATACACCAGATACAAGAGATCGATCAAAATTATCAATGATATCTCACTCACAATCTGCTTCATGTCGATATACAAAGAGGAAGTGGATAAGAATACACCAGATACAAGAGATCGATGAAAATTATCGATGATATCTCACACACAATTTGTTTCATTTAGATTTCCGAATAGGAAGTGTTTAAGGATACGCCAGATACAAGAGATTGTTGCAAATTAGCAATGATATCTCACACACAATTTGCTTCATTTCGATATACAAAGAGGAAGTGTTTAAGGATACACCAGATACAAGAGACTGTTGAAAATTATCGATGATATCTCACACACAATTTGTTTCATTTAGATTTCCGAATAGGAAGTGTTTAAGGATACACCAGATACAAGAGATCAATGAAAATTATCGATGATATCTCACACACAATTTGCTTCATTTCGATATACAAAGAGGAAGTGTTTAAGGATACACCAGATACAAGATATTGTTGAAAATTATCGATGATATCTCACACACAATTTGTTTCGTTTAGATTTAGAAATAGGTAGTGTTTAAGGATACACCAGATACAAGAGATCGATGAAAATTATCAATGATATCTCACTCACAATCTGCTTCATGTCGATATACAAAGAGGAAGTGGATAAGAATACACCAGATACAAGAGATCGATGAAAATTATCGATGATATCTCACACACAATTTGTTTCATTTAGATTTCCGAATAGGAAGTGTTTAAGGATACACCAGATATAAGAGATCGATGAAAATTATCAATGATATCTCACACACAATTTGCTTTATTTCGATATACAAAGAGGAAGTGTTTAAGGATACACCAGATACAAGAGATTGTTGAAAATTATCGATGATATCTCACACACAATTTGTTTCGTTTAGATCTACAAATAGGAAGTGTTTAAGGATATACCAGATACAAGAGAGCGAAGAAAATTTTCAATGATATCTCACACACAAATTGTTTCATTTCGATTTACAAATAGGAAGTATTTAAGGATACACCAGATACAAGAGATCGATGAAAATTATCGATGATATCTCAGACACGATTTGCTTCATTTAGATTTACAAATAGGAAGTATTTAGGGATACACCAGATACAAGAGATCGATGAAAATCTTTGATGATATCTCATACACAATTTGTTTCACTTAGATTTACAAATAGGAAGATACAAGATATTTATGAAAGTGTTCAATGATATCTCATACACTCTTTGTTTCATTTAGATTTACAAATAGGAAGTGTTTAAGGATTCAGCAGATGCAAGAGATTGTTGAAAATTATCGATGATATCTCACACACAATTTGTTTCATTTAGACTTACAAACAGGAAATGTTTAAGGATACACCAGATACAAGAGATCGATGAAAGTGTTCGATGATATCTCACACACAATTTGTTTCATTTAGATTTAGAAATAGGAAGTGTTTAAGGATACACCAGATACAAGAGATTGTTGAAAATTATCGATGATATCTCACACACAATTTGTTTCATTTAGATTTACAAACAGGAAATGTTTAAGGATACACCAGATACAAGAGATTGTTGAAAATTATCGATGATATCTCACACAATTTGCTTCATTTCGATATACAAAGAGGAAGTGTTTAAGGATACGCCAGATACAAGAGATTGTTGAAAATTATAGATGATATCTCACACACAATTTGTTTCATTTAGATTTCCGAATAGGAAGTGTTTAAGGATACGCCAGATACAAGAGATTGTTGCAAATTATCAATGATATCTCACACACAATTTGCTTCATTTCGATATACAAAGAGGAAGTGTTTAAGGATACACCAGATACAAGAGATTGTTGAAAATTATCGATAATATCTCACACACAATTTGTTTCGTTTAGATTTAGAAATAGGAAGTGTTTAAGGATACACCAGATGCAAGAGATCGATGAAAATTATCGATGATATCTCACACACAATTTGTTTCGTTTAGATTTACAAATAGGAAGTGTTTAAGGATACACCAGATACAAGAGATCGATGAAAATTATCGATGATATCTCACACACAATTTGTTTCATTTAGATTTACAAACAGAAAGTGTTTAAGGATTCACCAGATACAAGAGATCGATGAAAATTTTCAATGATACGTCACACACAATTTGCTTCATTTAGATTTACAAATAGGAAGTGTTTAAGGATACACCAGATACAAGAGATCGATGAAAATTATCGATGATATCTCACACACAATTTGTTTCATTAAGGTTTTCGATGATATCCCAAACACAATATGAATAAATATTTCTTTGTCGACCTTCTCTCAGCAGATTTCTGTCAAAATCTTTAAGGGTAAATTGCCATGCAAAATGTACCACAAACATTTTTCGTTCGGAGTAAACTGTAAACTGTAGGTCCCGCCACTCATGTATAAAATTAACACACACAATATATGTATGTGGTGTCAGAAATTTTGTTATGCTTTCTGTGGTCGCATAACGATTGTTTGTGTCGTGTGCTGCTAGCCTGTGCTTACAAAACAAGTTGCAGGCTTTATCAGGCAGAGTAGTAGCAGTCTTCCAGAATACTTTTCTGAATACCGTTGGCTTGTATAGCATGGATATTTAGGTTACGAAGAAATAAAATTTATTTTTATTTATTTATTAATTATAATTGTAGCGAGGTGCTAATTTAGTTCAGTTTTATATTTATTTATAGGTTGGGCCTTAAGAGTCTCTAAGGTCAGCTTAAGTCCTCAACCAAACAACTTCGCCAAGGGTCTTGAGAAGTCCACAAGGGATAAGTTGCTTTATTATTTATAAATGATGCTTACAGCTTGAGTGCTGGACAAGTAGTAATTTATTAAATCAAAATTCACTTAAATTAAGTAAGCTTAGTTACAATAAGGATAAAGCATAAAAGAGAATAGGTGATAATCAAATTTACATGTGATATAATTCCATCACTCAGAGTTATATTTATTATGTATGCAAAAGCTAATAATTATGAAAAGTAATTAAAAATTATTTGGTATCACTTTTGTAAATAATAATAAAAATAATATTTAAATTCAATTTGAAAATATGTGAAATGAAATAATATATAATATAATATAAATATATAAATATATAAGGTAATATAATAATATAGTCCGCTACATAATACAATTACAAATTATATAATTATTATTACGAGCTAAGTAACTTAGACCATGTGCTCGGTGTAGTGTAACAGACCAGAGCCTCTGGTAGGAATCGAACCCACGACCCTCACACCAACAGTCTAGCGCACTACCCATTAGACTACCAGGGTGCCCAAGAAATAAAATATTTCTTAGTGTTTATGCGAAAGACAACAGATAACGAACTGAACTTGCGCCATAGTTTACTTACTTTTAACTTCAACTGTGTTATAAACTTCATATTTATTTCTGTCTCACACTGTTAATAAAATTTTGCATGTTTTTAAGGAATAATCATTTAAAAAATTGTACAAATAAATACTTAATACTGTAAATACCACTTATTGTGATATATAGGTATTCTTAACGTATGTTCAAATAGAAATTCCAAATAAAAATTCATTCAATTCAACTAATTTCATGTGAAAAACAACCCCTTCTACTGAACTGAAGTGTTTCATTTTGTGTGTGTTCATAGGATGTGGCATAAATTAGACAGACAATAGAATAAAAGTATGTGTAGGAGGTAATGTATTTTCAGTACGATTATTTACTTAATACAGTGGCAAAAGTGGCGTGTTTTTTATAATTCACAAAACGTTAAGTGACTCACCCGCAATACCTTAAAAAGTACCTAATAAAAGTTGAATGAATGATTGAATTTATGCTTCGAAAGAGCAATAATTTTCCAGGCAGTATTCATATGAAATTGCGATAACACGCCTAAAAATATGCTCCTATTGAAATATATGCATGAAGAAGAGTCATTAACCCCATTTACATACTTACATATGTAAACAAATGGCATATGAGTTGTGCTTTTACGAGTCTAGTATCATTATACCAGGTACACTGGTATGAAATGAAAGTAAAACAACAATTTTCAATGGAAAACAAATATTTTATACAAAGCATGGGCCAATGCTGGGTGTACACTTTTTCGTCTTTCTGGCAAATTGTGGATTCCAATCCAATAAAGGTGTGTGTCCTTTAAAACAAATCAATTAGTAATCCAATTTTTGACTTCCCCATGGGAACCGAAGTGCAGATCGGTTAATAAGAGTGACATCGTTGAAAACAAAGTGTAGTCTAAAGGAGCCGATTCTGGTGAACACGATGGCTTATAGCAGCTCCCATCTTAATGGTTTCATTGTACGCTAAACCGGCTTTGTTTTGTGTGCAGAAGCAGTGTCATGTTGCAAACTTATGTTGCCGTGTCTTCTGGCTCATTATGTTAATTTTTCAATGAGTTCATGGTCCAAATTGCTGTCGGTAGCTATCAATGTTAATGGTTTAACCAAGTTTTAGAAGCTCATGGCGCCATACATCTTAATTATACCAACAGACAAACAGCTCTGTGTTCTGCCTATCGATTTGGTTTTAAGCCGATGTTTATGGTTGTTCCGGATTAACTCATGTTTTTTACAAAATATTTTTTCGGCGACTTCCTCTCAGCAGATTTCTAGCCAAAAATTCTAAGAGTAAATAAAATTGCCATGAAAAGATTCTCAGCCATCTGTCGTTCGGAGTCGAGTTTGAAGTGTAGGTCCCACCACTCATGTATAAAATTAACACACATAACATAAGTGGTATGAAAAACCAGGTCGTAGTCCTGACTGAAGGGTTGTAATGACCAATTTTGTATGTATGTATGTATGTATATAATATTTCAAGCGCCTAGCAGAGAACTACTGTAAACAGCAGAGGAAACAGTCCCTCTAGCTGTCTAACTGTCGTTGCTATTTGAAACGACTCACTTCGTTTGCCTTTATGCAACACTCGACATTCTGACCTCACGTCTAACACAACAACACACTACCAACTGGACCGTGTCAACGAACTGTTGTGGCTGCCCTTCACCCCTTCAATGCCTTTTAAACGGTTGATCACTCCATACTTCTGGGAGACATCCTAAACTGAACCTTGCCCAACGACCTGAAACGCTGGACCTACAACTATCTTGGAGGTAGGCAGGCATTAGTCGAGTTTAGGAGACAAAAATCGTCTCAGATAAAGAAGATAAAGTTGGGTGTACCACAGGGCGGAGTTCTGTCGCCTATATTATTCAATATATACTTCACATCACTTCCGGACCAGCCCTCAAATGTCTCTATATTATCATACGCAGACGACTGTACTGTATTTGCATCGGGCGTAAATATAGACGACGTAAGTGGTAGTACAACTGACTATCTAGCGACCATGGTGGAATTCTTCCTGTTTCTCTCTTTACTGCGTGGACGAAAGAAGTGAGAAGACCACTAGACACTGCAGTGGAGGGTAATCTCATGCCCACGGTTCGTAATCCCAGGATCCTTGGGGTTACTTTCTAAAATCTGCTACACTTCACCTCACATGTGACCAACAACAACGTCAAAGTGAGAATGAGAAACAGGGTCCTGAAGGCACTATCATGTACTACATGGGGAATGGACCGATAAACTATCATCACCACCTACAAGGCTAATTGACTATCCATCCTCGATTAAGCTGCTCCGATCTGGACTTCATTCTTGAGTGATACACAATGGCAGGCAGTACAGACGACACAGAATAACGCCTTATGTATAGCAACAATATGTGTAATTAGGGGTATAGACCACCTTCACGAAGAGTCGCAAATGTTGTCAGTGAAGAAACATAACGAGCTACTGGCGAAACAATACCTCATAGCTTGTTACTTAGCCTCCCATCCCAACCATCATATAGTCATGGACGACCCTACTGCTCGTCGTATTAGACACGACTTCAGAACCTTCAACACGGACATCATACACCTCATACCTACAACAGAGGACCTCCGGTCAGTATGAGAGGCACGGTGCTCCCTACACCAAATGACAGAGGCGACAGCTATGGACGAACTTAGCCACAACAGGGTTCTAAATCAGCATCCACCACAAATCTCGGATAATGAAAGGCAGCTATCCAGGGTTACTAGAACCATCCTGTCCCATCTAAGATCAGGATGGGCGAACATCCTGAACAGCTATAGGCCAAGCAAATCCGACAACCTTTCGACCTATTGATTTGTGACTGAATCCAACACTAGCAGCAAACATATTGTCCATACCATCTCCACTAAAATCACACGGGCGTACAACCAAGCACATAAACTTATTTCATTATATCCACAGGGAGATATTCCCGGAGACAACAGTAGAACTGTTACAACGACAACCAACTGCACTATGGCGCAACTTGTAGGTTAATAACGTTATTAAAATAGTGTTTACTGTTAAATAAATGTATCGTTTAATTTCTAATCTGTCATCGCTTTTTTTTTTAAATTAAGACATTCTCAAAAAGAAGAATACATTAGGATAAAAATTTACGATTTTTTTTTTATTACCAAAAGTATAAGGTTTACTTACCCCTGTGTAAACCGCAAAACTAAGTGTTTTGTAATTATCACACGAATACACTCATAATTAATTTTTTTAATTATTAAATTACATTTTTAAGAGATGCTTTGTCCGATATGTTGAACAGCTCCTGGTCCTAAGCATAATTTCTGTATTGCCCGCTTCAAATTAATTCACAGTAAAATTTTCAGAACTTTATATCAACTACTTCCATTTAATGTCTGAAAATATTAAATTAATGAGCAGAGATTTCTGAACTTATAAAATTGAATAATAAATTCAAATAATCCTATTGAAGAATGCATTTAATTTAAAAATTATTTAACGATTGCCATTTACAAATTAGTCATCAATGGAAATCTGTCAACAGCAGTTTTTGCATTACTTTCGGTGTTGAATTCAATAGTATTTGAGTTGAAAAGTCCATTATTTGTATCGCTCTTTTATGCTACAAAAATTAAAAACATTGTAATTCATTACATTGAATAAACTCGATTCTAATACACAGTAAGGAATAAAAAATTGAATGTTAAGAAAAAGAACTAAAAATGAAAGCTTAAAATAATGACAAACTATGCAACGAATACTGCAGAGAAATAATAGCAATTTGTAAAAGGAAATTAAAATACAAATACAAGTATAATAAAAGAAAGGGGGATAATAAGTACTAAAAAATGTATTGCAACAAAAATATTGGATTGATTTGGTATTTTGTTGAACTACAGTCGACTTACGTCAGTCTTAATGTGAAAACAAAATGAAGTACTTCATATATGAAACAAATCTGAGTTGGGCTGAAAAGTTCATAGGGTATCACTGGCTACTAGCATTAACCCCATATGATGTTTACCAAATGCGCTGGTAACAATTCAATTTGAAATTAGAAAGTAAAAAACATTTTGATGTCGCTAGCACTCTGTAGTAAGAATTTTACTAGGTTTTAAGAGCTCGTAGTACCCCAGAAGTGTCTGGTCCCACAACAGTACCTCATTCGACTAATTTTCGTACACTTTTTCGAGTATATAGGGTCGTATCTAAGCGATGGCATCACGAATATTTTCCTTCAAATGCTCAATTGTCTTTGGTTTGTCGGCATAACATACCATGAAGAGCAAGTACAAAACAATCGGTTATCATGGTGTGATAGGTAATGGTAGCGCCGTCCTCATTTTCAAGGGAATATGGGCGAATGATGTCTCCGCTGCACAAGCCGCACCAAACAGTTACTCGTAATGAGCGCATTGGCTTCTCATGTGGGTTTACTGAGTCCAAAATACAGCAATTTTGTTTATTAACGTACCCAACAAGAATGAGCTTCATCCGAAAATATAATTTTTTTTGGAATAATCGACTTCATCCTGCAACTCCTCGTTGGCCCATCCAGCGAAGCAAAAACGAAGCTGATAATCATGCGGCTTCAACTCTTGAACCAATTGAATTTTGTAAGGTGTAATACCGAGATCCCCCACCCTCCACTTCAACGGAAGATAGGCTCCCCTTCACTCGTATCCAAATTGCCACTGGGAGCAATAAAGTGGAGACTTCCCCTTCAAGGAACCCGCTTGTTAGACAGGATGCTTCTGACCCACTAGTACAATCATCTACTGATTCGGACTGCATGGTAGCTCGTCTGACAAGAGGGGTAAAACTGGGCGGAAACGTTCCGCTATGTATAAGGAGAGGAATTCATATCGCAGGGCTTGCACTGTCTTGAGGAGATTTGCAAGCTGTGATGTGGATTCCCTCTCTGTTAAGGAGCAGAAGGTGCTGGCTCGACACAGAGGCACTGTTTCGTCACGAGGCGCTGACTCTGGTAAGAAAGGTGGACCCTTGAGTGCGGACGGGAGCGTAGAGCTAATTGCTTCTACCTCCCAAGCCGCAAGCAAGGGGCATGAAGGTTCTACACCCTTACTCCTAACTGGAGCAAAGAAGACCACCCAGGTTTTTAAACCTCCGGTGAAGAGGAAGGATGATGGTATTCCTTCCACAATGGTTGAAGGAAAGGAGGTATTAATTACCTCTAATCCTTTATTCCAAAAGAAGAATGTAAGGTTGGAGGCCAAGGAGGTCCTGACCCCGCAGTCTGCCACCTCTACGGCCTCATCAATAGATGGGTCGGGGAGGAAGAGCAGAGGCGTTAGGGGAACGGATCGGATTGTTTTGTTTCTATACATGTTTCATGACTATGATCGTGGTTACTATATTTCTTTTTTATTCCACTTTTTATGAACTTTCTTTGTTCAAATATATCGTTCACTAACTTTCGTTATTGCCGTAAGTAGAGTTAAGGAATGTAAAGCTAAAAATAAATCGTTCATAATTTTTCAATTTATATTGCAGCAACATTAAATAGATTAAAATCGATGAAGAAATAATCAAAGAAATATCCCCAGGATATTGGAACTGCAGAACAGTAATGCAAATCTCTAAATAAAAGAAGAAAAACTTTTGTTTATAAATAAATGGGGCATCATTAAAATGGAAACATGAAAAATATTCATTCTTATGTACATACTTTTATTCCTGTGATAGAGAAGAATATAAAAATATGAAAAAAATATATTTGAATTGCTTTTACAAACCACAATAAGCGATCAATGTTAAGTAAAGTAAAGTAAAGTAAAGTAATGGAAAACTGATAAAAATTATTGAAAATGTAATGGAAGGAATATATATACAATAAAAACAAAATAAAATAATTCTGTGAAAATGTGTAATGTTGTCTATTTCTGAAGGGTGAGGTGTTAACTCATACAGCAAAGCTGATTAATCAATCACTTAAATATTTTATTAAAATTACTTAATTTAAATTTGTAGGCTTAAGCATTATTAATGCATGCATACTTCCATAATTTTTCATCACAACCCTTCAGTTAGGATTCCACCCTAGCGTATTACATCACTTATAATGTGTGGCGGAACTTACAGTTTAAAGTCGACTCCGAACGACAGATGTTTTTGAGAAACTTTCCATTGTTCATTTACTCTCAGAGTGTTTACCAGAAATCTACTGACAGGCAGCCACCGAAGAAATATTTTTGTTTTGCTGGAGAGTTCTGATCTGGTGTTTGTCTAATAAGCCCACAGACTACCTATCGACGTTAATAATACTATAGATATTGTACAATATAACGTCGTCTCCGAACGACAGATTTTGAGCAACTATTCATGGAAATTTTATTTACTCTCAGAGTTTTTGCCAGAAATCTGCTGAGAGGAAGTCGCCTAAGAAATATATATTTCGTTTCATATTTCATTTTAATGCCTAGCCTGGGGCTCGAACCCGGGCTTTACGTCTAATAAGCGAACACACTACCTACTAGACTACGGCGACTACAATATTTGATATAATTTTAGTATAATTTTATTTTTAATACTTAGAAGATGATCTCCTTCTCATTCAATGTATTGTTTTAGGAAAAAAGAAAGAGATTTAGTATGCGACAAATTTGATTTCTGAAATATTGATTTTTTTAGCAACCAGTATAAAAGGTTTTCACTTTTTTTCAAAAAATTGCTTTGAAATAATTTTCATTTTCTTTCACACAATCACAAAACATCCACGGCCTAGGCACTTGAAGGCTAGCGAACTACCATCTAGACCCAAATTGTAGACAAAATTCTCCATTTGCATATGATTGTGTTAATCATAATGTTGACCGATACAGTATTGGGAGCTAAAGAGGACAGAACGCATCCAACCATATGTATTTTAATCTTCTGAATGGAGAGAAAATCGAGTGCGATTGTTGATGGTAGTTATGTGCTTATTGTTGTTCTATAGTGATTCCGTGATAAATTTTAAACTGAACAAACTCAGACGATTTAAATTTGTTTGAAAAACCGGACAATTAGTCAAATAGAGAAGAAGTGATGTCTATACAAGTTTTCGATCAGCTGAAAGTGTTGGTCTAATAGAACAAATTTTTGGCATGAAATCTAAGTCAAACAGGAAACCTATCTATCTACTTCCATACATACACACATAATTGGTCATTACAAGCCTTAAGTACAGATTATGATTCAGCTTCCCTCACCACTTATGTTGTGTGTGTTAATTTTTGTTCATACGTGGCGGAATCTACATTTTAAAATCGACTCCGAACGGCAGATTTTTGAGAAACTTTTCATTGTAATTTTATTTATAAATTCAAAAAATCAGGTGGGAAGTAAGAAAACGCGTAATAAGTATTGTTCATCAAATAAATTCCGAAAAAAGTTTCGAAAAGTTTGAAAAAACAACAAGAAATAAATCATAATAAAAGTTTAGAACAAAAACTAACAAAATTGAAAAAGAAATTCTTGGTAAAAAAATTTCACTTTTTAATTCTTTTGGTGCTTTTGATAAAAGATAGTTTTCTTTCTTTTTAACTAGCATTGCATAAGGTTTTCATTCACTTAAAGCTACATAGACAGCACGACAATTACGCGAATCAAGTGATGCAAAATAAGGGAAAGTAGTAGAAGAAAAACTGTTAAAAATATTCTGTTTTTCACTAGATTTTGCTTTCTCTACTGTAAGTTATGTTGGTTTTATGTTATGCGACATAAAAATATTTTTGAAAACATGGTTTTGCAATTAATTTTAACAAGAGTTGTCTAAGTATTCTTATTTAATTTAATTTAATTTAATTTAATTTTTTCTCCTCTCTTTTTTCTCTTGATGTAATTAAATTTGTTAGAAGTTATTATGACAAGCATCTGGAACTAATTTTAGTGTATCGTATAGTTAAACACTGACTAATAATATGAATACGCAGCGTATGAGCAACATGAAATATAAATTTATTACGTATACGCAGGCGGTATAAAAATAAATGATAGTTTCGCTTGAAGTCGCCGCAGTCTAGTAGGTAGTGTGTTGGCTTATTAGACGTAAGGTCAGGGTTCAAATCCTACGTCAGACATCTCCAACAAAATGAAAAGTAAGGAAAAATATTTCTTCGGTAACTTCCTCCCAGCATATTCCTGGCATGACCATGAAAATTTTCTCAACATATTAACACACATACTATCAAAAAAGTTTGAAGGTGCCAAATTTCAAAAAAATTTTACACAAATTTCAATATGAAGATCACACCTTGGGTCAGAAACAAATGACAGAAAAATATGAAATCTATGGGAAAGATACAGAGGTCTGGAAGAATCACTTGTGAAATTTTTCTTCAAAGACATCCTAGAAAATCAGTGTTGTATCGAATTGTTACTGGCGATGAAAATTGGATTTATGTTCAGACCCCTAAAAATAAAAAATCATGGGTTAATAGATAATCATCAACTTCGGATGCAGATTGATTCCGTAAGAAGGCAATGCTGTGTGTCTCGTAGAAGCAGAAAGATATTGTGCACCACGAGCACCTAAAACCTGGTAATGATGCAAAGCAAATGATCAATTTGAACCGTGCATTGATCGAAGAACGTCCAGAAGGTTTTACAAGATACGGCGACGTCATTTTGTAACATGGCAATGAACCTGCACACAAAGCAAAACCGGTTCATAATACAATCAAGGCATTAAGCCGAGAGCTATTACCCCAAACACCATATTCACCCGACTTCGCTGCTTCTCACTACTATTGATTTAATCGCTGGAACACTCATTGGCTGAGCAGCCCATCGATTTGTACGAGGATGTCGAAAATAATGTGACTAATTATTTTGCTTTAAAATACAAACCCTTTTATAGGCGTAGAATCCACCAATTGCCTGAAAGATGGATACAATGTGTGCCAGCATTGGGCAATACATACATAATTGTACACTACAACCCTTTAGTCAGGATTATGGCCTAGTTTCTTACACCATTTATGTTGTTTACAGTTTAAAATTGACTCCGAAGGACAGATTTTTGAGAAACTTGTCATAGCAATTTTATTTACTCTCAGAGTTTTTGCCTGAATCTGCTGAGAGGAAGTCGCTGAATAAATATTTGTTCATATTTCGTTTTATTGGAGATGTCTGACCTGTGTTTTGAACAGTGGCCTTACATCTAATAAGCCAACACACTACCTACTGGACTGCGGCGACTACTAACATTGGGTAATACTTTAATTAAAAAATGCTTTTGTATTTTATTATCTCATCCAAAACTGTCGTTTCAATTTCTCAATAAAAATAACGCTACCTGTACACTCAATAATAATATTTAAACACAATTTATTCCATATTCCCAACATTTAATGATTAATCCCAATACAAAGTTTTCTTTGTTTTTTGTTATCCTACATTTAATTTGTAATTCTTCTTACACACAGTTGTATACATTGCTGTTGCTGTTGTGCATAATGATGCCATAACATTAATGAACATGTACAAAGAGAGATAATCATACTCGTGCATTTGAATTTTAATAAAAACATCCTGTAAAAATTGTTTCAAAAAGATAAAAAAGAAAACAAAGAAAACAATAACAAGCACAGGATATTAACAACAATGTACAGCAAAAGTATGAGCAGACTTGACTGACAAAGCATACAAATTTTAATGTTGAATGTGTGATTATTGTTTGCTTACAACACAAAAACATTAAATATTTACAAATATTTGCACTTTAATATGTAAATACATATTCATTTTCCGCATTTATGCAGATAAATATTTCATTTGTGACATTTTGCCTGTTATGAAAAATCTTCCACTAAAATTAAGATCATATTTCGTAGAGACAGACTCTTAAGACCGGAACCAAATGCTTAATGAAAATATACTGTTCCGGCAGATAACTCTTTTGGATACAATCTTTAGCCTTAAAGTGGTTGACTTTTGGCGAGACTCTGTTACTTGCGGCAGTTTTATGTTAATCCTAGTCCTTTCGTGTCTTATGTCACTTTTTTATTTTCTTTCTGCTTTATGTCTTCGTAGTTTAGAGAGTAAGTATTCTGGCTTATAGACAAACGAGAGTTCAAGACTCGAACCTCACCACGAACTACTTGAAAAAATTATTTTCGTTTTTCAAAGGTGTACATATTTATATTACAACACTTCTCACACCACTTATGTCGGGATTTTGTTAATTTTATCCATGAGTGGCAGGACCTGCAGTTTAAAGTCGACTCCGAATGATTGATTCAATTTTTTATAGACATTTTTCAAAGCAATTTTATATACTCTCCAAGTTTTTCCCAGAAATCAGCTGAGAGGAAGTCACCGAAGAAATATTTTTTCATATTCCGTTTCTTTGGAGATGTCTGACTTGAGCTAACTCATACTTCAATATAACTTTGATTCTAATCAAACTGTATTCAAGCAAACAAAGTTTATAGTACAGTAAAAGTATTCTTTAACATAGAAGAAATCAGTAATGAATCGTTTTTCGCTACTCTTAAGGGCACATAAAAATTCGAATATAAGTGAGTCAACAATATTGAAATTTAACTACTCTGATTCATTCGTATTCACTACAACGTTTGTATATAAGTACATGTTGCAATGAGTATGAGTACAACGTTGACATCAAACTCATAACATTCGAAATATGATAATTCATACGCCTACTCATTCTGATTCATAATTTTACAAAAATACTTATAATACTTATATATGATTCGAGTGATTCGAATCAGTCCAGTACCAGAATTTATGAGTATGATTCGATTTTACTCATCTTTTTGAATACTCATTGCTGATCTTTGCAAAATTGTTGCGTTTGCTGCGTTGCGTTTATTGTATTTATAGCATAAGGTGTCCTTTAGACTGGTTTATCTTACAGGAACAGTGTAGATCTTTGCACAAAAGACTTTCTTAGCGTTAAGTCAGACCTAAAGTATTAATTATTGTCAATCAGTTAGATAATCATAGTTAGATATTCAATGTTTCTAAGCATACTGCTGTTAATGTGAATATGTGATTTGCCTATCAAAGTCCCTGCATGCTTAATATTTTCGTACAAAGTCCCGATATTACTCGGAATAAGTATTTAGGAGATCATTTGAAAAAAAGCAAACGTCTGTGTGGTCGCTAAATCTAAAACAAGAATCAACTGAAATACTTGTTTATAAGTAACTGGCAGGAAATATTAACAGTATGCCCTAAACATATCTGGTACATTCAATGCCTAATGAGTTCTTGACTTAAGGTATATATTATTAAGGTATATCCTATTAAATATTGGTTATGACAGTTGTACACAGAGGGGAACCGGTAGAAAAGTACCGAAATTGATACAATCCGTTGTCAAAAGTGAGCTTACCACGTTTGTTAACATTTCGACAACGGATGTGTATACAATTTTAATAACATCCAGCTATCATTTTGACAACCACCGTGGTAATTTTGACAATGCCTCATTGTCATTGAAACAACGCATTGTTGTTATTTCGACAACGCTTCATTGTCATTTCATTGAAATTTGACAACGAATAAACGACAACGTTTATGATTCGACAACGCTCTGTTGTCATTTCGTTGAAATTTGACAACGAATAAACGACAACGCTTATGATTTGACAACGTCATGTATTATTTACTTTTTTTTGTTGATTTGATAACGTCGTGTATCAAATCAACAACAGTTGTTGTTGAAAAATTATAAACAGTTTTGTGTCAATTTGGTACCAAACGTGTATAATTTTAAAACGTCTTTTTTCTCTCTGTGTATATATCGTTACGAAAATAAAAATAGTGTTTCATCGTTTAACATGAAATGATAAACAAAATCTACAAAAACATTACCAGAATAAATATAAACAAAATACACAAACAGCAATGAAAGAATGATGTTTACATTTACGGAGATCTCGAGAAGGCGAAGCTACGAACATTCGACTTCAAGATCATTCATCAGTCTGTTTATGTCGCCATGTAAAAGGGAAGGCAAAGCAGGCAACGGAGTCGGTAAAAATTCAGTTCAGTGCAAAGTTGCGTGTGAAGAGAATAATTGTGGTTTGAAGATCTCCGTTATAAAGATCTGTCGAACAATTGTTAGTTTTTAAGCAGAAGTGTGTAAAGACAAATAGCAAATAAAGCAAACTGTTGTTATATACATCAAGTTGTGAACAGTGGCACATAGAATTGTGCGAACAATAAAGAATTTAATTAAACTGAACACAAATTTATTTTTATTTTTATTTGCAATCTACGAGCTAATATTTCATATGTTTTTAAAAGTTGAAAACGTAACAATATTAAGCCACTGACCAAATTTGAGTTCTTCTTGGGGGTACCTACACTTTTACGGTGCAAAAGTATGAAGTCACCAGAAAGTTTCCCATATTTTTCTTATGGTTTGTAAAAACCTTACAAATTTTGTTTTGTTTTGTTATACGAAAAAAATCAAACTTTTGCTTAAAATTCATAAAATTGTTTAAATATAAGACTTATGCTTCCCACTGTATGTGTATCCAGAGTCTCAAGAGACTAACCTTACCTCGTATACACAGTAACAGAAGAATTCTAAGGTATAATTATGAATGTAAAATTTTTTAGGGTTTTCCATCAAAAAGAAATCTCTCGAGACTTACAAACTAAATTCATTACAAACTTTTTTAAATAATGAAACCAATTTATTTAAATAAAGGTTTTCTTTTTAATGAAATTTTAAAAGAAATGAACAAAATTAAAGCTCATAAGTGAAACATTTATTTTATCACACATGGTACATTGCGACTTTTAATGTTGGGTTATAGATCATACGTAATATGAAGTCGAAGGTACATCTCCTTTCACGGCATTTCTCTTAAAGCAGTAAAGACAGCGACATAACAAAAAAAAACAGGAGTATGTTGATGATGAATAAGAAAAGTTAATTAAACTGTAAACACATGTGAAATGTAAATAACATATGAATGCATATGTCTGTTGTGAAAATAAATGTTTTCCTATTTATTTTAAAAATTAAAACTTAATGTTCTTGTATTTATTTTCCTTGATGACACCTGATGTTATTTTTCTTTTCTTTATTGCATTTGAAAACAACATCTAATTTAATTACATTAACTTGTTGACTGCCGAGCCATAAGGTAACTCGTGGATTGCGTTGTTTTCTTTTCTCTCGTGCTTTTGTGCCATACTATATGGCATAAGAGAAACAGGAATTCAAAGAACTCCAAATGAACGTTATTTCTTTCCGACTTTATAGGAAAGAGAATTCAACACTGGGAGTTGAAGACCTGCTATCAAGCAGAAGCCATCAAAAGTTAAATGAAATCATTTTCTTTCATCACACTTTATTTTATTTTTATAGTTTACCCTATGTCATATGTTTTAGTTGTTTATGTCCATGTCTTATTGTATTGTATGTTCATGTCTTAATGTAGACATATTTTACATTGTTATTAAATAATAAACTATCAGCGTGAGGGTCTTGGGTTCAATTTCCACAAGAAACTCTACACTACACCAGAGACTCTCGCTACACTACTCCGAGTATTAAGGCCATGTTATCCAGCTCGTAATAATTATTGTATAATTTGTAATTGTATACATACATACATAATTGGCCATTACAACCCTTCAGTCAGGATTACGGCCTAGCTTCTCATGCCACTCATGTTGTGTGCCTTAATTTTATACGTAGTGTCGGGGCCTACAGTATATTGTCGACTCCGAACGACTTTATATTTAAGAAACTTTCTCATAGCAGGTTTATTTACTCTCAGAGTTTTTGCCAGAAACCTGCTGAGAGGAAGTCGCCGAAGAAATATTTTTTTTTCATATTTCGTTTTGATATCTGGCCTGGGGTTTGAACCCGGGCTTTACCCATAGGAATGCATAGAATATAATAAATTAATAAATGTCGCCTTTTTACATTGTTATTAAATAATAAACTATCACCGTGAGGGTCTTGGGTTCAATTTCCACAAGAAATTCTACACTACACCAGGATTACAGGATTACGGCCTAGCTACAGTTTATTGTCGACTCCGAACGACATATATTTAAGAAACTTTCTCATGGCAGGTTTATTTACTCTTAGAGTTTTTGCCAGAAACCTGCTTTTTACATATTTCGTTTTATTATCTGGCCTGGGGTTTGAACCCGTGCTTTACCCATAGGAATGCATAGAATATAATAAATTAATAAATGTCGCCTTTAGTCAGGATTTCGACTTAGTTTCTTATCCCACTTATGTTGTGTGTGTTAATTTTATACATGCAGGGCGGTACCTACAATCTATTTCGAACGACAGCTTTTTGAGAGCCAATTTCGACCATATTCTTAGTAAAACTCATTGCAAGAACTCGTGGTTAGCGTATAAATTCTTGCCAAACAAAAAACGGAATTTAGCAAAAAAGGATTAAATGTAAAAAGCTTTTTACGACTGCTTGTTGCGCATCAAGAGCTTCAAATATTTTATAATATTTTTGAAAATAGAAAATAGCAATTTCTTAAAGTAAAGAATTAAATTCTTGAACAAATTTTCAACTCTTTACTTCCCTTAAAAGAAAATGTTGCATCATATTTGAAATACTTGTGAAACCAACTTCAACTTCAAACATCATGTAGATTAAACAGATGACTGCCCTCTGTTGTTTTGCTGTTTATTTTGGTTAGAAATTTATGCACATGTTAAATGAATGTGATTCATTAAAATAATCAACATACGGGTGAACATGTGGACATTATGGAAGGCAAAAAATATTCCATCCTGGTCATCATAACTTTGAAAACGTGGTAGAATTGAAAATTGTTTGAAGAATACCTATACATGTTATGGTTAATCCAGTTGTCTATTGAAAGAATAAAACATACAAGTAATCTGTCAACTCTAATACAATTAGGTTTTGGAAATTTGAACTGCGGTAACTATTCAGTAAAACACGGTATACAAATACAGATTATACAAAAATATTGATACGTTTTTATCCTTTAAAAACGTTTTAAATATGAGCTCGTAGATTGGAAATAAAATAAAAATAATTTTGTGTTTAGTTTTCTGTATTATACGCACACTCTTCACAACTTTATGTAAACAACAATAATTGCTTATCTTTGTTATTCCTTTTTGATACCCTTTGCATAAACAACAACAGTTACTAGACAATTATTCGACAGATCTTTGTAACGGATATCTTCAAACCACGATTACATTCTTCAAACACACAGCATCTTCCTAAAAGACTGACCTTCACTAACTGACTCGCCTGCTTTGCATTTTATATCGCAGCGTAAACAGTCTGATGAATGTTCTTGAAGGCGAATGTTCGTGGCTTCGCTTTCTCGAAATCTTTGTAAATGTAAACATAGTTGTTGAATAATGAATGAATATTGTTGTTTGTGCATTTTGTTTACATATATTCCTGTAGTGTTGTTGGCAAATTTTTGTTTACTTGTGTATAATTTTTTATTCTGGTGTTTGTTGTTGTATTTTTGTTTACTTGTTAAAATTATGTTTTTTGTTATATTAAGCAGTACGATAATTTGTAAACAGGTTTATTTACTGCATTGCTTTGTTTTTGTAGTTTTTGTTTACAAATTTAATGTGGGTTTTTAATGAAACCACGTTAAGTTTACTCTACAGTTTTTAATAGTTTTAATAGTTTTTATTTGATATAATGTGTAACATTTAATGATGTTTTATGTATTCATTTTAGATACAAAGTTACAATTTAATGATTGTTTTAAAGTAAGTCGTCACTGTTTGGCGTTAGGTTTTCAACTGTCTGGTCATATCAAGTGCCGGGTAGGAACTCCCTCAAACAATGTCCGTTGTCTATTCGTCGCAATTCAACGAGTGCTCCGTACACAAAGTTGTTTCAGTCAGTATGTCCGCTTTAGACATGAATTAGTATCTTGTATTATTTAGTATCTTCGTCCATTTCTAGTATTACGTCTGTTAATTCCCAATCCCACATTAATGTTAAGCGATGTAAAAGCAAAACACCAGTATCTTGATTTTTCATTTTCGTAACAATATGAACAGAATTCTAAATTAACCCACCAGGACAAGCATGTATATTCATATGTCTATATCCGCTCATATGTCTATGTGTAAAACTTCATGCACGAACACATTGCTGTCCATTTTAGTTTATGCGTCTGTGTGCAAGACATACATATGTGCATATATTATATTTGTAGGGCTTATATTTGGTTAATTTATGCATGTGAAGTGCAAATAGAATTTAAACAAAATATTTCCTATTTATGCCATTCACCAGAACAGATTTGAAAGTGGCAGCATTTTAAAATGATTCATATTTTGCTACAATTTTTCATATTATTTTTTGCAATTTTCAGTGTATTTCAAAACAAAGTAAACAAATTTGAAAACAAAGAAGAATGTTATATTCGATTAGAGCCGATTGTATTCTTCCCTACAATGTGTGTACTACATTTCCTATACAATGACCTTCTCATCATCTTTCGATTTTCGCCCCCATTAACTGCTCCAGTCTACAGGTGCCTGTAAGAAAACGGTAGTAGAAATTTGAATATTTTGCGTGCGGTATTTAATTTGTGTCCCAGTGATTTTAAGTAAAATTGAAAAAATTGAGTTTCATGCATGATCCCTGAATGAGGCAGATTTATACTTTAAATATTTCAAATCTGTTCCGATACAAACACAAATACAAAAAACGTATATATTTCCTAGGAGGGGTATTGAGTAAGTACAGCTAATATTGTGTTGTTTTTTAAACTCAAAGTTTTTAGGATTTGTTCAATACACAACTTCAAAACACATTGTACAACTAGAAAAAATTACATCCTAAAAGTTACCATTATTTTTAAGAAATTTAAGTTTCATTGTTAAATTTTAAAAGTTTGGATATATTGCTAAATATCTTCGTGCACTCTCCTCAAGTGAAAAGAATTTCTGTTTGCTGGTTACTTTGGACGCTCACTGTACACGCTATATGTGTAAGGATTACTAGAAACCACTTGGCAACAACTTACATTCTCAAAGTTTTTAGAAAAGCATTGCAAGTCTCATCAAAATCGATTGAAAGAAATGTGCGGGCAATATGGTATGCCATCTGAATGCAGTGTGTTTTTTTTATGGATCGACTCCTTTTTTATAGTAATATGGATTTGAATCGGCCCAGATAAATTTCACACCTATTTCTAACCGGAAGCAGTATTCTCTATAGGACTGTTATTTTTAGGGGCATATAAGAGATGGAGGTACAAATTTGTATTCTGAGCTCATGCATGTAATACCGGTAATCAGTAATGATGTTATCGTGTCAATCTGCTTCTTGTTTTTTCTTTTTTTTTGGGAGTATTTGACTTGTTCTAAAGACACCACTGATTCGCCTCCGTTCCAGTTACCCTTGGTATACTAATAACCTCTCTCTCGTCATCTTTTGTCCTCGTCCCTTTACTTTATTTTTAAGTAACTTTAGGACGATCACAATGAGCCACATAACCTCCGCGTAAAATGTACATGGTATACGTTCTCAAACCTACCTACCTTTAGTTTCCTTGTATAGTTGTGTACCGGGCACCAAGTATACATATTTTTATGCCAAGAGAATACTATTTTAACCTTTTCGAACAGTCTCTTTATGTCTGCTATGCATTTCCTTATTTCATCTTCTATTATCTTCCAACATTCTTTAAAAGGTTATATGATACACTATTCTGTACCAAATTAGCTGACGCAAGCTATACCATCGTAGCTAAAGTTACGCTGAATGCAGATATTTATCAATTGCTACTAATATGAAAAATCTAGATATTCACTTAACGTTAAAATTATAAACAAAAGCTACGAAAACAAAACAATGCAGCGAACAAACCTGTTTACAAATTATCGTACTGATTAATCTAACAACAAACACCAGGATAAAAAATGGTAAACAAGTAAACAAAATTCTACAAACAACACTACAAGACTAAATGTGTGCATAATACACTAACAACAATTGTTCAAACGAGGTTTGAACACACATATATTCCAACAACAATCATTCCATCAGACGCAAATAATGTCTACAAAAATTAAGTTAACGGCACATAATTTGGAAATGTGCCGTTGATGCAAATTGTCAGAAGTCTGGTGGAAAATAAAACCACAGACAAACTTCACTTCATTTCTTACCGTCGGAGATAAAACAACCTCAAAGTGCACTGCGGAATAACTTAAATCTAAAATAAACAAAAAAATATACTAAAAGTGAAAATTTAAAACTAAAACATCTAATAATTTAAATGAAGTTATAAGAAATCATACTTACCCTAAGTGTTAATTTTTTTTAAAAGTAAAGTGAATTAATTCTTAAAAACCGAAAAAAATATATATCCACCTAAATACATATATCAAATTTTAAATATTTTCTATTTTACCTTATTACTTACCTCAAGTGTTGCATTAAGTGTCACTAAATTATACTCACCTGAATCTATAAACTGTACTTACCTAAATTACTTACCTGAAATTATATTTACTTACCTAAATTGTGTTACTATATTAAAATCTATGCACCTTACCCAAATTTATAAGTACTCAAAGTTATACCTGAATTATTCATATACATAATTGTGCTTATCCGAATTAATTAAATTATGAATTGTACTGAAAATATATTGTGTTAAAAATTGAACTTCCCTAAGAAATTCTAATTTGGAAAGGAAAAAAAAAGATTTCTCATCGCTGGAAAAAAAGGGTAAGAATCTCTTTCTCTCTCAACTCTCTGAAGAAATAGAAATAATTACATTTCTTTCTTTATTTTTCCCCACAACACACATCCCAACGATTATAATTACTCACAAGTAATTATCATCCACATTTCCAAAGATCTCTTTCTTCAAAGGGAGATCTAAGGAAATTTAAAAACAAATTACTCATCCCCAATTTGTTTCAACAATAAATAATATAAACAACGATGTTTACGTTTATAGAAACTTCGTGAAGGCGAATTCAAGAACATTCGCCTTTAAGAACATTCATCAGACTGTCCACCCTACCACTTAAAAGGCAAGGCGAAATCAGTCAGCCTTGCATTTGAAGAGAGTAATCGTGGTTTGAAGATCTCCGCTACAAAGACCTGTCGAATAATTGTCTAGTAATATTTATTGTCTATGCAAAGGGCATAAACAGAGGAATAATAAAGATAATCAATTGTTGTTGATTACATAAAGTTGTGAACATTGGCACACAGAATTGTGCGAATACGAACTCATATTTCACACGTTTTTAAAAGGTAAAAATGTAACAATATTAAAAATATATATATATTTTATACGAGTAGATACCATATCCAGATTTTTAATGAGACTGATGTATCGTGGAACATATTTTGTAACAATCAATACGTTAATCGTGGTCACGAAAGAATTTTCTCAAATGACACCATGCACAAGCATGTTTCAATGTAATGTTACGTATAGTAGCATGTCCATAACATGCCTACAAATTATGGTAAAATGTTGTTTAGAAAGAGAAAAGAGAGGAATACAATATAGAAACATGTGTCTGCGAACGGAAATATTTTATGTAAAATATAATATATTTTGGTCAACCAAAGGAAAACAAAATGTAGACACTTTCCGACTTTTAGCATGAACTCATGCAAAAAAAATATGTTTATGGACATGCATGTACGATTGTATGTATTTAGAAATGCATGTATGGTACTTTAAAGTTTTGTTGAAAAATTCTGTCAAATAAAAATAAAATTTAAGAATTTTTAAAGTCATAATGAAATATATTCACATTAAATATTTAGACATCCATAGGAATATTAAATTCATATTCAAGTCGTAATATTGTTGTGTAGATGAAGTAAAAATAGAGTGTTTATTGTAGAAAAGGACAAGAATAATAAGAAACAATAAAAGAATACAAATTACAAGAATATGAATAAAAAACGAACAAATTAGAATAGAAAAATTATATAGAAAGATGAAGAAAAATGGAAAAGGTAAGAATAACAATCCGTTACTCGTATATAAAATTAACTTAGACATCATAATTGGTGTGAGAAGCTACCTCATAATCCTGAAAGGAGAGTTATAATGACCAATTAAATAAAATTTAGCATTGTTGTTGATTACAAAATAATATTGTTACGTTTTTACCCTTTTTAAAAACGTTTAAAATATGAGTTCGCAGATTGCAAATAAAAAAATTAATTTGTGTTTAGTTTTATATAAATTCTTTATTGTTCGCACAATTCTGTGTGCCACTGTTCACAGCTTGATGTAACAACAGCAATTTATTATTATTATTCTTTAAACTCTTTAATGTAAACAATAACAATTGTTCAATAGATCTTTATAATGGAGATCTTTAAACCACGATTATTCTCTTCACATGCAACGCGTCTTAACACAAGACTGAATGAATTTTCGCTGACTGCCTTTCCTGGGTCGTCATGTCTTTTATATGAGAGGGTAAACAGTCAGATGGATGCTCTTGAAGGAGAATGACTTCGCCTTCTCTCTATAAATGTTGTTTACGTTATTGTTGTTTCGTATTTTGTTTACATTTATTCCGGTAAAGTTTGTTGTTGCTTTTTATTCACTTGTGTATCCCCTTTTTTTGATACTGATGTTGTTGCTATATCTTTGTTTATTTGTTGATCATATATACAAGTCCAATGTTTTTGCTTTTGTAGCATGTGTTTATCATTTTAATGTTAAGCGATGTAACATATTTTCGATTTTGGTAACAATATAATATTAAATGAGAATCAATAAAGACAACCATTTTTCATTTATTTAAAAACTGCAATCATTGAATTAACAGGTAATACTCGTTTTTAACCAATGAAAGGTAACGTTGTTTTTGTCTCATTTAAGAATTCGTACATCACATTGCCTAGTAAAGAAAATTAATAAAGAAACTCAATTTCTATACTCTTATATACAACAGCTCCGTACTAGCTTTTCTTGTTCTCCATGTGCTTGACATTTGATATGTAACATTTTTTATATATTTTTGTCAAATTTTCCACGAACATAACCGCAAATACGCTCTCAATGATACGCATTGGTCCCCACTGTCATTACAACCATTTTTGGCTGAAACAGCAACTATATTTTGAATGTTGTCGAGCAATGATTTCGACAGGGCAATAGTTTCAAACCCATCTCATAACCATAAGTTGATCAGATACTGAAAGGCCTTCATTAACAGAAATTTTATTGTGGTAAAAAGTCATGTATGAATTTTTAAAAGCAATGTTGCCTATCTCCTTAAATATTGCTATCTACAGCATATTCTTGAATATGATGTTAACGAACACGTTTGGTTGTATGTATTGAAATCAGCTTTTGCTTGATTATAACATAAAATTTTAATCGGCAATCGTTACAGAAATAAGGTAGAAGTGCCTGCCATTTTAAATGCCTTAGGCTTGTATGATAAAATTTTGTAAAGATAATCGTAAAACAATATGGCACTCCCTGAGTGTTCACGAATGCTTTATTATATCTCCAGCTCACTTACAGCATGTAGAACGTTCTGTAACAAGGTATGATTACAAGTAAAACTTTCATCCAGGATTCTGTTGTCCAAATGTCAGTGGTGCCCTTAAAGCTACTTTCTAGAAAATATAAAAAGCAAATTAGTACGATGATATCAACCGAGCAAGAATTTCCGGTTACCATCATTACTTACATGAGTGCAGGATGCGCATGTGTACCACCATCTATTATATTCACCATAAAAATCACAGCCCTCTGTTTATAAAGTATGATTCGCTCGTTTAGCAATTGGCGGATTCAAATTCCTATTTCTAAAATAAGTTTTAAGATCTTTCTAAAAAAAATCACAACCACCTTTCCATACTTTTTACATAGGTTGCTCTGCTTGGTTTAAAATTGGTATTCCATTTATCTGGGTGAATCCAAATTCCTATATTAACGAAATGGCTCAAGCTTAGAAGGAAAAAATTCATATATTCGGACAGTGGTGTAATACTTTCTTAAATACATATTTTTAAAAATGTGGTTGTAATTTGTTTTTTAATTCTGCAAGACACTTAATGGATTCCCATCGCATATAGTGTTTATATGATTAAATTTTCGTTTAATCGGCCAACAATTGGACAATTTAAAAACAAATGGACTATATGTATACGGTTATTTGTATTGAATAACAATGCTTTGACGTATGAGTGATATTAAATTTTTTGGATCATTTAAAAGTACGCATACGCCTACGGTCATCGCTTATTGTATGTATTTAGTCGATATTTTTAGTGATTTACATATCATATCAGAGATCAGTAATGAGTATTCAAAAATATGAGTATAATCGAATCATACTCATAATTTCTGATACTTGTAAACACTCATAATTATTTTAATATTATATTTGTACTACTCATATTCAGAGTATAAAGTACTCATCATACTCATACTTAACAACACGTACGATGTTGTCGATTTCGACTCTCCATGACCCAACATTTACAAGAATCACAAAATAAGTATGATTCGCATACGAACACTACAATACTCATTAGAAGGTTGTGTGTTTGCTTTGCTTGCTATCTTTGGCTTTTACTTTTTTGTAAATGCAACAACAACCAAAACTGTAAAATCACTCGCATCATTTATAAGTATTCTAAGTATTTTTCTAAAGTTATGAATCTAAATGAGTAGGCTTATGAATTAAACATATTTCGAATCGTCTAAGTTCGATGTCAACGTTGTACTCATACTCATTGTACTCATACTTATAAATCAACGTTGTAGTGAGTACGAATGAATCAGAGTAGTTAAATTTAAATATTGTTGACTCACTTATATTCAACATTTTATGAGTGCTTATGAGTAGCGAAAAAACTATTCATTGCTAATGTCTGGTACATATGTGCAGAGTTCATTTCATACAATATGTTGAAAATTAATAAAAGAAAAATGATTTTTGTTTTTAACAAAGCTAAAACGAATATAAGAAAAGTACAAAAAAGCTCCGTTTTTTTGTGAATTTATCACACGTATATAAATACCTAGCAATCATTTGATCATTTCAAATGGAAAGTGATTAAAGAGGCAAGTAAAGAAGAGAAAGTATGCAAAATATTTACTTATTAGAAGCAACATTGAAGTTCAGTAGGCAGATGTTAATAGATTCGACCGCAATATGTAGACAGTGTAGTGATCCAAATAACACACGCAGCATTGATACTATAATATGATTAATTAAGTTGTTTGATTAACACAATTGGATGCCCCGATGTCGTAGCTAGTAGTGTGCTAAACTTAAAGTGCTTAGGCCGGGAGTTCGATTCCCATCAGAGACTTTGGAAGTTTTCGATTCTGACTGATATATATGTGTTATGATAAAAACATACAGAATTAGTCATTACTACCGTGACAGGGTTACGACAACAACACTTATATTGTGTGTGTTAATTTTATAGATGAGTGACAGGACCTACAGTTTAAAGTCTATACCGAATGTCATATTTTTGCGAAGGAAGCCGCCGAAGAAAAATTTTTTCATATTTTGTTTTGTTTGCGATTTCTGGGCAAGGGGTTTGAACCGAGGCCTCAAAGTGAAAAGTGAAAGTGAAAATTATAACTAAAAAGCTATACTCGAAAAAAGGGAGTATAGCTTCTTCCCTTTCCTTTCTCCCACAAACTATATATCCTGTATTCCAACACAATATACTGCATGAATAGGGATCATCTCATGTGTATTGATCTCAAAAAGAGAGAAACAATTTCAGGTCACTAAACATGTTACTTTACGCCTTCTTGTGTTATTAGAGAGTTTGAATATTTTATTTAAATTGCATTTGTAATAGCTTAGTACTCTAACTTCGTTTGATTTTAACAGCAGTGAACTGCATAACTTTAATTTCAAACCTTCTTAATACTTACAATTGAACTCTTGTTTTTTTCACCGTTTACCATTTCCTGCTTAAAGATTATTTATGCCGGCTTTCTCTGTTTTGTTTACGAAAAAAAGAGAAGGAAACAAAATAAAAAATCTCATACTTTTGTATTCATAATTGCTTTTAAAGGCATATTCAGCAACAATTTCGTACACAAGAACAAGGAGGATAAAAATAATTTTTTTTTCTTTTGTTGCACTTTTATTGCCCGTATATTGCGTTGCATCTTTTTGTTCCTTCGTTGCATTCACCAGGAAGAATAACGGCGGGTAATTGGAATTGAATTGGTTTTCGTCCGAAAGACCGCCATCGTCAGAATTAATTACGTACAATTGCAGTAGCTGTTAAAGCGTAAACTGAATACAAGGAAAGAGGAGTGATGGAATCAACCAACCAGATTACTCTGGAGTACCTTACAAAAATGAAAATTGTGTTTTGCTTTTACATCTTTTCAGAGTGAAATTGTAAACAAAAGCAACAAAAACAAACAAAAAAAAAACACTCATGGGTAAAACTAACTAATACAATATAAGTCATGTGAGAATCTAGGTCTAGTTCCTTACTGAAGGGTTTTAATTATGCTTATTCCTGCCAGACCATAATACGGTCTCCAAGCGGAGGTGGATAAGATTTGATTTGGGCTAGTTGGTACAGGAATTTAATTGCTTTCATTGATATTCAAATGACAATAGGGGCAATATCATCCAGGGATATGGTGTCTAGAATAACTCGGAAGTGAAGTAGGTTAAGAATTTCTTCATATATGGTACAGTAGGCAATATATGGATATATAGTAATCACAGAGTAATCGCAAATGAGGTAGCGGAAAACAAAAAAAAAATGGGATAGGAAATCACAGAACGTATGTATATCCGACCAACGAAAGTGTGAGGAAACATCGTATCGACTGTTGAGGTATAATGACAGAAGAGCAAACATTATAAAGATATCTCTGTGGGGATTTTGATGGATGTATAACCATGAGTATATTAAAAATAAAAAAATTAGAGGATACTACGATTTACACGTCTGTTCATTTGAATAATATAGACGTGGCAGATACTAATGAATACAGGGCATGTGTTAAGGAAACAATGAAATCCTTTTTATTTATTGTCCAGCTTTTAAAAGCTCGAAACCCCCATAATTTTACAACAGACATTAGACTTGGCATAACTAATCTCAAAGGATTAGAGTCTATAATTGCAGTAGTCTTTATATGCCGAAGGAGGAGGAGGAGGAACATACCCATTTTTAGGAGTATATGTTTTTGGTATACTGATAAAGTAGTCGCCGTAGTCTAGTAGGTAGTGTGTTCGCTTATTAGACGTAAAGCCCGGGTTCGAGCCCTAGGCCAGACAACGAAACGAAATATGATAAAAAAGTATTTCTTCGGCTACTTCCTCTCAGCAGATTTCTGGCAAAACCTCTGAGAGTAAATAAACATGCCATGAAAAAGTTTCTCAAAATCTGTCGTTCGGAGTCGACGTTAAACTGTAGGTCCCGCCACTCATGTATAAAATTAAGGCATACAACATGAGTGGTGTGAGAATTTAGGACGTAATCCTGACTGAAGGGTTGTAATGGCCAATTATGTATGTATACTGATAAGGAACATAATTAACTTATTTCGTGCCATACAAATACCTGCTAACATTATACATTCCTAAACAATTTGCAAATTTCTATTATCGTTGATTCTCACTTACAAATAACAACAATTTTAAAAAAATTTCCAAAATAGAAACAATTTTCTCACTTCTTCTGTATCTGTCTTTCTGATTCTCTGTCGCTTGCAATATTATACACCATCTGTAGCGAAAGTCAGCATATACCACATGTGTCTTCGTGTGTCTCTGTTGTTTTCTTGATTTAAACTCACTTAAAAGAAGTCGTTTCCACGTTTTATTTTATTTGAAACAAAAACAAAAAAAAGAAAAAATTAAATAAAAATAAAAATAAAAAAAAAATAAAAAATTAAAACAAATAAAGTTAAATGTTAAACTTTTATTGTTTTGTGCTTACAAGTTAAGCTGTTTGTGTTTGTGTTGTTGTTAGCAAGACGAAGTTATAGGTAGAATGTATGCACATATTATAACAAGTTACTTTGAAACTTTACCACAAAAATCCTAAAATACATAAAAATAAATTAATTAAATAACTTGCAAGAGTACGACTTAATGGCATAAGTGTTGCCAGTTTAAAGAAGAATTTTATTTTATATGATAACATTAGAAATATTAAGCTTTTGTTGAAAAAGAGCACAACAAATTAACTTTCTAACAAAAAAAAAAAAAAAATAAAGAAAACAGTTTTAAATTAACACACAGTCCCGATATGACTGTATGGGGGAATTCATTTGCAAGAACGGTTAAGTAGTCACTAAACCTGAGACACAATTCAACTGAAAAATTTGTTCATGAGTGAACGACGCTAAGAGTCAACAGAAAAAACCATACAAAACTGTTATATTCAATCCCAAAAGGGTTAAATAGAGTAGTTAATCTCTAGGAATATCGTACTAGGTATAACGAAGAGCATTATAGTATATTGAGCTTTTGAACTTTAAATTTACTCTGAGTTTGAAAGTTTCCCCCATTTTTTTATGGCTTGTGAAAAACATTAACAATTTCTTTTTGTTTTATAATAAAAGAGAAATGGATATATAAAATAAATACAACATCAATTATATTAGGTTATATTAGGTTTTTATAGCGTGCACTTGTCATCGGGACAACTATTACCAGAAGTCAAAAAACCCATTGTAATACGTCCTAGAAAAGGGAGAGAGAGGATAGTAAAGGAGATAGGGAAAAAGGAAAGAAGAAGAGGTTAAAAAATGAGGAAATGGAAAGAAACAGATCATAAGCACACAAGAGAGCGTGACTACAATCTTGAAGGCCCAGCACTTCTCAACCAGCTCAACGTATTTATGAATCTATGGAGAGCCTTAAATGTCGGCTCTCGACAAAGAGTCCACATCACCGAAGAAGTCCCTGCCTAGGGCCCTCAACCGCAACCTGGACAGTTGCAGAGGAGGTTTTTGTTACGAAAATGAAAACATCTTTTAAGATTAACATGATTAACAATAGCTACACTGACAAATACAACGAACTTGTTGCAAGTAAACCAACAACATCTTTCACACTGATGTGAAACGAGAACGCAACAATAAGCAATGTGGAGCAAATACAATAACAAAATGAAGTAGCGATAGAGCTCTTGAGAAGGCGAAACCGCGAACGTTCTACTTCAAGAACGTTCATCAGACTGTTTGCGTGGGCATATAAAAAGCCAAGACAAAGCAGACAACGAGTAGTAAGTATTCAGTCAGTCTAGTACGAAGACGCGTTGCGTGAAAAGAGAACAGTCGTAGTTTGAAGATCGCCACTATACAGATCTAACGTACAAGTGTTGTTGCTTACGCAAAGAGTGTGAGCAGAGAAGAATAACAAAGAAGTAAATTATTATTGTAGTCGTCAAGATTGAACAATGACACAAAAGTAGTGCGAACAATAAAGAATTTAATTGAAACTAAACACAAATTTATTTATATTTTGTTTGCAATCAACGAACTCATATTCCAAAGATTTTTAAAAACTTAAAAACGTAACAATATATTCGCTTCATTATAAAACGTGTGGTGGCATTGCTGAATGCGTTTGTCCATTATAGTGTTAAATGAAATTTTCCATTTGTGATAGAGTGTATGTATATATTGATTTGTATAACATCTCTCTCTATGTATGTTCCTGTAGAAATAAAAGCTAAAATATTGAAATATATTTAAAAACAAGGAAAATCCCACATGTCATCGTGTACATGAAGTAGAACTAAAGTATCTCTAAATTGAAAAATATTATGTATGTATTTTGTACCGAATGAAGACAAACAAGAGTCATAATAACAAAAAATATACCAACAAAAAATAAAGCATACATACGTATAATTTGCTTTAGCTGTAGTAATACTAAGTAATGTTATTTTCACTGGCATGGTTGTTCTTATTTTCAAAAAATATAATGCCCTAAAGCAACGGTTTATTAAAAGACAATCTTTCTGAGAAAAAATGCAAGCAAACATGCATATACCCAAGCCCTAGTCCGGTTATATATTACCAATGCATTTTTCCACCACATAAACACACGTTATAAACTATTTTGTGTGCCATATACAGTGGTGACCATATAATTAACAACACTCATATTTATAGTAAAGATAAATGTTGTTGCCGTAGCCCAGTATTTAGTGTGTTGGGTTATTAGATGCCAGGCCGCGGTTCGACTCCCCGGTTAGACATCTCCAACAAAACTAAACATGAAAAAAATATTTCTTTCGGCGGCTGCCTCTCAGCAATTTCGCGCAACAAGTCAGGGAGTAAATAAAATTGCCATGAAAGAGTTTCTCAAGAAGTCTGTCGTTCGGAGTCGACTTCAAATTGTAGGTTCCGCCACTCGTGTATAAAATGTATCACACTCAACATAAGTGGTATGAGAAGCTAGGTCGTGTTCCTGACTAAAGTGTTGTAATGACCACTGATGGATCTAGGTATTGATACAAATTATTCGTTTGATTTTCAAAATAAAAAATGGAAAGGAAGATTATTTTTCACATATGAAATCTAAACCTTAAACAGCTTGAAATACAGTTGTTAAGTAAATAATTTATAATTGCAAAAAGGGAAATATTTAAAGAAGGAAATTGTTCTATTGGTTTGGCCATATAATTAAAACATTTCTACGACCAATTTTTTGCGGGGCAGCCAGACTTAATTTCTTTTAACCCATTAACGCCCAAATGAGAACCACAAACAATTTTTAAAATCCAATCTTTATTTTTAGATTTAAATAACATTTTTTATAGTACTATAAAAGAAAAAAAAAAAAATATTCTAAGTTGTGGTTTTTGAGGTGTACTAAGTTTAGTACAATGGGCGGTTACGTGTGGTATTTTGCAAAACATCCTCTTTCCAAACAAAGTGTTTTCAGGCACTTACAACATGATGTTTTAACTCGATTTGAGGATATGACACGTCGAAGTTGATTTGGAATTTTTTTGGGGGTTGTGGCCATTATTTTTTTCTTCTCCTTCAATTCTGGAAGATGTTTGCCTACATTTATTGTCCTTTTTGTCACTGAGATGTGTTCGTGCTATATGTCTGCGAAACCATAATTGATCAACACGATTATTAGGGTTTGCAATGCAATATAGTCTCCATGCATTTGAAACAGTCAAGTCCACTAAATAAGTAAACAAGACCCACCAGCACTTTTTACCTTTTACAGCAATTCGGTACATTCCTATAGACTGGTCCATTTGATCTACCAACTAACTAGAAAATTTTATTTACATTCTTTTCTGCTCCTCTATGATTGAGTAGTACATTCCTTTCTCACAATTTGACCTATTTCTAACACCTTATGATTAATTTTAATAGAAATTTTTCTTGATGTTCTTTCAAAACTCCAAAATGGCGATGGAAATGACTTCATATAATTTAGGCTTGGCAGCGAATGGGTTAAAGTAACAAATCTGAAAGGTTTTAATTTTGTGTCCGCTAAAAAGAATAACACTTTTTGAAATAAATTGAATAACAAAGAAGGAATCAAGTGAAAAAGTTTCGTTTAAATCTCAAGAAATCATATGAAAACCGAATAAATAAAGTATCACATTTATGTTTTAATTATATGTTCACCACTGTACACTGTACGTACATACATATATTATATCATGAATAGTTTATAGATCTAACTTTTCATTGTTTGTTTTGTTTTTCTTTCTTTATGTATGCTAGCATTGGGTTGTTGTTATATTTTTCATTATTTTCTGGTTTTTATTTTTTCTCTTTTTTATTACTTTTCATTTTTATATGAGTATATGTATGTGTGTTTAATTTGGTTTAGTTGGTTTTAATATCAGTTATAAACATCAGAGTGTGTTAAATCTACTCTGCAGTAAATATTATACAGTGTGATCGAAAAGGGTAAAATATCCTTTGATGTTTTATAAATTCTCACATCGAAACCATCCCTTGCATACTGCTTCTGATTGAGCATGATCACGTATGATATGCCTCAACAAGCATTTGATGCGACTTGATTTCACTTTCTTCCTACCACTTTCTTCAGGTACAAAATTCGCCATGAAAATGATGATGAAAATGATTTTAAGATTTATGGGAATATATGGTAAAAATTTTTCTTGAGACCTGTAAACAATTGTGTCTGCCAATCCTTTAATTTATATGTAATATTAGGCAGGATTAATACTTTAAAACATTTCAGCATAAAAGCAAAGCAAACATTAAACTGGATTTATCAGCAGAATGACTCTTGCAGTATAGAATTGTTTAAGGCGAATTGTAATGTCTGGTGGCTAGAGTTTCATGATAAATTTTAAGCGGAAAGGGAAAGAAAATTGTTTCTGTTTCTGCAAGAGTTGTAAAAAGTGAATTGTTTTTGCTTTAAGGTTGTGCTTTCAAATGCAGTGGATTTGTGAAAAATGTTTACATTCTGTTCATATAATTTTAAGTACTAAACAGAATTTTGCTTTGCTTTACTTGTCGATTGTTTTACGTAAACTCTTGTCATTTGTTTATACAAAATATAAAAGAACGTATTAAAACATTGATTTCCTTACTTAAATTAAATAAATTTCAAAATCAGCATAAAAAGTAAAACAACCTTAGAAAATAACATTCGACATTCAATGATATATCCAAGACACAAAAGTGTAACGCAATGACTCAAAATAGGTTCTGAATGGTAAGATTGCCTGTTTTTAAGAGAAAAAAAATCCATGATGTAGGATATAGAAATATTTTGAATGTTAAAAAATTCACTAGAAATTAAGGCTTACTTCCTAATTAATTGAATTTGTAACATATTACTCATGCGCATCATATTACATGTGCATAGAATAATTACACTAAAAAGTATGTAATAAAAAAATTTTTGATTTTTTCATGCATGAAAATAATGGATATCACTCATACGTCACATATCATGAATGAATTTTACATATTAAATGTAAGCCATGATGTGAATAAATTTAAACGATGGGCAATTTAAAAGGATAAATTTAAAAATGCAATAAAACAAAATCGGTTTAAAATTTTATGAAACCTATTATTTTGTTCTGAAGTGCAATTCTTCCGGTTACTAAAATAATATTATTTCATTTATATGGCTTCCATGGCCATCCTCATAGTACCTCATCCCATCGGTCAATTTTCGTGCAATTTTTCAAGTATATGAGGTCGTATCTCAGTAATGGCATAATGAACGTTTGCCTTCAAATGCTCAATTCTCTTTGATTTGTAGGCATAAAACTTTTCTTTAACAGCTGCCCATACAAAATAGTCCAACGGTGTCAAATCGCCGCTTGTTGGAGGCCAATTAACATCACCATTTCGGCTAAATAAACTGCCATTAAATGTTTGACGCAATAAAACGATTTTGGTATGAGATGTATGGCATCTTATACCATCCTGTTGAAACAAAACATCGTTCGCGACAATACAATGAAGAGCGGGTACAAAAAAATCGGTTATCATGGTGCGTAGTGGTTGCGCCGTCATCATTTTCAAAGAAATATGAGACAATGATGCCTCCGCTGTACAAGCTATACCAAACAGTCACTCGTACACGTGCATTGGCTTAAAGTACCCACCAAGGTAAAAATGAACTTCATCCGAAAAGATGATTTTTTTTTTGCAAAATTGACATCATCGTGCAGTTTCTCGTTGGCCGAATAAATCCCAACGTTGCTTAAGCGTAAATCGATTCATTACGTTCAGTGGAGATAATATACAAAATTTTGTGACAGAATAGATCGACATAAGTAATGCCAGATTCAAAATAACCGATAAATCTATAGATGGCCTATCCAATGTTATATTCTTTTGAGGCGCTATGATTACCTAACTTCAAAAATCATATTATATTGATAAGTTTCTTTTTTACAGTAGCTGATTAAGCACGCCTTAACAATTTTTTGACAACTGGATTTAAGGGCCATGAAAAAATGTTTAATTCTTCACCAGAAAACTTTCAACCATATACAAGTTCCTTACTTTATATTTTTACTCCTTAATATGTGCAATCCAACACATTGCATTTCTTATTCAAATTCAAACATTTTCCCATCTTTACTCGTATATTACACTACGAACTTTTGATCGTTAAAAATGCTTCAATCGTGTAAATGAACACAATTAATTTTCTTGGAATGTATTTCTATAAATTTGAAAAATTTTCTCATGTATGAATGCTTAGTTGGTCATACTGTCTAATGGGCACTAAAACTACTACAACGAGTGTATGTATGTATTTATAAAGAGAAGAATTCAGTTTAATTTCATTCACCAACTTTGCAAGAATTTATCAAGTAGATTTATTTCAATTTTCCCAAAATTTAAAAGTTTATTAAATTTTAAAAAGTGTATTTAAATATTTGCAAGTATTTTAGAAAAAATATTTTTTTTGTTCACATATGTGAAACGAGCTCACCATAGGTATAGAAATTTGTTTATTAATCGTTTTAAAATTGTATTAAAAGGCGTTTTAGATAATCGTTGAACAGAAATGTTCAGAGCATTGCATGCGTAAAAACGCTTTACTAACGCTATGTAATAGTCGCTGTTAATGGTTCTTCACTTTTCAAATAATCGTTGAATATGCGAATCCCATGGTTATCTCAAAATATGAATGACATAATCTTACCGACCGAAAGGTCCCAGGTTATAATCGGACCAAAACAATTCAGTGGAGTTGAAGTGCACGTTTTTTAAGATGTATACAACGAAAGGCAACGAAAGGCAAGGCACTAAAACTACTACAACGAGTGTATGTATGTATTTATAAAGAGAAGAATTCAGTTTAATTTCATTCACCAACTTTGCAAGAATTTATCAAGTAGATTTATTTCAATTTTCCCAAAATTTAAAAGTTTATTAAATTTTAAAAAGTGTATTTAAATATTTGCAAGTATTTTAGAAAAAATATTTTTTTTGTTCACATATGTGAAACGAGCTCACCATAGGTATAGAAATTTGTTTATTAATCGTTTTAAAATTGTATTAAAAGGCGTTTTAGATAATCGTTGAACAGAAATGTTCAGAGCATTGCATGCGTAAAAACGCTTTACTAACGCTATGTAATAGTCGCTGTTAATGGTTCTTCACTTTTCAAATAATCGTTGAATATGCGAATCCCATGGTTATCTCAAAATATGAATGACATAATCTTACCGACCGAAAGGTCCCAGGTTATAATCGGACCAAAACCCTTCAGTGGAGTTGAAGTGCACGTTTTTTAAGATGTATACAACGAAAGGCAAGATAAAGTGAGCAAAATTTTTGGTAAATTATAATACGAGGAGATCTTAGTCATGCATTACTCTATCCAGGAATTACTTGAGCTTGGGACAGCTTTTTCGACAGGGCACGGTACTCAGGGAACATTTATTCAAAATGGAATGGAGCTGTCTTGATCCCAACAGGTAGATTCTATGAGGATGAGAATGAATTATCAGAACATATTCTCGAATCCTGTAAGGCATTCTAGGAAGAAACACTTGTGTGCCTCTCAGTAGCTAGGCAGTTGTCGTTGTTTACAGCCTAAAATTTGTCACAATAATAGACTTATGGGAGACATTATACCCTTTAAAGTACAATAGATCCTATGATTGTAGTACTAAGGCACTTCATTACGGCTATAATAAGTGCGACTGCCTCACTTAAGCTATGGTAAACTTTGTGCTAAACATTAACAAATTTCCTTGATATTGTCATGCATTTAAGACGTACGACTACATCGAGATCATTAGTTGTGAGGTTATAAGGCATTATAATTACCTGACTACTCACGGAAAATGTTACCGAATTATTCTCGAACCGGTAAAGGTATAAACACATAGACGACAGACAACAGATGACAGAAAGCTGAAAAGTTTAAAATACACGTGTTTATATGAAGACGATTATATTGACTTCTCAACCAATATCTCTCAGTCTCTGTCAAGTTTTCCATAATATTTGTGGTCTTTCTTTTCCTTATATATTTAACTTTCTTCAAATAGTTGACAACTGTTTGATGTCCAAGATCATCAATATTTTGTTACGGTTTTCCTCAATTTCCATGACTTCATAGATTTTTCGTCTTCATAATCTTCGGCTGCTTGCAAAGCATGCTTATCATTTTTAATCGAAAAATATGACGGTAGTGCTACAAATTTTTTTAATTTCTAACAGTATATCCACAGACAAAACTGCACATAGCCGCAAATTTTCTTTAAATTTACTTTTATTAACAAAAGGCATTAAAAAATTATCTCGAAATAAAAAATGTTACAAAAAAAAATCCAGTGAAAGTGTACATTCAGGTTAAGAAGCCAACATGTGGTTTTTGCTTGGTGTTCAGCTGCAAAAACCATTTTCATTTGATGATCTTCTTAATGCTCGGAGATGTGAGATATACCTGTTCTTTCGGCAATGGCTTGTGCTAACTTAGAGGTATCTGTTCTTAGGTATTTTCGCACTTCCTGAATAATAAATCTGACGTTTCTATAAACAAGTTTCCTTTGGTCTCCATTTTGAAGTTTGCTTTCGACTTTACCATTTTTCTTTGTATTTTAATTTCTAACGTTCGTTTACACTGTCGACCGATTTAAATTTCGAATTTTTCCTTAATGTGGTAGGGATATAAAGTCTTTTGTGTATGACTGTAGATAACTTTTCATAGAATAATATGATTACAATAAAATCTTCAAACAAAATGAATTAAGGATGCCATTTTTAAGCCAAGCTATAGTATTATTTGCTGCAATTAATTTTCAAAAAATATTAAATACAATGATAAATTACTAAGAATTTGTTTCTTTTGAAAAATATATTACTTCTGGTAACTTTTTTACAATTTTCCTCTCCTCAGCTTTTTTCAACAGAACGAGTTTTTATTCCATAGAAATTAATTTGCTATGTGTGAACATGTTGATTTATAACATGAATACATACATACATACATGTTGTGAATGTTTATAAGCATTAGCGTAAGCATATATCTTTATGTTCATGAATTAATGCTGGTGTGTCTTTGTCGTAAGTAAGTGTAAAGGAAAGGATGTTTATAAATTCATTTTAATGTGTTTGCTTTCAACGTTTTATATCCTCTTTTCTGTACGTCGTTTTTAAAGTACTTGCAGTACTTGATAACTTAGATGTTAGTCTTTATAAATCGATTTTCTTAATGGAATAATTTTAAAGTGATTTATAAAAAATAGAATTTATTTTCCTACTTTTCTTCTTTTTTTAATATAAAAACGATAAGGCAGACATTTGTTTAATATGTGGCATACATACTACATTTTCTTCTAGATTGCGGTGTTTCTAAAAAGAAATGATATTAAAATGTAAAATAATTTTGATCTTAAGCTATATAAAATTGAATCTTTTTTGCTTTATTTTATATTCTAATTATTTTTTCTTTTTCCATAAAAAGTCACAATTAAAACGCGTTAAGCGCGTAATTGAAAAAGCATAACTTTTTTCACTCATTTTCGGCACAAGTTCATTATCTTGAACATCTTCTCGTCTGTTTTATGTTCAATATTTTTTGAATACAAAATTATCCGAAATTTCACTCTAATACGACATCTAATTAGCGATATTTCTCAACTAGATAGATAAAGGGATTCTGTTTTACATATGAGAGAGTATAGCTTCAATGAAGGTAATGAAAATGGATAACAGCTAAACACAAACTTATTATGGAGCTTTCCAATAGTGACTTCTGAGTTTTGATAGTTGATAATGGCCATTATCTTACATCTGCATCAGTCAAATTAGTTGTGGAGTTGGGAGGTAATACCAATCCACATGGGATCCAATCAATCAATGGATCTAAAAAAAGCACTGTTTGATGTAGATTTAGGGTTGCCGGCATCATCGATTCATATTTCTTTGAGAACAACATTGAAAACTGTTTGCATTATAGATCGATGATTAGCAACTTCGTTAAGTCTTCCGTGGTCGTAAAAGCAAACAAATGATGTCTGGTGTACGCGTCAGAGTCATAGAAAATTGGTCATTTCGAATGAATCGAATGCAGTAATGGAATTACACTTTGAGGTCGTCGTAGTCTAGTAGGTTGGCTTATTAGAGGTAAAGCCCGGGTTCGTATCTCAGGTCAGACATCAAAACGAAATATGAAAAATAAAAATATTTCTTCGTCGACTTCCTCTCAGCAGATTTCTGGCAAAAACTCTGAGAGTAAATAAACCTGCCATGAAAAAGTTTCTCAAAAATCTGTAGTTCGAAGTCGACGTTAAACTGTAGGTCCCGCCACTCACGTATAAAATTAACGCACACACCATAAGTGGTTTGAGAAGCTAGGCCGTAATAGTAACTGAAAGGTTGTATTGGCCAATTATTTATGTATTATGTATGTAATGGAATTACACTAGTAGAAAAATACAGCCATCGGCTGCTCAGGTACACATTAACCAAGAATGAAAGAAATATGTCCAACGACACTTCTAAAGATAAACAGAAGAAAAACAAAGATTATGTTTCTGTTAATTCTCGTGAAGTTGGTAATAGAAGAAATACATAAAAAAATTTAAAAAACGGGTCAAGGTCCAGGTCAGACATCTTAAAAATGTTATCTCGATATGAAAAATATTTTTTCGGTGACTTCCTCTAAGCAGAACTCTGAGAGTGACTAAAATTTTCATGAAAAGTTTCTCAAAAAACTTTTGTTCGGAGTCGACCATAACTGTGGATCCCGCCAGTTTTGTACAATTTGTATACACATAATTGATTGGAGAAACTAGGTCGCACTCCAGACTAGAGGGTTGTAGTGACCAATTATGTTGTGTAAATAAAGGATAATAACTTCCATTTACAGATTAGTTCAAGTGAGGGCTTAATATCTCCAGTATTTCTATATGTGTCTTATCAATGACTACTGTAATGTTCTTCATTTACCATTTCAAAAAAATACATCATTCAGTTTTACAAATTTTCTGCGTTAAGTACGTTATAAAAGGTTTTCTTGTGTGCAACACAAGTGCAACACGAGGATTCTTAGGGGAGCTTTTAACCTGTGTTCGGCTTAACTTTTTCGTTATTACAGTGTGTATTGAAAAGTTGTAGTAATGGCTGTAATATTGTTAATTACTTAAACGTTTTACGTTTTTTAAAAACTTGAAATGCATCCCCAAATGCTATCTGAATACAATTTTTATTTTTATCTTTAAGAAATTAACTTTTTTTGCTTTAATTTTATTTTATTTTTGTTTATTTTATTTTTGTTTATTTTATTTTTGTTGTCGGATGTGATTCACAAATTTCTTTAAATTTTTTAAATCGTTGAGTGATGCTATTAAAACTGAAGATTAAAAAAGAATTAGTTGGCTAATTCACACGACTTTTGATCATGTAAAGGGTCCGCCAAAAAACTTCTTTTTTTTGAAAATGCTTTAAAAAAAAAATACTGAATATTTTCTCAAATTTCTTTTACAATCATTCCGGTTAATAATGGAAAATAATTTCATTCAAATGGCTGCCTCGGCGGGCCATGCAGTAGCCTACACGATCGGTCTATCTGAAAAGATGATTTTTTTGCCAAAATTGGCATCTTCTGTAAGTCGATCGCAGGCCCACTTAGCGAAGCGAAATCGCATTGGATTGTCAATTGGCTTCACCTCCTGAACCAATTGGACTTTGTATGGCGTCATACCAAGGTCTTTATGCAAAATGGTGAATTGACGGTGAATTGATGTTGATGGCGATTCACGCACACTTTCTGCCACAGCAGCAATATTCTCTGGTGTACGCACTGTTTTTGGCTTTTCACGCTTTGGTTTATCAATGAGGATGCCAGTTTATTTCACTTTTTTCACAAGATAACGAACATACGGAGCTGACGGTGCTTCTGTTCTTCCAAAATCCGTACTCAATTTTCGCACTCATTCTGCAACATTACCATGATTTTCAAAGTAATGTCGCAATATTTCCCAGTGTTGTTCAAGCGTATACACAACCATATTCGTTCAGCGGAAGGATAAAACTAATTATCTGTCAAATCAGATATGAGCTAAGTGTTACCATTCACGAAATAAGCACTAGTTGAAGAAAAAACGTTAGATGGCGGACCCGATATATTGCATTGAATACACTTTTTGGTTGTGAACGCTTAATACTATGCTGTATTGTGTATGTCGTATTCTAAACGTCAAAAAACGATAAGAAGTAGACCAGTATACATAATTTGATTTTCAAGCAACAAAATGAAAAATATTGTGGAAAAAAGTATATTAATTATATGTGCGAACGAGTATAATTTTGAAATGTTAATTGTTGACTCAAGTTACATATAAAATATTTTGTAATTTTATACTTCTTCTTGAATTCTGGCATTTACATAAACTGATAGCACAAAATCAATGCAACTTTTAAAATCATATGAAAAAATGTGTATAAGTGAATCCGATTTTTATATGAAAATTATCTACAACAATCATACACTGTTGTATATTCGTCGAACAATACAATGAATACAACGACACAAGGGCTTGTGTGAATTACCGAAGTTTTTTATTGTGCTCATTTTTCCAGATTTAAAACTATTGAACAATTATTGTGGAGGTTGAATAGTTAAAAAACATTAAACAAAGCCTTTAGTATCCATTGAATTCAAACTTTATCACAGTCGAGAGCTAACAAATAAAATACAAAATATATTTATAAATAAACCAACCTGGAATAAAAAAAACTGTTTGTAAATCTTTGCTATAAAAAACAAAATACATAAAAGCAGATAACGAAAAAAGAGATTTTGTAATTCACGGATGTAAAGAAAACTTGAAGGAAAGTACTTTCTCTTGCTAACAAGATTAAAAAAATACAAATAAAAGTTCATGAGTAAAAGAGTACGTAATAAAATTCAAATCGTAAGGTAATAAAAGTAGAATGTAAAATAGCAAAAAGATTGACAATATAGAGAACATAAAATTGAAATTAAATAAAAGGAGAACCTTGCCATACTTAAAAAATAAGTTGAACGTCATAAGCTTCAGTTTATAACCTGCTTAAATTCTTATATAAAGTCATACAACCCTTTTTTATTGAATTTATTGGGGAAATAATGAACAAGAAAGAGTGCTCTAAAGTACAAATTCCACGCAACAAATTCAGCAAAAGTTCCAAATGACTGAACCCAATCATACTGCTGCTAATGAGAAGTTGTGATTTGCCTACCAAAGTCCCCGAAGCTCCTAAATAGAGTCCCGATGTGATTACAACATAATATTTATGAGAAGATCGACTATGTAGTCGCTAAACCTGAAACAAACATCATTTGAAATACTTGCTTATGAGCGCATGGTGGCAAATATCACCTGAAGACGCTAAACAAAACTGGTGCATTTAATGCCAAATGATTAAAATGGAGTACTTGACCTTAAGCGATCTCCTACTAAATGTTGGGTAAATTATTTTAATATAGTAGGCCTTTGAATTTAAAATTTACTCCTGCTTCTTCTCGGGGGTACCTACACTTTTGGGATACAAAAATGTGGAGTCACCAAAATGGTTCATATTTTTATTATGGTTTCTCAAAAACTTTAAAAATTTGTTTGTTTTATAATAAAATAGAAATAAATAAATAAAAAAAATATATTAAAAATATCAATAATTTATTCATATATTGCCTACATGTTCATGAAACTTTTAAGATATTGTTACGTTTTTACCTTTTTAAAAACGTTTAGAATATGAGTTCATGTTTAGTTTCAATTAAACTCTTTATTGATTACACTACTTTTATGTGCCACCGTATACAACTTCATGATACAACAACAACTTGCTAGTTATTCTTCTCTGCTTACAACCCTTTTGTAAGCAATAACACTTGCACGTTAGATGTGTATAGCGGAGATCTTCAAACTGACTGTTTACTAACGTAACAATATATTGGGGTACCTAGGCTTTTGCTATCCACTGTGTTAAGTGCGCCCCTGCTTAACTTCAGTTATTTTAATTTTACTTATTTTACTTTAAATTATTTTCGTACCTAATGTTCTTTATTTTTTGCTTAGCAACTATAACAGTTTACATTTACATTTATATTTACATACAGGCATACATATACTTACGATCATTACAACATTGTTCTTACATGTAAATGTTCGAAGTTGGAGACTTATGTTCGAAAGTCTCTTTTTATTTAGTAAATAAGTATGTATGCGTGTATGTATGTACATTTACATTAAATAAATCAATATTTTTTGTAAGTTTTGAAACATAAATATGTTTAGTCTTAGATCTGCATTTAAATAAAGAGGTTCCAATCGGGAACAAATATTAAAATCTTTTGCCTTTAAAATAGCTTTTAGCTTGTAAAAAATATTACAGGCTCGAAACATTGGTGACCCCGACGTGATACTCTAAAAGATCAACATCAATTCGGATATTGATAGATATCGCGTAATCTTTTTTGAAGATCAATATTAAATCGAATATTGATATTTCGCTTGCCGCCGGCTCATTTAAATAATCTTTAAAAATTAATATCAATTCGGATATTAGTTTGTCTCGATTTTTCAATTAACAACTAAAAGACAATTTCGTAAATTAATATAAATTTGTGTATTAATAACCAAGACTTTTTTGTTATTCATCGGTTTAACAATAAAATTAAAAAAACAATGTCAAAAAATAATGGTGAAGGATCTCCTAATTCTGGGGAAGCAGATAAGTCGGTGAATTTGTTGCCCTATTTTTCCAAGATTGCTGTTTCGCTGAAAAAACTAGAAGACCTAAACAAAAATCTTACGCATTCACAGCTTAAGGAATATGATGATGCAGAGCTATCTGTCCGTTTGGAATACGTCGAGAAAATCAACAAATGCTACGAAGAGACACAAGGCATAATAGAGCAGCATGAATGCAGTGCATCGGTTACCAGTGACAGCATGGTTTTTATGTCATTGTATTTCGAAGTGAAAGCTAAATTAAAGCGTCAAATCGCTGAGGTTCGCAGAACTGATTCCAACCAACGTTCATCGACATTTCGCCAATTCTCTCGACGAGTCACCGTCTCCAGCAACTTCGCGCAAAACCAAGGTTCCAGAAATCCAATTACCGAAATTTCGTGGTTCATATTCAGAGTGGCCTAATTTCTTCGCATTGTTCTCGACTATTATAAATGATAATAGTGACTTGAGTAAGTTGGAAAAATTTCATTATCTGCGTTCAAATTTGGAAGGTGTTGCCCTAGACACAATTGCGTCGCTAGAGTTGAAGGAAGCTAACTACGACAAAGCCGTGGTATTGTTAAAAAATCGTTTTGATAACAAGCTGCTAAATTTTCAAACGCATATAAAGGGGCTGTTTGCATTGAGTAGTGCCGGAAGTGGGTCTGCTGCTGATTTGCGTCGACTTAGTGACAGTTTCAATGCACATTTGCGTGCTATGCAAAATATTGGAAATCAGTAGCAAATTACCGATGGTTTATTGATCCATTTGGTAACAACAAAGATGGATGCCAAGTCACGAATAAAATGGGAAGAAGGGCTACCAGTAAATGACTTGCCAACTTGGGCCTCAATGGCAACATTTTTAGACAAAAGGCAGAAAATTGTGAAAATTCGGGAATAATTAACCATTTGAAAAAATCTAACCAAATCAATCGGCATGTTCATGTTTCAGTCGCATCTCAAAATAAAGTGTGTTTTTTCTGTGACTCTAAAGAACATTTTATAAGTAATTGTTCGCGGTTTTTGAATTTATCACCCTCTCTACGTTTTAAAGAAGTAAAAAATCTAAAATTATGCCTTAATTGTTTGCGGAAGGGTCATATGCTTAAAAGCTGCACTTCTGGTTGCTGCCGTCAGTGTTCTTCAAAGCACCACACATTGTTGCATAATGATAGTACTCCTACAGATAATCTCGCCGCTCCATCCATGGTTCCCAGCCCTGCTCAAACGGTGCTTATTTCGTCCAATGATGCACAAGCAAAAAAACATCTGCGTCCACTACAACCGTTTTCCTCGCAACAGCTATAGTGATGGTTAAAAATAGTTCTGGAATTTTTGTGCCTTGTCGCGCAATACTCGACTCGGCATCTCAACTTAAATTTGAAATGTAAAAGGACATTCGCAAGTATCTCTGGAATCGGTGATGGTAATATAACTATTGATAAATCGGTTGATATATTAATCAAGTCCAAGAACGGAAATTACTCAACATCATTGACGGCCATGGTGATTCCTAGCATTACTGATTATCAGCCCAGCATTATTTCCAACAGGTCAGAGTGGAAAATCCCTAACAATATAGAGCTCGCAGATCCCTCATTCGATAGATGCGGTCGTATCGATATTTTAATTGGCGCTGAATTGTTTTTTGAGTTAATGTCAGTTGGACAAATTAAATTGGCTGAAAACTTGCCTATGTTACAAAAAACATTATTAGGTTGGGTAGTTGCTGGCGGTAATCTTCGTTCTAATCATTCCTGGTCCTTAGCAGTTAGTTCCAAAATAAAATTTGATGATGAATTGTGCTCTGTAATAAAAAAATTTTGGGAAGTGGAGAATAATTTTGGCAGCTGTAGCTCGTTTTCTGAGGAGGAAATTTTCTGTGAGAATCATTTCCTAAAAAATATGGTTCGTCTCGATTGTGGTTCATTATCCGTTCGTTTGCCTGAAATAAATGGAAGCGGCAGGCATAAACTTGGTGACTCTTATGAGCGTGCTTTACAACGTTTTAAAGGTTTAGAAAAAAAATTCAGAAGAAATCCTGATATGAAGGCGCAATATGCAAAATTTATGGCTGAGTACATATCGTTGAACCATATGTCTTTAATTTCTTCACAGGTTTCCCAGAAGACATATTTTCTCCCACACCATTGTGTGTATAAGCTGGACAGCACATCAACCAAATTAAGAGTTGTTTTCGATGGTTCCGCAAAAACAACAACTGGGTTGTCTCTTAATGATATTTTGTATTCCGGTCCAACCATACAGCCAAAATTGTTTAGTACACTTCTGCGTTTTCGATGCTTCAAAGTTGTTCTTAGCGGAGACATCTGCAAGATGTATAGGTGTGTTCGTGTTTCTTATCCAGATAATTATTTACAATGTATTCTATGGCGAGAAAACGAAGAAGATGAAATCAAAACGTATTCATTGGATACAGTTACGTATGGTACACGTCCTGCAGCATTCCTGGCTATTCGAGCAATGCATCAATTGGCACATGAAGAAGAAAACAATTTTCCAGTGGGTGCAAAAGTCATAAAGCGTGATTTCTATGTGGACGATATGTTGTCCGGTGGTGATTCTATTGAGGAGGTGCGAATAATTCAAAAGCAGGTCGCATCTTTGCTAAAGCGTGGAAACCTTGTAATAAGAAAGTGGTGCTCAAACATTCCAGCCGTTTTAGGGGACACACCGCCAGAACAATGCGAGCCACTTTTAAAATTTAGTGATGGTACCGATATCACTAAAACACTTGGCCTGATTTTTGATCCTAAAGCGGACAATTTTATTTTTTCACTTAACTCTGTTGATGATTGCAAACTTGTTACGAAGCGCTCTGTATTATCATCCATTGCTCGTTTGTATGACCCACTAGGTTTAATTGGTCCAATTATCACTAGAGCAAAAATATTTATGCAACATTTATGGAAGTTGGGGCTGCAATGGGATGAAAGCCTTCCTCAGTTTTTACATTCATCATGGCTCGAATATATTTCGCAGTTTGATTCTATTCAGTATTTTAAATTTCCTCGATGTGTTTTGAAGTCAAACAAAAATGTCTAAGTACATGCCTTTTGTGATGCCAGTCTGGCAGCTTATGGGGCATGTGTTTACATAAGATCACAATCTGAAAATATTGTTAAAACATCATTGTTATGCTCTAAGTCTAGAGTTGCACCCCTTAAATCTTTAACGATTCCGAAACTTGAGCTTTCTGCGGCGTGTCTCCTAGCAGAACTTGTGGATGAAGTTGTAAAAACACTGCCTTATGATTGTGAAGTACATTGCTGGTCAGATTCAATGGTCGTACTTTCTTGGCTTCAGGAGCAGCCTTCTAATTATAATATTTTCGTTTCCAATAGAGTCTCTCAAATACAAACAATCACAAATAAGATGAAGTGGCACAATGTTCCAACAAACCTTAATCCTGCAGATGTACTTTCAAGAGGCTCATCACCTAAGGAATTACTTAATTCTACAATATGGAGCAATGGTCCTGATTTTCTGCATCTTGAATCTTCAAAATGGCCTTCCAATATGGAATTTTTGACAGAATTACCTGAAAGACGTCGAAATACACTGGCTACAGCTTCTTTAACTGATTTTGCTTTGCAGTGTAAGTACCACAATTCTTTTCCAAAAATGCAGCGTATATTTGCATATGTTTTTAAATTTGCGTACCCTAAATTGAAGACGCGAGATGGAAGGCTTACGCCAACAGACTTAAACAACGGAACATATCTTTTAATAAAAAACATCCAGTTAATTCATTTTGCAGCTGAGTACAAAGCCCTCAAATCAAATCAAGATTTACCTTCATCCAGCAAGCTTTACTCACTGATGGCTGTAATTGATTCATTTGGGCTAATTCGTGTCGGTGGTCGTCTTCAAAACTCTTGTCTCGAATTAGATGTTCAACACCCTATTATTTTGCCTAAACATCATCCATTGACATCGTCTTTGATATTACATTTTCATCAAAAGTTGTTGCATGCTGGTCCTCAGGTTTTACTAGCTACAATTCGGCAGCAATATTGGCCCATTGGGGGCCGTAAATTGGTAAGCTCTACTATCTCAAAATGTCTTCAGTGCTTCAGAATGAAACCGGTGTTAAGTCAGCACGTGATGGGAAACTTGCCTGCAGATCGAGTACGCCCAAACAGAGCTTTTCACACTACTGGCGTGGATTTTTGCGGCCCATTTTATTATAAGTCTGAAGTGAGAAATCGCCCGCCTGTCAAATGCTATATTTCGATTTTTATATGCTTCTCAACCAAGGCTTGTCATATGGAATTAGTACAAGACTTATCAACACCATGTTTTTAGCGGCTCTTCGTCGCTTTATCGCTATTAGAGGAAAGCCCAAAACTATTTGGTCCGATAATGCAACTAACTTCGTAGGCGCTAAAAATGAGTTAGGCGATTTAAAACAAATGTTTTTAAGTGAGTCGCATCAGAGATCACTGCAACAGCAGTGCCTAGAAGAGGAAATAGAATGGAAGTTTATTCCACCAATGTCACCCCATTTTGGCGGATTGTGGGAGGCAGCTGTGAAATCAGCTAAATAGCATTTTTGTCGCACAGTTGGACTAAACACTCTTAAATTGGATGAGCTACATACTTTGGCATATCAAATTTCTGCAATTTTAAACTCTCGACCACTGTTTCCGATTTCTGAAAATTGTAATGATTTTGATGTGCTAACACCCGGGCATTTTTTAGTTGGAGGTCCCCTAGTCTCTATAAATGAGCCCAATATAACCGAAATGGATACTAGTCGTCTGAACTGGTGGAAGAGAGTAACCCAATTCAACAAATCTTCGGGCGAAAATGGAGCAGTTCTTACTTATCTCTTCTTCAAGAACGAAAGAAATGGCAACAAAAAGGTACAAATATAACTTGTGGCGCAATGGTTCTTCTCAAAGATGAAAATCAACCACCCTTGAAATGGCAAATTGGCCGTATTTCTGAAGTCATATTTGGTGAAGCCATCATCATTTTCAAAGAAATATGAGCCAATGATGCCTTGGCTGTACAAGCCATACCAAACAGTCACTCGTACTCGTGCATTGGCTTAAAGTACCCACCAAGGTAAAAATGAACTTCATCCGAAAATATACTAAATTTTGTGACAGAATAGAATGACATAAGTATTGCCAGATTCAAAATAACCGATGGTTCAATTTTAAATCTATAGATGGCCCACCCAATATTATATTTTTTTGAGGCGCTATGATTACCTAACTTCAAAAATCATATTATATTGATAAGTTTCTTTTTTACAGTAGCTGATTAAGCACGCCTTAACAATTGTTTGACAACTGGATTTAAGGGCCATGAAAAAATGTTTAATTCTTCACCAGAAAACTTTCAACCATATACAAGTTCCTTACTTTATATTTTTACTCCTTAATATGTGCAATCCAACACATTGCATTTCTTATTCAAATTCAAACATTTTCCCATCTTTACTCGTATATTACACTACGAACTTTTGATCGTTAAAAATGCTTCAATCGTGTAAATGAACACAATTAATTTTCTTGGAATGTATTTCTATAAATTTGAAAAATTTTCTCATGTATGAATGCTTAGTTGGTCATACTGTCTAATGGGCACTAAAACTACTACAACGAGTGTATGTATGTATTTATAAAGAGAAGAATTCAGTTTAATTTCATTCACCAACTTTGCAAGAATTTATCAAGTAGATTTATTTCAATTTTCCCAAAATTTAAAAGTTTATTAAATTTTAAAAAGTGTATTTAAATATTTGCAAGTATTTTAAAAAAAATATTTTTGTTTGTTCACATATGTGAAACGAGCTTACCATGGTTATAGAAATTTGTTTATTAATCGTTTTAAAATTGTATTAAAAGTCGTTTTAGATAATCGTTGAACAGAAATGTTCAGAGGATTGCAGAGTTAAAACGCTTTACTAACGCTATGTAATAGTCGCTGTTAATGGTTCTTCACTTTTCAAATAATCGTTGAATATGCGAATCCCATGGTTATCTCAAAATATGAATGACATAATCTTACCGACCGAAAGGTCCCAGGTTATAATCGGACCAAAACCCTTCAGTGGAGTTGAAGTGCACGTTTTTTAAGATGTATACAACGAAAGGGAAGATAAAGTGAGCAAAATTTTTGCTGGTAAATTATAATACGAGGAGATCTTAGTCATGCATTACTCTATCCAGGAATAACTTGAGCTTGGGACAGCTTTTTCGACAGGGCACTGTACTCAGGGAACATTTATTCAAAATGGAATGGGACTGTCTTGATCCCAACAGGTAGATTCTATGAGGATGAGAATGAATTATCAGAACATATTCTCGAAACCTGTAAGGCATTCTAGGAAGAAACACTTGTGTGCATCTCAGTAGCTAGGCAGTTGTCGTTGTTTACAGCCTAAAATTTGTCACAATAATAGACTTATGGGAGACATTATACCCTTTAAATCAGGGACTAAAAATAATTGTTATTTTTTTCATTTAGAAAAAAAGGTTATGCAAAATTTCCCTTTATTTTTTTTAGGGAATTTAGGGAGAAATATATTTTTTTGGTTATGAATAGCAGTTATAATAATCGAAAAAAAAATTGGTTGTCAATAACCATTATCAAAAATAGTTTAACTTTTTGGTTAGTGTATTGCTATCAATTTGGACAGATTTTTTAAAAACAATTTTACGCAAGTTACCGTTACTTATTACTGAGCATAAACCGTTACGTCCCTGCTTTAAAGTACAATAGATCCTATGATTGTAGTACTAAGGCACTTCATCACGGCTATAATAAGTGCGACTGCCTCACTTAAGCTATGGTAAACTTTGTGGTAAACATTAGCAAATTTCCTTGATATTGTCATGCATTTCAGACGTACGACTACATCGAGATCATTGGTTGTGAGGTTATAAGGCATTATAATTACCTGACTACTCACGGAAAATGTTACCGAATTATTCTCGAACCGGTAAAGGTATAAACACATAGACGACAGACAACAGACGACAGAAAGCTGAAAAGTTTAGAATACACGTGTTTATATGAAGACGATTATATTGTCTTCTCAACCAATATCTCTCAGTCTCTGTCAAGTTTTCCATAATATTTGTGGTCTTTCTTTTCCCCATGGAACACAAGTCCCTTTTTGTTCCTTATTTCTTTCTCCTCGTTCCGAGCAAATTACTTGCTACAGTCTCGTTAGTCGCAATAGTAGAATCCAAAATCAGTCATACGATCGAGTTGTAGAAGATTTTTATGAACAGTTGCCTTCATATTCTAGCCGACACATATCTTTACTATTTTTGGTGTCAATTTCGACATTATCATCGTCTGTGAAGCTTTACTTTGCTTTGGTCATGATCTACTTTTCATCGCCCGTAATCACATTCTTTAGCAAATTTCGATGCGTTAAATATTTCGCTAAATAAAAATTCCAAACGTTCCTTATTATTGTATTTAACTTTCTTCAAATGGTTGACAACTGTTTGATGTCCAAGATCTTCAATATTTTGTCCTGGTTTTCCTCAATTTCCTTGACTTCATAGACTTTTCGTCTTTGTAATCTTCAGCTGCTTGCAAAGCATGCTTATCATTTTTAATCGAAAAATATGACGGTAGTGCTCCAAATTTTTGTAATTTCTAAACGTAAATCCACAGACAAAACTGCACATAGCCGCAACATTTCTTCTCAATAGTCAATAATATTTTTGAAAACTAAAGCAAATTTTCTTTAAATTTACTTTTATTAACAAAAGGCATTAAAAAATTATCTAGAAATAAAAATATGTTACCAAAAAAAAACCATAAAAATCCAGTGATGAAAGTGTACATTCAGCTTAAGAAGACAACATGCGGTTTTTGCTTGGTGTTCTGCTGAAAAAACCATTTTCATATAATGATCTTCTTAATGCTCGGAGATGTGAAATATACCTGTTCTTTCGGCAATGGCTTGTGCTAACTTAGAGGTATCTGTTCTTAGGTATTTCCGCACTTCCTGAAATATAAATCTGACGTTTCTACAAACAAGCTTCCTTTGGCCTCCATTTTGAAGTTTGCTTTCGACTTTACCATTTTTTTTGTATTTTAATTTCTAACGTTCGTTTACACTGTCGACCGATTTAAATTTCGAATTTTTCCTTAATATGGCAGGGATATAAAGTCTTTTGTGTATGACTGTAGATAACTTTTCATAGAATAATATGATTAGAATAAAATCTTCAAACAAAATGAATTAAGGATGCCATTTTTAAGCCAAGCTATAGTATTATTTGCTGCAATTAATTTTCAAAAAATATTAAATACAATGATAAATTACTAAGAATTTGTTTCTTTTGAAAAATATTTTTCTTCTGGTAACTTTTTTACAACTTTCCTCTCCTCAGCTTATTTCAACAGAACGAGTTTTTATTCCATAGAAATTAATTTGCCATGTGTGAACACGTTGATTTATAACATGAATACATACATACATACATGTTGTGAATGTTTATAAGCATCAGCGTAAGCATATATATTTATGTTCATGAATTAATGCTGGTGTGTCTTTGTCGTAAGTAAGTGTAAAGGAGAGGATGTTTATAAATTCATTTTAATGTGTTTGCTTTCAACGTTTTATATCCTCCTTTCTGTACGTCGTTTTTAAAGTACTTGCTGTACTTGATAACTCACATGTTAGTCTTTATAAATCGATTTTCTTAATGGAATAATTTTAAAGTGATTTATAAAAAATAGTATTTATTTTCCTACTTTTCTTCTTCTTTTTAATATAAAAGGCGATAAGGCAGACATTTGTTTAATATGTGGCATACATACTACATTTTCTTCTAGATTGCGCTGTTTCTAAAAAGAAATGATATTAAAATGTAAAATAATTTTGATCTTAAGCTATATAAAATTGAATCTTTTTTTCTAATAATTTTTTTTTTAACTTAAAAACTCATAATTAAAACTTTTTTCATTAATTTTCGGCACAGCATTTAAACTTTATTATCTTGAACATCTTCTCGACTGTTTTAAGTTCAATATTTTTGGAGAAAAAAAATTTCACTCTAACACAACATCTAATTAGAGATATTTCTCTACAAAAATGGATTCTGTTTTACATCGGAGAGAGTATAAATCCAATAAAGGTAATGAAAATGGATAACAGCTAAACACAAACTTATTATGGGGCTTTCCAATAGTGACTTCTGAGTTTTGATAGCTGATAACGGCCATGTCATGTTACATCTGCATCAGCCAAATTAGTTGTGGAGTTGGGAGGTAATACCAATCCACATGGAATCCAATCAATCAATGCATCTCAAAAAAAAACACTGCTTGATGTGGATTTAGATTCATATTTCTTTGAGAAGAACGTTGAAAACTGTTAGCATTACAGTTCGATGATTAGCAACTTCGTTAAGTCTTCCGTGGTCGTAAAAGCAAACAAATTATGTCTGGTGTACGCGCCACAGTCATAGAAAATTGTTCATTTCGAATGGAATTTCACATTGAGGTCGTCGTAGTCTAGTAGGTAGTGTGTTGGCTTATTAGACGTAATGCCCGGGTTCGTATCTCAGGTCAGACACCAAAAGGAAATATGAAAAAAAAAATTTTCTTCGGCGACTTCCTCTCAGCAGATTTCTGGCAAAAACTCTGAGAGTAAATAAACCTGCCATGAGAAAGTTTCTCAAAAATCTGACGTTCGGAGTCGACGTTAAACGCACACAATATGAGTGGTGTTGAGAAGTTCGGCCGTAATCCTAACGGAAGGGTTTTAATGACCACTTATGTATGTATGTATGCATGTATCCTTTATTTACGTAACATAATTGGTCATTACAACCCTTCAGTCAGGATTACTGCCTAGTTTCTCCCATCACTTATGTTGTGTGGCTTATTTTTATACTAGAGTGGCGGGACCTACAATTTAACGTCGACTCCAAACGACAGATTTTGAGTAACTTTTCATGGCAATTTTATTTACTCTCAGAGTTTTTGCCAAAAATCTGCTGAAAAGAAATCGCCTAAGAAATATTTTTCTTTCATATTTCGTTTTGATGTCTGGCCTGGGGCTCGAACCCGGGCTTTACGTCTAATAAGTGAACACACTACCTACTAGACTACGGCGACTACTTGCTCAGTTACACTTCAATCAAGAATGAAAGAAATATGTTCAACGACAAGTCTAAGGATGAACAGAAGAAAAACAAAGATTATGTTTCTGTTAATTCTAGTGAAGTTAGTAAAAGAAAGTAAAAATTAAAACGAACCTAATAATAAAAGAAGCTACATACACAAACTAGAGACTTGTCGAAAAAGAAAAAATTATTGCATATGCAAAAAAAAAAACGGTTCAAGGTCCAGGTCAGACATCTCGAGCGAAACGAAATATAAAAAATATTCCGTCGATGACTTCATCTAAGCAGATTAGTGACAAAAACTCTGAGTGTTAATAAAATTTCTCAAAAAAATAAAGGAAAAATTTTGTTCAAAGTCGACATTAACTATGGATCCCGCTACTGTTGCATATTATTAATACACACAACATAAGTGATTGGAGAAACTAGGTCGTAATCCTGACTGAAGGGTTGTAATGACCAATTATGTTACGTAAATAAAGGATTCATACATAATTGGCCATTAAAACCCTTCCGTCAGAATTGCGGCCTAGCTTCTCAACATCACTCATGTTGTGAGTGTTAATTTTATACATGAATGGCGGGACCTACAGTTTAAAGTCGACTCCGAACGACAGATTTTTGAGAAATTTTTCATGGCAATTTTATTTCCTCACAGAGTTTATGCCAGAAATCTGCTGAGAGGAAGTCGCCAAAGAAATATTTTTCTCATACTTCGTTTTGATATCTGATTGGGGATTTGAACCGTGGCTTCGCGTTTAATAAGCCAACACACTACCTACTAGCCTAAGGCGACTTCAAAGGATAGAGGATAATAACTGTCTTTTACAGATTAGTTCAAGTGAGGGCTTGTCTTATCAATGACTACTGTAATGTTCTTCATTTATCATTTTAACCTTTGATTGGCTTAACCTTCGTTATTACAGTGTGTATTGAAAAGTTGTAGTAATGGATGTAATATTGTTAATTACTTAGACGTTTTACGTTTTTTTAAAACTTGAAATGCATCCCCCAAATGCTATCTGAATACAATTTTTATTTTTATCTTTAAGAAATTAACTTTTTTTGCTTTAATTTTATTTTATTTTTGTTTATTTTATTTTTGTTGTCGGATGTGATTCACAAATTTCTTTAAATTTTTTAAATCGTTGAGTGATGCTATTAAAACTGAAGATTAAAAAAGAATTAGTTGGCTAATTCACACGACTTTTGATCATGTAAAGGGTCCGCCAAAAAACTTCTTTTTTTTGAAAATGCTTTAAAAAAAAATACTGAATATTTTCTCAAATTTCTTTTACAATCATTCCGGTTAATAATGGAAAATAATTTCATTCAAATGGCTGCCTCGGCGGGCCATGCAGTAGCCTACACGATCGGTCTATCTGAAAAGATGATTTTTTTGCCAAAATCGGCATCTTCTGTAAGTCGATCGCAGGCCCACTTAGCGAAGCGAAATCGCATTGGATTGTCAATTGGCTTCACCTCCTGAACCAATTGGACTTTGTATGGCGTCATACCAAGGTCTTTATGCAAAATGGTGAATTGACGGTGAATTGATGTTGATGGCGATTCACGCACACTTTCTGCCATAGCAGCAATATTCTCTGGTGTACGCACTGTTTTAGGCTTTTCACGCTTTGGTTTATCGATGAGGATGTCAGTTTATTTCACTTTTTTCACAAGATAACGAACATACGGAGCTGACGGTGCTTCTGTTCTTCCAAAATCCGTACGCAATTTTCGCACTCATTCTGCAACATTACCATGATTTTCAAAGTAATGTCGCAATATTTCCCAGTGTTGTTCAAGCGTATACACAACCATATTCGTTCAGCGGAAGGATAAAACTAATTATCTGTCAAATCAGATATGAGCTAAGTGTTACCATTCACGAAATAAGCACTAGTTGAAGAAAAAACGTTAGATGGCGGACCCGATATATTGCATTGAATACACTTTTTGGTTGTGAACGCTTAATACTATGCTGTATTGTGTATGTCGTATTCTAAACGTCAAAAAACGATAAGAAGTAGACCAGTATACATAATTTGATTTTCAAGCAACAAAATGAAAAATATTGTGGAAAAAAGTATATTAATTATATGTGCGAACGAGTATAATTTTGAAATGTTAATTGTTGACTCAAGTTACATATAAAATATTTTGTAATTTTATACTTCTTCTTGAATTCTGGCATTTACATAAACTGATAGCACAAAATCAATGCAACTTTTAAAATCATATGAAAAAATGTGTATAAGTGAATCCGATTTTTATATGAAAATTATCTACAACAATCATACACTGTTGTATATTCGTCGAACAATACAATGAATACAACGACACAAGGGCTTGTGTGAATTACCGAAGTTTTTTATTGTGCTCATTTTTCCAGATTTAAAACTATTGAACAATTATTGTGGAGGTTGAATAGTTAAAAAACATTAAACAAAGCCTTTAGTATCCATTGAATTCAAACTTTATCACAGTCGAGAGCTAACAAATAAAATACAAAATATATTTATAAATAAACCAACCTGGAATAAAAAAAACTGTTTGTAAATCTTTGCTATAAAAAACAAAATACATAAAAGCAGATAACGAAAAAAGAGATTTTGTAATTCACGGATGTAAAGAAAACTTGAAGGAAAGTACTTTCTCTTGCTAACAAGATTAAAAAAATACAAATAAAAGTTCATGAGTAAAAGAGTACGTAATAAAATTCAAATCGTAAGGTAATAAAAGTAGAATGTAAAATAGCAAAAAGATTGACAATATAGAGAACATAAAATTGAAATTAAATAAAAGGAGAACCTTGCCATACTTAAAAAATAAGTTGAACGTCATAAGCTTCAGTTTATAACCTGCTTAAATTCTTATATAAAGTCATACAACCCTTTTTTATTGAATTTATTGGGGAAATAATGAACAAGAAAGAGTGCTCTAAAGTACAAATTCCACGCAACAAATTCAGCAAAAGTTCCAAATGACTGAACCCAATCATACTGCTGCTAATGAGAAGTTGTGATTTGCCTGCCAAAGTCCCCGAAGCTCCTAAATAGAGTCCCGATGTGATTACAACATAATATTTATGAGAAGATCGACTATGTAGTCGCTAAACCTGAAACAAACATCATTTGAAATACTTGCTTATGAGCGCATGGTGGCAAATATCACCTGAAGACGCTAAACAAAACTGGTGCATTTAATGCCAAATGATTAAAATGGAGTACTTGACCTTAAGCGATCTCCTACTAAATGTTGGGTAAATTATTTTAATATAGTAGGCCTTTGAATTTAAAATTTACTCCTGCTTCTTCTCGGGGGTACCTACACTTTTGGGATACAAAAATGTGGAGTCACCAAAATGGTTCATATTTTTATTATGGTTTCTCAAAAACTTTAAAAATTTGTTTGTTTTATAATAAAATAGAAATAAATAAATAAAAAAAATATATTAAAAATATCAATAATTTATTCATATATTGCCTACATGTTCATGAAACTTTTAAGATATTGTTACGTTTTTACCTTTTTAAAAACGTTTAGAATATGAGTTCATGTTTAGTTTCAATTAAACTCTTTATTGATTACACTACTTTTATGTGCCACCGTATACAACTTCATGATACAACAACAACTTGCTAGTTATTCTTCTCTGCTTACAACCCTTTTGTAAGCAATAACACTTGCACGTTAGATGTGTATAGCGGAGATCTTCAAACTGACTGTTTACTAACGTAACAATATATTGGGGTACCTAGGCTTTTGCTATCCACTGTGTTAAGTGCGCCCCTGCTTAACTTCAGTTATTTTAATTTTACTTATTTTACTTTAAATTATTTTCGTACCTAATGTTCTTTATTTTTTGCTTAGCAACTATAACAGTTTACATTTACATTTATATTTACATACAGGCATACATATACTTACGATCATTACAACATTGTTCTTACATGTAAATGTTCGAAGTTGGAGACTTATGTTCGAAAGTCTCTTTTTATTTAGTAAATAAGTATGTATGCGTGTATGTATATACATTTACATTAAATAAATCAATATTTTTTGTAAGTTTGCTTTACATTTTGAAACATAAATATGTTTAGTCTTAGATCTGCATTTAAATAAAGAGGTTCCAATCGGGAACAAATATTAAAATCTTTTGCCTTTAAAATAGCTTTTAGCTTGTAAAAAATATTACAGGCTCGAAACACACTGTATGTATATATTGTTATGTTTTTACCAATTAAAAGCGTTTAAAATATAAGCTCGTAGATTGCAAACAAAATTAAAATAAATTTGCATTTAGTTTTAATTGAAATTCTTTATTATTCGCACAATTCTGTGCGCCACTGTTCACAACTTGGCGTAAACAACAACAATTGCTTTTCTTTATTCTTCCTCTATTTATACCCTTTGCATAAACAATAAATATTACTAGACAATTATTCGACAGCTCTATATAACGGAGATCTTCAAACCACGATTACTCTCTTCAAATGCTTCTTCACACAAGACTAACTGAATTTCACTAACTCCATCGCCTGCTTTGCCTTGCATTTTATATGACAAAGTAAACAGTCTGATGAATGTCCTTGAAGGCGAACGTTCTTGACTTCACTTTCACGAAATCTCTATAAATGTAAAAATCGTTGTTTACGTTTATTATTGTACTATTGCTTGTGTGTTTTTGTTTACTTGTTTACCATCTTTTATGCTGGTGTTTGTTGTTATATTAAGCAGTACGATAATTTGTAAACAAGTTTGTGCACTGCATTGTTTCGATTTTGTAGCTATTGTTTATAATTTTAATGTTAAGCGATGTAAAAGCAAAACAGAATTATCTTAATTTTTCATTTTCGTCACATTATTATATTTCACCCAGAGGTTGAGTTGGTCACTTTCAAACATTTACATTTGGTCCTTCTGAACTGTTTTATAAGCGATAAATTGTACTTGAGTTGTTGTTGTTGTTTGGCATGAAGGTGTTCTTCTAAAGATGTAGGTACATTCTTGAATTGACCCCCAAAAAAAGAAGAGCTCCTACGCCATAATATTTCCACAACAAAAATAAGCTTATTTTTGCAATGAAAAAGTCTCGTTCAAATATCAGGAAATGAACAAATAATGTTTTAATTATATGTCCACCTTTAGCAATGATTTTGAAGATTCTAAATTAATTTCAAATAAATAAAAAATTTTAATATTTTGAACGACATACTTATTGTTTCGATTATAAAACCATTTCCATTAAATTGTCATGAAATACATACATAATTGGCCATTACAACCCTTCAGTCAGGATTACGGCCTAGCCTCTCAACACCACTCATGTTGTGTGCGTTAATTTTATACATGAGTGGCGGGACCTACGGTTTAAAGTCGACTCCGAACGACAGATTTCTTGAGAAGCTTTTCATGGCAATTTTTACTCTCAGAGTTTTTGCCAGAAATCTGCTGAGAGGAAGTCGCCGAAGAAATATTTTCATATTTTCGTTTTGATGTCTGACCTGGGATTCGAACTCGGGCCTTTCGTCTAATAAGCCAACACATTACCTACTAGACCACGGCGACTTAATAATAATTGTCATGAAATAGAATATAAATTGAACTACAATACTAGCCATATTGCCAACAATATGCTAAAATGTCAGCAGCGCTGTGATCCAAAGATTTATAGCCACATACATATCGAGTAAGACTAAGGTAAACTTTAATTAATTTATACGTCCTTCAAAATGTGAAAGAAACCATGCAGCTGGAGATAAAATAAATATTTCGAAAGGACAAGTCAATGAACAGAAAGGAAATGAAAAGAAATCAATGTATTGAACAAGAAAGAGAATATAAGAAAATATACTCAAGGACTTCTTTAGTTTGTGGGCATTTCTTTGATAATGCAGTGTGTAAGTCAGTGTTTTGGAAATTGATGAAATAAATTGGCAGGTTATTTCCATTTTCCTTTTTGTTTTTTTTTTTGTTTTTTCTTTATTTGGGATTTTTTTCCTGTTTATATTTGCTTTCTTTAGCCTTGGGCTAAATATACAATGTTAACTTTATTCAGTTTACCTTAATCGATATTTCAATTCAACCTACCCTCTAACATGTAAAAGAAGAATTTAAAAGGTAAGCAAGTTCTACCGTTCTTTCGCTTTTTTTCCCAAAGATATGCAAAATAATAATACTTTTGAAAGCGCAATCAATAGCAACAAATAGATACAATTTACCCGTTATCAGAATTTAATAAAGGTATGAGATGATGGCAATAAAATCAGACTCCAATAGCACCAAGCGCGACAATACCATACATTCCGACATCCAACCGATACAAACTTTTCTACACTGAGCAAAATATTATATTATTAATTTTAAAAATGGCTTGCTTATTAAAAAATTGTAATATCAAAAGTGAAGATGAAAGAATGATTGTTTGTTGGCTGTGTCATGAATGTTGTCACTTTAAATGTAGTGGCCTTTCAGGGCTCGTTGCTGAAGCCGTAACTAAAAATAAAGGTCTTCATTGGTGTTGCGAAAATTGTAGGAAATTCGGAGTAAATTATTACCGTTTTTTTCAAGAGACAAAAAACAAATTCACCGAGCTTCAAGAAGAGGCAATTAAATTAAACGACCGCATTTCGGCATATGGGAAATTGTTTGAGGAGTTTAAATCTTTGGATAATTTAAAATCTCCTCCACAGTCTTCTCCAAAACGTCGTAAGTCGGCAAGAAATGTAAACAAAGATAAACGTGACGACCAAGGAAATGTTTCTGCGCCTCCAAGTAACACTGCGTCCGGTTGTAATGTTCGATCCTCAAATATTACTGAAATAAATGCTATTAATTTTTATCGTGAATCCGATTGCAATGTTCCTTCCTCTAATATTACTGCATTAAATATTCCAAATACGATGAGTCCTCCTGAATCCATAAATAGTGAATCCAGATATATTCCTCTACGAGCAGTTCCTCCAAAAAAGACAATTTTCATTTCTCGCTTACATCAAGATACAACATCGGAATCTGTTGAATTCTACATAAGAAATACTATTGGTAATGATGCGGATATATCAATACTGAAATTTCAGTTTTCTCAACCTAGAACTATCGCATCTTTTAAAATCACCATTTCTGCGGATATTTTCGAAACTCTAATTAACCCGAATTTCTGGCCAACGAATACTCTAGTTAGGGAATATGTCTATAGAGCTAGGCCCCAAAGTATTGCCGTACTTCCACAGCGTGAATCTGTTGTTCCAAAAAACTAACCGAGGAGTTCATGTCCATCGCTTATCAAAATGTTCGTGGCTTGAGAACAAAACTAACAACATTATACACGAACAGTTTTAACATCGATCAACAAGTGTTAGTATTTACGGAGACATGGCTAAATGTTAATTTTTTAAATACCGAAATACTTTGTGACAAATTTAATATATTTCGTCGTGATCGTGGCAACAAAACTACAGGTGGAGGTGTCCTTATTGCTATTTCGTGTAATTTACCTTCAGAGCTTGTAGTAATTGATACACCTCATGATATTGAATTTATAGCTGTTTCAATAAAAATGAATGGTCATCGAATTTTTATTACCTGTTCATATATTCCGCCGTCTTCTCCACTTGCTGTATACATGAAACATGCTGAAGCTATACGTTTTGTAGCTCATTCTTCAAAAAACGGTGATTTTATTTTCGTCCTTGGAGATTTTAATCTACCTTCAATTCAATGGAAATACTTACCAGATGATGGTTATTTCATTCAAATGAAGCAGAATTCAAATTTCGACGAATTTTTTAATATATTGTATGACTTAGGTCTATTCCAAATTAATGGTATTCCAAACATTAATTTCAAAATATTGGACTTAATTTTCGTTAATGAAGAGACTAATAGCTTCATTAAACGCTCTTTCCCTATTACCAGTCCTGAAGATTGTTATCACCCAACGCTCATTCTAAAAACATCCATTCCATTTAATATATCTACGCCTTCATGTAGTAAGAATGAGAAGGTTTTCTCATTTAAGCACACCAACTATAATATGTTAAATGAACTACTAATCAATACGAATTGGAATTCCTTATTTGCATGCTGTACTAATGTTGATGATATGTCCAATGCCTTTTACACTAAGGTTAACACCTTTCTGAATTTATGTGTTCCAAAGCAAATATCTAGACAATTATCCGGTCCTCCCTGGAATAATAAACAACTGGCTCGTGTGAAAAATAAGAAGAATAAATACTATAAAAAGTTTAAACAATCTGGCTGTTATATTGATTATATAAGATATTCGGCTACCCGTGCGGAATACACAATACTTAATAAATCATGTTACGATAATTATATAAATACAATGAAGACCAACTTTAAGCGTAATCCGAAATCGTTTTTTAAATTTGTTAATTCAAAGAAAAAAGTAACTGGTTTTCCATCTACCATGAGATTTCAGCACATTGAATCTAGCGATGACAGCATTATAAGCAATTTATTTGCCAACTTCTTTTCTACAACTTATTCGGATGCAACTTATAATGATTCCATTGAGTATCCCTTTAAAATAAATACAAATTCCACTGTGTCAATATCTTTAATTAACGTTGCTACTATTTCTATGGAATTAAGAAAACTAAAGTTCTCCTATAATTTTGGACCCGATAACATTCCTAGCAGCATTTTAATTAATTGCGCCGACGCCATAGCTGTTCCACTATCATACTTATTTAATAAATCGATTAAATGCGGTTATTTTCCTAACGTTTGGAAGGATTCTTTCATTATTCCTTTGTTCAAATCAGGAAATAAATCCGATGTTACAAATTATCGTGGTATTGCAAAACTGAGCATAATTCCAAAACTATTTGAAAAAATTATTACTGATGATTTATGTTATCAAGTTTCTAACTTGATATCTCCGTATCAGCACGGTTTCAGAAAGAAGTGTTCTACTACAACAAACCTGCTTCATCTTTCAACAGTTGTTTATCGAGGATTTTTTCATCAGCAACAAACAGACGTTATCTATACGGATTTCAGCAAGGCTTTTGATAAAGTCAATCACGTACTTTTAAAGAAGAAACTTCATTTAATGGGATTTACTAATCTTTGTTTAAAATGGATTTATTCATATTTGACTGACAGAAAACAAACCGTACTGTTTAGAAACTGCTGCTCCAGAAGTATTAATGTCCTTTCTGGTGTTCCTCAGGGTAGCCATCTTGGACCGCTCCTGTTTTCATTGTTTATTAACGACTTACCTGATATGATTCACTATTCCAATATTCTAATGTATGCTGATGACGTAAAAATTTTCCTGAGTTACCGCCAAATTTCCGACCAGAAACTTCTTCAAAATGACCTAAATTCGTTTCATTTATGGTGTAATTTAAATCTAATGCAGCTTAATCTCAAAAAATGTAAATACATGAGATTTGTAAGAAAGAATCCGATTCCTGCTAACTATGCTTTTGATGGATACGAGCTTGAGCTTGTAGATAACTTCCTGGATCTGGGAGTTCTACTTGACTCCAAGCTAAACTTTATTCCGCACATAACTATGACAGTAAATAAAGCGAGAAGCGTACTTGGTTTTATAAAACGGTGGGCAAAGGAATTTAACGATCCTTATGTAACTAAATCACTCTACACATCTCTTGTAAGACCTATACTCGAGTATGGATCCATAATATGGGATCCTCTATATAAAAAACATTCCGACATCATCGAATCTGTACAAAAGCAATTTCTGATGTTTTGTCTCCGAGGACTGAATTTTAATCCCACACGTTTACCTTCTTATTCTGCGAGACTAGCATTAATCAAACTTCCGACACTTAAAAGCCGCAGAACTATGTTAAATATCTCGTTCTTATTCAATGTAATTACTGGTGATATAGGCTCCAGCTTTTTAATCCATAATATCACATTTAATGTTCCTCAACGTCCGTCACGTCATTTTTCCCCATTATCAATACAATTTTTTAGATCCAACTACGCTGGTGCTGATCCAATTAGGAGAATGTGTAAAGAATTTAATAAATTGTATATGTTAATTGATTTTTCTTTATCCAATAATGTCATAAAAAATAATGTAATTATGTATTTAAACTCATAGTTTTTTAGAATTAATATCTTGTACCGTTAATTTAAGTGCCTGCAAGGAATATTTCCATAGGCAAATAAAAATAAATAAATAAATAAATAAATAAAAATCTCTTGGGCTCTCAAAGCACTGAATGCCAAACGTGATTAATTCTGTGACAGTGTACAGCTATCGCAGATATCTAAATGAGATAGTAAAACAATATGATATCCATTTCATATGGATACTAGGACATACTGACATTCCAGGTAAATGCATCCAACTCGGCGATAAGTTCTCGACTTTTTGAATCTCTCTGCAAGCTTTTAATTGGCAAAATGGACAAAACGACGAAGAAAATCTTGTTGGCGTCTTTATGAGGTATAGCATTATATACACGCATGCAAGGCCTACGTAGCTTGGAAATGATTTTTACAAAAGTTGCTCAGATTATAAAGAAGAGGAGAATTTTCTTCACATACTGGCTACATGCCCAGCACTATTTCATATGCGAAAAAGTCATCCTGTTGCCTACTGTATAGATAATATTGAAGAGCTGTCTCACATTGACATTGGCAGCGTGGGTCGCTTTATCTGTAGACTGTTTTCTTTACACGCAACGCGTCTTCACACAAGACTAACTGAATTCTTACTACTACTGGTTGCCTGCTATGTCTTGCCTTTTTATATGCTCACGTGAACAGTCTGATGAAATCGTATGTTCGTGTCTTCGCCTTCTCGTATTTTGTACACATTGCTTTTTGTTACATTCTCGCTGACTTGTCTATCCCCTTTTCATGCATACTGATGTTGTCAGTTTACTTATAACAAGTTCCTTGTATTTGTTTGTGTAGCTTTTGCTCATTTTAATGTTAAACGATGTTACACCGTTCCCATTTTCGTAACAATATTATAGGATGTGAATAAGATGTAATAAATAAGATAAAAATTTTCAGAGCTTAAATTCTGGCCGTATCCATATATTAACAATTTAGAACTCAGATTCAGATGATTGCAACGCATTTTTTATGGATTAATTATTAATATTTGTCAGTATTCTTTGTGTCTGTTCAGTATCTTATTAAAAGGAGAGCATTGCACTTTTGCACTTTTCAAATTGCAACTGACACACACTCTTAACCTTAGTTTGTAATTAAGCATACATGCATACCTGAGCTTCGGTAATTATTTCCTTTACACTTGCAAATTCAACGAACATTGAATAGAAATAATGTGTTCCAATGTAGGCAGCAATGTATGTAATGTGCTACAGACTATTTTTCTTTTCTCATTATATTTTTGTATACTACTCATTCATTACATGTGCATATATGTATGTATGTGTGTACTATAAATTCCAAACATTTCCTTTTATCACTTTGAGTTTATTGATGAATTGAGCACTTCTAAGCATGTAGAAAAAGAAAAAACAGAACTAATCATGCTAATGAATACCATAAAGTCGAAGAAAAAAAAAATTTTTTTTTTGAGTCATACTCAGGAAACACGAAGGAAAAGAAATTAGAAACACTGCACGAGAAAGGTAAATTGTAATGTGTATGAAAACTTAAAACATAAACAAGAGGTTCAAATGAAAGCGTGTTTTTTACAAAATGGAGTACAAAGAACAGAAATGTTGAAGATTCATGGTGTTCTGATACAGCGACAGTTAATATACTGGCCTTCAAATTCCTTCATTCATTATGCCTTCAATTTCCCTGATTTGTAGGCATAACATTTTAATTTAACGACACCCCACGGAAAATAGCACAACGTCAAATCGTAGCTTCTTGGCTGCCAATTAACATCACCATTTTGGCTAATTAAACGTACATCAAAAGTTTTATACAATAAGACGATTGTGGCGAAGTAATGGGTACTCATGCGCAAGTTGAAAGTGAGCTTGGCCCCATAAATCCAAACGTTGCTCAAGCGTAAATCGGTTTATTACATTCAGTGGAGATAACATACTGAATTTTGTGACAGAATAGAGTGACATAAGAAGTCGCCGTTTTTTAGTATATAGTGTGTTGGCTTATTGGACGTGAGGCCATAGCTCAAACCCCAGGTTAGACATCCTTAATAAAACGAAATACGAAACAAAAAAATATTTCTTCGGCTACTGCCTCTCAGCAGATTTTCGGCAAAAACTCTGAGAGGAAATAAAATTGCCATAAAAAAGATGCTCACAAATCTATCGTTTGTCCCGCTACTCATGTATACTAATGTTTTTTCCAATTTTTAATATGAAACCTTTGCTACTAACACATGAAATTTAATTTATATTTAAATTAGCATTTAAAAACTCAATAAGTCTTCATTTGACTCTTCGCATATGTACATAAGTATGACAGGAATTTACAACTAAATTGATTTCTTAAGGATATGAATGCTGATAAAATATTTTTTCAACATAGCTTTGTAGGTTTTAAGCATATTTGGCAAATAATGTCATAAAAGTTTAGTTTTCTTTTCTGTTAAAGTAAAAGAAAACTGATAAAATGTAATAAAATTAAACTTCCAACATACCTTCGAAAGGTTATATAAAACCAACGAAGCCAAAACGAATTACAAAACTCACCAAACACTTGAAACTGAAAGTAAAATGATAGAAAAATTCAGAGAAACATAAAAAAGGACCCAAGTAAAATACACATCCTTGAAGGAAAGCAATGTTATGTTATCATACAACAACATGAAATGGTTTCTATGAGGACTGTTACCTTCCTTTTTTTTCATAAAATTCTATTGTTATGCTTTACATAAAATCTCTTGAAATTTTAGATTTGAACATTTATTCTGTACTTCCTCCGTATGTCCTGCTGTCAACCCATTTAAATCGTTTTCGTTGATATGGTTTTGTTAGTCTGGTTTTGTTACTTTATTTTCCTTCGTTCATGTTCATTTGTTGCCAAAAATAGAAAGTTTACTTAGACCACAAAATGATGGAAAACTATCCATTTCAGTCAGAAACATATCCACAGAGACCATTATACATTAGATTTTTATCACATGGATATCTGTAAGGATTGTCAGTATTATCGTTCCAATCCTTTGACGACGCAAAAAGCAGCCAATTATCTCAGCATTCGTACCATAAACAGACGTTCTAGGCTCAGATCCAACACGCTGCAACCAAAGCCGCTAGGGTTACCTAATTACTTATTAAGCTTAGGGCCAACATTGGTGGTCAGGTACAGAGCAGACGCAGATTGAAGTTTGGCAGAAGAGTTAAAGGCCGACTGTAGAATGGAAACGAACGGCTGCACTTAGGGTGGCATCGGCTTATGGGACTGTATCTAGGTCGGCGGTACTGGTAATCAGTGGTGTAGTACTAGTAGTAGTCTGCAGGCAAGCGAGCGGAAGAGGGTTTGGGAGACTAAAAACGTTCACAGAGAGACAATAAATGTCGACGATGTCAGAAAGCAAACCGTACAACATTGTCAAGAGAAATGGAACACTGAAACAAGTGGTAGATGGACGGCAAAACTTCTACCAGGTATTATCCGCTGGATTGAGAGGAAATTTGGTGAGGTTAATTACTGTTTAACACAGCTGCTATCCGGACACGGTTATTTTTGCAAATATCTGTTTAAAATGGGAAGGATGACATGACCAAATTACATTTATGATGATGCCTCGATTGATGATGCGGAACACACTTTCTTTCATTGTGAAAGATAGAGTTTAGAAATAACGAATCTTGATGCCAAAATCGGCGTATGTACTGTCGAAACCTTCTGCTATAAACTTCTGAACAGCGAAGAAATTTGTATAGCATAGCCAGTTACACTGAAGCCTTGCTGAAATTTAAGAAACTTGACTTGCCTGAGAGAATCGGAATGGATATTTAAACACCATTTCAGATATCGTTGCGCAATCCGGCTGCGGATATGGATATAAAACAGCCAAATGGTCAGAGAGACTGTACTCCGAAGTAATACTACAGTAGTTCCGGAGTGGGCACAAAGAGTCCAAAAGGGGAGGGCGAGTGGTTGAGGTTTCCACACACGGGGGATAGTGACGACTTCCACTATGTTGCGGTTAGGTACATTTACTCCTCCTCAGCGGAAAAAAAATCGATATTTACATCCTTGCTGCGTATACATAAAGTGTAATTGGAAACATAAAACAGGGTTCTAGACATCAAATCGATCTCAGATACTAGAAGAATGTCAATATCTTTCTCAATGGGAATTTTATCCCGTTTTTAAGTCGATCTATTTCGTTTCTGTTCCAGTAGCAGATCCTCATTGAAATCATAAAGCCGTTCACTGTCTAGACTAATTTCCTCTATTTGAACCATCGATTATTTCAAATCTGGTAATACTACTAATGTCATTATATTCTGTCACAAAATGTTATCTCCACTGACCATAAGGAATTGATTTTCGCTTGAGCAACGTTGGGATTTATTGTTCTAAAGAGAAACTGCACGATTAAAATCATATTTTCGAATGAAGCTCATTTACATCTTGATGGGGACGTTAATAAGCAAAATTGCTGTTTTTGGAGATCAAAAAACCCACATGGTCTTACAGAAGCCAATGCACCCATTACGAGTGATTGTTTGATGCGGCTAGTAAAGCGGACGCCTATATTTCTTTAAAAATGAGGACGGTGCAAATATTACGGTCACATAACCGATTATTTTTTTGTACCCGCTGTTTGGTCTCAACGGGATGGTGCAACTTGCCACACTTCTCAAGTTCCTCTTTTTCTTTTTGTTTTTTGGTTTGTGAAGAGCATTAAAGCATTTTTTGTTTTATGATAAAAGATAAATAAATTAATAAAATAAATTTAAAAAACATATATTATATTTACATATTATTGGCATAAATTCACGAAATTGCTGAATATACTATTGTACCAAAACCGTTGACCTCCACTGTGTATATATAAGGCCCTGGGAAGCTGTTCTCCATAAAAGCTATGTGATAAAAGATATATAATATTGTGCGAAACATACTTCTATCATTTCAAACCAGTTATTGTCTTAGTGGGTTGAACGACGTGAACCGACTTCAAAGCCTGTGAATATATGACAGTCGACTGGCAAGGTAAATGCGTCAGTATTTTAGAATGTGAACAAATTGAAAAGACAAAAACTAACAGCAACCATAACAAAGCGTTGCAGCATATGGCAGCTTACTTCGTTTTGCATAACTTTTACCAATTGTTGTCTCTCAAATGTGAAATATGAAAAAATCTAATAAAAATCATTCCTTTTTAGCGAACTAATGAAATGAGAATAAGTTTACATAAACAAAACAACCATAAATGCCATCAGCACTAACCACACTGTAGATGTGATCAACCACAGCTCTAGCCCTCACAAATAATACATTCCAACCGAAAAATATCACATGCAGCACAAAGTTAACCATTCGCTTTTACTTTTCAATTGAAAACTGAATGTTGAAAACTTTGACAGAGATGGTTAAAACGTTGACATACATACTTATGTTACATTTTTTGTTTTCACAATTGCTACAATTTTGATTTTCAATTGAAAGTTATAAAGCTTTTTCTATGATACGAAATAAAATATGAAATTGTATTTCTCGGTTTGTGGTATGTTGTCATATTTATTTTTATTTTGAAAATAAATCGAAACACATTTAATATTTTAGTTGGAATTGCAGTTCTATGTTGTTTTTGTTCAATTATTATTAGCTCTTGTATGGATTTGTGACGTAATCTAGAAAATATTTAAAATTGTGTTTTATTTATGTTTTAAACTTAACCCGATTGATGTCAACCCCAATATTTGCTGTTACTTTCTTATTTAAAAAATATAATTTTCTTTTATTTAAATTTAACAAGACAATCTAATTGATAACACTGTTCTTTAAATTTTATTACATGATCCATTAAACCTGAGACAAACTGCACACTTTACAATAATGTCCCGTATACACGTCGTTCATAGCCACTGTTAATGGTTGTTTCACCTTAATGCATGGTTTTTTCTGTTAAGGATTCGAAAAATAAATCAATTTTTCATCGCCAGTAACAATTCAATGTTTTGAAGTCGCCGTGGTCTAGTAGGTAGTGTGTTGGCTTATTAGACGAAAGGCCCGAGTTCAAATCCCAGGTCAGACATCAAAACGAAAATATGAAAATATTTCTTCGGCGACTTCCTCTCAGCAGATTTCTGGCAAAAACTCTGAGAGTAAAAATTGCCATGAGAAGCTTCTCATAAATCTGTCGTTCGGAGTCGACTTTAAACTGTAAGTCCCGCTACTCATGTATAAAATTAACGCACCCAACACGAGTGGTGTGAGAAACTAGGACGTTGTACAATGGGTCAATTCGACCTCCGGGTACTGTACTTGTCACAGTTGACAAAGTACACGTCCTCTAACCTAACCTAACCTAACAATTCAATGTAACACTGTTTTTTTCTACCGTGTCTTTGAAGAAAAATTTCATAAGTGGCTTTTCGGTTATCATCTGTGTACTATTCAATTCGTGGGGCATCCGTTTTCCAAGTTTTTAGATCTTGTCCATAGCTTTCAAACAGTTAGGAATTGTTCGTTGTGCAACATTTAACATTTCTGTCAATTGTTTCCAACTCAAAGTGTCCATCTTCGTCCTTTATTGTTTACTTTTTTGTTGGTCTTCCACATTCTTTATTTCTCACATCGAAACCATATTTTGCAAGCTGCTTCTGATAGAGCATTATCACGCTTGATATGCCTCAACAAGCATTCGATGCAACTTAATTTCACTTTCATCCTACAAAACAAAAAATCAATGCTTTCAGTAAATCATCATTTCAAAATTCACCATCTTTAACGCGCTGAAATAATATGATATCCAAATGACTGTATGACAAATGATTTTAAGATGTATGGAAATATATGGTAGAAAATTTTCTAAAGACCTGTAAACTATTGAGTCTATCATGCATTTGATTTATATGTAATATTAGGCGGATATAACTCTGGATGTCTCGGCAGGATTAAGACTTTAAAACATTTCACCATAACAACAAAGCAAACATTAAACTAGATTTGTCAGCAAAATGACTCTTGCAATATAGAATTGTTTAAGACGAATTGAAATGTCTGGCTGCTAAGATTTCATGATAAATTTTAAGCGTAAAGGGAAAGAAAATTGTTTGTGTGTATGCAACAGTTGTAAAAAGTGAATTGTTTTTGAATTAATGTTATGCTTTCAAATGCAGTGGATTTGTGAACAATTTTTACATTCTGTTGATATAATTTTAAGCACTAAACAGAATTTTGCGTTGCTTTACTTGTCGATTCTATTACGTACGTTCTTGTTATTTCTATATTATTATATATACTTGTTGTTTTTGTATATACAAAATGTAAAAGAACTTATTAAGAAATTAATTTCCTAACTTAAATTTAATGAATTTCAGAATAAGCTTAAAATGTCTAACAACCTCAGAAAATAACATTCGATATTCAACGACGTCTCCGAGACAAAAAAAAATGTAACGCAATGATTTAAAAAAGTTTCTGATTTTAAGAAAAAAAAACTCCATGATATAGGATATAGGAAAATTATATATGTTTAAAAATCCACTAAAAAATATGGCTTACTCCCTAATTAATTGAATATGTAACATATGACCCATACGCATTATATTACGTGTACATTCTAAAATAGAATAATTACACTAAAAAGTATGCAATAAAAAATCGTTGATTTTGTCATGTATGAAACTGATGGAATCCGATACCACTCATACGTCACATATGTACTTATCAAGAATGAATTTTACATATTAAATATGTGCCAAGATGTGAATAAATATAATAGATGATCCATTTAAAAGTTTAAATAAAATATATATAAAACAGAAAATTTAAAATTTTGCCAAATTAATTTTTTTGTTGTGAAGTACACAGTTGCTCCGCTTACTTAAATAGTATTATTTCATTCATATGGCTTCCGCGGCTGGCATCAACCACCAATTTTCGTGCAATTTTTCGAGATTATGGGGTTGTATCTGTTAAATTGCATTACGAATGTTGGCCATCAAATGTTCAATTCTGTCTGGTTTGTCGATATAACAACATTTTTAAAAGCACTCCACAGAAAATAGTCCAACCGTGGCAAATCGCTGCTTTTGGGCGGCCAATTAACATCACCACTTTGGCTTAAACGGCCATCAAATGTTTGAAGTCATAAATCGTTTGTGGCGTGAGATGTGTGGCATGTTGCACCATCTTGCTGAAACCAAACATTGTTCATATCAAAACCATGTATATCGGGTACAAAAAATTCGATTATGATGGTGCGATAGGCGTCTCCATTGAAATTTTGCTTATTAACGTATTCACCAGAATAAGAATGCGCTTCATCCGAAAAGATCGACATTATCCTGCAGTTTCTCTTTGATCGAACAAATCCCAAGGTTGCTTAATTGTAAATCGATTCATTACGTTCAGTGGAGATAATATTCTGAATTTGTGACAGAGTAAAATGGCATAAGTATTGTCAGTTTGGAGATAACCTATGGTTATAATTTAAACTGATATATGGCCCACTCGAAGCAACTTAAAAACTAAAAGCTAATATTTAATATAATTTTCACATGTTTTTCAAAAATTATTCTGTAACTATTTTTACCTACACCTGCTCGAGTAATGATACACCTATAAAAAAAATATATAGCTTTTCCCACTACCCATGTTGTGTATGTTAATTTTAGTCATGAGTTGAGGGATCTACAGTGTAAAGTCGACACCGAACAACAGATATTTGAGAAACTTTTCATGGCAAATTTATTTACTCTCAGAGCCTTTTCGAGAACTCTGCTTATGGGTGTCAAATAAACCTCACAGGTTCATGTTCGTATGAATTGGGTTAAATAATACAAAAATTTCAATGCGTCTATAGTTATACCAAGTAGTGTTTGTGTATTTGGCAAACAACTTAATTCATCTCATTATCAAATACATTCAATTCTGATTCTGTTAATACCAAAAGTACAATGCCCACAAAAAAATTGTATTGAAAAAATTCATTTTTTTGGAATAATTTGTTATGAGTACTTAACTCGGTCTATTGACTGCATAGTCTACTTCATTTGTCATCATTTGTCATCTTTTGCCATCTTTTCAAACAGGAGCTAAGGTCTACGTATTCATTTAAAATTCAAAACCTTAAAGTCATGCATTGCAGTGATTGATAGCTGACGCTAATAGGAGAAATAAACAAAAGTGAAATGATTCGGATCATTAACGATTTGTTGATGCTGAAGTCTGAGAAGTACTGAAAAGAATACTTTTTTCCTTTTTTCTTTTATGGTTTGTTTTGTTATTTTATCTGATTAAAGCAGTTTATTTAAACTTTTATAATGATAAATAATTCTAAATGTGAAGAGATTAAATTTTGCTTAGATGAACTTCTATGCTTAACATATTTAAAGCCGAGACCAAACAAAAAGGAAAACCTTAGTAAGTTCTTTGCTTATATAAAATTGCAAGTACAAAATACAGGAAAATAGAGAAAAAATTAAAAAGTTTTTATCTCATGAAGAAAGTTCATTCAAATTGCCACACCCACTACATATGAGGGAAATTTTCAAAAGCATCCTTTATTAATGCAAAGTGCTTTATTGCCTTTTTTACATCTCTAACGGCTTCTGCTGTGGTAGGTTTTACAACGTGTATGATATGAAACCGAACGAAGTCGATGCTTTTCAGCTGCAATACCGCAATATTTTTATAACGAAGGAATAAGAAGAATAATAAATAGGAATAGGTTGCTGTTTCCTTTACTGGTTGCACGCAAGTGATAAGTATTTGACATGGCTATATATGTACATATATCTATTGTAGTTTATTATTAGACACAAGGACTCGGTTCAAACTCCAGGTCAGATATCACCAACAAAACGAAATATGGAAAAATATTTCTTCGGCGAGTTCCTCTCAGCAGATTTCTGGCAAAAATTTTGGGAGTGAATAAAATTGCCATGAAAAATGTCTCAAAAATCTGTCGTTTAAACTGTAGACACACACATAAGTAGCGTGACAAACTAGGTCATAATCCTGACTAAAGGCTTGTAATGACCAATTATGTATGCGTGTATGTATGTACAAATAATTGATGCATTTTATATTTATATTATTAATTTATTTATTTTTCTGTTATAAAACAAAACAACTTTCAAAGTTTTTCAAAAAACATAGCAAGAATAAGAAAATATTTCTGGAGGCTCTATATTTCTGTGCTGCAAAAATGTAGGTAATCCCAAGAAGAACTCAAGGTAATTTTAAAATTCAAACGCCACATGTATTAAAATGATATAACTAAGGTATTTCTTAAGGTCAAGTATTCCATTTAACATATTTGGCATTGAATGTACCAGTTTTGTTAGCGTTATCCGTTGATATTTGCCCGTATTCACACATGAGCAAGTTTTTCAATTAAGTTTTTGAGGCTTAGCGGCTACGTGACAGTTCTTTCAAATGATCTCCTAAATACTGTCTTGCATTCATATCGGTACTTTGGTAGATAAATCACATCTTCACAATAGCGGGAGTATGATAGGGTTCATTGACCTGTTGGAAGTGGTAACCGTTACGTATTCTTAATTTTTCCAAACTTTTGTTGTGTTCTTTGTAGGGGTACCTAGACTTTTACTATTCACTGTATATGAAGACATACGGAAAGCAATACAACTTAAACCGAACAGAGCAAAGGAAAGTGGATGTCAATCAAATGAACAACAATATTGCCGGAGATGATGCTGAACATGTGTATCATTTATTAAATAATTTATGAGTTACTATATTACATGCATACATCTAAATACAAAACCTATAAAAACTAAAACCAAGTGACGTAAAGTTTATGTATCGTCTCAGCAGATTTCTGGCAAAAACTCTGAGAGTAAATAAACCTGCCATGAAAAAGTTTCTCAAAATCTATCGACGTTAATCGATACGATATCGACGATATTCTGCAAAGTATGGATACAATTCCAATGCTCCTTTTCTAGAGTCATTCGCAAATAAACTTTTACTGTAAAATTCTTTCATTTATTGATACATACTTACATACATAATTGGTCTTTGTAACCTCTAAGTCTGGATTACGACCCAGCTTCTCGCACAACTTGTATTAATTTTAAGCACGAGTGGAGGGATCTACAATTTAAAGTCGACTCAAAACAACAGATTTTTTTGAGAAACTTTTCATGGAAATTTTATTGTACTCTCAGGGTTTTTGCCAAAAATCTGCTGAGCGGCTGTTGAAGATGAGATATGTTTTCATATTTCGTTTTGTTGGAGATACTGATCTGGGGTATGAAACGTGGCCTCACTTCTAATGAGCCAACACAGTACCAACTATACTACGACAAATTTATTAACACACTGCGTCTATATTTCTAAAAAATAAAGCTCTTCCGCTTCTAATAAGTTGTTGTTTGCAATACTTATGAATCTTCTTTCTTTAAATTTTAACTTCAAAATATTCTGAGTATTGTCATAACAAATAAATCCAAAAAAAATCTAAGTGCTAGATAATAGACTGTCTAATATACGGACGCTATAAGTTTGCATTTACAGTCATGGCCATATAATTAATGAGGCCATATCATATTGAACACATACCCTAAATAATGACTTGTTTTGTAACAAAATTTAATAGGATAGAGAAGTAAGGAAGGAATCAAGTGTAAAAGAGATTAAACTTAGCTTTCCATTGAGAAAAAACAAAACCGAACAAATGGGAATTCATACTTATGTCTTAATTATATGTCCACCACTGTATTTCTGACCGAGTATAAGACAGTTTTCAAGTGATTCTTTTAAATAGGCTTAAAGGATAATCTTACTGCCGTATAAAATAACTGATATTGTTGCCATTCTAAAAACTTTTTATATTTTTTTATTTCTTATCTTTTATATTTATTCTTTAACTTTACAGCTATTATTCTATTTGATTTCGCATTTAAGTTTATTAAGCAAATATTTTAAATTAAAGCAATTCATCAAATAAAAGGGAGCCATATATACATACATACTAACATAAATAGGAGTGTATTTAAGCGATAACCATTAATCATATGAATTTGAATTCATAAGAATTTACTTAGCATTTCCTTTTGCATGAGTGATTAAATATATGCCTTCTATGTGAATTTGATAATAAAATTTGAAGGCATAGACGACAAATATACTATTAATTGTTAAATGTGGTGAATTTTACATGTTAAACAAAATTTTTTCTCTAAAATGACCTGAAAAAATAATTTTTTATAGGGGTATTTTATATTGAAAATAAAAATAAATTTGTGTTTAGTTTTACAACTCTACATTAGCTGTTTTAAAACTGACATCGATAATTGTATATTGAGACTGAACCAGGACCTTGACAATATATCCAAATGGTCTTTGCTTGAATGCTAACAAATCAAAGGCTTTCATAACTGGAAAAATTGGTGTTTTGCCGAACTTACTGCCACCATTAGTCGTTGGGGACTCGCCCATAGAATTAGTACAATATGCCAAAAGCTTGGGTATTACTTTTAATAGTCAACTCTCCTGGACTAACCATGTTAATACGATTTGTGTAAAGACGTATGCTATGCTGAGGATTCTATGTAGGACTCAGTCACCTAACATACCTAATTCCAACCCTCTTACATGGATGCGAGCTTTTTGCAGGTTTGGGCTCTGTCAGCAGGAATAAACTTAGGATAACTTATAATAACATAGCAAGATATATTTTTGGACGCAGTAGATATAGTAGTATATCGTTTTTTGCCTACCGAATCTACAATATGATACTGGAAAGCCTCTTAAAATATCGTATGTTAATTTTCTTACACAATATTGTTTATTCAGGGGAACCAAATTATCTATTTACCAGACTACAATTTTCCAGAATAAACAGGGGCTATAGGATAAACGCCGTAAGATTAGGAAAGCAGATGTCTGAGAGGCACTTTTATATTAATGCAATTCGTTCATGGAACCAACTTCCGTCAGAAATTCAATTGAAAAGCAATGTAATGCGATTTAAAACTGCAATTTCAACACACTTCTCTCTCTTCTTTAGGATTCACCATTTAATTAATCCAAGTTGAGGCTAACTTAAATTTAATTCATATAAGTTTGGTTACTTTAAGACACTTACCTATATATATATAACTGTTAAATTAATCACAACATTGTATAAACATTACTATTAAATAAGATTAAATGATTGTTGTAATGGAGTTAATCAATAAATAAAAAAATTAATAAATAAAATAAATAAATCAATTCTTTATTGTTCGCACAATTCCGTGTGCCACCTTTGGCTACTTGATTTAAACAACAACAATTTGCTTTAATTGTTATTCTTTTTTACACACTTCCGGGAGATCTTCAAACCACAAATATTCTCTTCACATGCAACGCGTCTTCACACAAGACTGACTGAATTCTTTCTGATCTGTCGCTTGATTTGTCTTACCTTTTATATCGCCGGGTAAACAGTCTTATGAATATTCTTGAAGGAGAATTACTGCCTTCGCGAAATATCTATAAATGTAAACAAGTTGTTTTCATTATTTTTGTTTGTGTATTTTGTTTACGTTTCTACTAGCAGTGTTCTTGTTGCTTATTTGTTTACTTTGTTTTATTCCTTTTTTACACCGAAGCTGTGTTTTAGTTTATTATTTTTGCTTCATATAAACAAGTCCATTGTTTTTGTATCATTTATTTACTTTGTTTATTTTTTTTATGCTGATGTTGTTGCTTTATTCTTGATCATTCTTTGATCATGTAAACAAGTCCATTGTTTTGTTTTTGCAGCTTTTGTTTATCATTTTTATAACACCATTTTGACTTTCGTAACAGTATTATATTTAAGGAACATTGCTGTACCATAAGCTTCTTCACAAAATTTATTACAAGTAATTAATTCATCTTTATGTGGGAGAATACAAGTAATTTTAGTTAACAAAAGTAAAAACATATTTACATAATCAAATTGCGGTCAAGTATTTAACAAATGTTACTTAATTCATTTGATTTGCATGCAAATTATGCACTCAAACATAAACTCATGCATCTATGGGATGTAAAATATTTCCTCGGCGACTTCCTCTCAGCAGATAAGCAAAAACTCTGAGAGTACATTGAATTTCAGTGAAAAGTTTCTCAAAAATCTGTCTTTCGTAGTCGACTTTAAAGAGTGGATCACGTCACAGATTTATAAAAATTACACACACAACTTAAGTGGTATGAGAAGTTAGGTTGTAATCCTGACTCAAAGGTTGTAATTTTTTTCTATATTTTTTGTATTTTCATTGAATATATGGGGATTAGCTCAGTTGGAACGTAAGCATTTGCATTTCTTAAATCATGTGTATACTTATTTTTAAAGTGTGTTACAGCTACTGTAATTTAATGGGTACAACTTTTCATGAATGATAATAATTTCGGGGTAACAATCCCTTTTATTTGTCATCAATACTTTACGTCTATTGAAGGAATCTTATTTTTGTAGTCTTCATTCTTTTAGTACTTCAGTTAATAACTATTCGTATGAGTAGTTAGTAAGAGCTTTTAAAAACTACATGTTAATTTGCAAAGAATGCCTTGAAGGAAGAATCACATCTACATGGATTTGATAGCAAAAAAAAAAATTAAAATGCAAATTTAAAATTTTCAAATGAATGACTGAAATCTATCAGTTTTAAGCGAGTATAATTAATATCATATAATACCTAATAGTCAATAGTGAATGACTTAACTAATATTGAAAACCAAACTTTTAATAAAATTAGCAGAAAAACAATTAGTCAGTATATATTACGTACTTACTTGCTTCCTTACTTACTTAACTGGACATTAACAAAGCGTTTATCGGATTTCGGCCTGCTTTAACACATTTCTCCAGGCGCCTCTGCTTCTTACGTACCTTCGTCAGTTGGTTATACTAATCGTTGTGTAAATATGTAAATGTCATTTCGAAGAGTCGAACATAAATAATAGAATAAAGATGGCATCCATTGCTCTCTACACCTGCAATAAGGTGCTGGGGGAAAAATGGAGCTTGTTACCTAGGATGACTCACTGGATTTATAAAGCTACAAACTTGAATCTAATAGGGCGGCTGCAACAATCTGCCTGCGTGATAATTAGTGGTGCCTTGTGCACTACTCCCACGGTGGCACTGGAGATAATATTTTGCCTCCCACAGCTTGATCTACATTGAAGAGGCGGGGGGCAGGGATTGGTAGGCCTCTCTGGGCGACTGGACAATGACTTGGATCAGACACTGGTCACACAAGAATCCTGGAGAAATTTGAGGCTGTAGGGCACATAGACTTTACATACCGCGATATGACTTCTCGATGAAATTCACGACGACCATACCGGATAAAGAGGTAATGAGGAATGGTGTTGAGCACCTCCTCAAGGACTCCGACTCCAAATATTCACTGATGGATCCAAGCTTGGAGGAACCGTTGGTGGCGGAATTTTCTCGGAGTCAATAGGTATAGCCGAATCTATAAGGCTACCGGATCACTGCAGCGTTTTCCAGGCGGATGCGCTGGCAATACAGGCTGCGGTTAAAATTATTTGGGATTCGAATATCCCCAATGGAAACATCACCATACTCTTCGATAGCCAGGCGGCTATCAGGGATCTGGGCTTCAATGTGATGAACTCCAGGACGGTCTACGACTGTCGGGAATACCTAAACAGGGTGGCGAAGAAGTATAATGTGCATATCGTTAGGGTTTCGGAACACAGTGATGTCCCGGGAAACTGCAGAGCGGATAAATTGACCAGACGTGGCACGACCATCGGGCTCTCTGATGAATTCTTAAGTATTGGGGTCCCTTTGAGGACCTCAAAGCTCATGATTGATGACGAGATTACGGACTCTGTCAACCGCAGGTGGGCTGCTTCGGATAAAGGCAGGGTGGCGCACATCATCTGGCCGCGGCTGGATAGAAGACGCACTGCAAGACTGCTGAAACTCCAAAGAGGCGTGCTCAGTGCGGTTGTTGGAGTCGTGACGGATCATAGCATTATGGGTGTCCACGTGAGGCGACACCTCGCGAACGATTTCTGTAGAAGATGCAGGGACGAGTAGGAGGAACAGAGAGTTCTTCATCTACTGGGAACATGCCCAGCACTATGTCAAAGGAGAATGAGACATCTTGGCGCCTACTACATCGATGATCTGAGTGAATTGTCGAACATAGACGTCGGCAGTTTGAGCCGCTTCATTGTAAGCTCTTTGTGGTTCCATGACTAGGAGATCGTGAGCATGAACTTTGGCATCACAATGGGCCCCATAGGGCCTAAGTGCTACCATCCAATTCATTTGGGGGACGGCCACTTATACCTACCTACCTAAATGTCATTTAGAATGTTTGAGTTTATTATTTTTGCCATATACTGATAGATATAAAGCCAAACATTCTAGTATGATGGGAATTGTGTGTTTAACACGCACAGCTTGTATAAAAGCAGCTCTCAAAAATATATGTTGTCATATGACAACAGCATAGCATTCGAACATCTGATTCAAAACAATAGCAACAGCATGGAAAACAAATTACGATTTTAGTGATATAATTAGGACTGGAACAAAAAGTTGGTGGCTGGTAGCTAAATATGTAATGACCATAATAAGGCAGTCGGCAACGTATTGACCATTAGTGGCAATGTAATTTTGAATTATAATTTCATATTGAATTTCATATTGAATTTCAAATTTGTCACAAAAAGCTACAAATTTACATAGTTGTGTGTGTAAACATAGTTACCCTGTAGGAAATCAAACTAATTTTAAAGTAACTTCAAACTGGTTTTTTAATAAGCACATCTAGTGGATTAAGTGGCTTTTTTTCTTGTCGGCGACTCATTATTTTAACATGGGCATGTCATAGGCGGTAGTCAATTGGCCATCTCTGCATGACTTTTAAGTTAACTACAAATAACTTATTTTTCAACCAATTTGTAGTTAAATAAAATATAGTTAATTTAAATATTGGTTTATACTAAATTATTTAAAAACCACTTTTTTTAAATTCAATTTTAAACCGTTTTATTTATATTATATTATATATATACATATATTTATATTTAGAAATAATGCTTTTCAGCTCCTCGAGGGTGTTTATTGTAAAAACAGTCTTAATTGCCACATTGTTTTTGTCCTGTCGAACAGGGCTTTCGGTCGCTACTTTCTGGGTAGACACTGCTGTCATTATAGTCTCATTTTGAGTTTTAATTATCTCCTTGAGCTCCTTAATTTCGCCTTGAAATATAAATATTTATTAGAAAATCGTGGTATTTTGGTAGACAAAATATATTTTCATCTTACCTGTTATTTCTGAAAATTTCGCATTCATTTCAGAAAATTTGACATCAAATTGCTTCAAAACTTCATGTGAACATTTTCTTTACTGTGATCTGTTAAAATGCAATATAAGTAATAAGGCATATTTTTACGATTGTACAAGATACTTACCAGCAGTATTCAGATTGCGCTTCATAATTGCTAGTACAAGTATAGATTTGATAGTACTTTGTTTTACTTTAATTTTTATGTTTGCTTTTTTAATATTTATAATTTAATTATTAATTTTGATTGACATTTTATTTTATTACATTTTTTTATTTTGCTTTTATTTCATTCTTACGTTTGTTTCTATTCAATATGTTTGGTTGATATCTGTATGAGATTTAAACCAATTTGTAGTCATTTGCAAAATAGTTAATTTATAATTTGCGTTTTTATCAACCGACTATTTTATTTACTACAGGGTACCCACACACAAAACACATTCAAAACCGTAAATTATGTCAACGTTTTTACACACACACACAGGATTATAAAAGTATTTACAAATGGTTGTGTATGCATTACCAGTGAATGTAATAGCATTGACGCAACATGGCGGGTATATTTAGTTCGCGTATGTAGCTGTTGATTACAGTTTGCACTGCGTGTAATGCTGTAAAACATACACACAGTTACTACAAATATTTATAAAGCCTAGAACAGAGCATAGGAAAACTATAATAGTTAGATTGGAAATGTATTAATGTTTGGAAGAGGCAGCATTAAGCCAAGCCAAGGGGCGAAATTATAATGAAACAAATATTTCGACAAAAGTCAGTACAAAAAGGTTTTCTGACGTACGACAATGCCAAAAATGTTCTATAATGTGTGCCATTTTTACATTAAATTTTAATTATCAAATCGAAAATTATCTCCGATGATGTTGACGTCAGAATAGTCGCCAGAGCTTGAAGCATGCAATGTATTGTGTGATTTGTGTGTCGGCGGCTTTCGGTCGTATTTATTTGAGAACGTTACAGCCAATGAAACGTGGTACCGTGTCGTGATTACTCACGTTGACTGCCAACTATGAGATAACTCGTAGATTGCATTCCCTTGTAGGGTGCCAACTACGAGTTATCTCGTAGATTGCATTCCCTTGTAGGGTGCCAACTACGAGTTATCTCGTAGATTGCATTCCCTTGTAGGGTGCCAACTACGAGTTATCTCGTACACACTAAACCTGCCATTTTTGTGTATCTACGAATAAAACCGTATTATATCAGTGCTAGTATCGATAAATGGCTTCTAGAAAACAGAACTAAAAGTAAATTTTCTGAAAATTGCCGCGGCAGTCAACGTGTTAATGAAGCAATTGGACTTGGTTGCTGTTGAAACAAGATGATGCAACATAACACACTGTAGCATATATAATGAACCAATTGTAAAACGAGTTTGTTGAGCAATCAATCACTCTTTCTAGAGCTGTCTAATAGGCGCTAAAATCATACGATTATCTTCTGTGACAATACTTGCAACCTAGCGTGTATTGCGCGCATAAGTCTGTATCAATTCCAGTCTTGAAGGACAGCATTAGTTGGCATTGGTGAGATACCTCTAAAAGTGCTGAAAACGTAAACCAGAATTGAAGTTTATGAATGACCTTCCTAACACATAGCCGCAAGCTACAGCTTTATACCATTCCCTTTAATAAGTCAATGACAGGTGTGTCGCCGTAGTCTCGTAGATAGTGTGTTGGCTTATTAGACGTCTGGCCTCGGTTCAAACTCCAGGTCAGACATGTCCAACAAAATGAAATATGAACAAATATTCCTTCAGCGATTTCCTCTCAACAGATTTCTGGCAATAACTCTGAGAGTTAACAAAATTGCCATGAAAACTTTCTCAAAAAATCTGTCGTTTGGAGTGGACTTTAAGCTTTAGGTCCCACCATTTATGAATAAAATTAATGCACACAGTCGAAGTGTCTGATCCTTTTGACACAATCTTTAGTATAAGACAGGGATGCATACTATAGTAAGCTAATTTGTCTGGATTTATTATTATTGGTTTAACAAGAGTGTTTGTCTTCCTTGATCTTCCTTTTCGTTAGGGTGTGGTATGTAGGTCGTAATCCTGAATGAAGGGTTGTAATGACCAATTATGTGTATGTATGTGTGTATACCTTTCCAAACATCCGTCCCCACTTGAGAATGGACCAGCCCCAATAATGTTGTCTGCTTGTTTATATGATCGGCAACGCAGCAGAGGAAGTCCTCATTTTGCCTACTTAACCGATTTAGCTTCATCAGACAGTACCATATTATCTTCGATTATACCTCTTAGGAGCCAAGTACTCGAATGACGGCCTGACTGCCAGAGGGCTTTGCTATGTCCTGCCCCCCTTTTCAAGTTGAAGTGAGCACATCTAACGATGATTTGACGTCAGCTAACCTTTTCCATTTTTTTCTGAGTATTTCACACTCCGACCAAAACCTCTCGCATCTGTATACCACTAAATAGTCCATCTTTTAAGAGAGTATGTATATTTCGGATTATTCCACTTGTTTTGTTACTAAGTCTCGATGTGAAGCACTTTCTAAAAACACCAGGGGACATCCAGGGGACAGCTGAAGTATAGTTTAATTTGTTCTTTTTGAAAACATACCTCTGTAACAGGCAGTTTTTGCACTTTAGCTGGTGCAATTACAAACGACTATCTGAACATAAATTAAAGGACGCGCTGTAAGTAATGTAAGTAATGTAATGTAATGTAATGTAAGTTTTTAAAACCTACCATTGACGATAAAGTCCAGGACAAAATTTGGATACTTAAATACACTGACATAATTTCAACTTCTAAGCCCAGCATAGCACTGCTCTTAAGAATTCTAACAGTTGGCAGATTATTGCGCAAATTCATAAAGATATTGTTGCAAAAAACAACGAAAAGAATTTGATAAAACCTCTTTTTAAGCAAGTTAACATGATTTTATTTGTGCTCCTATGTTACAGATAATGTTGAAATCTCTTCTTTGAGCACCTGTACTCCCCACAAGAGCGTTGCAACTGTTTTATCATGCAACAGACAGCCACCATTTCAGATACCTTTCCTATTCAATAACGAAAATCTCTCAAATTTTATATCCATTCCTGTTAGTTTAGTACTATTGCTGTTGCATGATTCATAAGAAATCCGTAGAGCTGTGAATGCATTCAAAGATTTTTATTTTGTGATTTTTAATGAAAAATTTTCTTCTGCTCGAATAAAATGTTTTTCGCCTTTTCTATTTTGCTTTCTGATTTCGAATAAGCATTGAAATGACAAAATCGTTTTAAATGGTGGTCATGTGGGAGACATAAAACGATTAAAATAAAATCTAAAAACAAATGGCACTTAAACTGTCCCACATTTTCCATACGTTTTATATTTATATCACGTTATACAGCTTGTTTCGAAATTCTCATAAAAATTTATTGATTAAATGACTGCATGTTTTCTTTAAGAGATAAAAGGCTCATGGCAAAAAATTTCTTAAGAATTTTTATACAGAGTCGTCCGATAAGGACTACCGGACTTCGATATTTCATCATGGTCACCTTGTTGATGCTACATCTGTCAAATTAGTTGTCAATTACACAGCGAGTTTTTCCAAATCACCATGAATAGGTGTAGCATTTATTGACGAGTGTAAATAACAAAATTGTTTTATTAGAATGAGCATTGGCAACATATCTTCGAAGAATCATCTTCCATGATGACGGATATACCTTTTAACAACACATTTCGCTATGTCCACAATAGTCCTACCGAGAATGCTATTCGCAATGTGATGGATAAATTCAAGTCCATTAATTCACTTAACAATCGACCAACATTACTGCTGTCTGTGAACATGGCCTTTCTCAATCTACAACTTGATGAATTTTACGTGGTGACTTGAGACTGCAACCGTACTTAAGTCAACTGACCCAGGAACTGAAAGTAAAGGACAACAGACAATGACGATGTATGGGCCCTGAAGCTGTTGGCAACTGACCTTAATTTTCATTGAAAAATCATCTACAGCGATAAGGCCTTCTTCTAGATGAGTGGACAAACAAAATTGTCAGATTTACAATGATACGAATCGACATAAGATTCAAGACTGCTGAAAATATTTCAAAAATGCCACAATTTGCTGAAAACATTTCAAAAATGCCACAGTTTTGGTGTGGAGGTTGGACTAGCGGCCCATCGAACTATGTATATGTATTTCTCTGAGAACAACGTTGGCCAAGACGTTACTGTCAACGGCGAGCAATATAGTCGATGATTACCATCTCCGTCTGGCCTGAATCGAATGATATTGACACCAACGGCATGTGGTTGCAACAGAATGTTGTTACTTACTACTTACATAGTTCGTTGCAGATTAGACATTCTACAAGAATTACTAAATATCATGTGAATTAGGCTGTTAAGCTTTTTCTTGCCTTAAGACATAGCGGTCCTGTAACAATTAATTCTTATTGCATTGGAAATTTCCCTTAGCTTTTAAACAGTCACAATTTGTTTGTTGTGGAACATTTAGCATTTCTGCCATTTGTTTCTGATTCAAACTGTCATCTGCATCCAATGTTGTTCCAATACAGGCTCTTCAAACTTTTTTTGATAGTCTTCAACGTACTTCAGTTCTCCCATCATAATCGATAGACGCCTGATCACCATATATATCTCGACATGTATTCGCTGTGACTCTCCAGCACTTATCGTCAAATGGAAACAAATAATTAATGACGTCCGCTAATCATCATTTTCTTGGTGTAAAAATCGTTGTCTTTAACACTATGAAAAAATATGATTGTTTACGTTGCGATTTTGTTTGATAGATGTCATCACCAACAATAAAAATTGATGCTGAATTGCAATAAGCGCTCCCTTTGGAGACATATGCACCCGATGCCTTTATGCAGACCCGGAAAATAAAGTTATGTACTTCCTCTACATTCATTTGATAGAACCTATACAGATAAGTGGTTTAATGATAAAATCACATGCATACATACATAATCAACCAACCAACCCTTCGGTCAGGATTGCTATCTAGCTTCTCACGCTACTTGTATTGTGTGTGTTAACTTTATACGTGAGTGCTGAGACCTACAGTTTAAAGTTGACCCGAACGACAGATTTTTGAGAAACTTTTCATGGCAATTTCATTTACTCTCAGAGTTTTTGCCAGACTTAATAATAAAATCATAAGAATTAATTTTTAAATGCATTTGAACATTTTAAAGGCAATTATTTCAATATCTCTCAACTTTAAATGTACATACAAACATACATAGTATATCGTCCAACTTGAAGTATTGTGCTTTCGTTTAGCTTTCTAAAAGAGAATGGCATTTGGCCAATTACTGCACCTTAAGCTGGAATTGAAAGAACAACAAATGTATGGAAAAAACATATAAAGCAGGAAGCCTCATGCAGTTTTTGAATCTTTGTTGTCATTTTTCTGTATTCATTACACTCTGTCATGCAATACATCTTCTGAACGAGTATGCGTCTCTAGTACTTCTCTTTCTATTATTTGATGGAAAAAAATATTTTTTTTCTCGCCAGTTCAAGTGGCTGTATGCACAGAAACATCGTTTTTTAACAATGCAAAAATTTCAAGATAATGTCAGACACTTGAAAGACTTTTTGCATATAGAACTGCCTTTGCAAGAGCTTATATGAGTGACATATTCATAACAATGATGTTTGAAAGAATTTTTTTTGAAGTTCTGTGCAGGAATTTAATGCAATGAAATTGAATTTGCATCGAATTTTTAATACACCCTCCTTCAAAACAGTATTTACCTTTAATGGCACAAAACTGAAAGTCACACTTTTTAAAAACGTTTAAAATATGAGCTCGTAGATTGCAAATAAAAATAAAAATATTTTCGTCTTTAGTTTTGTATAAATTCTTTATTGTTTGCACAATTCTGCATGCTACTGTTCACAGCTTGATGTAAGCTACAACAATTGCTTTGTTTGTTATTCCTCTTTAGACGCTTTTGCGTAAACAATAACAAATGCTCGACAAATTTTTACTAACTCGTTGCCTGCTTGCCATGCCTTTTATATGGCAACGTAATCAGTCTGATGAATGCTCTCTATAAATGTAAACAAGTTGTACACATGTTGTTTACATTTATTCTTGCGGTGTTTGTTGTTGCATTTTTGTTTACTTGTTTAAAACTTTTTTGCTGTTGTTTGTTGGTATATTTTTGTTAACTTTTTTGTCGATTTTGTTTTGTAACTTTTGTTTACAATTTTAATGTTGAACGATGTAAAAACAAAACACCATTAAAGCACAACATAAAACACCGTTCGTAACAATATTATAGAAAACTTTTAAAATGTCATATGTAACAAACAGAATTTTGTGACTATTTTATTCAATTTCACCTTAACGAACTTTAATCCATTTAATGTGCCTGAGGTGGTTTCGTTTTCGTACATAGTTACTAGACTTTTGCTACTGCTGATATTTGATACTGATATATGTCGATGATAACTATCAGTATTTTCCCCTGATAGGACATCGTGTTCAGCTCAAAATTTACTTCTGTATATGACGATAAATGAAGCATTATAATGCAATTCTCACATATACCTGGCATGGCTAATGTTTTAAAATAATTTGATATTTTGCTGTGTCGGGACAATGACGCACAACGAAACAATTAAAACTATAGATGTAATAATGAAAGTGTGAGACTTCAGACAAGCTTTCAAAGGAAGATTGGATGAAAACATTAAGCTTTACGTCTGACATAACTCGCGTGGAATTAAAAAATTATACATCATCAAAATTATACAAGATCCACCCGCTTAACAGTTATTTAGATTTTTGAAATTTTCGGTTCGGGACCAGATACCAGCAATGAGTATTCAAAAATATGAGTAGAATCAAATCATACTCATAATTTCTGATACTTATTCGCATTCATACGTTTTGTGTGTTATACTCGTACTACTCATATTCAAAGTTTTAAGTACTCATCGTACTCATACTTAACAATACGTATGATGTTGTTGATTTCGACTCTCCATGACTCAGCCTATATACGAATCACAAAATAAGTATTCTTCGCGTACGAACACTACAATACTCACTAGAAGGTTGTGGGTTTGCTTTACTTGCTGTGTTTGTCGTTTTTCTTTCTTGGTAAATGCAACAACAACTAAGACTGTAAATTTCGATGAATGAATGATTCGAGTCACTCTAAAGTTATGAATCTCACTGAGTAGGCATATGAATCAAACATATGTCAAATGCTATGAGTTCGTTGTCAACATTGTACTCATGCTCATTGTACTCATACTTATAAATCAACGTTGTAGTGAGTACGAATGAATCAGAGTAGTTAGATTTCAATACTCTTGACTCACTTATATTCAAAATTGCATGAGTGCTTTTGAGTAGCGAAAAACGATTCCCGGTTTGTAACATGTGGGTTGTTAAGGGGTTAAGTTATACAGTTTCAGTATAGTATCTGTTTGTGTGAACAGAATTGAATGAGCATATCGCATTAATGCTGTTGTTAAACCATTTTATCCAATTTAGCTACACAAAAACTATTATAATGATTCAAAATATTTTTTTTCCATTCAAACGATGATATGGCAATAAGAAATGAAAGAAAATTCAGAAAATTAATTGTGTGAACTCTATTTGATTACAATCATTTGTATAATATTGTTCGCAAATTACAGTTTTTATCCCCAACTCTTTCTTCGCATGGAATAATAAAAGAAATTTGTGTGTTTAGAAATGAGAAAAGAGAACTCTTGGTATTAAAGCACAATAAAATACACACAAATTAAGAAAAAATATTTCTTTTATTTAAATTTCCTGTCTTTTAATTTAAGTTGATTAATATATTAAGGTTTGAATTCGGAAAAAAAATAATAAAATCAGTTTTTTTCAACACTTTTTAAGGGGTTACCACATTGGAATATTTAAAAACCAACAATCGACGCTGTGGTACGTCATTTTGTTCTTGCATTTGTATGATTCCATGCCAAGATCCAGATAAATAAGCAGTCTCTTAATGATTGTACGAATTAATTAATTATGAATTACTTATATTCAAATTAGCACAACAATGAACTCGATGAAATAATTTAATTAACACAGACTGCTGAAATTTATTACTCACTGAGCATCAAATTTAAATTATGGCTACTCATTATCCTTTGTTACAGAAATATGTGGTTTAACCTACACTATCATATATTCATATGCACTTTAATGTCAATTAATAATTCATTTAACGTGAGGTCAACTAAACTCCTTAATATTTAATACTTTACATTACATACATATATACAAACTTTTATTTTCAACCAGTCATGAACACATCACAATATATTCGATTATCAATTATGTCTTGCGGTTATGTATTGTAAATTCTGGCGTAAATACTTGGCAGGTTAAACAAAACACTTTCAATTGTAGACAGTTTGTACTATGGTTTGAGTGACATAAGTGGGTCAAACAACGACTGGTTTTAATCAAATACTGCAATAGTGAAATTACCGTAATTGGTTATAATAAGGAGTGATTTTTTAAGAGCTATAGGAAATTAAAAAAAAAACACATAAAATTCAGAAATATGCATGAAATCTTTATTTGAATCGATAGTACGGTCCATATAGTTTAATGTTTGAAGATTATTTCATGCAAATGTTGACAGCGACTGCGCCTCAAATGGTCCATCCACTTAGTCCAATTTTAGCATACTCTTTCGAACATTTCGGCCGGTATTGCGGGCTTGTCTGTATAGACATGAGCATTAACATAGCCCCACAAAAAATAGTCTAAAGGCGTTAAATCTCACGATCTAGGCGGCCAATTGACCTGTCCCGAACGTGAAATAAAATGTTCACCGAACTCGCCTCTCAATAAGTCCATTGTTACGCGTGCTGTGTGGCATGTGGCACCGTCTTGTTGAAACCACATGTCATGCAAGACAAGCTCTTGCATTTTGGGAAAAAAAAAGTTGGATATCATCTCACGGTAGTGCTCACCATTCACAGTTACGTTACGATTCACAGCATCTTTGAAGAAGTACGGTCCAATGATGCCACCAGCCCATAAACCGCACCAAACTGTTAATTTTTCTGGATGCTTTGGTAGCTTTTGCAATGCTTCTGGCTGATCTTCACTCCAAAATCGACAATTCTGCTTATTTACGTATCTATTGAGCCAAAAATGAGCTTAGTCGCTGAACACAATTTTTCGATAAAGAAGTGGATCTTCGGCCAAATTTCCAAGAGCCCATTTTGATAATAAAATTTAATGATTTGCAAACGTTGTTCATTTGTAAGACGATTCATGGTTAAATTATAAACCAAACTGAAGATGTTTGACAGTGAAACAAAACACGAAACGTGCGTGAGCTGTTTAAACCAGTGTTGCCAAAAAGATAATAGCTAAAAAATCACCCGATATTAAAAAGACTTTAAGCAAAAATCTTTTGAAATATTATGTGTGTTTGGACATATGAATTGCATGTGTTGTGTATATTTTATGTCAAACTTTAAAATGTTTTTCTTTGCTACTTTGGAGCTATCATGTATGCGAACTATTTCTTTGTATTTATTTCATTTCTTACTTCAATTATTTTTATACTTGAGAAGCTTGGCCGTAATCCTGACTGAAGTGTTGTAATGGCCAATTATGTATGTATGTATGTACTTCAGTTATTTCTCCCCTTTTTTAATTCATCTCCTTTTTACCCATCCCCTCTATTATCGTCTCAGTTAATGGACGTTTTTGTACAATGTGTCGATCAACTGAACCTCCGGGTACTGTACTTGTCAAATAAACGTCATCTAACCTAACCTACTTCAATTATTTGAATAGAATAATTCCTGTACAGCGAAGTCACAGTTAATTAAAAATTATTGTAGAGCAAAGAATATTTTTGCATATTTACATCAAAAGTAATTTTAAGCTTTTGAGACACTGGGTGTACATACTGTCATGTAAAGATTAATAGGGACACCAGAGTAACACTTAGAGGTTTGATCAAAAAGTAGGTAAAATAATAAAATTCATTCATACATTACATGTAGCTTATCAGTCATGATTACTAACTAGCTTCACATACCACTTGTGTTGTGTATCGTAATTTTTTATATGTGTGGTGTCACCTAAAGTTTAAAGTCGACTCCGAATAACAGAATGTTAAGAAACTCTTTAATGGCAATTTTATTTACTCTCAGTTACCGAAGAAATTTTTCTTCAGACTTTGTTTTGTTCGAGACATCTGACTTGGCCTCAAGTCTAATACGCCGACGGCGACTTTATTTATTTATTTATTTTAATCGAAATAAAATTAACTAAAGTATTATTTAAATATCACGATTGCTAGTCAGTTTAATTTAAACTAATTACTGTTTACAAAGCTTTTAAACGCAACGACAATGGCATTTAAAAAACTTATTTTCCAGTCAGAGCTCAGCAATGAGTATTCAAAAAGATGAGTAGATTCGAATCATACTCATAATTTATGATACTTATATGCATTTATACTTAGTTTAGTAATATACTCATACTACTCATATTCAAAGTTTTAAGTATTCATCGTATTCATACTTAATAATACGCATAATGTTGTTTATTTTGACTCTCCTTTATTCAACATTTAAAAGAATCACAAAATAAGTATGATTCACGTACGAACACTATAATAGAAGGTTGTGTGTTTGCCTCCCTTGCATTTTTGAGTATTATAAGTATTTTTCTAAATTTATGAGTCTGAATCGCCTACTCATTCAACCAATTAATCAAACATATTTCGAATGTTATGAGTTCGATGTTAACGGAGTACTCATACTCATACTCCTTGCAACCCGTACTTATAAACCAATGTTTTAGTGAGTACGAATGAATCGGAGTAGTTGAATTTCAGTACTGTTAACACACTCATACTCAAAATTTCATGAGTACTTACGAGTAGCGAAAAAACTATTCCTTGCTGACCTCTGGTTCCAGTATATAAATTTAAATTTAGGTATAAAAATATTACTGGGATAAACATACATTTACACTTATCACGTTTATATCCCTTATAAATTACTTTTCCCATAATGGAGTATGTATATGGTATTCCCTGTTGGTATTCCCTGTTGCATTCCGATACTAATGATAGATGTCATTATGTGAATTCGATATCAGATATCAGATAACATTTTCTAATATCCGAGTCCGCCATAAACGCTAAAGTTTTCAAGCTATCGAGTACTATCTTATACTCGACTAAACGATGGTGTACGACGATTGTGATCTTATCAGATCCGAAGCCGCGCTAATAAAGGGCTATAAGTGCCTTAGAGGGCGCTTTTAAGACAACAACATATGCAAATAATAAAATTGTTTTATCATACTGGCAATTGGCTACCCATCTAAATTTCAACAAACAATCATCTTCAGTTATGAGGCCTCTCTCTGGATGTACAACAAAAAACCAAATTGTCAAATATTAGACGACACCAATCCACATGAGACATTAGAGTGTCCAATGCAACCCGAAAAAGCCACTCTTTGGCGTAGATTTTGGACTGGCGACGTCATCGGTTAATATTTCCTTGAGAACGTTGTTAGACAATCCCTCAATGTCAATGGTGAGCACTGTAAGTCGATAATTACCAACTTCTTTTGGACTGAGTTTGACAATCTAGACTCCAACGATACCAACGACTTGCAATAGAACGACCCTACAGGCCATGCAGATCATGCAACATTGGATATTATATACGAGCGACTTGAGGACATGCTTATCTCACGTGGAAATGCGAACACAGCCAACATAACCCATGTCATCGATCAAATTCAGCTAGAATTATGTACCAGATTCGTGGAAAATTGTAGATTTCGGAAGCGCTCCACCCAAAAATCTTGAGGATGAGGATAATGCCTAAGTAGAGCTTTTAAACGAGGAAACAATTTCGATGATATCTTACACACATAGTACGTGTTTTATTTAAATTTGATGGTTGGAAGCACTTAGTGAAAGACCCGACGGGACGAAAAAGATTTATGCGCAAGTGGTTGGCGCATATAATGGAATCAGTCCTTTCCATGAGGAAATGCTTTCATTTAGCCATTATCTGGAACATGTATCCTTTCACCTCGTTACCATAAACAACCATAAAGAACTCAATAGGCGGGCCTTTAGTGCTAGACATTGTGTTACTTTTAAGTTATCATGCCGATATTAATCAGAATATCTACCACGTCATAATTGATTTCGGTACTACAAGATATTCCCTAATGGCGGTATTCCTATTGTCATTGTTATGAAGAAGCATAGTGAAGTATTAGCGTTATTAGCAGAGCTTCGTTGCGAATCTGTAACCAGATTATCGTCGTCATCCTTAAAGGGAAAAGTTTCAGGTTTTTATTACAAAAAGATTCTTAGTTGTGTGGACACATTAATTCCGTCCATCCAGAAAAGGACCACGTAGAGGCTGTATGCGGATTAAATCGATTTATTTTCGAAATTTTCTAACGACGATTCTTGTGAAAATTTCATTTTTCTATTAAATGCACTGCTACTGTAGTATTTAATTATAATATTTAAAATACAAACTCCACCTGTCACATGCTTATATTTGTAAACATTACATTGAAACACAAATAATGAACCAGATGTACTACAAAGTAATTACAGTTGTAAAACTTTTGATATTTTGCGACAACTTATGTTGGCCTTCCACATGTCGTAAATATAAAAGAAGCAAAGAACAAAATACAAATCTCACCACAGATTATTACCAATATATATGTCTTGAAATTGTATTACAGATGTGTGGTCACATCTTCAAACACAAATTGGCATACAATGCTATAATTTTTTTTTATTTTTAACCGTAACTATAAGATTGACATAGCAGACCACTGTAGTGGAAACTTAATTAAAAGAAGTTTTATTTTGTTATAAGTGCGGCTCGATACGCACTAATTGAGTTTTATTTTATGATTGACATCTTAAGGGAAAATATCCCTTCTTTTATACTAATTATTGGCTGATTCAGCATTTCCAAATCAGTCCCTTAATTCTAATACATTTCAATATGTACTTAATGCTATTATATAGGTTTGTACTTATGTTCTACAATATTACATTTGTTTGTGTGTATAATTATTACTTAATGCTATTATATCGGTTTGTACTTATGTTCTATAATGTTACATTAGTTTGTGTGTATTTATTACGGCACAAGTGGGAGCAATATGACACGCGCCTATTGTTGCTATACAACAGTCATAATTCGCACGGTAAAGTGTGAAGAGAGTCACACACGATCACAAGAACCGTAATACAACAACAACATACATTGTCCACACAATACGAAAACCAATGCGCCAGCGAACCGTCAATGAAATATCAAATGATCATCGCATGTGCGCCTTACTATAGCGCTGTAGCGACGGTCAGCAACATTGTGTCAAGTGGCCGCCGCTCATATGCAATTGGATATTCTTTTGCTCGTGTACATTGTGTGAAAATAAAACATGAAATGTTGTGTTAGTACTGACGACTGTATAATCATGCTACACCACAAGCCTATAGGGTGGCTTATTTAAAAGTTTAAATTTAAAAATGCAATACAACAAGAAGGGTTTGAAATTTTGCCAAATTTATTCTTTTGTTGTGAAGATGTGGAAGATATAGGCTATGAAGATTCAGGCTATGATGTAGTACCCACAAGAATATAGCCTCGAATTGTGGTTTTTGTATTTATTTTTTAATTGGGACATATCAAAAAATTCAAATTTTTAAAAATCTCTTAGAATTGCCATAACATAGCATGGAAATAATTAATTCAAAATTAATGGGGTATACTTTCTATTTAATTGAATTTTAAATATATTACTCATACGCACCATATTACATGTACAAGGATATTTATTCTGAAAAGTATGCAATAATTTGATATTGTCATATATTTATGAAACTAATGGAATTAAATATCACTCATACGTCACATATGTTCTGGGTATTATGAATTTAACATATTAACCGTAAATTGAGCCTTAAAATAACTTCATAATTCTAGCTTATCACTTTTGATACATATGTACTTGTATTTCATAGAATTTTGCAAATTATTCATAGATTTTTTTAAAAAATTTAAATATGTTTATTTATTTTAATTCATTTTAATAAAACTATTTTACATTATTACATTTTGTTATCACTTTTATGAAATTTACGGCAATATTTTTGACATGCAGTACATTGCAGCAAAAAATGCAAGTCTTACTGACTTACTTAATTGGATATTAACATCCCGATTAACGGATTTCGACCTGCCTTAACACATCCTTCCAGCGGCCTTTGCTTCTTGCGCCCCTACGCCAGTTGGTCACACTAATCGATGACAGCGCTTCCTCGATCTGACCCTTCCAACGCAAACAAGCTTTTCCTCTTCGCAGACTCCCGCAGACGCCTGCATTAAATACCGGCATCGCCTGAGCATCTTCCTCCATTCCAGCGACATTGCCAAGTCGCATAATGTTAATCTCCACAACCGACAAAAAAAATGTATGTTATCGACCAAGAAATGCAAATCATCGACCAAGAAAAATGCAAGTCATCGACCAAGAAATGCAAGTCATTGATCAAGAAATGCAAGTCATTGATCAAGAAATGCCAGTCATCGTCCAAGAAAACTGCAATCATCGACCAAGAAAATTGCAAGTCAGCGACCAAGAAAAATGCAAGTCAGCGACCAAGAAAAATGCAAGTCATCGACCAAGAAATGCAAGTCATCGACCAAGAAAAATGCAAGTCATCGGCCAAGAAATGCATGTCATTGATCAAGAAATGCAAGTCATTGATCAAGAAATGCAAGTCATCGACCAAGAAAAATGCAAGTCATTGACCAAGAAATGCAAATCATCGACCAAGAAAAATGCAAGTCATCGACCAAGAAATGCAAGTCATTGATCAAGGAATGCAAGTCATCGTCCAAGAAAAATGCAAGTCATTGACCAAGAAATGCCAGTCATCGTCTAAGAAAAATGCAAGTCATCGACCAAGATATGCAAATCATCGACCAAGAAAAATGCAAATCATCGTCCAAGCAAAATGCAAGTCATTGGCCAGGAAATGCAAGTTATCGTCCAAGAAAAGTGCAAGTCATCGACCAAGAAAAATGCAAATCATTGACCAAGAAATGCCATTCATCGACCAAGAAAAATGCAAGTCATCGACCAAGAAACGCATGTCATCGAGCAAGAAAAATGCAAGTCATCGACCTAGAAATGCAAGTCATTGTCCAAGGAAAATGCAAGTCATCGACCTAAAAACTACAAATCATCAACAAGAAAAAAAGTGCAAGTAATCAACCAAAAAAATACAACTTGCGAAAAATACGAAATTTTGTTGTATGTGTACATATAAATGCATATGGACTCAATGAGAATTATTAAAATTTTTAAGTTCATTTAAATAAAATTTAATATTTCTCCGTATTTACATAGATTTTTTCATATATCCGATTCCACGTAACGCACGACCATAAAGATACCTGTCTTTAAATCCTGCAGACTATGGCTACCCAGCCCACTGTGTCCGTTTCACCACTAGGTCCATTTTTTATACGATTTTGCCTTTGTTGCTTATTTGAAGACATCAATTAGCTTCGACGGCTATATCTCAGGTCCTAAATGAAGCTCATTCGTAAGGAAATCTGTTTTGGAAGTCTTAAGACTATGGCTATCCAGCCCACTAGGTCCATTTGTCCCACTAGGTCCATTTTTTATTCGATTTTTCCTTTACTGCTCATTTGAAGGCATTAATTAGCTTAGACGCCTATATCTCCTGTTCCAAGTAACACACGACCATAAAGAAACCTTTTTGTAATCAGTGAGACTATGCCTATCCAGCTCACTTGATCCAATTCCCACACTAGGCCCATTTCTTATTAAATTCTGCCTTTGTTGCTTTTTTAAAGATATAAATTAACTTCGTCGCGTACATCTCCGATCCTAAATAAAGCTCGTTCGGAAGAAAATCTCTTTTGGAAGCCTTAAGACAATGGCTATCCAGCCCACTAGGTCCATATGCCCCACTACGTAAATTTCTTATCCGATTAAATAAATACTTTTATTTATTTTAATTCATTTTAATAAAACTATCTTCAATTAATACATTTTATTATCACATTTATGAAATTGAAGGCAAAATGCAGTATGATATTTTACGTAAAAATCAAACACTTCATGTCATCTTAGTTTTATTTTTTTCTAAATGGTAACAATTTGACACCTAGCACCCTTGCTTTGTGGCGATTTATAAGTTTCCAATTGTTTAGACGGGGCAGCATTGTTGTCAACGTCATGTGAGGTAAAACGGTTTTCCGTTGCAATAGAACATCGATTATGTCAATAACAATGTTCTCTCTTTGATTTCTCTCTGCCTTGCTGGAATTTCCCCAAATATGGCTGTAAGTAGTTGCTACGCATTTGGCATGTACTTGAATCTAAAACTGCCAACTCGATTTCGATGGACCGCGAAATTTATAACAATCATAAAATTCATTTAGTTACTAATCTACAGCGACAAAATTATTGGGATTATTAAAAGCTGAAAGACTTTAAGCTCAGTAGTAGGTGTAAATTTATCATCACACAGCGAATAATTCTGTTATCTCATATGTATATATTTCACCGAAATACTATCATCTGTAATATCTATGAAATAAAACATGGAACGAAACACTTTTTTTAAAGTTTGTCTGTCACGGAAGATAAATATGAGAAGAGCAGTAAGAAAGACTCCACAACCTTTCAAGAAAAAGCTGCTAGCAATCTATGCGTAAATTGGTAATTTTTTTTCTCTTTGCAAACTGTTAAAGGTTATGTCGCAGCTTGTTGGCTGCCAATTGACATTCTGCTAATTAACATACATACATACATAATTGGCCATTACAACCCTTCAGTCAGGATTACGGCTTAGCTCCTCAACACCACTCATGTTGTATGCGTTAATTTTATACATGAGTGGCGGGACCTACAGTTTAAAGTCGACTCCGACCGACAGATTTTTTGAGAAGCTTTTCATTGCAATTTTTACTCTCAGAGTTTTTGCCAGAAATCTGCTGAGAGGAAGTCGCCGAAGAAATATTTTCATATTTTCGTTTTGATGTCTGACCTGGGATTCGAACTCGGGCCTTTCGTCTAATAAGCCAACACACTACCACGGCGACTTCTGCTAATTAAACCACCATCAAATGTTTGACGCAATAAATCGACATCGACCGATAGATGGCCAACTCTATATAATAATATAATACGTAAGCGATGATTAACTATTTCTGTTGACGTGAATAGGTGCGAATGGAGTCCACAAATGCACACAAAATTTTAAAATATTGTTTAAATGTTTGTGCTTTAAATTTTGTGTTTTTATTTATTCAATTTAATGTAAGCCTTTAATAATTGCGATATTTCTCGGTATCCCAAATCCATCACACACTTTTGTCTCCTGTACAGTATTGAAATCTTTTTCGCTCAAGCTTTTCTTATATAATTTTGTTCTTACTTACGTGTACTTTCATTTTTTGCAAAATCTTTCTTTGAAGGGAAAACTTTTACCACAAAAATTTGCATTTCAATGCATATGATTCAATACCTTTGCCATCCAAAATCGAAGAATATGAAGGTGAGAAAAAATGTACACTTCTGGTGTGTGTTATTTTTTGCAAACTGTGTTGTCTTTCTACTATCATGTGTTTGTTTATTCAATGTATGGCATTGCTAGCAATATCTACGGTTGCAATTTACTTATGGGAGTGGGAAAGTTTATGTCTTACAGACTGCCATCGTCAGCTCTAATTACAATCCAATATAGCAGTTATTGAAGTGGAAGCAATAGCAGTGGTATCACAAGCAAGCAAACGACTTGCAGCATTTTTCTTGCAATCTGTTATACTGCTCGTCGTTTCCGATTTTCAGAAAATATTCTCAAATATCTTATTGAAAATTATATAAATCTTACTTACCATTGTCTTTGACTCCATCTGAAATTTTAGTCAAGGAAAACTTTTAAGAGAATTGTTAAAATAAAATGACATTCAGTTATGACCACACAAAATGAAAAAGATATCATGAATTGTTGTTTAACAATAAGACAAACTTTTTTTTTAAATTTTCCTATCAGGTCTTTATTACTAATTATTTGCTTGCTTTGACGATATTTGTTGTAATTACGATTCAAATAATGTATTAACAGGGCTCTTTAGCAGTATTACATTGATTGTATTAAAATTTTACTGATGAAAATAAATCCAAACTAATACTATTGATTACACAGTGCAACAGTTAAAAGACACCCTGACAAACTGAACTTTCCCCATAAAATTTTTCTTAATGACAAGAAGTCATTAAACCAACAGCAAATCTCTCTGCTATGCAATGCATTACTACATTATTATTACTATTCATGTAGGCGTATGATTGTAGATTTAAATAGAGGCATGTTGGCGTACATATAGTCATTAACTGGTGTTAGCAGTACACACAATGAGTGTGATGAAACTAAAACTGCAACACCAAAAAGGCAGTGGTAGTGTATTTGTAATAATTATTATAAAACTACCAAACCATACAATTACAATAAAACAAAGGCTTAAGTAAGTTGCCCACGTAGTTTCAGAAGATGTTGAAGAGTATGAAATCATAAACATTTGACGTGGCTAGAATCGTTAAACAAATTGGGAGAAAAATGTAACTTAAATTGCATCGATCTTTTATTAAAATAATTGCTTTCTATTGCTAAATTCTCGAAACGTATCAATTATTTCCACTGCTAAATTTTTAAGTTAAGGTATTCTCTTTAAGAGCACAGTTTTTAAATAGGGACAAATTTTTTTTGTGAAATGTCAATCCCAAAATTGACAAGCTGTAACATATAAGCCGTTCAGTGACAAAGTGAATAATTCCACTTTTTCAAAAAATCTTAATTTTCAGTCTCAAAGCACTTGGGATAGTCATAACTTTTTATATTTATTATAAATTTCCTGATAAGTAAAAATTAACACCATTAAACGACAACATTTTTTTGGACCATTGAATAATAAGTAAATTATTTAAGAAGACATTTTGATTAACTACATGCTCTTATGTAAAACGTTTCAATTATGCAATTCAAATGCACCACTTGCAAATAAAAATTCAACCTGCACACGGTGAGGGAATTAAGACGGCAAAAATGGAAAAGGAAACCCACTTAAAAGAGGCACAACCGGCTCGCAGTCAAAGGGCTCAAATCGAATGGCAGCATGAGAAAAATTTCTTTCTACTTTCTTTCTACTAAGAAAAAGCTTTAGCCTTTAATAACTGACCATATCTGTAGCTTATTATAATCGAAATTTATATGTTTATAATTTCGGATGTCACAGCTATTTATCTAATGACTAAAATTTTGCCATTATTGAGTCACTTACAAAAAAAAATTCTAAACATTTATTCACCATATGATTGGTATAATATAATCAAAACGTGCAAAAAGAAAGCACCATTTAATCTAATCTAAATGACCCACCAAGATTTTTTGTCAAAGAAGCCTTTAGAAAACTCAATCATTAACAGAAAAGCAACCGTTACAGGATTTCCAGTAAATTGGCTTTAAATACGCTGCATAAAGTTAGAGAGTTAAAAACCCCATCTCATACAATTCAAATATTACTATAATGAATATTTAGAATTTAACGTAGTTAACATAAGGAAATTTGTAGCAGGTAGGACAGAAAGTATGAAAAATATAGATCAGCCTTATCCATATCCTAAAGGCAAAACTGTGACAAGGGAAAAAATGGGAGAGACATGATGGATCTGCTTAAATTCATTCCTCCTGTTATCCATAATTACTTTAAAAACTTGAGAAAAGAAATCAAAATGACGAGTCGTTACATACATCTATCCTTTTTCGATGACGCTTATATCCATCTGAATTGCTTGAGGAATAAACGAAATGTTAAATTTTTGGCCCAGAAAATGTTTGCCAACTGCGTATTGGGCTTTTATTCTTGCAGATGAGACTTTGAACAACGTTCGTTACAGTAAGATGAACGGAGTACTTGCGGCTTCAACTGAATGGATTTGTACGACATGTGGTTTCAGCAAGAGGGCGTTAGCTCTTTCTAGATTATCCAAATTATCCTAATATCAAGTGGAAATCGAAAAAAACTAAATCCTCGATAGTAGTAAAGAAGTTTTGTCTTTCGGTTACAACATTATCTTGTACGTACATGCATATGTACATAATTGATCTTCAGTCAGAACTATGACCTAGCTTCTCAAACCACTTAGTATGTTGAGTACGTTAATTTTATCCATGAGTAGCGAAACGTATAGTTTAAAATCGACTCTGAACGTCAGCTTTTCAGGAAAAATTTCATAGCAATTTAATTTATTCTCCGATTTTTTTCCAGAAATCTGCTGAGAGAAATATGTTCGATTTAATCAACCCACATGATGTTGCATAAGAATGTAACATCAGGCGAAAATGCTGGAAAAAAACTACTGCTCATAATTAAGTCATAAATGATAAGGCCGACTCGCATAATGACTTTTTGTTTACATTGGTGCACGGGCAATAATAAAAACATTTTTGAGTTTTTTCCCATACGGCAAAGCATGAGAATATATTGTTTTCTTTACCAAATTCATCAAATATCATGAAAATATAGTAACATTTGAAGACGAATTTAATTTGTTCTGGCTGATAATGTAAGAAAACTTTATCTGATGAGCGAATTCCTCTACGCTTTTTTACTGTCAATATATCGGGTTATCCATTTCGTGGTTTCAAAAGTAAACGTAAATAAAACACATATAAAATATTTTTTTCATGATATTTCTTTTTTATTGTAAAGTTTGAACGTTGACATTATGTGTGAAACACTACATCATCATCATTTAATTGACCTCCACGCGAAGTGTTGCAAGCATTGATTCTTTTGAGGTAATTTTCGACCACTTTTTGACACTTTTTGACGCATATTTTAAGTGCTCAAGAGTTTAACGTTTATCTGCATAAACACGTCCTTTCGCGTAGCCCCACAAAAAAAGTCTAATGGTGTCAAATCGCATGATCTTGGTGGCCAGTTGATATCGCCACGACGAGAAATTACGCGGCCAGGAAATGTCTCTTGCAACAAAGCCATATTCGCTCGAGTTGTGTCGCATGTGGCACCATCTTGTTGAAACCACATATTCTCCAAATCGTATTCTTCAATATCAGGCAAAAAAAATCGGTTATCATATGACCATAACGCTCCGAATTGACGGTGACAGTCGTTCCATCGTCGTATTCGAAGAAGTAAGACCAAAGAGCGCACCAAACAGTGACTTTTTCTGGATGTAATGGCCTCTCTTCAATTACTTGAGGATTCTCAGAACCCCAAATACGACAATATTGTTTATTAACATACCCACCGAGTGTGAAATGTGCTTCATTGCTGAAGAAAATTTTGTTCGAAAAATGGTCGATACGTGGCTGTGGCAGAATCATCATTTTTGTAGTAGGTTTCGATAATTTTTATGCGTTGTGTGATAGTTAAGCGATCCATTTTCGTCAATGTCAGACTTTCAACTGAAAAGAAAAAAAATTGGTTTCACAACTTAGTTTGACAGATGTCGAATTCCAGTCCCATACTTTTGAAACCACGAAATAGATAGCCCTTTATATAAAAACAAAAAAAAAATGCTAGTGATTGTATTCTGTTCGTAGACTGTCTGTTCAACTGGCGTATACTTATTATTTAATTTTTCTTTTATGTTCTGTATATCACTCATACGACCAAGTGTCTGACATGCAAACTGATTTATATTATGAATCTGAAAAAAAAGTTCATATTAGAAATTTAAATTTTCTTCCTCATGCAGACACCTAAAATGGATTTAAATTAAAAAAAAAATAATTAATTAATAAATAAATGAGTAAATAAATGAAACTGAAATGATGCATTTATGGTTTTCATTGATTTTTTTAAATCTTCAATAATTTTGTTTTTCTGCAATTGATACAAATCAATACAAAATTTATTTAAGCCAAGATTTATATAAATCAAAACAAGTTTAAGACAAAAGAGAAACAAAATACTTTTCCAATAATACAAAAAAGTCCAAGAGTTTTGTTTTATTTTTTAGTGTTGAAAACTTTACGGATGCATTTTAAAAAGAAATTCCTTATCAGCTCCACAGCATCACCTTACATTTTTCTTCCTTTCTACTGAAATTTTCGCAATAAACTGCAGTATTAAGTTATGTTCACTGAGATATTTCTATAGCTGTAGGTATTTTGTAGAATAAATTCTTTAACTGAAGCACGGAGGAAAAATACTGTTTCAGCAAATGATGAATGAAATTTAAATCTTTCAGAAATTGAGGTTTTTAGATGTAAAAAAATAAGCACATTCCTGTAATAAATGGTATTATGTTTTAATGTGTAATATTTGGGGCTCAGAAAACCATCACGTAAATTTACAGAAGCCAATGTACCCAATACGATAGACTGTTTGGTGCGGATTGTGTAGCGGAGGCATCACTGGCCCATATTCCTTTGAAAATGAGCACGATGTATTCATAACGATCAATGGAGACCTATCACACGCTGTATTCATTCTTCATGGTATTGATGTGAACGATGCGATTTCACACCGTTGGACTGTTTTCTGTAGGGGACTGTTAAAGAAAAGTGCTATGTCGACAAAACCAGAGACAATTGGGCATTTTAAGGCCAACATTCGTGATATCATGGCCGAGATACGACCCCATACACTCGAAAAAGTGCACGAAAACTGCCAGCGTGGGCAGCCATATGAACGGAATAATATTCAATTTCTAACCGGAACAATTGTACTTCACAACAAAAAGTATAAATTCGGCAAATTATCAAATTTTAAAAATTTTTTTTATTGAATTTTTTTTTTTCTTTTTTTTTCGTTAAACATATGAATCTTTGGAGAGATGGAATGCATGTAAACAAGATAAAGTTTCTGACTGTGGTCAATGTGGCGAACACCAGAACTATCCTTGAAATGTAGGAGTGCATCGCAATGGCACTATTTTTCAAAAAAGTGTCCAGTTCCTTGCGTACTCTGACAATATTGACATCATAGGGCGTACCAAGCGAGATGTTACTGCTACCTTTAGTACTATTGAAGGGAGTCTACTGAGATGGGTTTTGCAGTAAATATGGGCAAATCGAAGTACATGTTATCGACAAGTAGAGATGTGCGGCATATTGATTCACAGATTACGGCCGATAACTATACTTCTTATACAGTCAAGGAATTTATTTATCTTAGCTCCACTGTTACCACCAAAAATAAAGTCATGTCTGGGGAGCAAGCGCAGGATCACTCTTGCCATTAGGTGTTTTCTTATGGCGCAGAAGCCTGGCCCCTATTAAGCACTGATGCAACAGTCTGACATCAGATTATAAGTTCCATAATTCCACAGCTCTTTTTAACATTTTTTACGTTATTTTTAAAGTCAATAGAATTTTATTTTGATATGAAACAGTAAGTAAATTTAAAAAAAAAATTGGACTCAACATTTTTTTCCTTTCTTTTTGATTCACATTCTATCATTCACCATTTTCGACATTTCGGCAAATGAATAACGAAGGAAATCTAGTGTGCATATGAGTATATTGCTGGACATGAAGGTATTTTTGTTTTCGAATGTGCTTTTCATCATTTCTTATTTTATTTCCATTTTTATTTTTTATTTTCTCCGGATTGAATACGTTTAAAAATCCGGTAGTAAAACTTAATTAGTTTCTCATTTAATGAGGTCAGTAAGTGATAATCGTTTAATTGCATTTTAATATTAAAATTAATCGGAAAACAATTTTTGAAAGGATGTTGATTTTTTTTTAAAGGCTATGGATGGAAACGTTAAATAATGACACAAGAGAAAAAAGTGAGAAGATAATCTGGAACAATCCTGATAGATGGAAACCGATGGCTATAATAAGACCAAGAAAAGTGATTTAAATATTGTTATAAGTGCTCTTACAAGCCACTACGCTTTAACCTTCCTATACCCGTGCCAAAAAATGAAACACCAATACCCGCGCACGGTCTGTGAGACCGACTCTAAATAAAAAAAATAAAAATTCATAACTTTAAAAATAACAATACACCTATCCCTCGTTTTGCACGATACTTGTTTTGCACGATTTCGATTTAACACGATTTTTTTATTTCTCGTGTAAATCGAGGGATGAAAAATACCTCGTTTTGCACGATTTTTTTATTTAAATGAAAACAAGTTTTTGACACAATTTATAGTAAGTAAATAACTAAACCATCATTTATTTACTGATAATAAAATAGTTTATTAAAAATACAGATAACAAATATTATTCTGGCAACAAAAAGGGAATTCCCCGTTTATGTACTTAAACAATATAAATTCTAAAAAAATTCTAATTATTTTTGAACTAATGGTTGTGAAGATGATTCACAAATCGTTGAAATGACATCACAAAATATTTCTGAAGGTCTTGAATTAGGCCGGATATTATAAAATCATTTTCTACAATATGATCCAAATCACAAATACTTATAACTAAATATATCTCAAGACCCCCATGTCCCCACATCGAACCAAAAAACATTGAGGTATCGAGCGATGATTCGTCAACAACCGAAGAAATACAAGAAAGTGATGACGAATAAATATATGTAGGTACATATACTGAAATTGGTTGAATATAACTTATTTTTTTGCTTAAGGGTTTATGTATTGATTTTTTGCTAATAACATTTTTATATGGATATTTTTGTGTTTTCTTTTATTTGTATTGCATTTAATTTTTAAGTTTCATGAATTTTATAACTATTTTGGTTGTTAAATAAAATGAAATTATTTTCTTTTGTTTGCTTTGTTACGTTATTCACATTAAAACAAATAAAATTATATTAAAAAATACTATATATAACAGTTTTTGTAATTTTTTCGATTTACACGATTTTCCATACAAATTTTTTTTCAATTCGTTTTACACGATTTTCTCAGGAACGTATCTATCGTGCAAAACGAGGGACAGGTGTATATAAAATAAAAATAACACAAAACAAATAAAAATATTTAAAAAGTTACTTGCACAAAAGTGTTACACCAATACCCGCGTTCGGTCTCACAGACCGACTATCGTTGTGTGTGCATACTCCGGCTTTTCGCAGATACTCCGTATTTGCACTAAAACGAAGCTTATTACGAATAATGAAGCTACCAGTAATATCAAATTACTGGCACTATTTTTTTTACAAAAAAATCGCAATAATAAAAAAATCGGTCTCACAGACCAACGCGCGGGTATAGGAAGGTTAAATGTATAGCTATATTGTATAGGCAATATAGGTAATAGTGAATGTATGGCATGTGGAGAGGACATGGTAATAGTGGAACACTTTTTATGCCATTTTCTCAGTTTTCATGACTTCAAAAATCCCCTTAGACACTCTACCAAACATAATTAACCTCACAGGAGTGGACTGCAAAAAGCTAAGGAAGTATGTTGATAATCATGCGATCTTGAATATCACTCCTTGACAAGGTCAGAAAATCTGCAGCTATTCATATCGCAGTTGCTCTACGTCCCAAAAGCTACGTGCAAAAGCTTTGTTCGCAATGTTTAATTGGCTGCTCACTGCATTACTTCCTGAGCAAGTAGGCAAACTTGCCGTGACTGGACATGTCTCGCTGGCTTATCATTCTTTCTGGACATTCTTCTATTTTGTATGTTAATCCCCCAGCCTAATCGAACATCGTTTCTCGTTTCTCGCCCTACAGAATATTATTTGGACAGAAGGCCCTGTGCAGAAGAAAGAAGAAGTTGGTTCTTCGATTAGTTAGATAGACTCCAGTTAGTGCAGGGACTGTGCTCACCAAGTGGCATCATTCCAACTACCCTAAATGAATGTCAAGCAAAACCTTATTGTTTGTTCTTAAACTTCAACAATTTATCGTTTTCTTCTTTCAATAAATTTTCAATGCACTTGTCGAAATGTAAAAATCTATGATATTTTCACAACTAAAACATTTCCAATCAGATATTTTTAATCTCTAGGATTATCTTAGTTTTGCACTCATAACCTTTGGACTTCTGTTGAAATAAAAAGTTTTATGTTTCCTTTCATACAGGAAATTTGAAAAGAAATTTAAATTCTGCATATTTTTACTAATAATTATTTGTTTGGTTTTTTTTGTTTTTCCCAAAACTTTAAATCTGTTAAATAGACAAATTAAAGGCAACTTTTTCATGCAACTTGTTCCACTCACAGTAGACAAATTGAATGAACAATTTCTAACAAATTTTCGAAATTAAAAATTTTAAATTTTTTTTACTTTCTGGAATAAACTTTGTATTCTGATGGAATTTGTTGATACAAACTTCATCTGAAAACATTATATGCCAATGAGTATGTGTGTGTATCGTATGTGTAGATATTCATGTAAGTAAGTACTCTTGGCATCACTGAAGTTTTGATTTATTTTGGTTAGAAAGTTATGCACATTTTAAGTGAGTCAAAAAAATAATACAAGAGACGAAGTAAGAATTAAAACATGTAAAGTTGTAGATGAAGTGGGAGAATTGCAAATCCAAAAAACTTTTGCTTCATATATTTACAAATACTTTTACATATTTTAAGCCCAATTGATTGCAATCAGTGGATCATCTTGTTCATATTCACATTCCAAAATATTTGCTTTGTAACACACTCGAAGTCACCGTAGTCTAGTAGGTAGCGTGTTGGCTTATTAGATGTAAAGCCTCGGTTCAAACCCCAGGTCAGACATCAAAACGATATATGAAAATATAAAAAAATTTCTTCTGCGACTCCCTCTCAGCAAATTTCTGGCAAAAACTCTGCAAGTAAATAAAATTGCCATGAATAGTTTCTCAAAAATCTGTCGTTCGGAATCGACGTTAAACTGTAGGTCCCGTAACTCTCGTATAAAATTAACGCACACAACATGAGTGGTGTGACAAGCTAGGCCGTAATCCTGACTGAAGGGTTGTAACGGCCAATTATTATGTATATAAGCATGTATGTAACACACTGGCATACTCACCATTCTGTTACTTATGCGCACATATATTAAAACATTAATTAGTATAGTTTCAGTTCACTCTCTAAATTTGTAAACTAATCTACGTCATAATTTTATCGTTATTAGTCATTAAACCCCTTCAGCCAGGATTATAGACCTAGTTCCTGACACAACTTATGTTGAGTGTTAATTTTATCCAGAAGTGACGGGACCTACAGTTTAAACTCTACACCGAACGATAGATTTTTGAGAAACTTTTCATGGTAAAGTAGTCTACGTATAATAAAATAATACAACAACAGTGAAATGTTTTATTATTATTTAATTGATTTCGTAAACAGTTCTTCTCAACATCATAGTCCTTGACAAACCTCAACTTCTTTAAAACACTTTATTCTCATTTTCTTTAAATTAGTTTGTTCATCATCTAGTCAAAGTTTGTTTCTTTCTCCAATAGAATTCATTGGCCACACTTAAAAAAGATCTTTTCAAATTCGTATTTATAAATTTATTTATAAGTACGTCTTATTGATATTTGTATCTCATGCTATCGCGATCTGATAGTCTGAATAGAACAGGAATACACAATTGATCATTACAACTCTTCTTCTTGTGCGTGGGATTTGAAACGTAGCCTTACGTCTAATAAGCCAACATACTATATTACTAGGCTACGGCATGAAATAAATATTGGCAAATTCATATTCCGATTTAAGTGAATGTTCAAATCTAGACCTGAGATTAATATAAGACCAACTCTCTATAGCAATCCTGATACCCAAACTAATATGTTTCATGTGCTTCTTTCACATGGAGTTCTATGATAACAATTGCTGAGTCTTGCAAAAACTCTGCACAACATAGATAGTATGAGAAGCCATAATCTTGACTGTAGGCTTGCAATGCCCAATTATGTAAGTATGTACGTATGTATGTAATTCACTTACACATCAAACCGAATTATGAGCGAATTATAAAGATGGTTGCGATTATGAACTACATCTTCTGAAGCATTGTAATTGTACACCACTGAAACAAATAGCAAGATAAGATATTAGCAAGATATTATCGTATAGGTTTCTAGACTAGGGTCAATGAAGATAACAGCATAGCCGACACTCCTGCAAAAGCTTGCACAATAAAAAATTCAACTAAATTCATTCATTATAGTGGCATTTCTCTAGATCGCTTGGTATACACATATGCCCGGATACTGGAAACACCTAATAACGACTTTTACTGAAACTATAACGACGAGCAAGGAAAGGAGGTCACAGAGCATATTTTATGTCACTGTTCTGTGTGCTTTGAGACCTAGGAAGAAAAATTCTGGAGCACACGGCCACGCGTTTTTATAGGATAATTAAATTTCGATTAAGGCTTTAATTGCACAAAATGCCTTAATTGCGGAATCACAGTTCTTGTCATGGTTTAAGCCATTTAATTTTTTTTTTATTTTTGATTTGTGCACTGTGTATGGTACAAAAGAAGCCTCTGTAGACTAGTATTAATTTTTTTTTGTTACTAGACGAGAGCTAGTGAGTTCAAATCCAAGCTCTGTCATTATAAGTTTGTGCTGAATAGTACCATCATAATCTCTTGATGCTCTTGCTGAATGAATTTTTAATTAAACTTTTTTTTTTAAGCATCTGTAAATAAACAATAAATATTAACAGTAAAAATAAGTTATTATTGGAAATAATATTTTATGAAAATTACTTTTACTCTTCTCTGGATCTTAAAAAGGCCTAATTAAATGACTCTAAGGACTTTCATTTATTAAATGATTTTTTTTTCTATCTCTCTCCATCCAGTAGATGTGAATTCAAAAGCATAACATCCTTGAATCGAAAACGATTTAATGTTGTAACGGAAATTAAATTTTCTGCCATCAAACACTTTTAATTAATGTACCTTCTGCATGAGAATACATTTCAATGGCTTAGTCAATCAACACTATGACGAATAAAGTCAATTTTAATCTTTGCTGTTCTATAGTGTACAATTTAATTCCATTAAAATTTAATTTTCATTCATGGAGATATTTTCGCAACTAAAATATCGTTGTCCATGCCACACACTTTCAGAAAATGTAAATGTAAATAAAGTGAGCGGAAAAAGTAGGCGACTGATTAATCATTTATTCGTTTATCTTTTATTTTATACCACCGGAAATATATCGAGTACTTATTCACGAAAAGTACGCTTATAGAAAACTATGGCTTGGAAATGCTAAACCAGAAAGTAAAGAAAGTGTGACGAGACGTGAGGTCATGAGTTCAAACCCCAATCCTGACATATCAAACAAAACCATTTCTTACCCTCTTACCCAGTATTCTGGTAAAAACTGTCATTCGTAGTCGACTGTAGTTCCCTCCACTTATGGATAAAAAATTAACACACACATCGTGGGTGGTATGAGAAGTTAGCCGTAATCTTGACAAAAACGTTTTTATAACCATTGAGTAATGTCCAAGCTCACTGGTTAGCTATGAAGGGAATGCCTTCCACCATTAACAGTTTCATAGAAATTGTGAGTGCTTTTAATAACTTCAGACCACTTGCTATTATAGAAGTTCAATCTAAGACGAAAGTTGATGCACCCATCAATAGAACATTCATGTCATCCGCTACGGTCAAATGCGTGGGGCAGAACGTAATTGAAATAATTTATTGGTAAGAGAAACACGTTTCTTCATATAGTGGCTGCACAATGCAGTTGTTGAACCGATAATGCATTATGATGAGCCCATGTTATAGGAAGCAGATGCCATTCTAATTGCCAATGCTCTGGGCTCTCTTAAACGTGTTCATTTGATTTCCTAATGAAATTCCACTGGATAAAGGAGTAGAGTATACCGAAACTAGAAACCAGATTCACTAGAGTGTGCACTGATAACTTGTTGTAACATGGGAATATGGGTATAGGGGTATGATGGATATATTGGAAACTAGAAGGTGATTAAATGCATGCTTACTAGTAGAATATTGATCTACTGAGGCCGCCAGTCTGCTATAAAGTTTCTTTGGTACGTTACATCGAAGCACAAACTTGTATATGTGCCGATGTATTTTTAAGCATTTCAATCAAAATATTTTCAAATATTTTTATTATTTCTGTCACGTAGATGACATTGGCACATAAGTGATAGGCATTTAGCAGGAACATTAAGAAATCAATAATAATCCTGAACTCATCACACATTCACCCTTATAAATGTAACTGCTTGCATTTAAACACATATGCTATTGAACAATTCACTTTAAGATATTGTACAACAAAACAAAATAAAAAACTGCTTATTAGCGTACATTTTTCAGGCAACTACTAGCACAAATGTGATGGTCTGACCTGGGCAAATAAGTTCTTAGAGAACTGTTCATTAACTGGCCGTCACTTTTAAGTTCTGCTAGCTTGAAGGAAACCCAAGGAGTGATTGCATAACGTTTTTTTAGGTTCCATCTAAAATTTGTCAACATACAACGTAAATGGCAAAAACCCAAAGTGCAATTAATTTATGAGCCGTTGAAACTTCTTGATTGAATTATAAACCTACACGTCTAGCATTTTTTTTTTTTAAGATTTCTACCAGTCAATCGTTCGGAGTCGACGTTGGACTGTAGGCCTCGCCTGAGTGGTATGAGAAGCAAGATCGTAATCCTGACTAAAGGGTCGTAATAACCACTTAAGTAAGTAAGTAATGTCCAGTCCCTCTTCATAGAAATTCCGTCTGCTTTTACGAGCATCAGACCACTTCCTAAAGGGTCCGCCAAATATCTTTTTTTTTGAAAATGCTTAAAAAACAAATTACTGAATATTTTCTCAAATTTCTTCTTTTATTTGAAAGTACAATCCTTCCGGTTAATAATCGAAAATAATTTCATTCAAATGGCTGCCTCGGCTGGCCATGTAAGAAGCCCAATCTAAAAGAAAAGTTGAAATGCTTAGGATAAGCCTCGATTATAAAATATTATTGGCTGATTAGACGTGAAGCCTGAAATGAAATATGAAAAAATTTTCCTTCGACGACTTCCTCTCAGCAGATTTCTGTCAAAAACTCCGAGACTAAATAAAATTGCCACAAAAAGTTTCGCAAAAAAAAACTATCACTCGAAATCGACTCTAAACTGTAGGTCCTGTCGCTCATGTATAAAATTAACACACACAACATAAGTGATGTGAGAAGCCAAGTCGTAATTCTGACTGAAGTGCTGTAATGACCAATTACATTTGTTATCCGACTCCAGATTTTGCCTTGAGATATAGGAGATCTTTATCTTCTTATTTCCTGTACAATTTAACAGAAAATTTACCCTTAAAGTGAGTGGCGCACACTTAAATTTAAAATTGTTCATACGTTTATTTGTGGGAAGATACTTCAAGTGTGGTGGAATGAAAGGTTAAGTAACAATCAATTTTCTTCTTTTCGAATTTCAAATTTCTCCAAACAGTCGAGAGCATTACTGATGTGAAAAAATTGTGGTTGCGAAAATAACTAAATTTGCTTGTTGCTTGTTTCAATGATGTTTTTGATCTGCACACAATTTTATTTTTAAAGCAGTTCAACTTACAAACTAAATGATAAAGTGAAGTAAATGTTTACAGTTATCAATTCAGCAAAAGAAAAACATGAAGAAGAGTAGTAAATAAAAAGCAATACAAAGAATTAAGAGATTTAAAAGAGTGAATTCGGTAATGTGAATAACAAAAGAGAAAATACTTTATGATTTAGGAATATTATATAACGAATACTGAGAAGAACAAAAATGAATCAATTGTGACTATACAAATTGTTTTTCTTCCTTAGCAATGTGTTTGGTTAGCCGCTAAACATTTCAATGGTATTTTCATTTTTGAATATACTAGATGATCCAAATCAAGTTTAAATCTCTTATGGGACGTTTTATATACAAAATAAAATACAAGACAAAAACAAAAAACGCTTATACCACTTGTAACATAAATTCCTTAAACATTTTTAACTTCAAAAAAAAATTTAAATTTAAAATACAAAATAAGGAATATGAACTGAAGTTAAGGCAAAATATTTTATATAGTCTTGTCACGGAATGCATTAATTTTCTAAGGGCTTATATAAAAATGTACCCCTTCAAGCAAGAGTTTTTGAATTTGTAGGTTTTTCTTACCCATACCTGTATAATACGCAAGTGGCGAACGTATATTGGGTCTGTGTGCTGATTCGATTTTGTACGAAAAAATGTATACAGTTTTGCCAAAATACATAGACACAATTGCCAAGTGCTATTCAATTCAGGATATTTCCTTTAAATTTCAATTATTTATTGTAAAATTCTTGTTTTCTTATGGATTAAATTTTAAATCACTCCTCAAACGACAAGGTAGCTAGTACCTTATGTAAATACGATGAAATATTTTACAAAAATTTCTCTTTTGTTGTCGTTCGCTTTGTAAAAACTTCCTCATTGCCAGCGGTCTAACCAAGCGATTTAACTTGTTCTCCAAGATTTTATTTTCAACGTCAGACTACAAATTCCAATGCAAACTTTTAATGACCTTATTTACAACATACACAGTGCATTAGGCACTGGTTTTAGCAAAACTTCGAAACTGGTGATAGCAGAAGGCAAACAGCAACGCCCTTGTTATAGAAGAACAAAACTAAAGTAAAAAAAAAAAAAATATAAACAAAAGAGAGAAAAACGTTGAAAACCTACAAAACAATTGTTTGTGTTAAAGACAAAAAATTCAATTTTATTACAACGTTGATCTGCCCTCAAAGCTATACAGAAACATAAACACATAACTGGTCTTGTGTTACAGAAACTCTTTTACACTAACATGCATACTTATGTATAGGTGTGTATATAAATATTTATAATAAATATTTTTAGTTTGTCTCTTGTGACACCCCTCAAAGTAATAAAGTTAAGTATTCACACAATTGCAATCATCGAAATCAATTTATTGGGAGTTGCCTGGTGGTCTACCTTAATAGGTTCTCGCCAAATTTTATGACCGAAATCAAATATGAAAGATGACGCCCAAGTGATTAAATAAAACTGCATGGATCCAAAGCAACATTTTCGTGGTTGTCAAATTTTATGAATGGCTTGCAGTGGGGCCAGGACATATTATCCCATAGCCCTCTGTGGGATTAAACAAACTGTCTGTAAAGTTTATTATCAAGTCATTGAACAATAAAGTGGAAGCCGAAGGTACTTTTCATTGTTCCGCACAATGTAATATGGGTGTATGTGATTGTCTGGCTAATTAGTGTCTAATTTTTTAATTTATTTTATGGTTAGCATGAAAATCGGTGAATTATTCTGAGAATCTGCTCCTCTAACTCCAACGGTCATCGAACCTAATCTCCTATACGGTGTTGCCTTCTGGTGGACTGCTCTGGACAACATGCACAATGTCAGACTCCAGGGGGGTGGGTAACGGAGTCTACTCTGGGAAATTGGACTTGAACATTTCACTCCGGCTACCGGACTATTGCAGCGTGTTCCAGGCGGAAGTAATAGCGATTTACCGAACCGTACAATGGATCCTCGCATACGGTGTTTCTTTCACCCACATCTCGATCTTTTCTGATAGCCAAGCTGCCACAAAGTCTCTGACGAACGTTGCGAAAAATTCCAGGATCGTCAGGGAATGTCGCCACTGCCTCAAGCTTCTTTCTGGGCGCTTCAGTGTTACACTTGCCTGGGTCCCCGGACACTGTGACATTCCGAGAAACTGCAGAGATTTACGAGCTAACCAGGGCTGGTGCACTACTTCCGGAATGCTATTCAATCAACTTATTTGGTTATTTGGCTCTCCAACGCTTGTCAGCTTGACGGAGCTATCGTGTATTGATGTCAAGGATATAGACTCGCTTATCAAGCTTTCTGGCTGATTTTCCAGCATGAGGTAGTCGTGCTTTGAATGTGCAGCCTTTGCGCTGATCAATTTCTCCCATCTTAGTTTGGAGTATCTTGGTCAGTACAGAGACTGCGTTCACCTGTGTCGTCACAACGGGCCGCTATGTGTGCTCATGTGGGCTTTGGTATGAAGCTGCCACACTAACCTAACCTAACCTAACTCCAACGGCATCTGCCAACATAATATTTTATTGTTGAAAAACGAATTAACGTTAGAAGAGAAAGAGAAATTTAATGAAAAGAAGTCTCTACAAATTTTGCGCTCCAAATTAGTAGAGTGCTAGAAATTAAATTTCGTAATATAACCAGTTTATTGAGATCCAAGACTTGCGAGAATAGAAAACATACAATACAATATCAACAATTCCCATGCAATCTGGCTGCTAAGAAGTACAATGTCAAACATGTCTTTTGGATATCAACTCACAATATATGTAGAGGTCGCTTGCTATTCAATGCTATATTTGTAATGGATTTGACGGCAGTTTGAAATGGACAACCAAAATATTCAGCGACAGGTAGACAAAAGATTCCAGATTTTAACGATCAAAGGTGTAATCGAAAATTCACTATCCTATTATTCTTACAATTCTAATCCTTATAATATTATTTCATCCACCACTAATATTGTAAGGAGTAATTGAATCGCGTCTTCCAATAAGTTCTTCGTAATTTTAAATTAAAGTATAACAAAGTCTGGTTTAGATAACATTGAAATCTGTTAATGGTTTTAAAACCCAACTGATGCCATTATACACATATACATTGATACATTCATACATAATTATTTATTACAATTCTTCAGTAAGGATTACGACCTGTCTTCTCACGCCACTTATGTTGTGTTTGTTAATTTTATAGATGCATGGCGGGACCTACAGTTTAAACGAACGACTGATTTTTTTGAGAAACTTTCTCGTTATTTTATTTACACTTAGAGTTTTTGACAGAAAGTTGCCTCCAAGCCGGAAAAATATTTATTCACATTTCGTTTTGTTGGAGATATCTGATGTGGGATTTGAACCGTTGCCTTACGTCTAAAAAGCCAACTTTTCACCTAACAGACTACAGCGACTTCTAACTTAAAGACAGGAAGCACTTAATGAAAGACCCGATAAATTTTATGTTATTGGAACGATTGCTCAGGCTATTTATGTAGCTAAGCCTTTAGTAACTAAGAGTTCGGACAACTGATTCCTCATATGATAAATAAAAGCCTAATAATGCAGCATAGTAAAACGTTCCTAGCAAATAACACATCGGTGTTTGATCTTTGTCAAGGGGGACAAAGTGGGAAAATGTACGGCGTTTACTTATCTGCAGTATTTATAATGTTGCAGATATTCGACTGTTGACGGTATTTTTATATCACTCATCTTAGGCAGAAAATGCCATGCTGCAATGATACTATCACGCACTGCAAAACTTGTTAAATTTCTTAATATATTGCAGTGCATATATATAACTCAATCAAATCGAATCCTGTTTGAATGAAAAATTAACATGATAGCGGAGGTTCTTGTTTTAATCTAAGTTATACATTTATACGTTTGAATGAAGCGCCCGCTAAATTACGGTATGAACACAATAAACGCAAGGCAGCAAACGAGTGAAAGGATTACTGTTGGCAATACAATAACAAGCATGAAATATACGTTTTAAAAACGTGATGTATGAAATTTAAATCGGAAGAACGTTTTAATGCAACTATTGATAAAGAATTCCTGAAATCTTTATTTTTTAATTTGTTATACTTTTGGTTTCCTGCATAAGGCTGAAAGTTCTGCATGCCCGTACATTTTTCTAACGATACGAATTATTTCGTTTTTATTTGCATTGTGATGTGGAGCTATAACAGTGTGGCCGTAGTCCAATAGGTGTTGTATTGGCTTATTAGTCGTAAGGCCACGGTTCAAACCTCAGGTCAGATATGTATCTACAACAAAACGAAATATGAAAAAGTATTTCATCGGCGACTTCTTCTCAGCAGATTTCTAACAAAAACTCTGAGAGTGTAAATAAAATTATCAAGAAAACTTTCTGAAAAATCTGTCGATCGAAATCGACTTTAAACTGTAGGTCCCGCCTCTCATGTATAAAATTAACACACAACATAAGTGGTGTGAGAAACTAGGTTGGAATCTTGACTGAAGTGTGTTAATGGCCAACTATGTATCTATGTATGTGGGGAGCTACATACAATACAATAAAGTTATATAGACTGTTTCATTTTTACTTGTTTTTATTAACAATATTTTGTTATATTTTTGAAATCTCAGTAAGAAACTATAAATTTTATGTAAATCTGCCCTCGCAATAACCAAAAAAATATTCTTTTTTGTTTCTGTAATAACATCTATGATAAATTAGCGTACGACCTGAATGCTAAATACAAACAAATAATCATAAAACATTGCAATTTTCAATACACCTTGAACATCGGCACTGCTGCTATTGCTGCTGATATTGCTGCTGGTACTGCTAATATTAAGTTTACAAACTTAAAAGGCATATTAGGCATCGCATATGCCATCACATGTACCGTAGAGAACGTACACATTACTAGATACAAATAACAGACAGATTTTATTCCAGACTAAAAACATTCCTAAAACTTTTACATTTTAAATCTGAAGTGATATTGAAGCACACACTCTGGTAAAACAAACAACAAACAATTGTATGTGTTTCTGCATAAATTCACTTGAATACCGATTGTGTTTATTATGGGCATGAAAATATTTAGGGAAAGGCTTTATTATACGCTATTAAGGATTGTGTCTATTGTTGAACTGTTATTTTAGCTGTTTGACATGCCATTTTTTCTAGTTTTCTGTCTAGTATTCAATTTACTATCAAGGACGTCTACTCAAATAACGTGCACATGACAAGAAAACGTTTTTGTTAAGTTCATTTTAAAGTCGCCGTGGTCTAGTAGGTAGTGTGTTGGCTTATTAGACGAAAGGCCCGAGTTCGAATCCCAGGTCAGACATCAAAACGAAAATATGAAAATATTTCTTCGGCGACTTCCCCTCAGCAGATTTCTGGCAAAAACTCTGAGAGTAAAAATTGCCATGAAAAGCTTCTCAAAAAATCTGTCGTTCGGAGTCGACTTTAAACAGTAGGTCCCGCCACTCATGTATAAAATTAACGCACACAACATGAGTGGTGTTGAGAAGCTAGGCCGTAATCCTGACTGAGGGGTTGTAATGGCCAATTATGTATGTATGTAAGTTCACTTAACAAAAACAACACAACTTTCTTATAAACTCAACAGAATTTTAAAATATAAAAACGGCATTATAATATGAGATTGAAAAGTCTCTTTTTAAATATTTTGATTGTCAACAATTAACGACTGGCGTATGGGAAATAATTATTCTTATGAAAATACAATATTGTTATTAAGTTTAACGAACTACTATATAGAAAGCATTGAGTAATAAAGGAGTACACCAGAAAATAGTCAAAATAATTAGAGCTATGTACGAGAACCCAGACCTTTCAGTTCTTCACAACGGCAACATCCAACTGCCGTTTCAAACAAATGCTGGAGTCAAGCAAGGATGCCCACTATCACCTCTATTATTCACCATCGTGCTGGATGAAATCATGAGCGAAGTCTGTTCAAAGAGGATGATATTTGTCTTCTCTCGCACAAGGTCTCTGACATGCAGTCAAAACTCGAACATTTGGAATGATTGGCTCGCAACATTGGACTTGAGATAAATATCAAGAAAACCAAAGCCAGGAGCATTAACAACACTAGCACAGAAAACATCATGCTACAGAGGCAAGTAGTCGAGTACGTCGATAGTTTCTGCTATCTAGGCAGTACTATGACAATAAACGGCAGTGCAGAAACAGACGTAGATAACATATTCAATAGAGCGAGAGCAGCATTCGATATATATCTAGGCGTACCAAGCTAAGAATATTCAACGCTTGTATAAAGTCAACTACATAGTAGCAAAACTTGGTTTATATCTAACACCATCACGCAAAAACTTCAGGCATTCATCAACAAATGCCTAAGAATCATATGTAGAATATTTTGGCCCAACACCATCAGCAACACAGAGGAGGAACCTATAGAGAAACAGATCAAAAAGAAAAAATGGGGATGGATGGGCATACATTGAGAAAGAAGCCCGACCACATTACAAGAATAACGTTAGAGTGGAATACTCAGGGCTCAAGAAACCGTGGAAGACCTGGAGACACACGGTCCTACAAGAACTATGGCTTAATGACTTGACATGGGAAGACGCAAAAATTTAAGCAAAGAATGGTGTCAGATGGAGTTGCTTTGTGGAAGCCATATGCTTCCTAGAGGGGTAATGGAAAACAAATTTTCTACCTTTTAAAGAACGAGAATTTTTGTTCATTTTGTCAGAATAAATATTCAGTGTATATTCTCTTCTAACAACAACAATTATTAAATAAAAGAAAAAAACATTTTTAGTTTCGTTAATTACAGCTGCCACGTATGTTATTCACCTAATTATCATCAAAACTTGGGCGAATGTCTTAACAATAATATCAATAACATATAACCCCTCAGTCAGAATTACATCCCAGCTTCTCACACCACTTACGTTTTGTGTGTGTTAATTTTAGCCATCGGCGGCGGAACAGACAATTTAACGTCGACTCCCAATTATAGATTTTTTAGCAACTTCTCATGGCACTTCTATTTACTCTTAGAGTTTTTGCCAGAAATCTGCTGTGGAATTATGTTCGATTTAATTAATAAAAATATAACTTCAGGCGAAAATGCTGTAAAAAAATGTTTGCTCATAATTAAATTATGATAAGACACAATACATACTATAATATTGTTGTCTACATAACAATAACAAATGTAGTTTTTTTTTCGATATGGCGAAACATGAAAAAACATTGTTTTGTTTATGATATTCATTAAATATAATGAAAATAAATAAAATTGGGTTGGCGAGTGAGGCTCACCCTGACTGAAAATATAAGAAAATGTTTTCTTTTTTACTGATGGTATTTGTAGAAAAAAAAGAAGAAAATCGTCGTAATCGTATATACACTTTCTATTCACCTGGCGTATACTTATTATTTAATTATTCTTTTATATTCTGTATATCACTCATACGACTAAGTGTTTGACATGCAAACTGATAAAAGCAAAATGTTTTCCTCATGCAGACACAAAAAATGGATTTCAATTTATTAAAAAAATAAAAAATAAAGGAGTAAATATATGAAATTTATATGATGCATTGAGGTTCCCATTGATTTTTTAAATCTTCAATAATTTTGTTTTTACCCAACAGATATAAATCAACCCAAAATTTATTTAACCCAAGATTTACTTCAATGCAATTTTAAGACAAAAGGAAAACGATATAGTTTTCCAACAATACAAAAAAGTTCAAGAGTTTTGTTTTCTTTTTTAGTGTTGAAAACTTTTTTCGATTTCATCTTAAAAAGAAATTCTTTATCAGCTCCACAGCATCACTTTACATTTTTCTTCCTTTATTGCTTCTACTTAAATGTTTGCAATAAACTGCAGAGATATTTCTATAACTGTAGGTATTTTGTCGAATAAATTATTGAACTAAAGCCCTGGGAAAAATATTGTTTTAAGAAATGATGAATGAAATTTAAACTTTTCAGAAATTATGGTTTTTAGCTGTAAAAAAAAAGATGCAGTAATACAGTAATAAATTGTATCATGTTTCGAAATGTTTAAAGGGACAACGTACAAATACATAGGACACATGCGTAATTGGTCATTACAACCCTTGTATCAGGTTTACGACCTAGCTTCTCACACCACTTACGTTGTGTGTACTAATTTATACACATGAGCGGCGGGACCTACAGTTTAAGATCAACTCCGAATGACAGATTTTTCAGAAAGTATTCACGATAATTTTATTTACACTCTCAGAGTTTTTGTCAGAAATCTGTTGAGAGGAAGTCACCGAAATATATTTTTCATTTTTCGTTTTGTTGGAGATGTCTGACCTGGTGTTTGAACTGTCGCCTTACGTCTAACAAGCCAACATATTACGTATTATCGGGTTTGCTATCTATCGGTTTATATTTGAACCATAGGTTATTTCGAATCTTGCAGTACTTATGTCATTCTATTCTGTCGCAAAATTCATTTATTTACGCTTGAGCAACGTAAGTGTTTACTGGGCCAAGGAGATACTGTACGATGATGTCGATTTTACCAAAAAAAAAAGAATAATCCTCTCGAATGAAACTCATTTTCAACTTGGTGTGTACGTTAGTAAGCAAACTTGAGGTTAAGAAAATCCGCACCTAGTCTTACAGAAGCCAATGCACATTGTCCCATATTTCTGTGAAAAGGTGGACGTTGCAACCGTTACGGTCAATGGAGACACCTATGGCACCATGATAACCAATTTTTTCTACGCGCTCTTTATGGTATTGATGCAAACGATGTTTGGTTTCAACAGGATGGTTGAACTTGCCACACATCTCAGGCCACAATCGATCTATTGCGTCAAACGTTTGATGGCGGTTTAATTAGCCAAAATGGTGACGTCTATTAGGCTATGCTTGATTGTGTAATGCAGGATACAAATCTGTTTGTCCATTTTTGGAACTATGTCTAACTCTCCCCTTTTTTTTTCTTCTTCTATTAATACTCTTTCATTGTTATGTTCACATAACCTTGCCTTTATTGTGCTTCGACTCTGATATAATGACAAACTTATTTCATGCATCTTAATATTACTAGGAAAATTCCATTTCAACTCTGTTGAGAAAACTCTGTTGAAAAACATCGACAGAAACATCGTCTCCAAAAGTCCTTCTTGTGATTGACATCAATCAGTTATTTTGTTTATAATAGTTGTGCTATGTTTCTAATTAATTGAGGTTTGGCGTCTGTTTGCATTTCCCACTGATATTATCTGAGAGATATCATTAGCTTTCTAAATAGTTTTGATACATACATACATACATAATTGAACTTCTTCATACTTGTACAATTCAAACTTCAGTCAGGATTACGACCTAGCTTCTTATACCACCCATGTTGTGTGTGTTAATTTTATACATGAGCGGCGGGAAATAATATAGTTTTGATACTGTTGGTAATAATGCAGATTAAATTCATTGGTGGATATAAAAATCGTGAGGCCTCGATTCAAACCACAGGTCAGAAATCTCGACAAATAAATACGAAAGACAAGAACATATTTCTTTGGCGACTTTCTCTCATCAGATTTCTGCCAAAAACTCTAGGAGTAAATAAAAATGCCATGAAAAAGTTTCTTAAAAAAATCTGTCGCTCGGAATCGACTTTAGGTACCTCTGTAGATACTTCTACTCCTGTATAAAATTAACACCCACAATATGAGTGATGTGAGAAGCTAAGTCGTAATCCCGATTGAAGGGTTGTAATGACTAGTAAAACATTTAAATTTATAACAAGTTAGTGAGTAATTTTAACAGAATCTATTATATTTATTTTATTTGCTACAAGTATTCTATTAGAAAATCTATCACACCGAAAATTGGACACAAAGAAACTCTTTTTGTGGTTGTCATATGCAAGTAAAATTCGTATGTATATTATTTGTTAACATTTTAAATATTTTTCAAAATCAATTCCATTTCTAACTAACTATTTTAAATTATTTTTATTATTTTTTTTTTACATTCTATTCCATTAGCCTCATTTTAACATTTTGTGGTCATTGTGGAAATGAAAATTAATTTCAATTATGGCAAAAATAAGTCACAAAAGTTATTGTATTGATGGCAAATCGATATATAGGATTGAATTATATTTACATATTATGTATACATATGCACATTTGAATCAAAAAATATGCAAATATTATCCAATGATTTTTAAATAAGAATAAATGACAATTGGAATGTACAATAATATACCACAGAATCAAAAAATTTTAAATATTGTTTTGTGGTATAAAAAATTAGGCGAATATAAGCGAAATAAACTAAAATAAACTAAAACTATAAACTAAAATAGAAAGATAAACTAAAATAAATGCAAAAGTAGAACAATAATGTTTAACGTTGTGACATTAACAGCCTGGCCACATATGCCAAACGTGTTTAGACATTGGCCCAAATGCAAAGCAAAGCAGCAGAATCGATTCTTATTGTCGCGTTGCCTTTAAAATAATCTCTTCCATAGACACCCACGTACTCTATTTTTCTGACATTGCTGTGTTTGCAGCGTTGGGTATATTGTGTTTACAGGCCAATGAGAATGTCTTCTACAACGACACAGCACAAGCTCTATTGAATTAAGTCTGCTGCACATGGTACTTAAGTCCAAAGCAGACAATGGTTACGCTAATGGAAGGCAAATCTATTAAAGAATAAAATTTATTAAAGAATTTTGTTACCTAGAGAATTGAGTGGCGATGGAGAGTCCCGCTTTAACAGTCTCCTAGACAAAACCAGTAGATTCTATTATTTTGGAAAGCGCTTCGTAACGGAACTTAATAACAAAAATTAATGGAGTAATCGGGAAGCTTTAAAAGAGAAATATAGAGAGGTCAAGAACAGTGAGGGAGATTTTGGTTCCAGAATAAAATATTTCTTGCCCATGGAGAAACTAAACACTCTGCTTGGTGACAGGTCATGCCGGAATTCTCGGCAATAAAGGCAATGAGTAGGCACACACACTAGCGAAGGACGGAGATTCCATGTTGATGGAAACTTTCTGTGTTATGGGAACAGATGCTTATAAAGGTAGAATCAACAAAGGGAGAGATAAATAGGCAATCAAAAGTATTCTTAGGAAATTACTAGACTTGAGTCAATCATCAGATAATTCCAAAATAACGTGTTGTTAGGTATATTGTAAAGACAATGTACAGTGACTTATACAGAATGGAGGATGATCATGCAGATTCTGTGTTGATGGAAAGGTATTAATATATTTCAGAAGTAAACAATTGGGTGCTTTCGGGTGCTGAGCCAGAAATTGTCGTTGTTGTTGTCGAACAGGATCCTGAATTTTGTCGAAGTCATAAGCTAGGTCATGCCACTCATGTATAAGATTGACACAAACATTTTTTAGTCGATTTCCTCAAACTTTTTAATGCATTACTAAATAAAGAAACCGATTTTGGTGCGAAGAGAACTTTAGAATTAGTTTCAAGAGGATTTGCAATGTTGTTTACCATCAGGCCAAATAAAGACGGAATTTGGATATTTTTCATTTATCGTACAATATTTCATAACATTAAATACTTTAAATAAATTTAATCTTTCAATTAATATTGAATGGCCTACCTTGAAATAGAAAATGTTCATGTTTACTGGCAATTTATAATAAACATGCTTACTACGTTACACAGAAGAACAAAAAAGATCCAAGTATTTGCAATTACGTGCATAAAATATTGAAAATGTGAACTGCAGCTGCGAAAGTTTTTAAAAAAAAAGTTGCAAACAATTTCATAAAGTTATCTCCGTAGCAAAAACATTGCAGAAAAAAACGAAAAGAAATAAAAAAGCAACACGAGAACTCAAAGTTGTACAGAACTGATGCTGTTATTTGTTACCAATTGACCCATGCCAGCACACGCAAAGATAGTGGTATAGATTGCATGATAAGCATTTGGAAAGTATCGGTCTTCTGGAAAATTCTTTTAATTTTCAGAAATTTTTTCCTTATTTTTCACTGTTTGGCGAAAATTCGCTTGTGTTGTGCGTTAAACAGATAAATTATGTGCAATTAAGAGCCAAAACTCCAAAGAAATGCAATATTTTCTAGTATTGTATAGGATGCTCTAAGCTCAGTGTTGCTACACACTGTTTAGCAACAATGCTGACCTTCACAGAAAGAATGGAGAGTGTGCCATGTGCCATGAGTAACCGTTTTTTAAATTTTTTATGAGCGAATTTAATATTAATATTTATACTTAAGAATATATATTCAATTAGAAAGCACTGCGGAAAAATAGCACAAGAAAAAATATAATTAGTTAATAAAATTTAATTATAATTAGTTGGGTTGGTGATGAAAATTTCTGTTATTCCGCATACAGATAGCCAATGTATTCGGTAATCGAAAATTATTCGTTCACAATGGTCGGTGGGTCAAAAATGTTGTATCTCTGCATTGTGTATCTATCACGGGCTGCTGAAAAATTGTTGTACTTTATGGAAACGATGATAACATAATGAAAATATTTCGTAAAACTTAACTGAAACTTTTACTAGGGGACAGGATATCACACATATCTATGTGTGTGTTCGTTAAAGTCAAATTTTATTACAACAGTGCCTAATTAGGCAGTAATGAAATCAAAAACGTTCCCAAAATATGGTCCAAAAAGCAATGAATGAGCGGGCATCAAAACTTTTGAATAAAAACTGGAAAACTTTTTCAATAAAATTACTTTCGGAGCCTTACATAAAGGGCTATCCATTTCGTGGTTTCAAAAGTATGGGACTGGAATTCGACATCTGTCAAACTAAGTTGTGAAACCAATTTTTTTCTTTTCAGTTGAAAGTCTGACATTGACGAAAATGGATCGCTTAACTATCACACAACGCATAAAAATTATCAAAACCTACTACAAAAATGGTGATTCTGCCACAGCCACGTATCGTGCTTTAAGAGGAGATTATGGCTTACATAATCGTCCAACTACGCAAGCAATTGGCAAAATTGTGAAGAAATTTGAAGAGACTGGAGTGGTTACAAATGTTGAAAGGCCTGTGCATCATCGTTTCGCTCGTTTCGCTGAAAATATCGCTATTGTAAGTGAAAGTGTTGCCGAAGACCCGAATGTGTCGATTCCTCGTCGTTCTCAGGAATTAGGACTGTCTTACGACACATTATGTCGTATTTTGCATTTAGATCTACACCTACATCCATATAAAGTCCAGTTCACGCAACAACTGAAGCCAGCTGACCACTCACAACGTCGTAGATACGTAGAATGGGTGCTTGAACAACGGGCGGTGGACGGCAATTTTTCGAACAAAATTTTCGATGAAGCACATTTCACACTCGGTGGGTATGTTAATAAACAAAATTGTCGTATTTGGGGTTCTGAGAATCCTCAAGTAATTGAAGAGAGGCCATTACATCCAGAAAAAGTCACTCTTTGGTGCGCTCTTTGGTCCGAAGGTGTGATTGGACCTTACTTCTTCGAAAACGGCGAAGGAATTACTATCACCGTCAATTCGGAGCGTTATGGTCATATGATAACCGACTTTTTTCTGCCTGCTATTGAAGAATACGACTTGGAGAATATGTGGTTTCAACAAGACAGTGCCACATGCCACACAACTCGAGCGAATATGGCTTTATTGCAAGAGACATTTCCTGGCCGCGTAATTTCTCGTCGTGGCGATATCAACTGGCCACCAAGATTATGCGATTTGACACCATTAGACTTTTTTGTGGGGCTACGCGAAAGACCGTGTTTATGCAGATAAACCTTCAACTCTTGAGCACTTAAATAGGTGTAGCCGCATCCATAAGGCTACCGGCAATACAGGCTGCGGTTAGATTATTTAGGATCGCCAATGG